>CM060902.1:1276889755-1278118818 GCA_030737815.1 Allium fistulosum | reverse complement strand
ACAGGATCGAAAAGGTTCTTATTTTTGCTAAAAAATGAATATTTATAGTTGAATTTATCCTTCAGAATCGCTAGCTCGTGGAAGAATAGATAAAAATTCAAATTCACACTTTCAGACACGAAGAAAGAGTAAATCTCGTAAGTCAAAACAACTAGTACAGATGTGATAATCCTTCTTAACTTCAAAAAGAGACAAGATAATCCTTCGCTACTAGTAATCAAAGCCTTCAACTGTTACGAGATTGTCTAGGAGCTTCATAACAAAAGAAGGTACTTCAAAGGCGAATACTTCTTTGTTTGATGTCCTGAAGGCTTCAACTGCTACTGCTTGTCTAGCTATAAGCTTCCTTATGCAAAATCTTCATCACTTGGGCTCTCTTCACCTAAGAAAATAATATTCTTTCTATATCCCTGACAGATATCCTCAAATGAGTCTCAATTCTAGCTCTTGTGAATACTTTGGTTCTCTTGAAGGGAATAAATACATATTTAAGGAAATCCTCCTTTCTTCTCAATAACATGTGCATGCATCAATTCCATCTTCTCTACAATGGTAGAAGCATCCAGCCAAACCCGGTTCCAACTACAGTAAATCGGGGTGCTCATGGTCCTAGTGCTCCATGTTATCCCAACTTTTGGCAAAGCCGAGATACCCAAAGATTAACTGAAAATCAATGATTATTAGTCATGAACATCGATTGTGCATCGCAGGTTCACCATGGATATCGATGAATTTTGTCCGAGTCCGGATCGGGCTACAATTAAAACACGTCAAGTAGAGTCCTGAGAACCAACGTTCTAAATTTCGGGTCAATCCGAGTTCGTACACTCAAGATATCACCAACGGAAAATGGAGGAGACAGCCTTGTATTCGAATCCATAAAAGGGCCCTATGTTCGAATCGATGAGGTAGGAATACCGTTTGAATCCATCAGGGTCGACTCCATCGTCTTCGTATCCATCAGAGCAAGTTCCGTTCGAATCCAACACGTCAAGCTCATGTGATCTACTTCGAATCGATGAGGTCTTAGTCGATTCGAAACCATCGGGTTCTCCCTGCTTCGAATCCATCAAAACGGGCTACGTTCGAATCCAACGCTTCGGACCCTTCAGGCTTTCATCCACTTCGAATCCATGCAATCAATGCACTTCGACACCATCACATAAGTTACTTCGAAACCATACTTCACGTCCAGCTTCGAATCGATCAACCGTGTTATACCTAGATCGATTCGAACAAACACGCCTTCGAATCCACTGCCTCGGATCCATTAAGTCAAAGCAACCGAAGCCATGAATTCGACCCTGTCAACCCGGAGTAAAAAGCGGCTCGATGCGAGAAATGTGCGCCACGTCACCGTCTTCACGTGCAGAAGTATGGATTCGAACCTATGGATTCGAACCATATCGATTCGAACGAATCCATAGGACGAAGAGCACGAAAATCTTCAACTTGAATCGATCATAACTCGAGTTCCACAAATCCAAATGCCATGAAATTTTCACAGAAGCTTGAGCACATGGTGAAGAATGTTCACACCAAATTTCAGCCTGATTGGATGATTTCTTGATCGATTCGAACCAAGGGTCGAATCGATCCCAAAGGGGGCCCGGATCTCCAGATTTCGGCCATGTGGGTCCCCTCACGTGCCAGAAGCGGTCTTCCCGAATTTTAGGCGAAATATCAGCCTCCTACACCTATAAATAGAGCCCCTGGTCATTCAGAAAAGGGGTCGGAGAATTTTGAGAGCTAAAGAGCGCCCAGACTCTGCCAGATTTACTCCAGATCACCATTGCTGCCTTAGGTTCAGACTTAGCTCAGAAAATCAGTTGTAATACAACACACGAAATTGTAATCTTCAATAATCGAGCAATAAAATCATAAAAACCTTGAAGTGGACGTAGGCCGGAGATAGCCGAACCACTATAAATTGTGTGTAACTGTTCATTATTTCTGGATTGTTGTTTGTTGCTTGCTTAGATCTGATATTTGTGTTTGAATATTGCTGATCTGTATTCATACACTGGTGCTTTCACTACACTTGGGGTTTGTGACCATTTTTGGTGCAAACACTTTGGTGCTTTCACTGAGAAGAACTACCACCCGCTACACCAGATTCAAAGTTTAGATTTGAAATTTTAAGGATTCAGATTTGACTCTACAATGACTCGACAAACAAGACAAAGAGCTGAGAGTAGCCAACAGGGAGGAAGTCAAGAGGCATCATCTGGCACTGGAGAAGGACAAGCTTCGATCTACATTACTAGAGATGATATGGAGGCTATGAATAACCTAATGTAGGAAAGAATGATGAAAAGCCAACAAGAGATGCTGCAGAATTTCTTCGAGCAGATGAGAGCCGTAGGGACACAGAACCTTGGACCAGCTACAGCGGCTGTGAATGTGGAACAAGGAGCTAGGGCTATGGAACCCAACGGAGAACAGAATACAGAACCAGAAGGCAATCAACAAGGGCTTGGGGGCAGGCCCGCAGGAACCAACGCAGAAGGACCTTTGGAAGGAGCTCAACCAGCTAGGGCCAACACAAATGCTAAAGAGCCACCTGAAGAGTACGTACCAGAATTCCCTACAAGGCTCGGAGGGCAAAACAGAGACATGACAAGGGGGCAACCCCTGGATGGAGATGAAAGAATGATTGGCCTGGTGAGACGGATCATGAGAGGGGGATTGTCAGGCGGAGGATTGGAAGAGGTTAGTCGAAGTCCGTTCGCTCTGAATATCCGAAATGCAAGGAACCCTCCAAAGTTCAAACTACCAATGCTGGATCCTTATGACGGAAAGTCAGACCCGACCATGCATATCACCAGATATATCAGACACATGGAAGTGCTGGGAGCATCCGAGGAAGTAATGGCACGATGTTTCCCCTTATTCTTATCAGATTTGGCTGCGCTTTGGTTTAGACAGCTAGAGACAGGATCAATCAGGACATGGGGCGAGCTTGTGGATTGCTTCATGAAGCAGTTTAGGGTTCACATAACGCGACCCAAGAGCGTGATGACTTTGGCATCAATAAAGCAAAGGACCGGAGAGTCCATAAAAGATTTTCTGTTACGATTTAACGCAACGGTGGCTTCTGTAGACCGCTCGGATCCATCGATGATTTTGATGGCGGCAGTGGCAGGAGTTGGAGAAGGCACCGAATTCAAAGACTCTTTAACAAGAGACCCACCGCAAGATCTTGGAGAGTTTTACCATGAAGCTGAACGATTCATTTGATTAGAAGAATCACAAGCTGAGAGGCAGGTAATAAACGCTGTACAAGGCGAAGGAACCGCCAGGGAACAGCCCACGGCGGACAAAGGGAAGAGAAAGCAGGATGACGCACATGATGGTCTTGATAAACGGAAGAAATTCCGAGAGCCTAGATTCAGGCAATACACAGATTTGACGGCAAGCCTAGAAAGGACTTACACTGAAACTCAGGGGTAACTCCCCTATCGAAAACCACCCAGGAGAGATCCCACGGAGCGGGAACGCAGGACTGGAAAATACTGCCTATTCCATGAGCTGGATGGGCACACAACCGATGAATGTCGCCACCTAAGGGATGAGGTGGAAGAACATGCCAGGAGTGGTAGGTTGCCACAATATACCAGAGAACGGGCAGCGACAGTAAGACCTGAACAACCACCGCCTCCACCTAACAGGAATGATCCTGGATCGGGATCACGACTCGTCATCAACTGATTGTGATGGCAAGGGCCAAGTTCAAGATTTGGACTCTGTCCGATTAGTTTTCTTAGATTTGATTTCCAAAATAAAACGGCTATCCCACTTACTCATGTACGGGAACCGGAGAGATCCCTAGGCATGCTCTAAGATGGACATAGACCGCTCCGCCCGGAGAGGCGTTGTCTTGTTTTTCCTGGTGTTTGAGACTGAACACCTAGGATTTGAATTTAATAAAGAAGCATCTATTCAAACAAACCTTTTAACCGGAGAGTTAAAGGATGAACATTAAATATCAATATAAACATGATCGCTTTATGACCTTACCCAGAGAGGCAGGGTCCGGAGTGCAAGAAGTGAGTTGCTTCACCGGAGAGCGACATGATCGACTCACTTAACCATCGTTTCCTATTCACCGGAGAGTGATTGGATCGGGATTCGATAAGAGCCCGGAGAGGCTATGATCGTCTCACGATTTAGGCCATGACATCGCTTAATGTTCAGATACACTGAACCGGAGTGCAAGGAGTGAGTCGCTTCGCCGGAGAGCGACAGGATTGACTCACTTAACGCTGTTTCCCCTTCACCGGAGAGTGACAGGATGGGATCCAGCAGGAGCCCGGAGAGGCTACGATCGGTACAGAACGACCAGGACATCGCTTTACGCCCTAACTAGGGCCAGAGTGCAAGGAATAGAAAGCAATGCCGGAGTGCAATAGGATCTTTCTATTCGATCGCTAAGTCTGGAATGGGCTTGGCAAGGGTCCAGAGTGACCATCGATAGTACGAAGAGACTGAAGAATTTCATTCTTAACTTCCACTGGAAGAAATTGATAACGATTCGGCTTCGAACAGCCATGAACTTGATTGAAAATGCCGTAAGCTATGAGTAAAACATGAACTCACTGCATTTGACTTGAGACTGATCAAAACACGCCTTTTACCAAAAGGCATGTTTTGGGGGGCAAAATGTTATCCCAACTTTTGGCAAAGCCGAGATACCCAAAGATTAACTGAAAATCAATGATTATTAGTCATGAACATCGATTGTGCATCGCAGGTTCACCATGGATATCGATGAATTTTGTCCGAGTCCGGATCAGGCTACAATTGATAAAACACGTCAAGTAGAGTCCTGAGAACCAATGTTCTAAATTTCGGGTCAATCCGAGTTCGTACACTCAAGATGTCACCAACGGAAAATGGAGGAGACAACCTTGTATTAGAATCCATAAAAGGGCCCTATGTTCGAATCGATGAGGTAGGAATACCGTTTGAATCCATCAGGGTCGACTCCATCGTCTTCGTATCCATCAGAGCAAGTTCCGTTCGAATCCAACACGTCAAGCTCACGTGATCTACTTCGAATCGATGAGGTCTTAGTCGATTCGAAACCATTGGGTTCTCCCTGCTTCGAATCCATCAAAACGGGCTACGTTCGAATCCAACGCTTCAGACCCTTCAGGCTTTCATCCACTTAGAATCCATGCAATCAATGCACTTCGACACCATCACATAAGTTACTTCGAAACCACACTTCACGTCCAGCTTCGAATCGATCAACCGTGTTATACCTAGATCGATTCGAACAAACACGCCTTCGAATCAACTGCCTTGGATCCATTAAGTCAAAGCAAATGAAGCCATGAATTCGACCCTATCAACCCGAAGTAAAAAGCGGCTCGATGCGAGAAATGCGCGCCACGTCACCGTCTTCACGTGCAGAAGTATGGATTCGAACCTATGGATTCGAACCATATCGATTCGAACGAATCCATAGGACGAAGAGCACGAAAATCTTCAACTTGAATCGATCATAACTCGAGTTCCACAAATCCAAATGCCATGAAATTTTCACAGAAGCTTGAGCATATGGTGAAGAATGTTCACACCAAATTTCAGCCCGATTGGATGATTTCTTGATCGATTCGAACCAAGGGTCGAATCGATCCCAAAGGGGGCCCGGATCTCCAGATTTCAGCCATGTGGGTCCCCTCACGTGCCAGAAGCGGTCTTCCCGAATTTTAGGCGAAATATCAGCCTCCTACACCTATAAATAGAGCCCTGGTCATTCAGAAAAGGGGTCAGAGAATTTTGAGAGCTAAAGAGCACCCAGACTCTGCCAGATTTACTCCAGACACCATTGTTGCCTTAGGTTCAGACTTAGCTCAGAAAATCAGTTGTAATACAACACACGAAATTGTAATCTTCAATCATCGAGCAATAAAATCATAAAAACCTTGAAGTGGACGTAGGCCGGAGATAGCCGAACCACTATAAATTGTGTGTCACTGTTCATTATTTCTGGATTGATGTTTGTTGCTTGCTTAGATCTGATATTTGTGTTTGAATATTGCTGATCTGTATTCATACACTGGTGCTTTCACTACACTTGGGGTTTGTGACCATTTTTGGTGCAAACACTCCAGCTCCTAACTTCGATAACAATGCGCAAGGGAGTGAAGAAAGCCAAGGAATCGAAGTGAATCTTGAAGAAGAGAAAGAAGATAGAGGCGTTGAGAATATAGAAGAAGAAGAGATAGGAGGAGGAGGAAAAAATATAGATGAAGGAGGATATGAAGAAGAGGATGAAGAAGAAGAGGAGGGAGAAGAAGGATGAGGACAATGACAATGCCAGCAAGAATGAATATTTTAGGGAGACCTCCCCTGAAGGCACTCTAGTTACCTCACCTCCTAAACTAAAACGATTAGTCAATCTTCCTAGCTCATGCTCGAACCATGCCAAGACTTGGGTAAACTCCTCTAACAGGTGCATCCAATGATATCTTTGGTTTTCTATGGGATCTCTGGAATCTCTTAGACTTCCCCTTTGGAGGGTTAAACTTTTATGACATCTTGAACTCCAGTCCCACCGACTTTAGCTTTTCTTCGGCTGATATATTCAGGCCCACCAAGGATGAAGAAACTCCATCCATAGAACCCTTGAACACAATTCGTAGGCTACCTAGAGAATATTAACACTTCACACACTTCTAGGACCACAAGTATGACCAGTCTGCCTTGTTCTTAATCCTATGATATAGTTCTAATAGACTAATACAACCCTTCTTCTTTTCAGGTACATTGGGTAAGAATAGCCGCATGGACAGACTCCATAAGGGTACTAGCCAACACTGCTCTCAAACTCCAGGAATCTCCTATCCTTATCGCAGCTCCTACCATGAGTTTAAGAGTGAGAGGCTAAGGTGGAAGGATAAAGAATGGTGCGAAGCTCAAGATAGATAGTGACGCAATGGTGAAAAGAGAGAATCATGGGACTGCTCTGGGACGACCACGATTCCCATCATCAACTGCAAACGTCTTCTCAGCCTTTCCAATTCCACTAATCTTCCTATTTTTAACTTCATCCATCTTCTTGACCTCTTACTACTGATATTACTAAGCATCACATGGCTCCTATTACAGCTCCTCATTAATGCAAATCAATCAACCCTTCTCATCTCACCAATCTCATAAAGTTAGATAAGAAATAACTTCACACCATGCTGCTACTCCTCCACCGTCCGAAGGCCAGGCCTTTGCCCTTGTCACAAAGATGTAGATGGCTCTTTCTGGCTTTTTCCTTTAGGGGGTTAAGTTCGATTGTGATGTCAAAGACTCCCCATGATGCTACATGAACGAAGGCATCAACAGGCACCAGGAGGTTGTGGAGTACCTATTTCAATAGAAGAAATTGGCTAAGGGTTGCTCTGTTGTCGATCGTGCCAATCAATTAATCATTGTAGCTTTGACACTAAGAGAGCTGATCATAATTGCATTTTTGATGACTATAAAAAGGAGCTGGCTAAGATTAAGAAGGAAAGAGACAAAAAAGACAAGTTTGCAAAGGATTCCCAATAAAGACAGACCGAGCTTGCAAAGTCTCACATGGATGGGAGCCTAGTCCTCAACGAACAAGTGGGGAAAGCCCATGCTTATACTGGCGATTTAAAAAAAAGAAATCAAGAATCAAGAGGTTCAGAAGGCTAAACTTCAAATATAGATCAACGAGATCAAAGCGATTCTAAAGGCTGAGAAATAATCAAAAGAGCAGGCTCAGACTGAGTCTACCAACTTAAGAATCAAATCGACCACTACAAAGAAGGAAAATGCAGATCTCAAGGCCAAGGCAACCCATACCAAGAAAGACATGAAAGCCACTCTTCTCCAGTTTTTTCCGACTGTCATTAAAATGAAGAATCATAATTGGCTGGGAGATGGCTACCCCATTACATTGGCTGAAGCCAGGGAAGAAATTCTTAGAAGGCCAGAGACTCTGGCAATGAAGTTGATAAATAGGTGCTGAAAAATGAATTACTTAATGAAGAAGATTTGACATTCTTGTAATAGGCAGGAAAATCATGGCAAAATGGGATGTAGTTAAAGAACAGGTGCCTAGTGGGACCCACGCTAACCCCAGCTCTCTAAATCACGCATATGACACCACTCTAGTCCAGAAAGAGTCTTCAGTTGACATTGTCACTGCTGCTGCAGCCACTTTAGAGGTTGCCATAATCAAAACACCTATATCCATAGCTTTTGTTACTGACACTTTTGGAGGTCATAATCTTGATATCGTGACCTTCATTCCTCCAGCGATTCCTCCTGCTTTGCCTACCTTCCAAAGCTCTAGAGAGGGAAATGACCATGTCTCCTCCACAAGACACTTTTCCTAGTCAAGGTATATCTCTCATCTCTCCGATCTTCGAGACCCTTCAGTTTCACCTGAGGATGTCTTTAATCTATATCTTTCTATCCGTAAACTTATCGGTCAACTACCAACATTGTTGTAACGACCCGTATTTTACATATCGGAAGATCGTAAAATATTAATATTTTTTTATATAAGGTCATACAATTCTATAACTTTGGAAAATGACTACTAGGGGCATTTTCCATCCTTAGATTTTTTTTTTCAAATAGTTTAGACCCAGAAATTATTGTAAGACCTATAACTTCTGATAAGAGCCAAATTAGGGTATGAAATCACTTCAATTAGATCGGGATGATGGTTTCTCTTTCTGTAGTGTGGTCATATTAGGAAAATGGATTTACCATTTGGGAGATATGGTTGTATTTGAAATTCTACTTGATTTTGAACAACTTAGTCGATAATTATGGGGACTGGTGGCTAAGGCCAAAGCCCATTTCAGGATTAACACCCATAGAGGGCTGATGGAAATTCTCTTTATCATTTCACACTTTCCAAAATAGTCAGAAAAACTACCATTAATATTCTCTAAGCCTAAAACCACTCTGAACCTTATTTAATCAGCCAAATCTTGTCATTAAGAAGAGATTAACGAAATTAGCACTTGGATTTGGGGATTTGCTATTGGAGACACCTTAGATCAATTGTTCTTCTTGGGATTCGTACACTTTTTCGATTACTTTAGATTAAGAAAGTGTTTGGAACCTCTCACCTACTAATTAGCCACTATATATTTATAAATGATATTTTAAAATGATTTTTGGACCTTAAACATGTTTTAAACTATATAAAATAAGTTATTTTCATTTCAAATAATTTGGTAGATTTTTGTGAAAATATGTTCTTATGGATCTCCCTTGTTCTTGTGGATCTTCCCTATCTTCTTGCCCTTAGATCTAGGCTATAATTTAATGTAGGTGAACGCTTGCTTGTTTGGATACATTGTATATGTTGAATGCTTGAATGTATGTTGTTTGTTTGGTTGAAAATGTCAATCTAATGGCGATTTAGAAAATAGAATAGTGTTACAACTCGTTGTTGATCCATGAAGGTGACATTGGACAAATTTAACTCATTTTGTATGGGGTGACAAGGAAGGCCTCACAAAGCTATGATTTAAATTTCAAGTTGTTTGGAGTTCGTTTGCTCAAGTTATGGATAAAAGAAGTTTGATCAGCGGTGATGTTCAAGTGTTGGATCGGTAGAGAGCTTACTTCAAGTTTCACTCCGGTTCACATAAGGGCTTGCTTCGAGTCCACTTTGGGTCACATAGGGATTTACTTAGAGTTACACTTTAGGAAACAAAATGGCTTAAGTGTTGGATCAATGGGCTTGTTTCCGTTGCATGGAGTGGTGGGCTTGGTTCAGGTGGAGCATGGATCAATGAGGTCAGGTCGGTGGAGCATGGCTCGATGGGGTCAAGTCGGTGGAGGCTTGGATTAGGGTACTCATGGATCAGGGGTTTCTAGGCTTCGTGATAGAAGGAAGTGACGTTATTCTGGGTTATTTATGTGTTTACTCTAGGTCATTGACGTGCTTGCTTCGGATCTACATGTAATCAACTTCGGGTTCAAGGAAGGAGGTTTCGAATCAACTCAAGTGCTTGGCCAAGTTTGACCAAGGCCTAGTTCAGCATTAAGATGTGCAACTCGGTGGTGAACCATGGACTTTGATGACATGTAGCTCAGTGATGAGGAGTGACGGCTTCGATGATGGGATAGTTGTACTTCAGGACGTAGAGTATAGGGCTACGAGTCAGATTTAAGGAACTGTTAGAGGATGATTATGGGACAAACAATGACATTCTAGGATTATTGATGATTGTCGAGAATCATCCAAATCTTGACGACTTCGAATGATTTATGATGACTTAGAAACCAGTTCCAGGATCGCTCAACTATAGATGGCATGTGCAAAGGGATCGTTGATACTTAGAGGTTTCCAGTGTACTCGTAAAGCAGGGGTATGTGGTGATACCCACTTGGATTGCGATGGGTCATTATATTTGGATGGGAGATTTGTTTACCCCGTACCGTCGTGATAGATAGTCTGGTTTCTGGCCTATCGAGTGGCATGTATCAAGTATCGAGAAACTAGGACATTGATTGTCATATGGGTAGTCTAGTCCCTGAATGCGATGGTTCAAGCGAGTTATCATATGTCCAATGCACTGAGTGAGAGAATGTAAGGATGGATGTTATGTCTTCTTTGATTACTTATCACCCTAGGGATGTCATAGACATAGTTATCTTCAACGTAGATATGTGGACACCCATTAATACCTCGACAAATAGTACGCCCATGATGACTATGATAGAGTAGCATATATCCTATGTTATATATATGCTAACTCTATGCATGCAGGGATGGGTCAGATATGATTATCCATATCCTACATCCTAGTATATTGACTTTACAGTATTTGACATTTTCTACTGCTCACACCAGACTATTGTCTGACTTAGATTTTATGCTTTTCTTCCTATTATTTTGGGTACTCTTTAATGAGTAGATTAGGGGTATCAAGTCTAGTGATTACGTGGATCTGGACAGGTGACAAGCAGGAGGCTACACTCTCGTATTAGTATGTTTAGCTATTATTGCTTATCATTCCGCTATGCAGCACTATGAAGCTTACTATTGTCTTTATCGATTTAGAGATAGTTATCTATTGAGTATTATCAGTTGTATAAACTCTATCACTTATGATGTATAGCTGTATGGATCTATGCACTTTGATTTGTGTGGTTCATTTAGTTATTACTATCTCGTCTATTTTATATCTATGATGACTGTTATATTTTATTCGATGCGTTGTATGATATACGATAGACTTTATGATGTTTCATTTACTTTATAAACCTTAACAATTGTCCTACATCAGTTGGGCACCATTACAGTACACTATATAGGTTATATTGTGTGTCAGAGGTGCAAACGGTCGTCACATTTGTTATCAAAGCATTGGTTGCGTAGATGACCTATGTTGATATTATGGTCCTATAGAGATAAGGAGGAGTTATCCCTTAGAATGGATCGAGAGTATATGAGAGACTTAACTGTCATATATTTTGGTTTTCAAAATATATAGTAATATATGCATATAGTATAAAGTCGCATTGCACATGAGTACTACTTAGGTAAAATTCCTTATAAAGGGACTGACCGTCCTTATTATAGATTGAAGGAAGAGCCGTCGCATAAGGAATGCTGCTAGAAACTCCATCTCCGAAGTCAAAGTAGTAGCAGCTGGATTGGGAGCTGCTAATCCCAACTTGCAGATGAAGTTCAATACCATAATGAGGAACATTCTGCAAAATGCTCAAATAACCGACCCAAATGTTGCTATTGATGGTGGTGCTCCAATGCAAGCGCCTAGAGCTGATTTCGCTAAGCTAAACAAAGACTTTTCCAGTTTGGGTGGCAAAATGTTCTAAGGAATAGAAAGACGATGGAAGTGCAGGATTGGCTTGACACCAATGAAATAATCTTTGATGACTTAAAACAAAATGATGCTATGAAGAGAAGATTGGCTTCCCGGTAGCTTCAGGGCGAGCCATGAACTGGTGGAATGCAGTGATGGTTGCACTTCCGAGGATCAGTTTACTTGAGACAGTTCAAAACCCGATTTAAAGAGAAATTTATTCTGATAGCTTAGAAGTCGGTTTTGTTCCGTAAGTTCATGGATCTGAAGCAAGGGGATTTGACTATCTCTAAGTATGTTGCTAAGTTCGACACTCTATCGAAATATGGGATGTCTTTCATCGAACTTTATTAAAGAAGAATCGGAATTTATTATCAGCTTGGATGTAGGGGAGCGACTCGTATGCTACATTGGTGAGGCTTTTGAGATGATACTCGAAAAGGCTCTGAGGCATGAGAGTCTAAATCCAAAGCTGAAGATTGTTATTATTAAAGAAGAGCCAAAGCCACAATCAGATAGAGGAGGCAAGAAGAAGTGGAATAATAAAATGAGGAAACAGTTTCAGGATAAGGATGGCTAAAAGAAGAACAAAAGTTCGGTGATCTACTATATGTATAGTGATAAGGGTCATTACAGTAGATATTGAAAGGTTGAGGGGAGAAAGTGCACCATTGCGATAACCTTGGGCATATCAAAAAGGACTGTCTAGAGCTACCTAAGCAAAAGCAAGTGGTGAAAGCATATGCTCTCAACGTCGTCCCGACTTTATCGGGTGCTCCATCGGCGAAAGAGAAGGGAAAGAACATCGTTATTTAAGGTATGTTTTCTATTTATGATGTTCATGTACGTGTTTTGTTTTATACTGGGGCTTTATATTCCTTTATATCTAGTGACTTGGTAGATAGGTTAGGATTAGAACAGGAGATTGTTGACCTACCTTTGATTGTTGTAACAACCTGCACCTTAATGGGCCTGAATTTTGGCAAAATCAAAACCCAAGTCTATTAGGTTACAACTCGTTGGTTTTGATAACCTGTAATAAACATAAGTGTATCAGAGAACTATCTACATAAACTAACAACGAAAGAGAAAAATATAATAGATCATATATATCGACTAAGCCTATTACCTTGGAATCCATATTATTCCTTGGATATTTAATTGTCTTGTCATTGCCGAGCATGAATGAGAAGACTTCTTCATCTACGTACCCATCCTGCACCTATAGCTTTATCATGTGGGCTTTAATAAGGAGGGGCTAGAATAATGTTCTAGTGACTGGAAAATTACAAACTTCATCCATAACACTAATTTATGCTGATTAATTTCTATATAAATGTTATGTCCATTATTCACGGCTATTTCGTATAATTCCATCTACACGTATGATATATCTAACCTTCTCCAAGGTATAACTATATATATGCCTATACATTCACATAAATATTAAATATTGTACTACCTAAAAGAAAACGCCGACCACTTAATACTTCTTAAATAAGGAGGAAGTAGAGCCAACAACCATTTATTACCTCACCCCAAAGCGGATCCTCCGTAATGTAATCGCTAGTCAATCCGATCATAGCTACAAAGACCCATTTTTGAGAAAAATGTGTGATCCTCTTCGAATAGAGGAGAGCACACATGCGAATATATATAAATCACTAATATAGAGTGCTGCCAACATGCCTGGCAGGTAACAAAAACTAAATACATATATATCAAATCTCAGGTACTCCTAAGATGAGTTCTGGCAAGGCCACCACCCATCACACCCCGATATCGAGCTCCGGCATGGCCACCGCCCGATATTAAGGTGTTAGAAGTACCTACCTAAAAAACTAGAGGAAAAACGAAAAAAAAACTACTAGATGATGTCCCAGACTAATGATGAAGCTCCAACCAACTGAATCAGGATAGGTGAATAAGCATCTGCCCTGAAGGGATCTGCTGAAAAGAGAATAGCATAATCCTAAATCTGTGGAGAAACTGCTAGTAGTCCTGGATGAAAAACTCTGCTCTCGTGACCTCTCTACCATTTGGTGTCCAGAAATCTGAAGATATGAAAACCTGCAAAGTGAACCTGATATCCTATCTCCCATACCTGTAACTGGAAAATGACTAAAGAAAAAATTAGAATGATACATATATATGTATATTTATACAATAAATATACATATATATATATATATGTATTAATAAGGAAGGAAATAAAAACCTAAATAAGACTAACTAGACATAAACAGAATAAATAAAAAACCTAAAAGCCAATACCAAACAGAGACTAGTACCAATATTGAGACGGATCTATCTTATGAACTTTTAATCAAAAGTAAGTTATGATTAGAAGTGAAGTCATCATCTAAATTAGAGAAAATATTAATAATACTATTATTAATGTTAAAAAAATTACTGTTGTGTTTAAATAAATTAATATTATGATTAACCTTATTAAGATATCTTTTGAAAAGGATATTTTTAGCTAATTTATATTTGGGGTTAGAGATCCAATTATAACAAAATGAAGAAATTGTAAAAATCAATTTGTTAAAATGACAATTATTATTATTGAAAATTCTTTGATTTCTTTCAAACCAAATGTAATACCCCAAAATTTTGTGAAAAATCATTTTTGTAAAATGATTTAATTTTTGAAATATTTAGATTTAAATATGGTGAAATTTCTGGAATAAATAGTGTGCAAGTATATGTGTGCACGTGCACACTGAAATGGCACAAGAAAGAACTCCAGATTTCTTGGATTTAAAACAAGAATTAAAAAGCAATACAAACATGATTTTGCAACATGGTTATTTGATTTCTGGAATTATATGGATCATCTTAGAAAATAAGAAAAGTAAGTTTTACTTTAAATCAGTGAACAAATTTTTAAAACCCAGAAAAGAAAAATTACACATATATGATATAAGGATTTGTAAACCTGTATACATATAGGTGCATATGTTTCTGAAATTAAAGAGGAATTAAAATAAGCCTAGATAAGATATGTATACAAATATACATTTTTAAATACTGAAAAGTACACATATATATATGCAAGTGAAACCATAACATTAAAATGACATGAAATGTGATACAAGTCAATATGCTTGTGTAGACAAATATAGCAAAGGGGATTTTCAGAAATAATTAAAATATGAAATAGGATAGTCACACTTTTAACATGACTAGGTGAGTGGCCATTTTCTGAAAAGTAAAGTAAAGAAAATGCAGTCTTTAAATTGGTTAATATGGCCGGGGTATTATGAATGAAAAATGCATGATGCTAGCCAGGACAGAAATGGAATTCTGTTTCAACAAAACCCTAGAGGAAAAATGCATATAAATAGGCAGTGGAATTGTCTTTACCCCGGGCTGCACAAAAATAAGAAAAGAAAAAAAAAATATTGGAAGGAAGGAGAGAACACTCAAACAAGAACTTTCTGGATTAATAAGAAGAAACATTTAGGTGAGTAATCTCACTGAGTTCATGGCATTAAGACCTGAGTTGAGGCAGCCACTTTTATATTGCCATTTATGTATTTCTGGTTTTGATGTATATGATTTCATCAATGCTTTTTGGATGTCTTATTTTAAATCTGATATGATTTAATATGGATGATTTTGATGATCTTTGATTGGTTGAGACATTTGTCTTTGGATGAGTATCATACTGATTTATTTATACTCACAAATGTTAAAGTTTAGGATCTTAAAAATTATATAGAGAATACTCTCAGCTGTTATAGATCTATGGCATGGAAACTTTATAAAAATGATTGGAGCTGCATTATACTTGGTATAAGTGCTGAGGCTTGAAAAGAAAAATGTTAAGGGTGCAATAGAAATTTTCTAAGTGCTGAGCCCTTAATCAAATCAAAAAAAAAGAAGAAACCCACAAGCTAAAATTATGATTGAACCAGATCTTGAATCTGAATCAATCATAAAGGCTTGCAGATCAATATAACATGCCATGCCTCTTTTACAGTTGAAAATGTTCTTATATTTACTAAGATCAAGACATATTGACCCCATTTAGGAAATAACTGTTTGCTTATTTCTGAGGAGAATTATGCTAGGAAAGATTATGGATGTTTCCATGTTTGCAGTGACATGTTCACTTAGCATATTTGATGTTAGGATTTAAGACAATACACTAGTAAATAAACTAGGGAAGGGAAGGCCAAGAAGACTGCTGGAATGCTTGTCATATTTGAAGTATGCAAGTTGGCACATGGTTTGTTTAAGCCCTGAGATCTTTGTGCAATGATGTGAATTAGTTCATTGCAATGTGTCCCAGTGATTCCTAAATAGCAGATGAGGCAGGGATTTAAATTGAAATTATACAACCTGTAAATGAAGAAATAGGAATATGGATATTTCTTAGGTTGAATGGTATGGAACCAAGATGGTTCCAGTGAATGCAATTGTTGCAAATAGATAATTATGTTTGTATGATTATGTATGCAAGTGTAAGAATGATAAATGAATATATCATACCTGAACCAACTTAATTATACTATGTTAAAATAATTTATTGCAGAAATTTGCTTAAATAACAAGTTAGTACTCTTATATTCTCTATTGCTTAGTATCATGAATGTATTGATGTTACTCATACCAGATCATAGATCTGACCCTTGTTTGCTCATGGCATATGGGGTGTCTCATTTTAAAATGAGGCAGCCACTCATGCTCTTTCAGGTAACCCAGGCACTAAGTAAAAATGAAGTATGGCTATTATGGAGGAGTGAATGAACATGCTAGCTAGTTTCAATAAGAGTTTAAATTGATTATATCTGCATGTATTCAGGAAAATTTTTATGTTTCTAAGATTTCCAGTCATGTAATGAATTCTATTATGGTTAGATGAACTAGTTGTATCATGTTAAATATATTGTTATGCACTAAGGTTTAAAATCTAAAAGGAAAAATCTGAGTGGGAAACAAGGAAATGATTTTAATTATTGATATGGATGTTTGGAAAAGAAATATGCATATGTAGTTGAGCTACTGTTTTGTATAATTTATATTATGTATTAGTTAATCTTGAGACATAACAGAGCACTGAGTTTTAGAACAAAATCTGGATTTAGCAAGAAGTAAACTTAAAAGGATTTTATTTTCTTGTACAGAAATGCTTTGTAAATAAGTTTGAATTCATTTCTGAATTGTATTGAGAAAAGTAAAATGTTTTTTTCTAAAAGCTTCAGACAGAATGCAATGAAAGGTATCTCCATTGCTTTGAACCAGTGTGGCAGATACAGGATTCATGAGTAACCAGCTTCAAATAAATGAAGTATTGGTTGATCATGATAGATTGTATTCTGAAAATAAAAATGCATTTCAAAGCCTAGTACATTTAGCAATTGTTTCACCCAGTTTTCTGGAAAATGAGCAGAGATATTGACATGTACATGTATATCTGTGTACATGTTGATATTTGAGCAAAAATATAATTATAATTCCTAGAACAGCTATAGGAATGGGATTCAAAGATAGTAAAGTAAGAAGAATTGTTTTGTATGTTAGGTTATAGGCAAACATTAAATATATATGTACAAAGATAGGTAGGTATCAGATTTCAAACCATACAGGAAAAAAAAAGAAGAAAAACAAAAACAATGTTTGAACCGACCAGCATAGTACTCGAACTCGTGACCTCTTGTGTATAAGTTAGGCGCGTTTCCATTACGCCTAGATGTTGCTTGTGTTCACTTAGGATCCACTTTCTTTTATACTGAATTTGATACTATCCAGACTTTAACACAATCATCTAAATTAAAAGCTTGTTTACCACTGATTATTACTTGATCATTTCTAAATTCTAATGACAGACTAAAGTACATGTTTCTAGTGGATTTTATGGCCAAAAATCAGAATACAATAATTAATCTGAATTGCTAAAAATCTAAATCAAACAGAATGTTCTTGTACGAAAAAAATAAAGTATATACTCTGAATTTAAACAAGAAGAACACATACATCTTCATATGTATGTGTATGTTATTAGATATACACTGATATATTTATATTGGTAAGTTATTTTGATCCTGGATATATTTTGTTATTGGAAAAAGAAAATGACCTTGGAAAACATATTTGTAATGAATGATATATCTATATATCATCTCTTAGCAAAAAAAAAAATCCTTATGAAATTAGGGTGGAAATAGGAGGGTCATTTCAGTTTGGTATCAGAGCACTTGGTTGCATTGATTGTTAAGTATTATAGAAATGTATTATGTCTGTTTGTTTTGGATGAAATAATTTTAGATAAGAAATTAGAAATTATAGAAGTACTCATAATATACTAATACCATTTACCCAGAATTTAGTTAGCAGACCATGGTAGGAAGAGGATCTCATCACAATGCAGGACCCAGTGCACCTCAAATGCTTGATATGCAAGAATTTGTGAGGGTTTTAAGAGATGGAATTGGGCATAGGCCTGAGAACCCACATGAAGAGCTTTCAAAACTACTGAAGACTTATTCCAATTTGGGAGGCAAGAGTTTTGAAGGAACTGAGAGTGTGATGGAAATTCAAGCATGGTTGAGAACACTTGATAGGATTTTCAATGACATGCAGTTGGATGACCAAAGAAAGAGGCAAGTAGCTTCTAGACAACTGAAAGGGGTAGCTTTAAGCTGGTGGGAGGTGATCATAGCTGGAAGAAATGAAAATGAAATCACTTGGAATCAGTTCAAGGAGATGTTGGAGGCAAGATTTGTACCAGCATCAGCCAAGACCATTTTGCTTGAAGAATTTATCAAACTTAGGCGGGGAACTTTGAATGTCACTGAATACACTCAAAAGTTTGAGGGGCTATCCAATTATGGAGCAATGCTAGTGGCAGATGAAGCATCCAAGAATGATAGGTATATAAAAGGACTGAACCCAGGACTTAGCAGAGCTATGCTACCATATGCAGATAGAACATTTGATCAAGTAATTGATCTGGCTTTGAAACTGGAACAACATGACAAAGAAAGAGAGAAATATAGGAATTTTAAGAGCAACAACAAGAAGGATAAGGGAAGATATCACCCTTATGATAAAAAGAAGGAGGAGGCAGACAACAGGAAGGGTAAAGATACAAAAGCCAATGATACTAAGAAGAAATTGGTTTGCCATCATTGTGGAAAAGAAGGACACATCAAACCAAGGTGCCCAGAGTTAAAAGGAGGAGCCTTCAAATGCTATCTATGTGGGAAAGAGGGGCATATGAAGAGGAACTGTCCTGAGAATAAACAGCAAGGGAAATTGGCAACTTTGGAAGGTAAAGGCAAATCTGCAGTGAAAATTGATGCTGAAAATCATGGCCAAGTGGAAGGTACATTACTCATTTGTGCCATACCCATACCAGTAGTATATGATACTGGAGCAACACACTCTTTGATTTCCTATGAATTAGTTAAAGTATTAAAATTAAACTGCATATTGGTTGAAACCCATTGCTTGTACAAAGTCCCCTAGGGAGTTCTAGTGTTTTGAACATGAATTGTGTGGATGTGGAGTTAAACATAGGAGGAAATATTTTTATTTCCAATTTATATGTTTTAAATTACCCAAATATAGGAGTTATATTGGGGGTAGACTGGTTAAGGCAATTTAAAGCCATAATTAATTTAGACTCATCCACTATATCATTGCAAAATTCTAGAGGCCAGAGGATCACAGTTCTATGTGAAATAGCTAAGGAAGGGAAATTGTATCATTTAGTTGACTTAGAAAAAGATCTGAGTGAACTAACCATTGAAGAAATTCCCATAGTTAATGAATACTTGGATGTGTTTGGGGAAGTTAAGGGTGTTCCACACCACAGACCAGTTGAGTTCCAAATTAATCTCGTTCCAGGAGCAAGTCCAATAATCAAGAAACCCTATAGGATGGGGCCAAGTGAACTGAAAGAATTGAAAAATCAGTTGGAAGAATTAGAAGGCAAGGGATTTATAAGGCCAAGCAATTCCTGCTGGGGTTCTCCAGTAGTGTTTGTAAGAAAACATGATGGTACCTTGAGAATGTGCATAGATTACAGGGAACTAAATAAAGTAACCATCAAGAATAAATACCCATTGCCTAGAATAGATGATCTCTTTGACCAACTCAGTGAAGCTAAAATATTTTCTAGGCTAGACTTAGCATCAGGATTCCATCAAATGAAGGTTGAAGACTCAAGTGTTAAGTATACTGCATTTAACACAAGATATGGCTTATATGAATTTTTGGTTATGCCATTTGGTTTGACAAATGCTCCTTCATATTTTGTTGATTTGATGAATAGAATATTTAGAGATTATTTAGACAAGTTTGTACTGATTTTTATTGATGACATTTTGGTTTATTCTAAGACAGTGGAAGAGCATAAAAATCATTTGCATTTAGTTTTGTCAAGACTAAGGGAAAATGATTTAAAGGCAAAATTTTCAAAATGTGCATTTTGGAAAGAAGAAGTGCATTTCCTTGGGCATGTTATCTCTGCCAAAGGAATATCAGTAAACCCTAACAAGGTAGTGGCAATCCAAGCATGGAAAAGACCTAGCACCATCAGTGAGATTAGATCATTTATGAGGATGGCAGGATATTATAGGAGATTTATAAAAGATTTCTCAAAAATATCATCACCACTTACCAATTTAACTAGAAAGAACCAAGCCTTTGTATGGACAGAAAAATGTGAGCAAGCTTTTATCAAAATAAAGGAAGCTCTGATTAATGCACCAGTATTAAGAGTGCCAGAAGGAAATGAAAATTTGGTTGTGTACACTGATGCAAGTGGCTCTGGGTTAGGGGCTGTGTTGATGCAGCAAGACCAGGTGGTAGCCTATGCATCTAGGCAATTAAAGCCACATGAAACCAGGTATGCAACCCATGATCTTGAACTAGCAGCAGTTGTGTATGCTTTGAAACTTTGGAGACATTATTTGTTAGGTGCCAAATTCATTTTGTACACTGATCATAAGGCACTGAAATATTTATTCTCACAAAAAGATTTGAACATGAGGCAACATAGATGGATAGAGTTCCTAGCTGCCTATGATCTAGATATACTGTATACACCAGGCAGGGCAAATAAAGTTGCAGATGCCTTGAGTAGACAACATGCCAAAGTAGCCATGTTGATGATGGAAGAGTTTAAGGATTTGTCTATACTTACTGATTTGGAAATTGAGGAAAACAGTAAGGTACAAATGAGGTCCATTGAAGAAGGTGAAGGTAAAGGGAAATTAAGTATGATATCTCTGCAATCAGATTTACTTCTTAAGATTGGGCAAATGCAGGAACAAGACCTAAACATGGTGGAAAAGAAAATGCTCATATCAAAAGGGGAGGAAGTAATAAATTATCAAGTTGACAAAAATGGTTATTTAAGGAATAAAAATAGGATATGTGTTCCAGAAAATATAGAATTGAAGGAGGAAATATTAAATGAGTACCACAGGAGTAAGTACTCCATACACCCAGGTAGCACCAAGATGTATCAAAATTTGAAAAGAAATCTTTGGTGGAAGGGGATGAAGTCAGATGTGGCTAGATATGTTGCAAAGTGCATGACTTGTCAACAAGTCAAGGCAGAGACACAAAGGCCATCAGGACTATTGCAACCCCTTAGTATACCACAGTGGAAGTGGGAGGACATATCTATGGATTTCATAGATGGTCTGCCTAGATCTAAGAAGGGAAACACAAGTATATGGGTGATAGTGGATAGGCTAACTAAGGTAGCACATTTTATCCCAGTTAAAACAGAAAGAAATGCTCCAAAATTGGCTCAAATATTCATGAAAGAGGTAGTAAGGTTGCATGGCATACCCAAAACCATTGTGAGTGATAGGGATACCATCTTCACCTCAAGATTTTGGAAAAGTTTTCAAGAGGCCATGGGGAGTGAATTGTGCTTAAGCACTGCCTACCATCCACAATCAGATGGCCAAACTGAGGTGGTGAACAAAGTCTTAGAGGATTTGTTGAGAGCATGTACACTGGACTTTGGAGGCAACTGGGAAGACCACCTCCATCTAGCTGAATTCACATATAATAACAGTTACCAAAGCACCATAGGGATGGCACCATTTGAAGCCTTATATGGCAAGCCATGTTTATCACCTATATGCTGGGTAGAGGCTGGAGAAAGGGCTATTCTTGGACCTGAATATGTTAAAGAAACTACAGAGAAAATTGGGATAATAAGAAAAAGAATAGCAGTAGCTCAAGATAGGCAAAAGAAATTTGCAGATAGGAAGAGAAAGCAAGTGGAATATGAAGTGGGAGACTTTGTTTTCATCAAGATTTCACCTATGAAGAAAGTCATGAGATTGGCAAGCAAGGTAAGCTTACACCAAGGTATGTTGGACCCTATAAAATTCTGGAAAGAATTGGTTCATTGGCCTACAAATTAGAACTACCAGAGGAAATGAAAGCAATGCATAATGTTTTTCATGTGTCCCAACTTAGAAGATGGGTACATGATAAAGAAGACATTTTGGAAGAGCCTACCAAAATTCAAATAAATCCTGACTTGGTTTATGAAAAAGAACCAGTGGGGATTATAGCCAAGGAAGAAAAGAAATTAAGGAGCAAAACCTTGAAACTAGTTAAGATCCAGTGGAGTAGTGATCCTAATGACTGCACATGGGAGTTAGAGGATAAGATTAGAATGGATTATCCTAAGCTTTTTACAAACTAAAAGGTAATTTTTTTTTTCTGGAAAAATTATTTGTTATGCATGGTTGATATGGTTGAATTTGTTTGCTTATGCATATGTTTGATAAGTTTTTAGAAAAGAAAATGATGCTTGTTATAAATGTTAGAAAATTGTGAGGACACAATTCCTAAAAGGAGGGGTGAATGTAATACCCCAAAATTTTGTGAAAAATCATTTTTGTAAAATGATTTAATTTTTGAAATATTTAGATTTAAATATGGTGAAATTTCTGGAATAAATAGTGTGCAAGTATATGTGTGCACGTGCACACTGAAATGGCACAAGAAAGAACTCCAGATTTCTTGGATTTAAAACAAGAATTAAAAAGCAATACAAACATGATTTTGCAACATGGTTATTTGATTTCTGGAATTATATGGATCATCTTAGAAAATAAGAAAAGTAAGTTTTACTTTAAATCAGTGAACAAATTTTTAAAACCCAGAAAAGAAAAATTACACATATATGATATAAGGATTTGTAAACCTGTATACATATAGGTGCATATGTTTCTGAAATTAAAGAGGAATTAAAATAAGCCTAGATAAGATATGTATACAAATATACATTTTTAAATACTGAAAAGTACACATATATATATATGCAAGTGAAACCATAACATTAAAATGACATGAAATGTGATACAAGTCAATATGCTTGTGTAGACAAATATAGCAAAGGGGATTTTCAGAAATAATTAAAATATAAAATAGGATAGTCACACTTTTAACATGACTAGGTGAGTGGCCATTTTCTGAAAAGTAAAGTAAAGAAAATGCAGTCTTTAAATTGGTTAATATGGCCGGGGTATTATGAATGAAAAATGCATGATGCTAGCCAGGACAGAAATGGAATTCTGTTTCAACAAAACCCTAGAGGAAAAATGCATATAAATAGGCAGTGGAATTGTCTTTACCCCGGGCTGCACAAAAATAAGAAAAGAAAAAAAAAATATTGGAAGGAAGGAGAGAACACTCAAACAAGAACTTTCTGGATTAATAAGAAGAAACATTTAGGTGAGTAATCTCACTGAGTTCATGGCATTAAGACCTGAGTTGAGGCAGCCACTTTTATATTGCCATTTATGTATTTCTGGTTTTGATGTATATGATTTCATCAATGCTTTTTGGATGTCTTATTTTAAATCTGATATGATTTAATATGGATGATTTTGATGATCTTTGATTGGTTGAGACATTTGTCTTTGGATGAGTATCATACTGATTTATTTATACTCACAAATGTTAAAGTTTAGGATCTTAAAAATTATATAGAGAATACTCTCAGCTGTTATAGATCTATGGCATGGAAACTTTATAAAAATGATTGGAGCTGCATTATACTTGGTATAAGTGCTGAGGCTTGAAAAGAAAAATGTTAAGGGTGCAATAGAAATTTTCTAAGTGCTGAGCCCTTAATCAAATCAAAAAAAAAAGAAGAAACCCACAAGCTAAAATTATGATTGAACCAGATCTTGAATCTGAATCAATCATAAAGGCTTGCAGATCAATATAACATGCCATGCCTCTTTTACAGTTGAAAATGTTCTTATATTTACTAAGATCAAGACATATTGACCCCATTTAGGAAATAACTGTTTGCTTATTTCTGAGGAGAATTATGCTAGGAAAGATTATGGATGTTTCCATGTTTGCAGTGACATGTTCACTTAGCATATTTGATGTTAGGATTTAAGACAATACACTAGTAAATAAACTAGGGAAGGGAAGGCCAAGAAGACTGCTGGAATGCTTGTCATATTTGAAGTATGCAAGTTGGCACATGGTTTGTTTAAGCCCTGAGATCTTTGTGCAATGATGTGAATTAGTTCATTGCAATGTGTCCCAGTGATTCCTAAATAGCAGATGAGGCAGGGATTTAAATTGAAATTATACAACCTGTAAATGAAGAAATAGGAATATGGATATTTCTTAGGTTGAATGGTATGGAACCAAGATGGTTCCAGTGAATGCAATTGTTGCAAATAGATAATTATGTTTGTATGATTATGTATGCAAGTGTAAGAATGATAAATGAATATATCATACCTGAACCAACTTAATTATACTATGTTAAAATAATTTATTGCAGAAATTTGCTTAAATAACAAGTTAGTACTCTTATATTCTCTATTGCTTAGTATCATGAATGTATTGATGTTACTCATACCAGATCATAGATCTGACCCTTGTTTGCTCATGGCATATGGGGTGTCTCATTTTAAAATGAGGCAGCCACTCATGCTCTTTCAGGTAACCCAGGCACTAAGTAAAAATGAAGTATGGCTATTATGGAGGAGTGAATGAACATGCTAGCTAGTTTCAATAAGAGTTTAAATTGATTATATCTGCATGTATTCAGGAAAATTTTTATGTTTCTAAGATTTCCAGTCATGTAATGAATTCTATTATGGTTAGATGAACTAGTTGTATCATGTTAAATATATTGTTATGCACTAAGGTTTAAAATCTAAAAGGAAAAATCTGAGTGGGAAACAAGGAAATGATTTTAATTATTGATATGGATGTTTGGAAAAGAAATATGCATATGTAGTCGAGCTACTGTTTTGTATAATTTATATTATGTATTAGTTAATCTTGAGACATAACAGAGCACTGAGTTTTAGAACAAAATCTGGATTTAGCAAGAAGTAAACTTAAAAGGATTTTATTTTCTTGTACAGAAATGCTTTGTAAATAAGTTTGAATTCATTTCTGAATTGTATTGAGAAAAGTAAAATGTTTTTTTCTAAAAGCTTCAGACAGAATGCAATGAAAGGTATCTCCATTGCTTTGAACCAGTGTGGCAGATACAGGATTCATGAGTAACCAGCTTCAAATAAATGAAGTATTGGTTGATCATGATAGATTGTATTCTGAAAATAAAAATGCATTTCAAAGCCTAGTACATTTAGCAATTGTTTCACCCAGTTTTCTGGAAAATGAGCAGAGATATTGACATGTACATGTATATCTGTGTACATGTTGATATTTGAGCAAAAATATAATTATAATTCCTAGAACAGCTATAGGAATGGGATTCAAAGATAGTAAAGTAAGAAGAATTGTTTTGTATGTTAGGTTATAGGCAAACATTAAATATATATGTACAAAGATAGGTAGGTATCAGATTTCAAACCATACAGGAAAAAAAAAGAAGAAAAACAAAAATTGTGTTTGAACCGACCAGCATAGTACTCGAACTCGTGACCTCTTGTGTATAAGTTAGGCGCGTTTCCATTACGCCTAGATGTTGCTTGTGTTCACTTAGGATCCACTTTCTTTTATACTGAATTTGATACTATCCAGACTTTAACACAATCATCTAAATTAAAAGCTTGTTTACCACTGATTATTACTTGATCATTTCTAAATTCTAATGACAGACTAAAGTACATGTTTCCAGTGGATTTTATGGCCAAAAATCAGAATACAATAATTAATCTGAATTGCTAAAAACTTAAATCAAACAGAATGTTCTTGTACGAAAAAAATAAAGTATATACTCTGAATTTAAACAAGAAGAACACATACATCTTCATATGTATGTGTATGTTATTAGATATACACTGATATATTTATATTGGTAAGTTATTTTGATCCTGGATATATTTTGTTATTGGAAAAAGAAAATGACCTTGGAAAACATATTTGTAATGAATGATATATCTATATATCATCTCTTAGCAAAAAAAAAAAAAAAATCCTTATGAAATTAGGGTGGAAATAGGAGGGTCATTTCACCAAATAAACCAACTACTAATAATGAATAAAGTGTCTAGTAAAAATCTAATATTCTTTTTGAACTTGAATCTATAATTATTCCAGTAAAATTTAAAATCCGAAATTTTAGTTGTTATATTAAAGTTAAAAATTTTAAGAGTGTTAATTAGAATGTAATTAGAATCCATACAATTATAGTATATTTGATTAATGTCCTCAAGATATAGATTACAAAAATAACATTTATTATCATTTTGAATATTTTTTCTCTTTAAAAATTCGATTGTATTAAGTTTTCCATAAAGAATTAACCACATGTGAATTTTGGATTTGGGAGGAGCATTAGATTTCCACATATATTTAAATGAGTTATTTATTGTACCTGAAAAATTAATGAATCTATAGAAAGAATTAGAAGTATATTTCCTACTTTTATCCCAATCCCAACTAATAAAATCATTATCATTATCAATATTATAAAGATTTAATCTGGCATAAAGTAAAGAAGTTGCCTAAAAGTTGAATCAACTAAAATTCTGTTAAAACTGAAATTCCATGGAGGATCATTTTCTGGAGAATAAACTTCATTGATTAAAGCATACTTAAAGTTAAAAATTTCATACAGATCCTTAAATTCTATCTTAAGAGGCAAGATCGAAATCCAACGGTCATGCCAAAACGAAGTACGATTACCAGAGTGAACAATTGTATTTATTCCTAAATTAAATATCTCATTACATTTTAAAATGTTTTTCCAAAAGTTAGATATATTTTGAGTGGATGGAGAAGCAATTTGAAATAAATTGCTATTTCCATTATAGTAATATTTAGAGATGATCTCTTTCCAAATAGCATTATCATTTATATCATTGAACTTCCAAAGCCATTTACCTAACAGAGACAAATTCATATTACGCAAATTAATAACACCTAATCCACCTTCCTTTTTAGCCTTACAGACGGTTTTCCAATTTACAAGACATTTAATATTATTATTAGAATTATCTCCACTCCATAAGAAATCTCTTCTAATCCTATCAATTTAATCAATTACCCAATCCGAGAACAAATGCAAGGACATCCAATAAATCGGAAGAGCTGATAAAACTTAATTAATTAAAACTAGTCTACCTGCTCTAGAAAGAAATCTCCCATTCCAGTTAGAAATCTTATTTTTGATTTTATCAATGATAATAATCCAGTCGTCGTGTTTGAGTTTGGTGGGTCTAATCACAAAGCCGAGGTAGTCAAAAGGAAAGTTCATAGTTTTGCAATTAAGAGTATTAGCAACTAAGTTTTCAACTTTATCGAAATCATTTAAAATTAACACGGAACTTTTGTCAAAAATTATTCTTAAACCAGATAAAAGTTCAAAACTGTAAAGGATAAACTTAAGGGTAATGATGTGTCTAGGAAGATGGGAAGAAAAAAGTAAGGTATTGTAACGACCCGTAAATTTTAATAGTTTTAAAATATATTTAATTGGAAATTTTGTGAAAATTTTAATAATTGAATTTTGAAATAAAAATTTTATATTTGAAATACGTCTATTTTAACATAGCAAATGGTAAATTTTCCTCTGATAATATTGAAGTTTATTTTATTGTGTAATTTTATTTCAATTTAAATCAGTAAAATTGATGATAATAAAATATTTTTCAAACCTGAATATTTTTATACAATAAATTTATAAACCATCTTCTGAGTGCGATGTCATCTTTCGTTTCGTCAAATTTGGACTTCTCTAGCTCCGTTGACCTTATTTTCTGCAATTTTGTAGCATTTTCGGTACCGATTATCGACTTTTGATAGGATGATCGTACCACTGATATCTGTATACCATTTTGATCGTCTCATCGTGCTGATTTCTACGGTATATTTATTTCTGTATTTTGAAGTCCGGTACGAAACAAAGACAATACAGCAGTTCGCTGTACCAGGACCATATTCATAACTTTTAAATTCCCTCTGCCGTTACACTTTAGGTGTGTACTCCAAGCAACAATAAATGGCTTTAATAATTTTCGTCTAAATCATAGCTTCTGAACGTTCATTTTCATTTAAACTATTCTTTTGCAACGTTACTGTGAGCTGTTCTTATTGTAAATCTCCTCCTTTATTTTTTCCTGTGGCCTTTTTTCTTCCGTCTATTCCTCACATTTCTTTTTCCCTGTAGCCTACCCTTTTCTCCTCTTCATTTTCTCTCTTCCCTTTCATTTTTCCTTTTCTTCCCCTTTCTTCTTGCCGTGCCCACCATCCTTCATTTTTCTCCTTTTCTCTCCGGCTCTCTATCTCTTCACCTCACCAACTTCTGCCTCCGCCCAAACGCATGCTCTGCTCGGCCATCATCCCAGACCCATGTTCTTAAAAATGATTTCTATGGTTTTGGAAGGGAATATATATATGGGTTTATTTAATATTGGAAATATTTTAAGTTTTATATAAAGTAGATTTAATAATAAACTTTAAATCTAATAAAGTTGATTTAATTAATATAATATGTCTAAGTATTATATCTTTGAACAGATTTTTCAAGGATTTGTATAAGTTAAGTATGATAAAGTTGAATTAAGTAAAATTGTATCTAATTAAGAATTCTACTTAATTAAATCGATTTGAAGTTTAAAATTTGATTCTACAACTTGATTTTTGATTTAAATTAATTAAATGGATATTCCAAGTTTAACAAATCGAAGGGAATATTTAGTTTAAAAGGTAAATTTAGGCTATTTAAATAATACTGAATTCATTAAGTAAATATTGCAAGACTAAATAATAATGAGGTTAAATCGAGACCTATATGAAACTGTTAAATTGAACTTGGAATGTTAAATATTAAAGCTTTGAAATATACTGTAATCTAAATGGTTTATTTTTGATTCGGATATGGATTTGAAAATCAATAAAATTTGAAATGGTTATTTAGAAAACTGAATTGAATGGAAATTGATAAATTGAGATTGAATTTGATTTGAATGGGAAAGTCGAGTTGATTTTGAAGCGATTTGTGAAATTTGAGGAAATTGCAAATACTTTACTTTATAAATTATTTAATATAAATATACTATGTTGGAAAATAGATATATTTGAAATGAAAATGATATCTTGGTTTTGAAGTATAAATTAATTTGAAATGGCCACGTTATAGTGTATATTTCTACATTGTAGACAGTTCCACGGATCCTTAGAGGATGGTTATCCCAAACATCCTTTGAGTTACTTATATTTCGGTTGATATTTCACTTGAGTTGGATTTATTGATATAAGAATGTTAATCCTGACTCGAGTGTTTTGTGTTTTGCTTTACGCTCGGATCAGACTGAGTGATACAGCATTTGAGACTCACCTTTGGAGTTTGGAGCTTCATTTGGAGATCCAACTATCGATTCAGCTTTCAGCTTCTCCAGTTGATTTGTTCAGAGATGTCATCGATCTGTATTTGAGATCTTATGTTGTATTTTATTTCAAACTCTGTTGTTTATATAGTAGCTTCATGAACTACTATTTATCTATTCCGCTGCATTCTGTTATAATACTCTGTATCTGTGATTCTGTGATTATTTTATTTATTATATATGCTGAGTTTGCCAAATTTAAATTAACAATATGATATTTTGAGCAATTCAAGTCCGACATGTGCGGATGCAAATGTTTGAAAATACCGGGTCGTTATAGGTATCATCAGCAAATTGAAGAACCGATAAACCATTACGTGAAATTTCATTGCCTATACGTCCAAGAGATCCATTATCCACTGTTCTTTTAATAATTTTAGCAATAACATCAGCAGCTAGGTTAAATAATAAAGGCGATAAGGGATCCCCTTGCCTTAAACCTCTCTTAGATTGAATTCTATTACCTAATATACCGTTGACCATAATACTAGAGTTTCCAGTTCTAAGCAAAGTCAAAATCCAATAGATCCATCTATGACTAAAACCCCTAGCATGAAAAATATCTACAAGAAAATCCCACTCAACTGAATCAAAAGCTTTAGCAAAATCAAGTTTTCAAACGGCACAAGTTATGTTATTCTTACAACAGTAATTAATATATTCTTGAACCACTACCACTCCATCAGTGATATTTCTCCCTTTAATAAAAGCCGATTGTGGACAATCGATTAATTCATTCATTCTTTTACGTCTATTAGCTAGAACTTTAGAAATGATTTTAACTGAACAGTTAATCAAAGAAATAGGTCTAAAATCTTTTAAGTTTTTAGCTCCTACTTTTTTGTGTAACAAAATAACATTTGCGAAGTTAAATCTCCCTAATTGCAAATTACCATTGTAAAAACAATTAAACATATTAACTAAGTCAAATTTTAAAACATCCCAAAAAGTATTATAAAATAAAATAGGAAACCCGTCAGGTCCCGGGGATTTATCACTTGGCATGTCAATAATTGCTTTTCTAATTTCCTCTTCAGTAAAAGGATTATCTAACTCTGATAAATCAACAATAGAATCAGATGGATACAGATCTATCCATCTAACATTGATTCTATGTTTGATTTTAGAACCAAATCCTTATAATAGTTTGTAAAAGCCTTATTAAGATCTCTTTGATCAACTAACTCTATATTATTAACAAATATACAGTTAATTGTATTACTACATTTTCTACCATTAGCTATATTATGAAAAAATTTGGTATTATTATCACCTTCGTTGATCGATTGAATTCTGGATCTTTGTTTCCATATAACCTCCTCCTTTTCTAAAATAGAATTTAATTCATCTTTTAAATTAGCAAGAACATTACGTTCACCTATATTTAGAGATCTAGATTCTTCTATTTTATTAATTTTAAACATTTCATTAAGAATATTATCTTTTTTAATTTTTAGATTGCCAAAAACATTTTTGTTCCAATTTTTAAGAAAGATCCTAAGCTCCCTAAGTTTAGAAACAAAAGCTTTTGCGGAAGTTTCCTTATTTCTGATATTATGGAAACTCAAAGAAACCCATTTACCTTTAACTAGATTCACAAAGTTAGATTCCAAAAGCCACATCTTTTCAAATTTAAAATTGTTAATAATAACTCTATGGAATTCACAAGTAAGAATAATTGGACAATGACCGGAGTAAGTATAAGGTATACCAGTGACTCTACAGATTGGGAATTTGTCTTCGATTTCATCACTAACAAAAAATCTGTCAAGAAGAGCCATGGATGGAGATTCTCTAGCGTTACTCCAAGTAAACTCTCTATTAGAAAGGGGAATTTCAATCAAATTAGAATTAATAATAAATTGATCGAATTCCTCCATCACAGAGTAATCCCCTTCCCTCGGAAAACACTCACCTATGAAACGCGTAATTAAAATCACCCCTCAAAATCCAAGAACCCAGGGCAAAGGATCTAAATTCTAAGCATTCATTCCATAAAATTCTCCGATTTATTTTAGAATAAGGCCCGTAAACATTAGAAATATTTAATAAAGAGTTATTAGAAAGATTAATAAGAATAACATGAATAGAATGTTGCTTAACAATACATTGAAGTAATTTAAAACAACTATCTCGCCATCCTATCATAAGACCCCCTAAAGAGCCGACGGAAGGTAAAAAAACCCATTTTCTAAAGTGATAATAACCACCTAATCTTCTAAAAAATGAATATCAGGACAGTTAATTTTAGTTTCTTGAAGTAAAGCAATATCTATAGAGTAGTCTTTAAAAAATACTCTAACCTTATCACATTTGTTTAAATCATTCAAACCTCTAATGTTCCAACACATGATCCTCATGGATGAACTAAACTAGCCCTCTCTAATTCCTTACATCTAATATACTCCCGATCTAACTCAATATCAGTAAAAATAAAAGATGTGACATGAGCTAGCTGACTAAACTCAGCAGAAGAAAGACTACCTAAAGCATAAGTAGAAAAAGTGCTACCCAAAGAAGGACTCATACCTGAGCCTGGATACAAAGTACCGCTTGTGGCACTCGATCCAGGTAACTCACCTATAGAAGAAGATAGGTTGTTATGGAGTCTAGCACTTCGACGAACTGAACCACTAGAAACTACTGATCTCCTTCGCTTTCCTCTATTCAATGATGCGGAAATCAGATCTGGAACAAGACTTGAAGCAACTACTACTAACTTATCTAAAGAATCCCCCATAGACTTCTCTTCTGTATCAATATTTAAAACTACTTCCCCAGATTTCACAACGCATCCCAAGTCTGATTCAGAAGCAGCTACATGTGATTCAATGAAAACAGACTTCTCATTAATACCAACATCAGGTAAGGCCTGTGCACCGGGCACAACTGAAACTGCGTGCAACTCATCTAGAGAATCAGAGAAAGAATTTGAGAAGACATCAGGAAGTCTAGACTCTAAAACAACAGCTATATCCTCATTCTGTTGATCAGAGAGCAAGAACCAATCACGAAGATAATTCATCTCGAACAATTGTTCATAATTAGAACAAGCTTGATCATCAATAACAAGAGCTTCGCCAAACTCATCCAGTATCACACCATCACAAGTGCCAGGTTCTAACCCACCATTAAGATCATTACATTCAACTAAGTATGAAATATCAGACTCTAATATTTTCGACCAAATATCAGAACATATATATAACTGATCAACATCAAATTGAGAAATAGGATCACTATTATCATCAGACTTAGGGTTCAGGCAGTCAAGATCATATTCCAACCAAAATTTATTTAAGAAATAACTGACCTTAGATTGATCAGAATCTTCATCATGAACAGTCACATCCTTCATTTGCATAATCCCATCAGTAAAATTATCAGTAGAAGTATCCAAATTCTCATCTATAGACATAGAAATATATCTCTCTGATTCAAAAACATCAGAAACAATCAACATCTTGTCATTAGCAAGCAGTATCTCAACACTGCCATTTACAATAGCATTATCAGATAGAGAACAACCTTCTTTATCATTATCAACCCCTGATTTGTCAACTGATTTTGACATTCTATTACCATCGAAAGAATTTTCAGTACTTATGTTTGAAGACTTTCGGTTTGAATCTTCGAAACTTTCTATTTGATAAACTGAGCCCAGCCTTTAGTCAGTCAAACTAACAGACCCAAGACATTCGAATGGATTCTTTGTAGAAATTTCAAATGAGCAATTATCATTAGATATTTCTGTTTTTCCTCTTTAATACCTGAGTAAACCCATCATCATTCGATCCAGACTTAATTTCAGAATCTATTTAGACATCTCCCATTAAAGAATTTGAATTCGCAGTCAATGTAGAAACAACAGGATCTAGGAGCATTGAGTCAAATACACGAGAACAATCTATCATAATGCTACCATTAAAAACCATACTATTGATATAACCTTCCATTTCACTGTCATTTGAAACGAAAATTTTAGAACAAGATTCCAGATTGTCCAAGTGTTCAACATAGTCACCAAATTTGTCATGATAACCATTATCAAAATTATATGAATTGATAGCGTTAAAATGATTGAATAATTCCTCCAAATATCTAAAAGCCACATCTCTCATTTGCCACAGGTTATCTAACAGTAAACCTTTTAAAAACAAAAAATTCAAAACGAACTGGAATCCATGAACATCGAAGAAGGATTGGGGTTGTAAGAAGAATTCACTGATTCAAATTTACCAAAGTAGATTTCAGGATCTCCAAATCGGTCTCGATAACCTTTTCTGATGTTTGGCGAATTGATAACATCAAAATGCTTAAACATTTCATCCAGATAATTAATACCTCCTTGCCTTTCGTTCCAAAGATTATCAATCAATAGCCCTCTTAATAGAAGATATTTCAATACGAATTGGAACCCGTGGTTGACCAGAGAACAGGGCATCGATTTGAAGATATTCGAATTGACTGTACAATCGAATTTTTTATGACCGAATTTCCCATAAGAAAAACATCAAATTGGATCTCTACAATGTTTTGCCAAATGATTAGCATCCTCGCATCTAAAACAAAGAAATCTCCCACGTTTACCTTCAATCCATTGATTTCTTGGATTGTTGCGTTTCACAATCTGTTTCTTCGAAGAAAATTTTACAACATCATCATACGATCGAAGAGGGATAGTATTACTGTAGGATAGATTCTTATGAACGATAGATTGGGATAAAGAATTAGGTTGTAAGAAGCAAGAGTAAGGATTACTCGATCGACTTGAGAAAATTGGATTCAGAAAGCAAGAAGACGGCATTTTTTTATAGTTTCCAACTTTAACAAAAAAGGAGTAACTCCAATATTCCTTTTCCAAAGAAATATACTCCATCGCTTGATTTCTATACTCGCAAACATTCATGACCAAAACGCAAAGCAATTGAATGGCACTCATAAAGCTAGCTACAAAGACCCAAGATTCCTAGAAATGGATGTTAATACCTCAGTTACTGATTTTAATGATAACAACCTTGATAACAATAATACAATCATATAAAATATGGGTATTGATGTTTTGCCAAGTTATATAGTATACAGTGCAAGATATTATACAGGCGTTGAATCCATGACTGTACAGTATAAATACTCAAAGAATGGACATGAAGACTGATGAGTATAAAGACCAAGATATGAAGGTCTCAAAACTATGGTATAATATATAGAGTCATAGAATATTGTTAAAGTCCTAGGTAGCAATCTTTGATCTCTATTCCTCATTTTCTTATCTTTTATTTTTAAAACAAGATATTATTTAAAAATATATTTACAAAATATTTTATAAAAGTGTTTCAAAGGTTAAAAAGTTTATATACTATGTTTAACTCATTTTACAAAGTATGAAAATATTTTACAAAGCATAAGATTTTCAAAACATTTAAAAAAAAGAATTTTCAATTTTCAAAGGGATATATTGACATATCCATATATAGTATATCGACATACATGCTGCGAATTTGAAATTCAAATTTTGAAGTGAAGTGTCTATTCGTCATAAGTCTTCGCGAAAGGATATATCTATTTAATCTCTATATATAAAGGGTTTCAAACGAATTTTGTAACAACTACTTTCTTATTATCTTCTCTCCTCTTACTCTGCCAAAATTTCCAATGAAAAACTTATTTAAATCTTCTCAAATTCAACCAGAATCAATTCAATCTTCATTGCATTGATTCTCTACTATTTACTCTCTGATTTCAATCATCTCTCTCTCAATCCAAGATCAAAGTGTTGTCCAAGAGGGTATATAATCCATTGTAACCAAAGATCAAGAAATTATCTTTCAAAAAAAACCATCAAATTCTAGTTGTATTTGCTTGGGTGTGATTGTAGCATGTTTGAATCAACTGGTGTGCTTGGTAGCCCGAAAATCCGAGTGGGATTGCTTGTAGCTCTCCAAATCAAGTGGGTGGCCTAGAAAATCAAAAGGGTGTCTCTCGTACCTTTGAAATCGAGATTGTAATAGGTGTGCCTTCTGTCCGTTGAAAATTAGCAATTTAAAAAGAAATATATACTAGAAATTGTATGGAACTGGACGTAGGGTAACTCCAAACCAGTATAAAAATCCTTAGTGTGATCTCTCTAATTCTCTACGTTTTACTTTATTGCATTTATACTTATCTATGTTTGCATCAATGGTTGTTCTTTCTGCATTGTTTAACAATAATCTTAAAACAATTTTAAAAAGATCTACAAAAATTAGACAACACTATTCACCCTCCATCTAGTGTTTAATTAGCCTTAAGATCCATAATTCTGCAACCCATACTTGGTATTAGAACATTAGGTTTTCAAAAACTCGTAATTTGATTTTTTTTTTTAAGTTTTAATGGCTAGCAACACTGTTAGTACATTTGTTAACACATTTGTCGAAGGAAAATCTACTGCTATACCCCCGCTTTTTAATGGTGGTAATTACATTTATTTGTCATGTAGAATGAAGATCTATTTACAATCTAATGGTTTAGATATTTGGAATGTCATACAAAATGGGTATACCGAACTCGAGACCAATTTTACACAGTGGACTGCTGACCAAAAGGCACTTGCACAAAATAATTTTAAAGCCATGAATATTTTTTTTGTTCACTAGATAAAAATAAGTTTAATAGAATCTCTATTTGTAAGTCTAGATATGAAATTTGGAGAAACCTGCAAGTTACACATGAGAGCACAAGTAAAGTGAAACAGGCTAAAATTTCCATGTTAACTAATTAGTTTCAATTGTTTAAAATGAATCCAAATGAGTCTATTTCTGACATGTACTATAGATTTCAAGATATAGTGCATTCATTAGTTGCATTGAGTAAAAAAAATTCCATAGAGGACCAAGTTAGAAAAATTCTCTGTCACTCTCTTCAGAATGGGATCAAAAGACATTTGCAATTGAAGAGGATAATGATATTAGTACTCTGAAAATTGAAGAGTTAATAAGCAATTTAATGCCCTATGAAGCACAATTACATGGCAGAAGAGAAAGCAAGGCAACATAAAAGAAATCCATCGCTTTCAATGTAATAGCGGACGATTATGATTCAGACGATGACTATGACGAAGAAATTGCTTTCATGACTAGAAATTTCAGAAAATTCCTAAAGTATAGAAAGAAGAATAACATTCGAAAACCTGAAAATAAGACGTATGAAAATGCAGCTGGATGTTTTAACTGTGATGAACCCAATCATTTTTAGAGAGACCGCCCGCATCTAAACAAATCAAAGATCTCACTAGTAAATGATTCATCCGAAAAAAGAAAAAGGAATTTTACAGCAACTTTGGATGATTCAAACACTTCCTCTAGCGACAATGATCGTGACACTGAGAAAGTGAATATGTGTTTCACTGCAACAACTGACTAGTCACTGACCAACAAAAAGCGGCAAATACGGTACATTTTTTTTTAATATTTTTGTTTCATTTTTTGGTTGATTTTGGTTTTTAGGAATAACATATAGATTAGTAATAATATTGGATGAATATAAGTATACATATAGGAATATATCAACATAATTTTATTTTTTGGAAACTACGGGCTATATGTCCACATACCCTCATGCCATATGTCGACTTACATGCCAGAAAACTGAAATTTGAAATTTCAATTCAAAATTCAAAATTCAAATTTCCCTCTCTTTTGCACTTACTACTATGTTCTGAAAAGGCGCCTTTTTTATCAAAGAACGTGGCTCTTCACTCTCTACTAAATTTAATATATCTCTATCCACTCACTCACTTTACTTCAAAATTCAAATATCTCTTCATTGTCTTATCTCCTCAAAAACTCAAAAACAGCTTCCTCTAGTCAAAATCCTAAAACCATAATGCTCTCTAAGAAAGCTAAAAGCTTTCTCTTTAGTGAGAAAGATGCCACAGAAGTCTATATGGAGTATACTACTTTCGAAAAAGTTTCTCCGGGAAGATTTGCTAAATTCGAAAAAAATTCCTCTTATGGTTTACATGATCTTTGTTTTGAAAATGAAATTCTTTGTTTAATTGAATCTTCTCAAAATGATTTTGTTTGTTATCCAGAATTGGTCAAAATGTTTTATGCGAACTTAAACGGAAAATTTTATCAAGGAGAAGAAGGTCATGTTTGGAATAGTGTTAATGGTACTCAAATCGTTTTAAATTGTGAACTTTTGGGTCATATTCTTGATTGTAAATCTAGTGGAATTGACCTCTTCACTTTTCAAATTGATTAACAAAATTATGAAGTTTTTCATGATCATTTTAAAGTAATGAAGAATTTGAATTTAAACATAATAATCTTCAACCAAAATCGACACTTATGAGTCTGATTTTATAACAAAGTATCACTTCGAGGACGGAATTATAATAACCCTATTGAAAATATTTTTAAAGCTCTTTTCTCTGTTTATGGTCATTACAATATCAATTGGGTTCAAGTCATTCTAGATGACTTTGTTCAAAATAACATTTTTTGGCATGAGAAAACACTCTTCCATAATGTGTATCTTACTTGAATTTTCTTATATTTTGGTGTCGATTTAAAAGGAGAAAAATCCATTCCTCGAAAAGTTTGTGATAAAGCCAACATCTCTCTTATGCACATTCCACCATTTTTCAAACTATATGAGCCTCTTCTCGAAAAGGAGCAAATGTTCGCATGGGAAGAAGAAAAAAAGAAGGAGATGAGATGGAAGTGGAAGAAGAGGAGGAGGAAGAAGAAGAAATGGAAACTTACTTAGAATGTTTTGACAAACCATCTGTAACGACCTGGCATTTCGAACCATTCGCATCCACACATGTCGGACTTGAATTGCTCAAAATGTCAAATTGTTAATTTATATTTGGCAAAACTCAGCTTATACAGTAAATAAATCAATCACAGAATCACAAACACGGAGTAATATAACAATAAGCAGTGGAATAGATAAATAGTAGTTCATGAAGCTACAAAAAAAACAACAAAATTTGAAATAAAATACAATAGAATATCACAAATACAATCTAGTCTCAAATACACACAGATGACAAGTCTGAACAAAACAACTGGATAGTTGAAAGCTGAATAGATATAGATGGATCCTCAAGCAAAGCTACAAAGCTCCAAAGGCGAGTCTCAAATGTTGTAACACTCAGTCTGACCCGAGCGTAAAGAAAAACACAAAACACCCGAGTCAGGATTAACATTCTTATATTAATAAATTCAACTCAAGTGAAATGTCAACTGAAATACAAGTAACTTAAAGGATGTTTGGGATTTCCATCCTCTAAGCATCCGTGGAACTATCTACTATGTAGTACAATACGCTAATATAATATGTCTATAGTAAAGTAAAAGTATTAAAATAGCGTTAAGGTGTTACCTATATGCCCCTTAACACATTTTTATATATTCGCATAGTCTATAGAGTACTGTAATTCCTCCGTAAACTGGAGGGCTATCAGAGGGCACTCCATGGGTATGGTACAAACCAAACTCGTAGAAGGCGCGATAGGGCATGCGACAAGGCACTCGAGGCAATGCCAGGGTAGATATACCATTTGCGTATCCGGACTGGTGGTAACGCATAGCAGCTACTACCGTCCACCTCGTGACACACTCCTAAATCAAAGGGTGCACCCGATCACATCACAAAAGCAATAGAATGGTATCGAAGAAATGTGCCCGATCGGAGGAATGACCTCACTTGGCCCGGCGTGGCTCCTTTTTTAGCCTGACTCACGGGAGTCAGGGCTACGTAAATACCATATAGAATCGTCACCAAACCATCGTATTTCATTCTGGAATCTCCACCACGTACATAGTTGTTAAAGTGATTTTCGGTATCGGTAGAGAGTATGACAATATCCGATACCAGTCTCTTTAACAACCAAACGTTATTATAACACCATGGTCATTTCATTTCAAATAGTTCATACTTCATCTCAAAATATCATATTCATTTCAAAACCATATCAATTTTATCCTTTTTCACTTTAAATATTCATTTCCAGAATCGTAACACTTTAAAAAATTTAGCACTTTCGAAATCATAACACTTCCAACTTAAACAGTTTAGATGTTGAAAATAGTATATATATTAAAATAGTTATAAATTAAAATAGTTTATATATTAAAATACTTTATATATTAAAATAGTTTATATATATTAGAATACTTTATATAATAAAAATAGTTTCCTCAAAGTTCACAAATCGATTCAATCAACTCAAATTCCAAAATCCCATTTAAATCAAATCTCAGTTCTTCCATTTCAATTCAATTCAATCTCTTAATAACCTATTTAAAGTTTTATATCGATTTCAAATACAGATTTGAATTACAAACTAAACCATTCAACTTCAATAGATTTCAAAGTTTAAATATTCAACTTTTACAATAACTCAATTTGATAATTTTATATATATTTCAAATTCACTTTATTATTATTTAGTTTTGAAATATTCACTTAATAAATCAAAAAAAAAATCATTTAGTTAATATCTCAAATTACAAATTTAAACTAAATATCTCATTTCAATTTATTTAATTTTGAAAATATTCATTTAATCACTTTTAATCAAAATCAAATTACAAAATCCTATCTTTAAAATCTCAAATTCAATAAGTTTCAAATTGATTTTATTTAAGAAAAATTCCTAAACAAATATAATTTCACATCAATTTCAAGTTTATCTTTCCAACCCTTAATTTATTAAAATTGTATAAAATCTACTTTTAAAAATATAATTTTAAATAAATACTTAAAACATATTATATACTAATTAAATTAAACTTTATTAAATTAAAGCTTATTATTAAATTTGTTTTTATATTAAAACTTATTTTATATAACTTTAAAATAATAAAATTATAAGTAAAATCTTAAAAATTGTATTTTCAAAATTAACTTATAAATTTAAAATTTTCGAACATATAGATTTAAAAATCTAAAATTTAAACCTTTCTAAAAATAACATTTATATGTATAATATCTTAAAATCGATATATATTAAAACCATATATTTCTTTTCAAAACCTTGGAAATCATTTTCAATATATATATATATACCAAAGGTGTCTGTATATAATTTTCTATCATATGGTCATGTGATACGGATATTTATCATTTCAATCCGCAAATTTAAATATCCACGGGTATATAACATTTCAACCCGCAATCCCAAATTCAATTAAATGAAAATAGCTTGGGTTTATCATTTCAACCCATAACGATTTTCTCTTATTCTACAAGATCGTTCGCAAATGTATCATTTCAACCCATAGGGAATTCTAAATTAACAGGGAACTTGCAGAGTGAGAACAGTGATGATAATAATATAACATATCAACAAAAGGCATATATCATCATAAAAATATAAATAACAGATCATGGTGTCAGATGTCATGGGTGAACAGTTACAGATAATGGCATATCATATATATAGCAATTAAATAACTAGCAACAGCATATTTCAATTGTCGTTTCAAATGAAATCAGATTTAATAAATATAAAAACGTTAATCGTGAGTGATTGCTCACCTTTCGAGGCTAGAGATGAATGAGAATGAGATGAGTTACGAATCCAAGCACGAATTCCAAACAAAGCAAGATTGGCACGAATTCGACGAACAGAGCTGATAATAGGAATTGATGAAAACAAATCAAATCAGTTTTGATATAAACTGAAAATATATACATTATTATTATATTTTTTTCCAATATTTTAATTTAAGACAAATATAAAATTTCAAAAATGATTATTCTTAAAACTCAAATGTTAAGAATCAAAGATATATATATATTATACTTAAGACCAATACTTATATATATTTTTTCAATAATTATTATAAAACCAATATAAACTTACCTATATATATAACAAACATTTATACTTAAACATGCATGTCATAGCAAACATACACAACTAATATTTACGAAACCAGAAACATATTATACTCAACATATAATATAATTACGGTGCAACAAATATACATGTATCCAAATCAACTTCCATATATATATATATCTCAGAATACACAAAACATACGCAGACTAGTATTGTGACGACCCGCAAATCCGTACCCTTTGAATCGACAATAAACCACACATGTCTGACCAAAAAAGCACAGACTGAAGGAAAGTCAAGAGAAAGAAATGAAGAGAGAAGAAGAGAAGAGAAGAAAGAGAGAAGATAGAACCAATCAGAACAATACAGAATCTCACATCGCAGCGGAAAACATATAATGTAACGACCCGTAAATTTTAACCGTTTTAATAACGTAATTAGTTGAAATTTTGTGAAATTTTAAACGATAAAATTTTGAAATAAAAATTTAATATTTGGAATACGTCTAGTTAAACATAGCAACTGGTAAATTTTCGTCCGAAAATATGAAAGTTGATTTCGCGCGTAAATTCACTTCAAATTAATCAGTTAAAAAGCGATGAAAATAAAATGTTTCCGAAACCTAAATATTTTTACATAGAAAAATTCTAAACCATCTTCTGAGCAAGGTGTCAGTTTATCGTTTTTCCAAATTCGGACATTTTTGGCTCCGTCGATCTTATTTTTCAGCGTTTTTCTTGCATTTTCCGCTATTAGAAAATTTGAATTTTATAATTCAATCATACCACTGATATCTTTATACCGTTTTGACCATCTCGTCGTGTTGATCTGTATGGTATATTTATTTCTGTGTTTTGAAATCCGGTACACAACAGAATCGTGAAACGGCTAGCCGTATCGGTATCCGTTTGGTCCTTTGAGTTTTCGATGTCCATTCATTTGTGCAACGGCTGAAAAATAAATGAGCACGGCTTTTAATATTGCCAAATTTAATTATTGACCGTGACTATTTGCATTTGGTTAATAGTTGTTCCCGATTCATTTCTGCTCTGACTATTTGTGAACATTGAACTGTTTCATGTGGAATACATAGGAGGTATTTATTTAAAGTGACAGCTATTACTTTATATAGTTTTTCTCTGAAGCCTTTTCCCTTCTTTATTTTGATACATTTTGGCCTCTCTTTTATTTACATCAACTAGTCTCCAAAGCAACTGCAGATCCACTAACACCCCACTTCCTTCTCCCCTCTGCCGACCGATTAACCACCCTCATGCTCATTTTTCTCCTCACCTACATCGTTCTCCATATGAACGTCAGTATCTCCATTGTGTCTGCCTCCTTTTCCACAAGCTTCCACTCGACTAGCTCCACCCGCACCCCATCACCAGGTGCCAACGCCATCACCTTGCGGCCATCAGTTTCATCTCCACCCACCTACCCACGCACTAACCATCTCCACGTCAGTTCCACCATTTTTCACTCCGTCGCAGCAACCCCACCTAGTGCAACGCGCCCAGCCTCGACCAAGCAAACGAGCCGACCTCTTCCATGTCCCCTTCGCCCACTTCCCTCCCTAACCTCCGGCGACCTTTTACCTCATGTCCAATAAGCAACAACATCTTGTACCCTGTATATTACTTTAAAGGTAATATGTATATTTTTATAAATTGTAAACCTGTTTGTTATATATAAATATTACCAGTCGATATATATATATGAATTTAAATATATGATATTTTAAGCTAAATTCATATGAGTTATAGTTTATTTTTATATTAGTATATAGTTAGTATAGGTAAACTCTGAAGTGTACTTACTTGTATATATATATATATATATATATAGTCGCACGTCTATACTGGGATTTCAGTAAAATGTAAGTTTATTTGGTCAGTTATTTGGGAGGATATTTATCATATGTAAAGGTCTTATATTTTGGATAAATAATGGATATTTAGGTCTGTGTGCGCTATAGAGTGTGAGTACGAGAGTGTATATATGTATCTGCAGTGGTGTGGGTATAATTTTAGTCAAGAATATATATGCATATCTATGTATATAGGCTGGTAAGTGTTGCTATATTTAGGTAAAAGTAGCTGGGTTTTGGGCATGTGTGATGAGTGCGTGAGTGATGTTGAGTGGCTATATGTTAATTTTGTATGCGAGTATATGAGCATGAAAGTGACAGGCAAAATAAAACAAAGAAGTGTAAATTCGCCCATGAAATTGTTGTCCATATTTAGTTATTTTGAGAAAAAAAAAGCTTTATTTTATTAAGTATACAATACGTTGAAACAGTTTGCATAATAGGTTAGTACAAGTGATTATGCGCCAGTTTATGTAGGCTAGTTCATATATATAGAAACTTGATATTGTTTATAATACGTAAAATTTTATATAAAGCTTATGTATAGATGTTTGTCTAATATTGTTTGAAAACATTTTGTAAACCTTGGACTCCATTGCATATCTATTTAAATGGATACAATATGGAAATTTATTTCTAATGCGGTTTTAATGGAAACAATGACTTTCGAAAAATTTATTTTTAATAGTGTTGGAATGTAGAATATGATATATATATATATATAAGTTCGCTTACATCATTTATCTTCATCGATCCAATTTTGATTTGATTTCGTCTATTTTTATTTATTAGCTTTGTCCGTCGTGTCCATTTCCTCTACCGAATCACGTCCATCTAGCTTTGTTTCAGAATTCGTAGCTTGTTCTGTTGTCAAACTTCTCTAGCCTCGAAAGGTGAGCACTCACTCACGATTAACGTTCTTTTATTTATTAAATTTGATTTCAATTGAAACGACAATTGAAATATACTGCTGTTAGTTAATTACACTGTTATATATGCTATTACCTGTATCAGTTCACCTGTGACATCTGACACCATTATCTGTTAATTATTTATGCGATGATAATACAGTTTGCTGATAATTGATTGATTGTTGATGTTTATATTGGACGTTAAATTGTTAATGTTAAAATGATAAATGGTATGAAAATTTAAATGGATATAGAATAGTTAAATGTTAAATTTGATTAAATGACAATTATGACCCCTTTAACTGTTAACTTTATTGACACGTAGGATTTGTTTAATTACACTTTGAACCACTGAATGTATGTTGTTAAATTGATGATGTATGAAATTGTAAATAGATGACAAGTGAAAAACCGTAATGTAATAATCTTTAATCTACATGAAATGATAGTGTAGATTCTAGAAATAATTATGTTAATTCGTACAAATAACAATGCGAATTAATACGGTTATTTCGGGATTATTTGAATTGATTATTGGATTGTTATTGATTGTTGTTATTGTTTGTTTATTTACTTTGACACCATCCCAGTTATCACACTGCAAGTTCCCTTTGCTATGTTTTGATTTTGAATTGAATTGGAATCGGGTTGAAATGATAAATACCCAAATTGAACTTTGACCTTGGATATAGAGAATTAAATAAAACCCGATTGGTCGATAATTTGATTTAAAAAAAATAAACGAAGATTTTATTTGAATAAATAATATGGTTTTGAAATGAAGTTGAAATTTAAATTTTTAATGAAAGGAAAATGTTAATATTTAAAATCTGAAGCAAATTATTAAAAATGTAATTGATGAAAGAATGTTGTTTAATTTGAGAAACTATTGAATTAGATTTGAAATTATAATTAAGTTTGAACTTATTAAACTTTGGAATTATTTAATAATTAAGTTTTGAATTATTTAATAATTAAATAAGATTGAATTATTTAATGATTAAATTGAATTGAATTCTTTAATAAGTAAAATTGAACTTTTGAACAAGTAAAATTTTACTTCGTAAATAATTGAAATTGAGTTTCTTTATCAATTAAGTTTTGGAAAATTATTTAAGAAAGTAAATAAGTGAAATTGAATTTCTTTAACAAGAAATAAAAATGCGATTTATTGAAATTAATGTAAGACTTGAAATTTAAAGAATTTGATTTGATGAATTTAGTTTAATTCAATTTGTAAGTTTTGATATAATGAAGTTGAATTTAAATAATGGATTTAATGAATTGGAAATTTAATAGAAATTGTTTTGAATGGAAAAATTACTTAATGGATATTGAATGAAATCGATAAATGAATTTGTAATTGATTTGAAGGTTAAATTAAATTAAATGTAAATTGATTTGAATGTTAAAATTAAATTGATTTAAATGATTTCGAAATGAAACTTTTTGTCACATCCCGAAAATTTTCGACTTTCGAAAATTCAACATCGATACTCACTTTATCGACTACCGAGCAATCGAGTGCCGGAAACTCCAGTAGTGAGGGTTTTAGAAAGAAGAAAAAGGTAGAAGAAGAAGATAGAAGAAAAAGAAAGAAGAACAACAACACAACATCAGATACAGAAGCAGAAAACAATATCAGAATCTCACATATCGCAGCGGAACAATATATAATAGATAAATGAATATCATTTAAAAACAAAAGAATTATATCTCTTATTACATTACATCACATCATTTCATCAGAGTCAATAAACAACAATGGACAGTTATATAAACTTGTCCTCATACAGAATACACAGTGGAATAAAATAATATCAGATACAAATACTACGTCTCGTCATCCAGAATATCTCCAAGCTTCAGAATATCCAGAATATCCTGATAATATAACTCTAGACTGCCCGTGTGGAAATTGGTGGGCACCCAGAGTTTAGAAGGGAAACAATAAACTCCGAGTCAGTCATGGTGACTGGTGTGAGATCGTAAAACAGTTATTTATCTTTAAAATAAACAACAGAAATATTTTTAAAGTCAATTCGAAATGTTTTTTTTTGAAAATGAAACTACCATAAGACCTCCCGCCACACACACAATGCAAACGCAGACTTGGAGGAGATTTCTTCTTATGATAGTCAAAGATGCTTACTACGCAAAATCAAATCATTTTTGATATTATTATTAGTGCATAGTGTAGAAATCATTTCGAAAGTATAATATTAATCTTAGCCAACATACGACCAGTATCGTATGCCTACTATAGCTACCATCTAAACAGTGGTGACCACCGTACGTAAATGGCAGGTTCTACAACTAATACCGTACAAAGTTCGTATTGGAGTTTGGATTTCCAACAAATGGTCAGGCCAAGGAACTTCCTTTACCACGATGGGTACGTCCCTGGAATAGACGACCCGAGAAATAACCTAACATTACGGTTAGATCTCTGCCAACACAAGGCCGGGTTACCTCTGCAAAAATAGGTAACTACTGACATGCGTATGCCATCCCCCGATCGTAACCGATCTTCCCGAGGATCCCCGGTTTCCAACAAACCACATAGATAATAATGCAGCAACCACATAGGTTAAGTATCTGGGCTCCATACCATGATACCACCTCTATCCAGAAGGAATGACATACACTAAGGGGCGCTACTCCCTAGAACCTTGCTGCATTCTTCCTGTTTCGACCATTTCCGGGGTGTGAGGCTCGACGAAGTCTCGTCCACAAAGCTACGCTTTCTCAAAAAGCCCTGCTTCGGGTCAAACAAAATGATCAACCTATGATCACAAAGATATAAGATCAAACAAATGATCATATCACAAATGATCAAACACTGATCATTTCACAGCAACACTCGGTATGCCACGTTACCAAATTGGGACATATCGCTGATAAATTTCAACTACATAACCTCTGAGCTCGTACGTCTCAGAGAAGGGTGTTAAGCTAAGAGAATAAATTCTCCGCCACCAACAGAAATGTATTTGAAAGAAATCAGCTTTACATCTCAAAGTGTAACGTCAGACACACATCCATACAAGTCTGTTCCGGGATCGAACAGAACCGAAGGCACTTCTCACGAAGCCCTTGCATTTCCGGATAATTTTCTAATCACGTCCGGACTTCCCGTCACTAAGGGTGATAAAACCTCTAAACCGAAGATCAGTCGGTGTAGAGTAACTCGACGGTAATCCTTCCGTTTTTAAAAATATCTGGTCTTCAACACCGGTCTTCGAATGCAATTCATAACGACGTATCACATATTCGGAATGGGTTATACGACCCCATGGTCCTTTCCCGGCTAACCCGAATAGTGAGCGTTTATTTAAAAATAAGTGTGGCATTCAAAATCATCCAATTCACAACAAATACCTACTCAAGGTAATTATTGATAGTCGGTTATTTAACTATCAATAAAGATGCGCAACATCACCAGATTCCAAATAATTTTCCAAATTATTTCATCTTCAAAAAATATCTTTTACTAGATATAAAATTTCCACACTTCAAAATAAATCAATATTTATTTTCAAAACGAATTCCCATTCCTTTTACAAATTCCCTAGTGAATTTATATTTCCAAATATCTACTGATATTCGATTCTCAAATCGTTTTCAATATTCAATTTCAATTTATCTTTAAGAAGATAAAATTTCAAAACAGTTCATTTCATATTGGGAAAGCATTTCCATACTTATTTAAAAATAAGTGTTTCACAAATCTATTCATTTTCAACACTTGAAAATATTCGATATACTTAAACCAAATTAAGTATATATTCATCCTTTAAGGAAAATATTCTTTTAACACATTTATTTGAGTCAAAACGAATGTTGCGTAAAACATCGTTACGACGACTCGAAATCACTAGTATAGGGATTCGAATTTAAGATAGATATATAAATCCCAATACTATATAAAATATTTCCTTTCGGAAATCATGTACTATAACAACAGTGTTATAGTCCATTATTTCCTTATATTTTCGAAAACGTCTATTTCAACAATAAATGTTGAAATCTGTGCTCTCGATTCATAATACATTTTAAAACATCTTTAAAATATTTAACTTTATTTTTAATATCCCTTCTTCGAAAATAAGTCCATTTTCCTTAACAATATATTCACTGTCCCAATTTCAATCATTTCTACACCTTTATTTCAAAGATAATTCGCTATCCAAAATCGCGAATATATCTTCTTTAATAATCTTCTATATTTAATTTATCAAATTCAATTGATTTCGAATTTATAAAACAACGTTTATAAATTCTATTTCTATTTCTATTTTCTAACACTTTGATTTATAAATCTCCTTTATAAATCAATTCGATAAATATTCCATTTAAAGGCAAAAACCCAATTTATAAGTAAATTTCTTATAAATCTTCCATTTTATAATTTCATTCATTTTATAACTTCCTAATTTATAAATCTATAAACTTCAAATCTTCACAATTTATAATTCTATAATTTTCCTATCTTTATAACTTAAAATTCTATAAGTTTCATATCTGTACCAATTTAACACTTATAAAAACTCGATTAAAATTCCAATAAATTTAATTGATAAATATCAATTTTGTACATCTCTTATATACATCGTTTTTAATAATTCAAAAATTCAAATTTGAACTATCTTATAAATTACTTAACTATTTACTTCAAAAATCATCTTTTGGTTATATTTCACAAACATTATAATCTCCATAACTTTAAATTTATAACATTTATTTATTTAAAGTAAACCAATTCAAAGATTCAAATAAAACGTATACTTTCAAATAATCACTTTTAAAATCTCTTTTTTTTAAAGTTAAAATCGTTATTTTTAACTTCAAAATTTGAATCCGATGATGCAACGCATCAATTAGTCAATCACAACAGTCAATATCATATCTCAACATATGATGACAGAATACATCACAATATCTGTAAATAAATAACTACTGGTGAGGAATCCAGTTGGATCCCTCCAACCTGTTTCCCTGCATCCAAAGACGTTAGCACAATACCATTCCACTTCGAGGTGGAATATCGCGGTATATGGGTTTTTATAAAAATCCGCTTACTAACGGCGCAATAGGGTCTCATCCGCTATACGAGGCGGGAAATCAATCAATCCAATATATACATATGCCAATATGTATATACTGCTATATATATAGATATATCCTATCATATCTAATAGCACATTCAAACAAATCAATCAATAACTGCAATTCAATTATAAGTCTGAGTGAGAAGATCTCACCTTAGCTTTTAATTGCAATCCGTTTCCATTTCAGTTTTGTTTTCTCGATTTTTAACCTGGTATAAATATTTTACACAATTTGTAAATATTTGAATCCATCGAATAATTTATTCTAAACCAATTTCTTTATAAATAGATTTATTTAACCAACATTCCAGTTTCAACCTAATATTCTCTAACCATTTCTAAAACAATTAAATTAAACAAATCTTCTTTTAACAAATTAAATACAATTGATTTTAACTTAATCCTTTTTAATAATTTATTTAATAAAATTTTAAAACTAAAACTAAATTCATTTTAACTCAAAAGTTTATTTTTAAAACTAAATTTCCTATATATATATTCTTTAGTAAATTATTTTACTATAACAACAAATTAAATTATTATCATTTTCTTAACAACTAAACGAATTTAAATAAACTTATCAAACATTTTGCTTATATAAATTTCTCTGTAAAAATTATAAACTTCGGTAGTTTTCAAAATATTATATACTTATTTATTTTATCCCAAACTGCCTATACATACCAAACATCTCTCATTTATTAAATTAAACTGTCCTAAAATAAATTTAAATTTAAATTTGAATATGATGTACCAGCAAGGAAAAATTGAGGAAGACGAATATCGATTACCTCACTGACAACTCGAACGAACCCAGGCTCACGAAAAAAAAATCTGACACCGCCAGAATCGCTTTGCTAGATTCGCGACTTCTCCAGAGAAACCCCAATCTACTTCACCTTTGACAGCGACGACGAACGCCCATGCCAGAACTTCGCCCTCACATGCTCGCGCACGCGAGCCATCACGGCCCCAAAGCTCGAAAACCCCACTGCCTCCAGTCGAACGCGAGTGCCGCGCTCGTGCCACCATCGCGCCGCCGATCCCCTCCTTCCAGATCGCGCTATCGACCAAAACCCCCAATCGCCTCGCGTGCTACGAACGCCTCGCCCTTTCCCTCGTCTTCCAGCCGGCCTCGCGACCCATGCTTGAACTCGCGACGAATCGCCTCACGATCCCCCATCGCTCGATCTCGCGGTATGTTGAGGTCGCGATTTGAAGAATGAACGAACGAATTCGTTCGTTTTAAAGAAGGAAGCGGCATTTTTTTCTTTTTTTTTTGTTTCGTTTTATTCTTCTTCGTTTGAACGAGAGGAGGTAGGAGAGTATTTTAAAAAAATCGAGGGAGGTGTGGGTTGCGTGATGGCTGCACGATCTTTTCGTGATTCACTGCGTGATTAAAGGAACGAACGTGCAAATATTTGACTTAATTTAAATTTCAAATTTAAATTGAATATCGATAAAACTTTAACGCGTTTATATATCGTGTGCTCACGTATCAACTCTGAATGCTACGAAATTTGAAATCCGGCAATAATTCAATATTACGGATCCAATGGAACTGGTTTCGTCGAATTCTGAGACTATGCCTCGGACGACTACTTTTAAATATCGATACGAACGATATAATTTCAAAACTGAACGAAACAGTTTGAAATTAGATTCTGAAGCTTTAATTATCTTCAGTATTGTCAATACGAATTTTAAAAGCTTTCGAAATAGTTATCTTCAGCATAGAATTGAAGATTCAAATTTTTATTAAAATTTCACTAGATTAAATTATATGATTTAATCGTCAAATTCAAAATTAGATCGGGGATTCAAATTAAATTATTGTTCAAATATTTAAAATTAATTAAATATTCTCAATTTAATTCGTTCAAAATTCTGGATCGTTATAGACTTCCCCCCTTAAATGTAATACCCCAAGATTTTGAGGAAAATTCTTTTAAATAAATGATTAAAATTCTGGGGGAAAATCAGAATTATTATATAGGTGGGATTTTCGGTGGTGCAAGGTTGTGTGCATGTGTGCACGTGCACACTAGTTATGGCACTAAGAGAAAATCCAGAATTCCTGGATAATAAAACAAGGAAGGAAAACATTTAGATAAAATGTTTTAAATAAAGAAAATATAAACCTAGACATGAGTATTAAAAATTCCTGAGGATGTGTGTATATATATATATATATATCTATATATATGCCTATGTATGACTTGTCTGAAAATCAAGGCAGAAGAGAACATTGACTTATAATGAATAAGTGAAATTTTTATTTGGATAATAGGTGTAGAAATGCACATAAGTATGCACATGTTTTCTGCAAATAAAAGGTTAAAGTTAAATTAACACCCATAGTTGTATAAATGTATATATATATATATATATCCAGATATTATTTGAGCAGAAAATAAATAAAGGAAGCACAAAAACAGTAAGAACCAAAGTGCAAGAAAGCAAATGTACATAGGCAGAAAATAGAAAGTCACACCATTATCATGTTTGAGGTAAATATAATAAAAATACTTAAAGTAATCACTTTCTGAAAAGAAAAGAAAATGGGCACAATTTAGCCTTGTTTTTAAAATATTGGCCGGGACATTAAGGGAGGGGATATGCAATGCCAAATGCATGATTCTGGTCTGGGCTAAAATAGGGATTTTGCATCACCCAAAACCCTAGACAGAACCCTTATTTAAACCAAGAGCCAAACCAGAAAAACTGCTCTCTCTCTAATTAATTAACCTAAGGAAGAAGAGGAAGAGAAGGCTAAAGATTTGAAGGGTTTTCTGGTTTAAGCTTGTGTAAGCATTTAGGTGAGTATCCTCACTCATATACATGGCATTAAGACTTGGGATTAGGCAGCCAAGCTTTTATATGTTATATTTTGCATGTTTTGATTTACAAACTATGTTGGCTGCTGATGGTTTCATGAATGTTTGATGAGATATGATCTGCTATGCTGGATGTATAACTTTGTTGTTCTATTTTCATCCCTGTATATTATACCAAAACCTTAAGGAACATATATCAGAGTATTTGTAACTAGTTTGAATAATGGCTTAAGACAAAGAATGAAAAGATAAAGAAAACTATGAGCTGCATATACATTGGTATGGTGCTGAGGCTTGAAATAATTGGTTAAGGGTGCAATGGAGTTTTTCTCTATAAGTGCTGAGCCCTAAACTAAACAGAAATTTACAAGCCTAAAAACTATGTTTAAACAAGATTAAAAATCTGGCTAAATATAGTGCTTGCAAAATCAAAATAAACTCAATAGAGCCATGCACTTATTCTCAGTTGCAAACATTCTGGTATATGCTTGAATAGGGTGTTTATATGCTAAATAATGTGAGATGGAATGACTGGGGTGTTATACCTCTAGAAAGTAACCTTTAACTTGCTTGCAATATTATGTCTGCAAGGTAACTAGTATGCTTCATGTGTACAGGTGGTTTGTACACCTAGCTATCATTGATAGAATGAACACAAATACACTTAGTGATATAACTAAGGATTTTATGCCAAGAAGGCTGCTGGAATGCTTGTCCTATTTGAAGTAGACAAGTTGGCACATGGCTTGTTTAAGCCCTGAGATCTTTGTGCCATGATGTTAATTAGTTCATGGTAATGTGTCCCTTTGATTCCTTATAGCAGATGAGGCCAGGAATTTATAAGAAAAAGAAAAGGCAACCTAGTAGTCCCAGATAAAAGTTGCTTTATTGCATATGTTTGCTCTTATGTATTGTACATGATAATACCTGTCAAGTATGCAAAGTATATTTATGCTGTATCCTTAGCTTAATATCATGGATATGTCAGAAATGCTCACACCAGATCATAGATCTGACCCTTATTGCTCATGGCACATGGGGGTGTCTCATTTATAATGGGGCAGCCACTAATGCTTTTGCATGTTGTGATGGAGCTAAGTAAGCAAGATTAAAAAGATATGGAATAGAGGATGCTAAGATAATTAGAAATAAAAGCTAAAATGTGTTAATTCATGCATGTATTCCCTGATTAATATGGCTATCTAAATGTATTAAGTAGGAAGAACTTGTAAGAGACATGTGCTATGTTGTTTCTGGTTATTTCTGATTTGGTATGTACTAAGGATATTGATGCTGAACTGATTTGGAAACCTATTTGCTAAAGTTGTTTTGATTTAGAGGTAAAACCTGGATTTTATAAGCATAATCATTTTATGATGATTTCAGTTAATCCTGAGTTCTTTCAAAAAAAAAAGAATATAGATATACAGAAAATAATATTGGGAAAACCCAGAAAAGAATCAAACTGCTATATCTTCAATTTATGATATTGACATAAGTCCAGATGCAAGAAAAAGTGTTTATACCCTGAAGATGTATTTTTAAAAGAGAAGTATGATTAGGAAGAATGATATATATCTGATCACAAAATGTCTGATTCATACAAATATATATACATGCTTTTGGAAAGGAAAGGTATCAATGTTTTGTGTATAATCTGGGTTGTAAAAATGCAAACAAAAGAATGGCCAGAGTAACCACATGGTTAGGCCATAGGTCAGGCCAAATGTTTCACTTCAGATCAATGAAGCAAGGGAACATTTGAGCTCAGTTTTCTGGAAAATGAACAAAGAGACTGACATGTACATGTATATCTGTGTACATGTTGATATTAGGCAAAAATATAGATGTAGATTCTTAAAACAGTTGAAAGAATGGGTTTTAAAAATAGTTATGCAAGAAGAATTGTTTTGTATGTTAGGTTATAGGCAAAAATTAAATATATATATACAATTATAGGTAGGTATCAGATTTCAGCCATACAGGAGAAAATAAAAAGAAAAACAAAAATTGTGTTTGAACCGACCAGCATAGTACTCGAACTAGTGACCTTGCATGAATAAGTTAGGCGCGTTTCCATTACGCCTAGATGTTGCTTGTGTTCACTTAGGATCCACTTTCTTTTAACCTGAGTTTGATAATATTCAGACTTTAAGACAATCATCTATATTATAAGCTTGCTTTCCACTGATTATTGCTTGGTTATTTCTTAATTATAATAACAGTCTAAGGTACATATTTCCAGTGGACACTATAGTCAAAAATCAGGATACAATAAGTTTTAATTTAAAAAGGGAATTTATCACATTTTTGCAAATTTAAAAAGGATTTCTACTTATTATCATGCTCTGATTCAAGTAGAATATAACATAGATATCTTCATATATGTATGTTAAAAATGATTTAGAATTAAAACAATATTTCTATATTGTGAAAGATCCTGGATATATTTTGTTTATTAGAGAAAGAAAATGACCCTGGGAAATATATTTGTAATAGATGATATATCTATATATCATCTCTAAAAAAAAAAAATCAATAATAAAATTAGTGTGTAAATAGGAGGGTCATTTCATTTGGTATCAGAGCTATGTTTTAATTAACATAGCAAAATGTTTGTATGCTTATGTTTATACTAGGTTTGTTTGTATATTTGACTGCTTATAAGTATTCCCTGAATGTATGTATGTATGTGCATGTGACATACACAATGATTAAATAGGAAAGATACAATCAATTTAAAATTAAAGCTAAGTGTTATAAACTAATAAGATGAAATACATATACTTTTAGAAATATGGTAGGAAGAGGGTCTCATCATCAAGGAGGATCTAGCACCCCACAAATGCTTGACATGCAGGAATTTGTGAGAGTTTTGAGAGATGGAATTGGGCACAGACCTGAGAACCCACATGAGGAGCTCTCCAAGTTGGTGAAGACTTATACCAACTTGGGAGGCAAGAGCTTTGAAGGAACTGAAAGTGTAATGGAGATTCAAGCATGGCTGAGGACATTAGAGAGGATCTTCACTGATATGCAACTAGATGACCAAAGGAAGAGGCAAGTGGCCTCAAGGCAATTAAAAGGTGCAGCTTTGAGTTGGTGGGAGGTGATCATAGCTGGCCGGAATGAAAATGATATTAATTGGAATCAATTTAAGGAGATGTTAGAGGCAAGGTTTGTTCCAGCCTCAGCAAAAACCACTTTACTTGAGGAGTTCATCAAACTTAGACAGGGGACTATGAATGTCACAGAATACACCCAGAAGTTTGAGGGATTGTCAACCTATGGGGCAATGTTAGTGGCTGATGAAGCATCTAAAAATGATAGATACATCAAGGGATTGAACCCAGGGCTTAGCAGGGCTATACTACCTTATGCTGACAGAACTTTTGATCAAGTGATAGATTTGGCTCTGAAGATTGAGCAGCATGACAAGGAAAGAGATAAGTTCAGGAACTTCAAAAACAATAGTAACAAGAAGAACAAAGGAAAGTACCACCCTTATGATAAGAAGAAAGGAGAGGCAGATGGTAAGAAGGCAGTAGATGCAAAGCCCAATGAAGCCAAAAGAAAAATAGTTTGCAACCATTGTGGGAAAGAAGGCCATATTAAGCCAAGATGCCCAGAGCTTAAAGGGGGAGCTTTCAAATGCTATCTATGTGGGAAGGAAGGGCATATGAAAAGAAATTGCCCAGAATACAAGCAACAAGGGAAAGTGGCAAACCTGGAAGGTAGGGGCAAGGCCATAATTGAGGCTAATGCTGAAAACCATGGTCAAGTGGAAGGTACACTATTTATTTGTACCATACCTTTAGCTGTAATATATGATACCGGGGCAACCCACTCACTCATTTCCCATGAAATAGTTAAAAGGTTGAAAATGAACTGCAATTTGGCTGAAATACCTCTGTTAATACAAAGCCCTTTAGGAAGTTCTAGTGTATTAGATATGATCTGTGTGGATGTGAATTTGAACATAGGAGGAAACACATTTGTTTCCAATTTGTATGTTCTAAATTTCCCAAATATAGGAGTCATATTAGGGGCAGATTGGCTAAGACAATTCAAAGCCATAATTGACCTAGATACATCCACCATTTCACTACAAAATTCTAAAGGCCAAAGGATTACAATTCTATGTGAACCTATCAAAGAAAACAGTCTAAATCATTTAATTGAATTAGAAAATAATCCCAAGGAAATAGCTATTAATGAAATCCCCATAGTTAAAGAATACTTGGATGTATTTGGGGAAGTAAAAGGTGTCTCACACCATAGACCTGTTGAATTCCAGATTAACCTTATGCCTGGGGCTAGCCCAGTTATCAAAAAGCCTACAAGGATGGGGCCAAGTGAATTAAAAGAGCTAAAGAACCAGCTGGAAGAATTAGAAGCCAAGGGGTTTATAAGGCCAAGTAATTCATGCTGGGGTGCTCCTGTAGTATTTGTTAAAAAGCATGATGGTACTTTAAGAATGTGTATAGATTACAGAGAATTAAACAAAGTAACCATCAAAAACAAATACCCATTACCCAGGATAGATGATCTCTTTGATCAACTCAGTGGAGCTAAAGTGTTTTCTAGGCTAGACTTGGCATCTGGGTTTCATCAGATGAAGGTTGAGGAATCAAGTATTAAATATACAACATTCAATACAAGATATGGTTTGTATGAGTTTCTGGTTATGCCATTTGGGCTAACAAATGCCCCTTCTTACTTTGTAGACCTAATGAATAGGATATTCAGAGATTACTTAGACAAGTTTGTTCTGATTTTTATAGATGATATTCTAATCTACTCTAAAACAATAGAGGAACATGAGAACCACTTACATTTGGTCTTATCTAGATTAAGAGAAAAAGATTTGAAGGCAAAGTTCTCTAAGTGTGTGTTCTGGCAAGAGGAAGTACACTTTCTTGGACATGTTGTCTCTGCTAGAGGAATTTCTGTAAACCCCAATAAGATAGTAGCAATCCAAGCATGGAAGAAGCCTAACAATGTTAGTGAAGTTAGGTCATTCATGGGGATGGCAGGATACTATAGGAGGTTTATACAAGGATTTTCTAAAATAGCAATGCCACTCACTAACCTGACTAGGAAGAACCAAAAGTTTATATGGACTGATAAGTGTGAACAAGCTTTCACCCAGATCAAGGAGGCTTTGGTAAAATCACCAGTGTTGAGAGTACCAGAAGGCAATGAGGGATTAGTTGTATATACAGATGCATGTGGGTCAGGGCTAGGGGCTGTGTTGATGCAGCAAGATCAGGTCATAGCCTATGCATCTAGACAACTAAAACCCCATGAAACTAGATATGCAACTCATGATCTTGAGTTGGCAGCAGTAGTATATGCCTTAAAGCTCTGGAGGCATTATTTATTGGGTGCAAAGTTCATTTTATACACTGATCACAAGGCCTTAAAGTATCTCTTTTCACAAAAAGATTTAAATATGAGACAACACAGATGGGTTGAATTTCTTGCTGCTTATGACTTAGATATACTTTATACACCAGGCAAGGCTAATAAAGTGGCAGATGCATTGAGTAGGCAGCATGCAAAAATGGCCATGTTAATGATGGAGGAGTTTAGAGATTTGACCATACTCACTGATTTGGAAATAGATGAGAGCAGTGGGATAAGTATGGAGATAATTGAGGAAGAAAAGAGTAAAGGAAGGTTAAGTTTAATTACTTTACAATCAAATTTGGCCTTGAAGGTGGCAAAAATGCAAGAAGAAGATCAAGACTTAGCAGAAAAGAGGTCTCTCCTATTAGAGAAGGAGGAAGCGAAGGATTATCACATAGATGTAAAAGGATACTTAAGGTACAAGGGAAGGATATGTGTCCCAAACATCATAGAATTGAAAGAAGAAATCCTTAATGAGTACCATAGGAGCAAATATTCCATACATCCAGGCAGCACCAAGATGTACCAAAACTTAAAAAGGGACTATTGGTGGAAGGGAATGAAGTCTGATGTAGCTAGATATGTTGCTAAGTGCATGGTTTGTCAACAAATAAAAGCTGAGACCCAAAGACCTTCAGGGTTATTGCAGCCACTTAGCATACCACAGTGGAAGTGGGAAGACATATCTATGGATTTCATAGATGGTCTTCCTAGATCTAAGAGGGGAAATACAAGTATTTGGGTGATTGTAGATAGGCTGACTAAAGTAGCCCATTTCATACCAGTGAAAGCAGACAGAAATGCACCTAGGTTAGCCCAAACTTTTATGAGAGAAGTGGTAAAACTGCATGGTGTTCCTAAAACTATAGTGAGTGATAGGGATACAATCTTCACTTCAAGATTCTGGAAGAGCTTCCAAGAAGCTATGGGGAGTGAATTGTGCCTAAGCACTGCTTATCACCCCCAATCAGATGGGCAAACAGAAGTGGTAAACAAGATTTTAGAGGATTTGCTTAGAGCATGTGTGTTAGACTTTGGAGGAAATTGGGAGGACCACCTCCATTTGGCTGAGTTCACATACAATAATAGCCACCAAAGTACAATTGGAATGGCACCCTTTGAAGCCCTATATGGGAAACCATGTCTATCACCTATGTGTTGGGCTGAGGCAGGAGAGAAAGCTATCCTAGGGCCAGAATATGTCAAAGACATCACAGAGAAAATAGGACTGGTGAGAAAGAGGATGGCAGTAGCTCAAGATAGGCAAAAGAAGTATGTTGATGCAAAGAGGAAGTCAGTGGAATTCAAAGTAGGTGATTATGTCTTCATTAAGGTTTCACCAATGAAGAAAGTCTTGAGATTTGGCAAGCAGGGGAAACTCAGACCCAGATATGTTGGACCATACAAGATTTTGGAAAGGATAGGCTCACTAGCCTATAAGCTGGAGCTTCCAGAGAAGATGAGTGCAATGCACAATGTGTTTCATGTGTCACAACTAAGGAGATGGGTACATGACAAGGAGGAAATCTTAGAAAAGCCTACTGAAGTTCAGATTAATCCAGATCTAATCTATGAAAAAGAGCCAGTGGGAATTGTGGCAAGGGAAGAAAAGAAATTAAGAAACAAGACATTGAAGCTGGTAAAAATTCAATGGAGTATAGATCCTAGTGATTGTACTTGGGAGCTAGAGGATAAAATCAGGATGGATTACCCTAGGCTCTTTGCAAATTTGAAAGGTAAATTCTTAGATTACTAAGAAAGTTTGATATGTATGGTAGACAGTGACTATTTGAATTGCTCATGCATATTTAAATAATTTTTCCTAAGAAAGTAGGAGTACTAAAAGATTATGTTGCAAATTGTGAGGGCACAATTCCTAAAAGAAGGGGTGATTGTAATACCCCAAGATTTTGAGGAAAATTCTTTTAAATAAATGATTAAAATTCTGGGGGAAAATCAGAATTATTATATAGGTGGGATTTTCGGTGGTGCAAGGTTGTGTGCATGTGTGCACGTGCACACTAGTTATGGCACTAAGAGAAAATCCAGAATTCCTGGATAATAAAACAAGGAAGGAAAACATTTAGATAAAATGTTTTAAATAAAGAAAATATAAACCTAGACATGAGTATTAAAAATTCCTGAGGATGTGTGTATATATATATATATATCTATATATATGCCTATGTATGACTTGTCTGAAAATCAAGGCAGAAGAGAACATTGACTTATAATGAATAAGTGAAATTTTTATTTGAATAATAGGTGTAGAAATGCACATAAGTATGCACATGTTTTCTGCAAATAAAAGGTTAAAGTTAAATTAACACCCATAGTTGTATAAATGTATATATATATATATCCAGATATTATTTGAGCAGAAAATAAATAAAGGAAGCACAAAAACAGTAAGAACCAAAGTGCAAGAAAGCAAATGTACATAGGCAGAAAATAGAAAGTCACACCATTATCATGTTTGAGGTAAATATAATAAAAATACTTAAAGTAATCACTTTCTGAAAAGAAAAGAAAATGGGCACAATTTAGCCTTGTTTTTAAAATATTGGCCGGGACATTAAGGGAGGGGATATGCAATGCCAAATGCATGATTCTGGTCTGGGCTAAAATAGGGATTTTGCATCACCCAAAACCCTAGACAGAACCCTTATTTAAACCAAGAGCCAAACCAGAAAAACTGCTCTCTCTCTAATTAATTAACCTAAGGAAGAAGAGGAAGAGAAGGCTAAAGATTTGAAGGGTTTTCTGGTTTAAGCTTGTGTAAGCATTTAGGTGAGTATCCTCACTCATATACATGGCATTAAGACCTGGGATTAGGCAGCCAAGCTTTTATATGTTATATTTTGCATGTTTTGATTTACAAACTATGTTGGCTGCTGATGGTTTCATGAATGTTTGATGAGATATGATCTGCTATGCTGGATGTATAACTTTGTTGTTCTATTTTCATCCCTGTATATTATACCAAAACCTTAAGGAACATATATCAGAGTATTTGTAACTAGTTTGAATAATGGCTTAAGACAAAGAATGAAAAGATAAAGAAAACTATGAGCTGCATATACATTGGTATGGTGCTGAGGCTTGAAATAATTGGTTAAGGGTGCAATGGAGTTTTTCTCTATAAGTGCTGAGCCCTAAACTAAACAGAAATTTACAAGCCTAAAAACTATGTTTAAACAAGATTAAAAATCTGGCTAAATATAGTGCTTGCAAAATCAAAATAAACTCAATAGAGCCATGCACTTATTCTCAGTTGCAAACATTCTGGTATATGCTTGAATAGGGTGTTTATATGCTAAATAATGTGAGATGGAATGACTGGGGTGTTATACCTCTAGAAAGTAACCTTTAACTTGCTTGCAATATTATGTCTGCAAGGTAACTAGTATGCTTCATGTGTACAGGTGGTTTGTACACCTAGCTATCATTGATAGAATGAACACAAATACACTTAGTGATATAACTAAGGATTTTATGCCAAGAAGGCTGCTGGAATGCTTGTCCTATTTGAAGTAGACAAGTTGGCACATGGCTTGTTTAAGCCCTGAGATCTTTGTGCCATGATGTTAATTAGTTCATGGTAATGTGTCCCTTTGATTCCTTATAGCAGATGAGGCCAGGAATTTATAAGAAAAAGAAAAGGCAACCTAGTAGTCCCAGATAAAAGTTGCTTTATTGCATATGTTTGCTCTTATGTATTGTACATGATAATACCTGTCAAGTATGCAAAGTATATTTATGCTGTATCCTTAGCTTAATATCATGGATATGTCAGAAATGCTCACACCAGATCATAGATCTGACCCTTATTGCTCATGGCACATGGGGGTGTCTCATTTATAATGGGGCAGCCACTAATGCTTTTGCAGGTTGTGATGGAGCTAAGTAAGCAAGATTAAAAAGATATGGAATAGAGGATGCTAAGATAATTAGAAATAAAAGCTAAAATGTGTTAATTCATGCATGTATTCCCTGATTAATATGGCTATCTAAATGTATTAAGTAGGAAGAACTTGTAAGAGACATGTGCTATGTTGTTTCTGGTTATTTCTGATTTGGTATGTACTAAGGATATTGATGCTGAACTGATTTGGAAACCTATTTGCTAAAGTTGTTTTGATTTAGAGGTAAAACCTGGATTTTATAAGCATAATCATTTTATGATGATTTCAGTTAATCCTGAGTTCTTTCAAAAAAAAGAATATAGATATACAGAAAATAATATTGGGAAAACCCAGAAAAGAATCAAACTGCTATATCTTCAATTTATGATATTGACATAAGTCCAGATGCAAGAAAAAGTGTTTATACCCTGAAGATGTATTTTTAAAAGAGAAGTATGATTAGGAAGAATGATATATATCTGATCACAAAATGTCTGATTCATACAAATATATATACATGCTTTTGGAAAGGAAAGGTATCAATGTTTTGTGTATAATCTGGGTTGTAAAAATGCAAACAAAAGAATGGCCAGAGTAACCACATGGTTAGGCCATAGGTCAGGCCAAATGTTTCACTTCAGATCAATGAAGCAAGGGAACATTTGAGCTCAGTTTTCTGGAAAATGAACAAAGAGACTGACATGTACATGTATATCTGTGTACATGTTGATATTAGGCAAAAATATAGATGTAGATTCTTAAAACAGTTGAAAGAATGGGTTTTAAAAATAGTTATGCAAGAAGAATTGTTTTGTATGTTAGGTTATAGGCAAAAATTAAATATATATATACAATTATAGGTAGGTATCAGATTTCAGCCATACAGGAGAAAATAAAAAGAAAAACAAAAATTGTGTTTGAACCGACCAGCATAGTACTCGAACTAGTGACCTTGCATGAATAAGTTAGGCGCGTTTCCATTACGCCTAGATGTTGCTTGTGTTCACTTAGGATCCACTTTCTTTTAACCTGAGTTTGATAATATTCAGACTTTAAGACAATCATCTATATTATAAGCTTGCTTTCCACTGATTATTGCTTGGTTATTTCTTAATTATAATAACAGTCTAAGGTACATATTTCCAGTGGACACTATAGTCAAAAATCAGGATACAATAAGTTTTAATTTAAAAAGGGAATTTATCACATTTTTGCAAATTTAAAAAGGATTTCTACTTATTATCATGCTCTGATTCAAGTAGAATATAACATAGATATCTTCATATATGTATGTTAAAAATGATTTAGAATTAAAACAATATTTCTATATTGTGAAAGATCCTGGATATATTTTGTTTATTAGAGAAAGAAAATGACCCTGGGAAATATATTTGTAATAGATGATATATCTATATATCATCTCTAAAAAAAAAAAAATCAATAATAAAATTAGTGTGTAAATAGGAGGGTAATTTCATTAAAAGAATTTCGTCCTCGAAATTACAAGTTAGGAAAAATGGTTCTTAACTCGTCTACTATTTTTCACAATCTAATAGTTTTATCAATTCATCAAAACAAATCTTTCTACTAAAGATTCGTTATTACTTCAACTAACTTTCCAAACATTTTCATAATTTTCAAACAACATTGTTTACTTCAAAATTCAAATTCAAATTCAAATTCAAATTTAAACTTCCAAAATTTTCTCAAAAATTTTCTAACGCCCTAAATTTTCGAAAAATTTCGCCAACGTCTCCTTTGCGCGGCTAATACGGCACGACTACAAAACGTCCCTACGGACTCTCAGATTTCAAAAAGAAAAAGAAAAAGCCAAGCGGCTAGAGAGAAATCATCAAAAACTCATATTAAACACAAATACATACCTTTTTCGAGCAATTCAAATTTATCCTCGAAATCAAATTCCAATTCCTTTATACCTGTATATCCTACTAGCCATAATATCTAGTTACAGCATTCAAATCATTTTGCAAATTCGATTACAAATTTTCAATATATACTTCTTATATCCTCTCTAAATTCGCTATTGACGTTACATATTCAATTCCGTTCAATTTTTTTTTCATTTCACATTCATTTGAACTTATAATTCACATTTTCAATTCTATTGGAATTCAATTTATCTTCATTTATAATCATTGAATTTAATTCGTTCAAACCTTATCCATTTGGTCAATAATCAATCAGCTTCACTTACTAACTTTCAGTTTAATACTTCATTTATCAAATTCAATTCCAGTTCTATTTACTTTCGAATTCAAAATGAATTTTAACATTCAATTTCATTTTCTGGCACTTGCAATCGCAATTTATTCATTCCTTCACTAATTCATTCTTTTTCACTTTGAATTTCATTCTAATCAAAATTCAAATATTCTATAAGTTATTCACTTATTAATATTTCGTAAGTATTTTAAATAGGATTCCAGAGTCGTTTCCACTTTTTTTCAAAACCATTTGAAAACAATTCAAATTCCATTTGAATTTCCAAAACAAAAACCCAAATTTTCAAACAACTCCTATTTAAAACAATTTGACAGCAATTTCTCTTTTGGAAACCCGAAAATGAATTCTAATGATGTGGCCACCATCATCAGGATTATTTTCCAGCGACCGAAAAGAGTTTAGAGCTTTTCATTTCTCCAAAATACTTTTCAAAACCTTTGGAATTCATTTTCAAATCAAAAAGATTTTAAACTTTTCAAATCTCCAAAATTTTCAGATTCTTTTCAAAACATTTCCAAATACTTCTCTGGAATTCCGTTTTAAATTACAATTCACATTTATAATTCACATTCTTTAATTTCATTTGTATGTGAATTTTATTTCTTAAATCTTTGGTTATTACTTTATTTCTTATTCAATTTCAATATAACAAGGATAATGTTTCAATGTTATTATTTTATAACAACCAAACATCCATATACTATAGTACTTCATAGAAAAACATTTCTTTTCTATACAAAAATAGTTTTGGGCAAAATTATTTCATTCACCCTATTTTAAAACAATACTATGTCGTCTTGCCTCGTTTAAGTGTTTAGAAATCCCTATCGATAATATGGCGTCCCACATACCGACCAAAATTCATAAACATCTCAACGGATAAGCAAACACAATATAAAACATTTTTATATTCACTAACAAATACGCACTCGTATCTATTATTACACTCAACTCATTCTAGAGTATTACTGACTCTATCTCTAATGAGTAACACCCAACAGAGCAGGGTTGTCGCTTAACCATATGCTCTGATACCACTTTGTCACATCCCGAAAATTTTCGACTTTCGAAAATTCAACATCGATACTCACTTTATCGACTGCCGAGCAATCGAGTGCCGGAAACTCCAGTAGTGAGGGTTTTAGAAAGAAGAAAAAGGTAGAAGAAGAAGATAGAAGAAAAAGAAAGAAGAACAACAACACAACATCAGATACAGAAGCAGAAAACAATATCAAAATCTCACATATCGCAGCGGAACAATATATAATAGATAAATGAATATCATTTAAAAACAAAAGAATTATATATGTTATTACATTACATCACATCATTTCATCAGAGTCAATAAACAACAATGGACAGTTATATAAACTTGTCCTCATACAGAATACACAGTGGAATAAAATAATATCAGATACAAATACTACGTCTCGTCATCCAGAATATCTCCAAGCTTCAGAATATCCAGAATATCCTGATAATATAACTCTAGACTGCCCGTGTGGAAATTGGTGGGCACCCAGAGTTTAGAAGGGAAACAATAAACTCCGAGTCAGTCATGGTGACTGGTGTGAGATCGTAAAACAGTTATTTATCTTTAAAATAAACAACAGAAATATTTTTAAAGTCAATTCGAAATGTTTTTTTTTTGAAAATGAAACTACCATAAGACCTCCCGCCACACACACAATGCAAACGCAGACTTGGAGGAGATTTCTTCTTATGATAGTCAAAGATGCTTACTACGCAAAATCAAATCATTTTTGATATTATTATTAGTGCATAGTGTAGAAATCATTTCGAAAGTATAATATTAATCTTAGCCAACATACGACCAGTATCGTATGCCTACTATAGCTACCATCTAAATAGTGGTGACCACCGTACGTAAATGGCAGGTTCTACAACTAATACCGTACAAAGTTCGTATTGGAGTTTGGATTTCCAACAAATGGTCAGGCCAAGGAACTTCCTTTACCACGATGGGTACGTCCCTGGAATAGACGACCCGAGAAATAACCTAACATTACGGTTAGATCTCTGCCAACACAAGGCCGGGTTACCTCTGCAAAAATAGGTAACTACTGACACGCGTATGCCATCCCCCGATCGTAACCGATCTTCCCGAGGATCCCCGATTTCCAACAAACCACATAGATAATAATGCAGCAACCACATAGGTTAAGTATCTGGGCTCCATACCATGATACCACCTCTATCCAGAAGGAATGACATACACTAAGGGGCGCTACTCCCTAGAACCTTGCTGCATTCTTCCTGTTTCGACCATTTCCGGGGTGTGAGGCTCGACGAAGTCTCGTCCACAAAGCTACGCTTTCTCAAAAAGCCCTGCTTCGGGTCAAACAAAATGATCAACCTATGATCACAAAGATATAAGATCAAACAAATGATCATATCATAAATGATCAAACACTGATCATTTCACAGCAACACTCGGTATGCCACGTTACCAAATTGGGACATATCGCTGATAAATTTCAACTACATAACCTCTGAGCTCGTACGTCTCAGAGAAGGGTGTTAAGCTAAGAGAATAAATTCTCCGCCACCAACAGAAATGTATTTGAAAGAAATCAGCTTTACATCTCAAAGTGTAACGTCAGACACACATCCATACAAGTCTGTTCCGGGATCGAACAGAACCGAAGGCACTTCTCACGAAGCCCTTGCATTTCCGGATAATTTTCTAATCACGTCCGGACTTCCCGTCACTAAGGGTGATAAAACCTCTAAACCGAAGATCAGTCGGTGTAGAGTAACTCGACGGTAATCCTTCCGTTTTCAAAAATATCCGGTCTTCAACACCGGTCTTCGAATGCAATTCATAACGACGTATCACATATTCGGAATGGGTTATACGACCCCATGGTCCTTTCCCGGCTAACCCGAATAGTGAGCGTTTATTTAAAAATAAGCGTGGCATTCAAAATCATCCAATTCACAACAAATACCTACTCAAGGTAATTATTGATAGTCGGTTATTTAACTATCAATAAAGATGCGCAACATCACCAGATTCCAAATAATTTTCCAAATTATTTCATCTTCAAAAAATATCTTTTACTAGATATAAAATTTCCACACTTCAAAATAAATCAATATTTATTTTCAAAACGAATTCCCATTCCTTTTACAAATTCCCTAGTGAATTTATATTTCCAAATATCTACTGATATTCGATTCTCAAATCGTTTTCAATATTCAATTTCAATTTATCTTTAAGAAGATAAAATTTCAAAACAGTTCATTTCATATTGGGAAAGCATTTCCATACTTATTTAAAAATAAGTGTTTCACAAATCTATTCATTTTCAACACTTGAAAATATTCGATATACTTAAACCAAATTAAGTATATATTCATCCTTTAAGGAAAATATTCTTTTAACACATTTATTTGAGTCAAAACGAATGTTGCGTAAAACATCGTTACGACGACTCGAAATCACTAGTATAGGGATTCGAATTTAAGATAGATATATAAATCCCAATACTATATAAAATATTTCCTTTCGGAAATCATGTACTATAACAACAGTGTTATAGTCCATTATTTCCTTATATTTTCGAAAACGTCTATTTCAACAATAAATGTTGAAATCTGTGCTCTCGATTCATAATACATTTTAAAACATCTTTAAAATATTTAACTTTATTTTTAATATCCCTTCTTCGAAAATAAGTCCATTTTCCTTAACAATATATTCACTGTCCCAATTTCAATCATTTCTACACCTTTATTTCAAAGATAATTCGCTATCCAAAATCGCGAATATATCTTCTTTAATAATCTTCTATATTTAATTTATCAAATTCAATTGATTTCGAATTTATAAAACAACGTTTATAAATTCTATTTCTATTTCTATTTTCTAACACTTTGATTTATAAATCTCCTTTATAAATCAATTCGATAAATATTCCATTTAAAGGCAAAAACCCAATTTATAAGTAAATTTCTTATAAATCTTCCATTATATAATTTCATTCATTTTATAACTTCCTAATTTATAAATCTATAAACTTCAAATCTTCACAATTTATAATTCTATAATTTTCCTATCTTTATAACTTAAAATTCTATAAGTTTCATATCTGTACCAATTTAACACTTATAAAAACTCGATTAAAATTCCAATAAATTTAATTGATAAATATCAATTTTGTACATCTCTTATATACATCGTTTTTAATAATTCAAAAATTCAAATTTGAACTATCTTATAAATTACTTAACTATTTACTTCAAAAATCATCTTTTGGTTATATTTCACAAACATTATAATCTCCATAACTTTAAATTTATAACATTTATTTATTTAAAGTAAACCAATTCAAAGATTCAAATAAAACGTATACTTTCAAATAATCACTTTTAAAATCTCTTTTTTTTTTAAAGTTAAAATCGTTATTTTTAACTTCAAAATTTGAATCCGATGATGCAACGCATCAATTAGTCAATCACAACAGTCAATATCATATCTCAACATATGATGACAGAATACATCACAATATCTGTAAATAAATAACTACTGGTGAGGAATCCAGTTGGATCCCTCCAACCTGTTTCCCTACATCCAAAGACGTTAGCACAATACCATTCCACTTCGAGGTGGAATATCGCGGTATATGGGTTTTTATAAAAATCCGCTTACTAACGGCGCAATAGGGTCTCATCCGCTATACGAGGCGGGAAATCAATCAATCCAATATATACATATGCCAATATGTATATACTGCTATATATATAGATATATCCTATCATATCTAATAGCACATTCAAACAAATCAATCAATAACTGCAATTCAATTATAAGTCTGAGTGAGAAGATCTCACCTTAGCTTTTAATTGCAATCCGTTTCCATTTCAGTTTTGTTTTTTCGATTTTTAACCTGGTATAAATATTTTACACAATTTGTAAATATTCGAATCCATCGAATAATTTATTCTAAACCAATTTCTTTATAAATAGATTTATTTAACCAACATTCCAGTTTCAACCTAATATTCTCTAACCATTTCTAAAACAATTAAATTAAACAAATCTTCTTTTAACAAATTAAATACAATTGATTTTAACTTAATCCTTTTTAATAATTTATTTAATAAAATTTTAAAACTAAAACTAAATTCATTTTAACTCAAAAGTTTATTTTTAAAACTAAATTTCCTATATATATATTCTTTAGTAAATTATTTTACTATAACAACAAATTAAATTATTATCATTTTCTTAACAACTAAACGAATTTAAATAAACTTATCAAACATTTTGCTTATATAAATTTCTCTGTAAAAATTATAAACTTCGGTAGTTTTCAAAATATTATATACTTATTTATTTTATCCCAAACTGCCTATACATACCAAACATCTCTCATTTATTAAATTAAACTGTCCTAAAATAAATTTAAATTTAAATTTGAATATGATGTACCAGCAAGGAAAAATTGAGGAAGACGAATATCGATTACCTCACTGACAACTCGAACGAACCCAGGCTCACGAAAAAAAATCTGACACCGCCAGAATCGCTTTGCTAGATTCGCGACTTCTCCAGAGAAACCCCAATCTACTTCACCTTTGACAGCGACGACGAACGCCCATGCCAGAACTTCGCCCTCACATGCTCGCGCACGCGAGCCATCACGGCCCCAAAGCTCGAAAACCCCACTGCCTCCAGTCGAACGCGAGTGCCGCGCTCGTGCCACCATCGCGCCGCCGATCCCCTCCTTCCAGACCGCGCTATCGACCAAAACCCCCCAATCGCCTCGCGTGCTACGAACGCCTCGCCCTTTCCCTCGTCTTCCAGCCGGCCTCGCGACCCATGCTTGAACTCGCGACGAATCGCCTCACGATCCCCCATCGCTCGATCTCGCGGTATGTTGAGGTCGCGATTTGAAGAATGAACGAACGAATTCGTTCGTTTTAAAGAAGGAAGCGGCATTTTTTTCTTTTTTTTGTTTCGTTTTATTCTTCTTCGTTTGAACGAGAGGAGGTAGGAGAGTATTTTAAAAAAATCGAGGGAGGTGTGGGTTGCGTGATGGCTGCACGATCTTTTCGTGATTCACTGCGTGATTAAAGGAACGAACGTGCAAATATTTGACTTAATTTAAATTTCAAATTTAAATTGAATATCGATAAAACTTTAACGCGTTTATATATCGTGTGCTCACGTATCAACTCTGAATGCTACGAAATTTGAAATCCGACAATAATTCAATATTACGGATCCAATGGAACTGGTTTCATCGAATTCTGAGACTGTGCCTCGGACGACTACTTTTAAATATCGATACGAACGATATAATTTCAAAACTGAACGAAACAGTTTGAAATTAGATTCTGAAGCTTTAATTATCTTCAGTATTGTCAATACGAATTTTAAAAGCTTTCGAAATAGTTATCTTCAGCATAGAATTGAAGATTCAAATTTTTATTAAAATTTCACTAGATTAAATTATATGATTTAATCGTCAAATTCAAAATTAGATCGGGGATTCAAATTAAATTACTGTTCAAATATTTAAAATTAATTAAATATTCTCAATTTAATTCGTTCAAAATTCTGGGTCGTTACACTTTTGTACGAACTTGAATCAATATTTGAATTGTTTTCAATATAAAGATTGAAATTGAATTATAAGATTTTGAAATGGTAATTTGGAAGTTTTGAAACGTAAAGTATGGAAACTGTTTTGATAGACAGATGAAATGTTGATTTACGAATTCTATTTGAAATTGAAATTGATTTGGTTTTGAAATAAACAAACGACCAATCGGTGTAATAATTACGAAAGTTATTAAAGAGACCGGAATTCGGTTATGGATATACTCTCTATCTAAACCAAAAACCACTTTAATAACTATACGCGGAGTGATGATCCAGAATGAAGTGGTTGGAATGGTGTCGTGTTGACTGAAGAAAGTGAACGATAATGGATAGCCTTGACACTTGTGTCAAATTGGAAATGACTAAAACAGGAGCTGTGCCGGGCCAATGGAGGATTAGCTACCTCAAGTGGACACACTTCTTCGAACTACTTATACTTGTTGTCGATTGGTGCACCCTTGATTTTGGGAGTGTTGTTTCACGGTGTTGCGGGCGCTGCGGCGTTGCGTTCTCACCAGTCCGGATCAGGCGAACGGTAGTATCACTACCTTGGGTATTGCCTCATGTGCCTTGTCATACTTGTATTCCATTTATACGCGACCACTACGATTTTGATTTGTACCTTTAGTATATGGATTGCCCTCTGGTGACTTCCGGTTTTGGGGAAACTACGGTCTTGTATATGCTTTTGGGAATAAAAATGTGTTAAGGGTGGAATGGGCCATGACTTAACGCTATTTTGATATCTTATTATTACTGATAGACATTATCTACTTATCGTACACTACTACATAGTAGATAGTTTAACGGATCCTTAAAGGATGGTTATTCCAAACATCCTTTGAGTTACTTGTATTTCAGTTGCTATTTCACTTGAGTTGGATTTATTAATATAAGAATGTTAATCCTGACTCGAGTGTTTTGTTTTGCTTTACGCTCGGGTCAGACCGAGTGTACCAGTATTCGAGACTCACCTTTGAAGTTGGAGCTTTGCTTGAAGATCCAGCCATCTATTCTGCTTTCAGTATTCGATGATTCCAGTGATGTATTCTGATTTGTATCTGATGTATCATATTACTCTTCCGTTGTATCTGGTTTAACTCTGATGTATTTTATATTCATATAGTAGCTTCATGAACTACTATCTCTTTTATTTCCGCTGCATTTATTACTCTGTGTCTATGATCTGTGATTATTTTATTTACTGTATATGTTCAGTTTTGCCAAATTTAAATTAACAACGCTGTATTTTGAGCAATTCAAATCCGGCATGAGTGTCTACCTATACACTTAAAATGGATACGAATGGTCCAAAAATGGCGGGTCATTACAGTTGGTATCAGAGCTTTGGTAGCTCTAGGCAAAACTTAACATATAGGGTAAATGTATTTACAGAATCACTCTCATTCGAGTTTCAATCTCTTCCTTTGACTCAATTCCTTTGAATTTTGGAACGTTCCCCTCGGTTCCGAAATTCATTCGTGTCCTTCACTATTCGTCTTCTTTCAATTCTGGAGCACCTCATAACTCCATTTTGAATGATATCTATAATAGTCGGCGGTCTCGCCAATCTTCAAATGATTCGTAAAGGAGCAAAACTCCTTTATAATAGGCATCGATTTACCGGAGATTTCTGCATCCTCGGTTTACGATGCTATCTATTCCATGCTATACCTGAATTCCATCTCTTGAGATCGAGTATTGATTTACCTCGGAATTCAGCATCGATCTTATTCTTGAAGTTACGGACGACCCGGTTAAGGTTGCCCGTGAATTAAATAAACTCATCCATCTCCCAATTGTGGTAATTGAATTATCTTATCTTCTGTTTCAAACCTATCTTCGAATCGAAATTCTCTTTGATTTGAGTCTATCAAATTTGAATCTCTATCTTTGCTTTGAAATCTATTCTTATACGGTCGAGCGAGGAAGTGTATTTGTAAATTTATATTAAAAATGTTTTATATATTGTGTTGTTTGAATTGTTGATGTGATTGGGTTTTCGATCGATTCGTCTGATCAACGCTATCGATAGGATTTCCAAAACACTTGAGCAGAGCAAACTGACACAATATGGTTTTCAAATTTGGTAAATAAAATAAAAATTTTGTATGATTATATTATATATAAATATTAGTTTTCTGAAATTTAAATTGTTAATGAATTTGTTGTCAAAAATCATAATATTTGATTTTCATTTATTGTTTTGTAAACCATTGATTATTGCATAATATAAATAAATGAATTTATAAACTTAGTTATAAATTGATTGGAATTTGAAATGAATTTAATTCAGAAATTTGAGAATTTATTAGCTTCCGGTGATTTCGAACTTGGGTTTTAAATTTTACAGTATATATTATTGAAAGTATTTTCGAATAGAAATCATTTCAAGGACTTTTTCTTAAAGGTTGAAATCAGTGCTCTTCTCTTTATCGCTGGAAAATAATTTCGGTGATGGCGGCCGCATCATCGACATTCATTTTCGAGTTTCGAAGTGGAGAAACCATCCTGTAGCTTTGCTACGGTTTTGTTTGTAAAATATTTTAATTTGAATTTCTTAAGTATGACTTGATTTATATATATATATAGGAATATTATTTTAAATTAAATTTGATTTAATATATATAGTATATACGTAATTATTTCTAAAAGGTTTTGAAAATAAACGGAAATTTAATTCTTAAAATTTTGTTAAAGGATGATTTTAATTATAAATAAAACTAAAATTTGGAATTAATATTTGAACTTGAATAATTGAATTGGGAAGATTTTATTTGTATATTGTTCAACTGCATTCTAATACAACTTACCTAACTCATTCAGAAGTTGAATATATAATTGGATAATATATAATATAAATTGAATTTAGATAAAATCTGAGTGTTTATAATAAATGTTATACACTAAATTTTGATTATAAAGATGTTAATAGAGATGAATAGAATAATAAGATAATTGAAAAATAAATTTTGTTTTGAAGGTTAATTAATAAATTGAAATTAGATCAACTTATGAAAACACCTTGAATTTAAAAGCAATTAAAATATAAATTAATTTAAATCGAAACTTTTATGGTTTAAATTAATTTATATGGATTAAATATATGTGATTAGATATATTAAGTAGAATAAATTTAACAGTAATTTGGAATAAAGAAGAATTTAAAATTGTTGAAGAAAAATGACTATAATAAAAGACTATTCAAATTTATGGTTTTAGGAATTGTAAATTTAAGATAATTGGATAATAAGATAATGAATTTAGAAGTAGTTGAGATTGATTTTAGTGAAATCAAATGGATTAAATCAATTATTGAATACCAATTAATTTAAATTTGAATTTATATGGTTTAAATTAATTGTTATTTTGTATTTCCAATCTGTTTTCTTTCTGGTTGTTTCTATTCTCCTACCTCGTTCCTTTTCGGGGACGAAAAGTTTTGAGTGGGGGAGAGTGTAACGACCCGTAAATTTTAACCGTTTTAATAACGTAATTAGTTGAAATTTTGTGAAATTTTAAACAATAAAATTTTGAAATAAAAATTTAGTATTTGGAATACGTCTAGTTAAACATAGCAACTGGTAAATTTTCGTCCGCAAATATGAAAGTTGATTTCGCGCGTAAATTCACTTCAAATTAATCAGTTAAAAAGCGATGAAAATAAAATGTTTCCGAAACCTAAATATTTTTACATAGAAAAATTCTAAACCATCTTCTGAGCAAGGTGTCAGTTTATCGTTTTTCCAAATTCGGACATTTTTAGCTCCGTCGATCTTATTTTTCAGCGTTTTTCTTGCATTTTCCGCTATTAGAAAATTTGAATTTTATAATTCAATCATACCACTGATATCTTTATACCGTTTTGACCGTCTCGTCGTGTTGATCTGTATGGTATATTTATTTCTGTGTTTTGAAATCCGGTACACAACGGAATCGTGAAACGGCTAGCCGTATCGGTATCCGTTTGGTCCTTTGAGTTTTCGATGTCCATTCATTTGTGCAACGGCTGAAAAATAAATGAGCATGGTTTTTAATATTGCCAAATTTAATTATTGACCGTGACTATTTGCATTTGGTTAATAGTTGTTCCCGATTCATTTCTGCTCTGACTATTTGTGAACATTGAACTGTTTCATGTGGAATACATAGGAGGTATTTATTTAAAGTGACAGCTATTACTTTTATATAGTTTTTCTCTGAAGCCTTTTCCCTTCTTTATTTTGATACATTTTGGCCTCTCTTTTATTTACATCAACTAGTCTCCAAAGCAACTGCAGATTCACTAACACCCCACTTCCTTCTCCCCTCTACCGACCGATTAACCACCCTCATGCTCATTTTTCTCCTCACCTACATCATTCTCCATATGAACGTCAGTATCTCCATTGTGTCTGCCTCCTTTTCCACAAGCTTCCACTCGACTAGCTCCACCCGCACCCCATCACCAGGTGCCAACGCCATCACCTTGCGGCCATCAGTTTCATCTCCACCCACCTACCCACGCACTAACCATCTCCACGTTAGTTCCACCATTTTTCACTCCGTCGCAGCAAACCCCACCTAGTGCAACGCGCCCAGCCTCGACCAAGCAAACGAGCCGACCTCTTCCATGTCCCCTTCGCCCACTTCCCTCCCTAACCTCCGGCGACCTTTTACCTCATGTCCAATAAGCAACAACATCTTGTACCCTGTATATTACTTTAAAGGTAATATGTATATTTTTATAAATTGTAAACCTGTTTGTTATATATAAATATTACCAGTCGATATATATATATAAATTTAAATATATGATATGTTTAAGCTAAATTCATATGAGTTATAGTTTATTTTTATATTAGTATATAGTTAGTATAGGTAAACTCTGTAGTGTACTTACTTGTATATATATATATATATATATAGTCGCACGTCTATACTGGGATTTCAGTAAAATGTAAGCTTATTTGGTCAGTTATTTGGGAGGATATTTATCATATGTAAAGGTCTTATATTTTGGATAAATAATGGATATTTAGGTGTGTGTGCGCTGTAGAGTGTGAGTACGAGAGTGTATATATGTATCTGCAGTGGTGTGGGTATAATTTTAGTCAAGAATATATATGCATATCTATGTATATAGGCTGGTAAGTGTTGCTATATTTAGGTAAAAGTAGCTGGGTTTTGGGCATGTGTGATGAGTGCGTGAGTGATGTTGAGTGGCTATATGTTAATTTTGTATGCGAGTATATGAGCATGAAAGTGACAGGCAAAATAAAACAAAGAAGTGTAAATTCGCCCATGAAATTGTTGTCCATATTTAGTTATTTTGAGAAAAAAAAAGCTTTATTTTATTAAGTATACACGTTGAAACAGTTTGCATAATAGGTTAGTACAAGTGATTATGCGCCAGTTTATGTAGGCTAGTTCATATGTATAGAAACTTGATATTGTTTATAATACGTAAAATTTTATATAAAGCTTATGTATAGATGTTTGTCTAATATTGTTTGAAAACATTTTGTAAACCTTGGACTCCATTGCATATCTATTTAAATGGATACAATACGGAAATTTATTTCTAATGCGGTTTAATGGAAACAATGACTTTCGAAAAATTTATTTTTAATAGTGTTGGAATGTAGAATATGATATATATATATAAGTTCGCTTACATCATTTATCTTCATCGATCCAATTTTGATTTGATTTCGTCTATTTTTATTTATTAGCTTTGTCTGTCGTGTCCATTTCCTCCACCGAATCACGTCCATCTAGCTTTGTTTCAGAATTCGTAGCTTGTTCTGTTGTCAAACTTCTCTAGCCTCGAAAGGTGAGCACTCACTCACGATTAACGTTCTTTTATTTATTAAATTTGATTTCAATTGAAATGACAATTGAAATATACTGCTGTTAGTTAATTACACTGTTATATATGCTATTACCTGTATCAGTTCACCTGTGACATCTGACACCATTATCTGTTAATTATTTATGCGATGATAATACAGTTTGCTGATAATTGATTGATTGTTGATGTTTATATTGGACGTTAAATTGTTAATGTTAAAATGATAAATGGTATGAAAATTTAAATGGATACAGAATAGTTAAATGTTAAATTTGATTAAATGACAATTATGACCCCTTTAACTGTTAACTTTATTGACACGTAGGATTTGTTTAATTACACTTTGAACCACTGAATGTATGTTGTTAAATTGATGATGTATGAAATTGTAAATAGATGACAAGTGAAAAACCGTAATGTAATAATCTTTAATCTACATGAAATGATAGTGTAGATTCTAGAAATAATTATGTTAATTCGTACAAATAACAATGCGAATTAATACGGTTATTTCGGGATTATTTGAATTGATTATTGGATTGTTATTGATTGTTGTTATTGTTTGTTTATTTACTTTGACACCATCCCAGTTATCACACTGCAAGTTCCCTTTGCTATGTTTTGATTTTGAATTGAATTGGAATCGGGTTGAAATGATAAATACCCAAATTGAACTTTGACCTTGGATATAGAGAATTAAATAAAACCCGATTGGTCGATAATTTGATTTAAAAAAAAATAAACGAAGATTTTATTTGAATAAATAATATGGTTTTGAAATGAAGTTGAAATTTAAATTTTTAATGAAAGGAAAATGTTAATATTTAAAATCTGAAGCAAATTATTAAAAATGTAATTGATGAAAGAATGTTGTTTAATTTGAGAAACTATTGAATTAGATTTGAAATTATAATTAAGTTTGAACTTATTAAACTTTGGAATTATTTAATAATTAAGTTTTGAATTATTTAATAATTAAATAAGATTGAATTATTTAATGATTAAATTGAATTGAATTCTTTAATAAGTAAAATTGAACTTTTGAACAAGTAAAATTTTACTTTGTAAATAATTGAAATTGAGTTTCTTTATCAATTAAGTTTTGGAAAATTATTTAAGAAAGTAAATAAGTGAAATTGAATTTCTTTAACAAGAAATAAAAATGTGATTTATTGAAATTAATGTAAGACTTGAAATTTAAAGAATTTGATTTGATGAATTTAGTTTAATTCAATTTGTAAGTTTTGATATAATGAAGTTGAATTTAAATAATGGATTTAATGAATTGGAAATTTAATAGAAATTGTTTTGAATGGCAAAATTACTTAATGGATATTGAATGAAATCGATAAATGAATTTGTAATTGATTTGAAGGTTAAATTAAATTAAATGTAAATTGATTTGAATGTTAAAATTAAATTGATTTAAATGATTTCGAAATGAAACTTTTGTACGAACTTGAATCAATATTTGAATTGTTTTCAATATAAAGATTGAAATTGAATTATAAGATTTTGAAATGGTAATTTGGAAGTTTTGAAACGTAAAGTATGGAAACTGTTTTGATAGACAGATGAAATGTTGATTTACGAATTCTATTTGAAATTGAAATTGATTTGGTTTTGAAATAAACAAACGACCAATCGGTGTAATAATTACGAAAGTTATTAAAGAGACCGGAATTCGGTTATGGATATACTCTCTATCTAAACCGAAAACCACTTTAATAACTATACGCGGAGTGATGATCCAGAATGAAGTGGTTGGAATGGTGTCGTGTTGACTGAAGAAAGTGAACGATAATGGATAGCCTTGACACTTGTGTCAAATTGGAAATGACTAAAACAGGAGCTGTGCCGGGCCAATGGAGGATTAGCTACCTCAAGTGGACACACTTCTTCGAACTACTTATACTTGTAGTCGATTGGTGCACCCTTGATTTTGGGAGTGTTGTTTCACGGTGTTGCGGGCGCTGCGGCGTTGCGTTCTCACCAGTCCGGATCAGGCGAACGGTAGTATCACTACCTTGGGTATTGCCTCATGTGCCTTGTCATACTTGTATTCCATTTATACGCGACCACTAAGATTTTGATTTGTACCTTTAGTATATGGATTGCCCTCTGGTGACTTCCGGTTTTGGGGAAACTACGGTCTTGTATATGCTTTTGGGAATAAAAATGTGTTAAGGGTGGAATGGGCCATGACTTAACGCTATTTTGATATCTTATTATTACTGATAGACATTATCTACTTATCGTACACTACTGCATAGTAGATAGTTTTTCGGATCCTTAAAGGATGGTTATTCTAAACATCCTTTGAGTTACTTGTATTTCAATTGCTATTTCACTTGAGTTGGATTTATTAATATAAGAATGTTAATCCTGACTCGAGTGTTTTGTTTTGCTTTACGCTCGGGTCAGACCGAGTGTACCAGTATTCGAGACTCACCTTTGAAGTTGGAGCTTTGCTTGAAGATCCAGCCATCTATTCTGCTTTCAGTATTCGATGATTCCAGTGATGTATTCTGATTTGTATCTGATGTATCATATTACTCTTCCGTTGTATCTGGTTTAACTCTGATGTATTTTATATTCATATAGTAGCTTCATGAACTACTATCTCTTTTATTTCCGCTGCATTTATTACTCTGTGTCTGTGATCTGTGATTATTTTATTTACTGTATATGTTCAGTTTTGCCAAATTTAAATTAACAACGCGGTATTTTGAGCAATTCAAATCCGGCATGAGTGTCTACCTATACACTTAAAATGGATACGAATGGTCCAAAAATGGCGGGTCGTTACATATAATATCATATCAATGATCTTTACAAAACAGAAACTGTATATACATACATTAATCAGAGTACAACAATTAATCACTAGTTATCAGCCTGGAAAGTTATAATAACCTGTCCTTGCAATTGCCGATAATATACAACAACCAACAAAGCACAGCGGATAATAAGGCAAAACATATACGTGTATACGAAATGAAGATCTCCATCTCTCCTGCTGAAGCTCCAAAAGCACCAATCTAAACCTGTAAATATACTCGGTCTGACCCGAGCATTGAAAGGGAAGAACGCCCGGATCAGTCTGGTAAACCAGCATGAGTGTAACGACCCGTAAAATTTTCAATAATATAATTTGTTAGGTTAATAAGTTTTGGGTGATTTAATTAAAAAGAAAAAAAAGAAAAAAACTTTATCTATTAATAATTGAACAATGGTAATTAGAACTAATTAGTAACAATTGAAATAAAGTCCCAATGATCAAATAATGTAAATTAGTTATAAATTTGAATGTAAGAAACAAGTGTGAATGTTGAATCATTAATGAGATAATATGTGATAAATAGAAATTGAAGTAAATCAGTGTTAATTGAGTAATTGTAACATTTGATTTGTAAATAATAATGGATTCATTAATGTGGATTAAAGTAATAGTAACGGATGTGAGTTACTATTCAATTGGCATGTTAATTTAGTTATAACAGTTATATTTGAGTATAAAATTAAATATAAGCAAATAAGGGTAAGTGGTGTATAAATAAATAAATTTGTATAATTGATAGTAATTGAATGAATTCAATACTAGGTAAGTAATTATAATAATTAGTTGAATATATGATAAACTTAAGTGTAAATTAAAGGGTAGTGATAACAGCTATTATAAGTTGCCTATTTAGTCTATAAAATAATTAGAAAATCTTTAATGTCATTAATGAGAATTTATGCAGTAACGGGAGATGTGAATGTATAAAATAAATAGAAACGTAAATTTATTTATAAAGTAATAAATTGGAAAAAGGAATGGAACTAAGGTAAATTAATTAATTGGTTTTAAATCTTAATTGATGTGTACAATTGACAAGATTTCACATTTAGAAATGTAACATTTTATACAAATTTAAGAAAAAAAATATATGTTTCTTTCTTCCGTAACTCCTGCCTTTTCCGTTTCTTAACATTCATTTCCACTTTCTTGCCATCCAAACTCCTCATAACCGTGCATATCCAGTTGAAATTCAAGTACAAAATTTATTTCCCATCTCTCATTTTCATTTGCATTTAAGAATAAATTATACACAAGATTCTTTTCCTTTTTCTTACCATTCAAAACTCCTTAATTCTTGCCCTTTTGTTTTCCTAACATTTATTCCTTTTATTGCCTAGCCTCTTTATTTCTTTTCTTTAGCCGTGCCTTTTACTTGCAATTCACGTACAAAATTCATTCCATTCTTCTCTTTTCATTTCTCAAGATCTATTTCCATGGCTCCCTTCTCTTCTTCCTTTTCCATTTTTATTTTTCTTTTGTCTTCTTTCTTCAAGCATATGCTCGGCTCCACCTTGTCCATGCCTTGCCGACCATCACACCATCACCATGATCACCTCCACCAACCATCACCACCATCCCATGCCTAGCCGTGACCCTAAACCCAAACAACATCACCATATCTCCTTGAAACAACCTAGGCCGAACCATTTACCTCAGATCTAAACCATGGCCGAGCCCCTTGTTGATTTAAAACAAGGTTATGTCATTTAATTCTTGTGATTCCATTGTTTAATTCATCTATTCTTTTGTATTGAATCATATTCTTATTTGTTTTATTTTATTTGGTGCAAGATTTGGATCTTGACTCTTCATCTACAAATCTTGTTCGTGCCTAGTCGTGCTTTCAGAATTTGTTTTGTGTCTCTTGTTTGTTATCTCCAGCTTTAAAAAAAAGGTGAGTTTTATCACTCTAGACATATGTACTTATATTATTGTGAAATGATGACAAGTGAATATATATAAATTGATATGTTATTCATACATGCATGTGATATATTATATGATGTTAAATGCTGTTTATATACCTGTTACATTACCTGATATGTTAATATATGTTATACTGTTCATTTTAATTACTGTATCTCACATTGCAAGTTCCCTATCACTATGGGTTGAAATGATACATACCCGAACGGATATTAGAATAAGGAAAAATCATTATGGGCTGAAATGATAGGCTCGAGTGATTTTTATTGTATTTTTATTTTATTATATTTGAATTGGGATTGCGGGTTTGAAATGATAGAACCCAGATTTTTCTTTTTAAATTACGGATTGAAACGATACAGATCCGTATCACTTGACCTAGGTTAGAAAATATTATACAGGCCCATGGTTATATTTTTAAATAATATTTTCCTAAAAATTTATTAAGTATTTTGAATGTTTTAAATATATGAAATTTGAGTTGAAATATTTCATTTAAATGACTTAAATATAAGAAGGTGTTGGTTTTCTATAAGTTAAGATTTTATAAGTCTATAAGTGGCTTTAATTGAAATTATAATGATGTGTTGGTTTTAAATAGAATTTAAAGACATTTATTGATGTTAAATAACTTAAGAATATAATTGGATTTAATATGGAAGTTTAAATCTAACCTAGTAATTGTTATGAATTTTACTTTATGAAACAGACATGTTTTGTGTAATAAATAATGTATTTTGAACTGATAAAATGGAATACAGTTTTAATTGGACATTTGTAATAAAATCTATTTGACTAGAAAATCATAGTTAATTGATGTCTAAATGAATAGATATAAAAGAAAAAGATTGATTGTTATATTAACTATGATAAAATATTCTTTTGTGAAATGTTATGTTTTGTAAAATAAATAGTTATGATTTTTTAATGGAAAAATGTAGCTTTAATTATGACCTAACTTGATAATTGGAAATTTGGTTTTCAAATAGAAATTAAGTTAAGTAAATAAATAGAAATTTAGTTTTATTTATGAAAGGGGTATTTTAAATTAAAGTGTTAGGTTAGTGGTTAAAAATAAAGTTAAGAAATAATGTACTTTTGACTTAATAAATGAATTATTGTTTAAGTTGGATATTAATTCACAAAAAGTTTATTTTTGGAAAATCATAAGTTTAATGAATATTTTCTGAAGCGAAAAATTTGATTTTTTATAAGTTTTAAAAGGTTTAAATTGAATTTTTAATGTTTCTGGAATTTTATAATAAAGCTGGAATTTACATTGATAGCACTTCAGAAATGCTGTGGTTTTAAGACATCATTTGTTAAGTGCCGTCGTTGCTGTAAGAAAACTAAACTTTGAAATAATAAAGAGCTACTACAGCACCTTGTAAGTGCTGTTGTTGCTGAAGCTAAATCATATTCAGAAATAACTAAAAGGGGCTACTGTAGCATTTGGTAAGTGCTGCTGTTTGCTGTTTTAAATTAAGCTGTTTTGAAATAACTAAATATCTATTACAGCACTTTATAAGTGTTTTTGAATTTGACAATGTTTTGAAATATTACTAATATATCTACTGTAACACTTTATAAGTGTTGTTGTTAGCTGAAAATACAATGTTTTGGAAATTTTATAATTGAATGAATGAACTTAGAAATGCTACAACTTTGAAATGAATATTATTTGACAATGAATTTAAATGGCTTAAATGAATATTATTTTAAAGGTGTTATGATTTTCTAAGTATTATGATTTTCAAAGAATAACGTTTCTAAATTGTTATGATTTAAAAATATTATGGTTTCAAAGTGTTGGGTTTCAGAGTTGTTATAACTTTGAAAGGTACTATGGTTTGAAAATGAGATTTTTGAAATTGTATTTAATTAAGAATTGTCTTTAAATATATTAACTTGGAACTTATTGAAATTGAAGATTTAAGAATGTGACTTTATAAAGTGGTGGTTAAGATGATTTAAAGGAATATTTCAAGTTTAATAAATTTAAGGAAATATTCAGTGATTTGGAAATTTGGGTTTTATTTAAATGATATATTGATTTGATTTTTGGAATTTAAATGATATATTATTGCTTTGGGACTTGAAATGGAATGATATATTGATTTGGCTTTGAAATGAAATAATATAGTATTTAGTTTTGAAATGGATATGATATTTTGGGTTTTAAAGTAAATGATTTTGAAATAAATATCCATGGGTTATAATAACGATTGGTTGGCAAAGAGACCGGGATCGGATATGGGCATTGTAACGACCCATAAATTTTATTTAAATTTTATTTGTTTTAATAATATATTTAATTAAATTTGTGAAATTTTAAACAATAAAATTTTGGAATATAAATTTGATATTTGAAATACGTCTATTTAAACTTAGCAATTGGTAAATTTTCATCAGATAATATGGAAGTTTATTTTCTAGTGAAATATTATTTCTATATAAATCAGTTAATATTTGATGGTAATAAAATGTTTTCCAAACCTGAATATTTTTATACAAATAATTTGTAAATTATCTTCTGAGCGAGACGTCATACTTTGTTTCGTTAAATTTGGAATTATATTGATCCGTTCATCTTATTTCCGACAATTTAGTAGCATTTCAGTACCAATTATTGACTTTTGATAGGATGATCGTATCACTTATATCTGTGTATCATTTTGATCGTCTCGTCATGCTGATCTTCGCAGTATATTCTTTTATGTGATTTGGCGCCCGGTTCGCGGTGGAATCGACGAAACAAAAAAATTTCAGTACCGGTATCGTTTTGAACCTTCTAAATTCCTAGTCCATTCAACTTTCCACCGTATAACTCAACAGCCAATTTCTGATATTCAACTTATGTTGCTGTCACTCTTCCCAATCTCAACCTTTGGCTTTCTGGTTTCCCAATGCCAAATTTGATTTGCTGGTTCACATATTGTTTTGGCCTCATTCGTTGAAAAATGAAATGAAAAATAATGTTGCCAGCACCCTCTCGCCTCCCATTCTCTTTCCACCTCCACCCTCCGACAACCCAATAACCCATCGACCCTTTCCCTTCGACCCAAAACTCCTCCGCCCCATGCTGGCCGTGCCAGACCACCCTCTGCTACACGTCCCCTTACACTCATTCACTACTCCTCCATGGCCGAGACTAACCACCATCCTCGCCTGCCTTTTTTTTCGCCTCCGCGTGAAGCCGCTCGCGTCACCTCCCCTAGCTTACTTCACGTAATGGCATGGCCCCACCCTCCATCCCCTTGCGTGAGCCATTCTTCCCATCTTCTCCTTCTCTACTACTCTCCTATCTCTTGTTTATGCATATGAAGGTACGCATGCTATAAACATCACAAAATAGTGTATGTATATAAAGCTGTTTATTGTATAGTTATATAATATATTTATAATCTCAAATATATATATATACAAGATCTATTTATATAGTAGTTTATGAATAAATTATAACGGTCGATAGATATATATAATTGGTTGTCCATATATGAAGATGTAGATAGTTATATATATATATAGTTATAGCATGACAATTCATATATGTAAATTTTATTTAGTTTGATGTTGTTGTGTATACATATGTCAGCACATATATATATTTGTTATTAACTATTGTTTTAATATGTCAATATAAGTAAGCTGTTATACTAAGACCCCTTCTATTTATATATATTTTGTTTACAATTTATATAGGATGGAGTATATTCGGTTTTGTTTATATATATTCTATTTTATGTGTATTGTATATATTTGTCTGATATAACAATTTTATGATATGTTTACAATGTATATATAATTTAAGTCAGTACATTTTGTCTTGTATACAAGTTATATATATACCAGTTTTAATATAAAATATATGTGGTTATGTATATAAGTTTCTATAAGTCACGTATAACGTTTTGTTCTATTTTTAAGATTTATATATGTTGTATAAAGTATGCATATATATGTACTCTGTTTCCATAGGTTATAGATTAGCTATGTTTATATTAACAGTTTATATATATGTGTTATATAAGCTGTACTTGATTCAAGTCAGACATATGTATATATTCTGAGTATAGAAGTATATATTTCTAAGTTGCATACATACTTTCCTTTTTGCCGGTGTTCAAGTCTACATATATATATTTTCATTTGTATATATTCTTCAACTATATATTCAGTGATATAGGAGGAACGTAAGTTGTATTTGTATAAAAATAATATATAGTTTAAGAAAGGATCCATGTACTGGAATATATGTTATTAATATATTATATGTAGTTATATATTATTATTATTATTATTTTCAATTGTATGTATAAAGTACAGTAAAGGAAGTTTATATGGACTTTTATAATAGTTATTAATTGAAAGAAAATGAATAAATATATTTTATTTTTATTTAAATGTTTAAAATTTGAATTTTTGAAATGTATATATATATATATAATATATCTCGTTTCATTGATCTCGTGCCAGCTCGACTTACATTTCAATATCAAAGTTGTTGCAGCAATCCCTAGCTCGTCGTTGTATCGTGTGCGTATCTGTGTCCGTGTCATCTTCTCGTTCATCTCTAGCCTTGAAAGGTGAGCGATCACTCACGATTAACGTTCTTTTATTTATTAAATTTGATTTCAATTGAAACGTCAATTTAAATATACTGCTATTAGTTATTTATATTGCTATATATATGTCATTATCTATATCTATTCACCTGTGAAATTTGACACCATTATTTGTTATTTATATTAATGATATATGCATGTCACTGTTGTTATATTATTATCACATCTGTTATCACTCTGCAAGTTCCCTGTTAGTATAGAATTCACTATGGGTTGAAATGATACATACCCGAACGGACTTTAGAATAGGAGAAAATCGTTATGGGTTGAAATGATAGACCCAAACGATTTTCATTGAATTGAATTTGGGATTACGGGTTGAGATGATATATACCCGTATATATATTTAAATTACGGATTGAAATGATAAATATCTGTATCACTTGACCATAGGATAAAAAATTATATACAGACACCGCTGGTTTATATATAAATATTTTTGACATGATTTCTATGGTTTTGGAAAGAAATATATGGTTTTATATAATATTGATTTTGAAATGTTATTTTATATATAGTTAAATTCTTGATTTTAGCTATGTATAAATTTGTTTTAATATAGAATAAGTTTATAACGATTTATATAAATTTAGGTTGGAAGATAAATTTGAAATTTATTTGAAAGTATATTTATTTAAGAATTTTATTTAGATAAGTTGAGTTGAAATTTATTAAATTTGAAATTTAAAGATATGATTTTATAACTTGGATTCGATTAAAAATGACTTAAATGAATATTTAAAATTCATATAAATTTAAATGGGATATTTTGTTTATTTAAATTTGTAAATTGAACTTGTTATTAAAATGATTAAGTAAATATTTAAAAACTAAATGATAGAAAAGGGAATTTGATATATATATGGAATTATCGAATTTAGTTTTGAAATGTGGAATATTTGAAGCTTTGAAATATATTGAAATTGAAATGGTTTATTTGTGGTTCAAATCGGTATTTGAAATCGATATAACTTGAAAATGTTTAATTGAATTGGAATTGAAATTGATGATTTAGATTTGATTAAGTTTGAATTTGGAATTCGAATCGATTTGTGAAAGTCGAGGAAACTATTTTATTTTATAAAGTAATTTTAAATTATATTTAAACTATTGATATTTTACTTTATAAATTATTTTAATATAAACTATTTTAATATAAATCATTTTTAATATAATTTTTTTTATTATAAATGATTTTAACTTATAACTATTTATATAAACTATCTTATTTTTAAACTATTTTATTATATGTACTAATTTTAATATCTAAACTGTTTAAGAGGAAAGTGTTATGATTCCAAAATGCTATAATTTCAAAATTGTTATGATTTTCAAAATGCTATGATTTCAAAGCTGTGATTTCCAAAGTGTTTTGATTTTAAAAGACTATGATTTCGAAAGCGTTATAACTTTGGAAAGTGATATGATTTTTGGAAATGATATATTTGAAATGGAAATGATATCGTATTGATTTGGGTTTTGAAATGAAAATGATATTTTGGTTTTGAAGTATAAACTATTTTGAAATGACCGCGGTGTTATAATAACGTTTGGTTGTTAAAGAGACCGGGATCGGATATGGACATACTCTCTGTCGATACCAAAAACCACTTTAACAACTGTGTACGCGGTGGATATTCCAGAATGAAGTAGGATGGTGGCAACGATCCTAAAGGTATATAAGTGGACCCAACTCCCATGAGTTGGCATAAGGTGACTAAAACAGGAGCGATTGATGGGTCAATGAGGTAGCACCTCAGATCGGACGCATTTCTTCGATACCATTCTATTATTTTGTGATTGATTTGGTGGCCACCCTTCGATTTTGATTGGGAGTGTGTTCCGAGGTGGGCGGTAGTGGCTACTATGCGTTTCCACCAGCCCGGATGCGTAATTGGTATATCTACCCTGGCATTGCCTAGTTGTGCCGTGTCGCCTACCATATCGAGCTTTACTACGAGTTTGGATTTCTCCCGTAGCCTGTGGAGTATTGAGGGTAGCCCCCGATCTGGGAGTATGCTAATACTGGATAGACTACTGGGACTATTACGTGTTAAGGGGAATATTGGGTCACTCCTTGACGTTATTTAAAAGTAAGTTTATTTTATTATAGACATTATTATAATAGCGTATATTACTACATAGTGATAGTTTAACGGATCCTTAGAGGATGGTTATCCCAAACATCCTTTAAGTTACTTGTATTTCAGTTGTTATTTCACTTGAGTTGGATTTATTGATATAAGAATGTTAATCCTGACTCGAGTGTTTTTGGTGTTTTACTTTACGCTCGGGTCAGACTGAGTGATACAGCATTCGAGACCCACCTTTGGAGTTGGAGCTTCTCTTGGAGATTCATCTATCTATCCTGCTTTCAGTTGTTCAGTCGATTCCAGTGATGCATTCAGATCTTGTATTTGATTATTGTATTGAGAGATCTATGAACTCTTGACTTCTGTTGTATCTTGTTTTACTCTGTTATATATATATAGTAGCTTCATGAGCTACTACTCTTTTGTTTCCGCTGCATTATTGTTATATTACTCTGTGTCTGTAATCTGTGATTATTTTATTTACTATATATGCTGAGTTTTTCCAAATTTATATTTACAATCTATTGTTTTGAATTATTCAAGTCCGACATGTGTGGATTTATTATCGATTTGAATGGTCCAAAATAGCAGGTCGTTACAGGCATACTCTCTGTCGATACCGAAAACCACTTTGACAACCGTGTACGTGGTGGAGATTCCAGAATGAAGTAGGATGGTGGCGACGATTCCTATTGAGGTATATACGTGGACCCCACTCCCGTGAGTTGGCATAAGGTGGCTAAAACAGGAGCGATTGACGGGCCAATGAGGTAGCACCTCTGATCGGACGCATTTCTTCGATACCATTCTATTACTTTGTGATTGATTTGGTGGCCACCCTTCGATTTTGATTTGGGAGTGTGTTCTGAGGTGGGCGTTAGTGGCTGCTATGCGTTACCACCAGTCCGGATGCGTAATTGGTAAATCTACCCTGGCATTGCCTAGTTGCACCGTGTCACCTACCATATTGAGCTTTACACGAGTTGGGTTTTATGCCGTAGCCTGTGGAGTATTGAGGGTAGCTCCCGATCTGGGGGTATGTTATTACTAGATAGACTATTGGGACTATTATGTGTTAAGGTGGAAAATGTAAAGCCTTAATGCTATTTAAAAGTAAGTTTATTTTATTATTAGACATTATTATAATAGCGAATATTACTACATAGTAGATAGTTTGACGGATCCTTAAAGAATGGGTGATCCCAAGCATTCTTTAAGTTACTTGTACCTTTATATTACAGTTCACTTGAGTTGGTTTACATTATATAAGTATGTATGTCCGACTCGAGTGTTTTGTGTTTTGCTTTACGCTCGGGTCAGACTGAGTGATACAGCATTCGAGACTCACCTTTGGAGTTGGAGCTTTTCTTGGAGATCCAGCTATCTATTTCGCTTTCAGTTATCCAGTTGATTCCAGTGATGTATTCTGATTTATACTTGATTATCATATTGAGACTTCTGTTGTATCTTTTACTTCTGTTGTATCTTGTAACTCTGATGTATATATAGTAGCTTCATGAACTACTATTTCTTTGCTTCCGCTGCATTGTTATATTACTCTGTGTCTGTGGTCTGTGATATATTTTCTGTATATTCTGAGTTTTGCCAAATTTATATTTACAATTCGGTATTTTGAGCAATTCAAGTCCGACATGTGCAGATGCGAATGGTCCAAAATAGTGGGTCGTTACAGTGAGAAACACACTCAATCGAATTTATTAAATTACCAATCTTTTCCTTTATCAAAACAAAAGTATCTCGTAAGACACGCCCATACATAAACACGGACATGTTTTTACCTTACGATAACTAAAACATTTTATATCAAATCCTCTTATATTATACTAGTGTCTAGTATATATAAATAATATTAATCATAGTCGAAATGGTTACCCATATAGCATTTCGAGGCTATTCATTACGCCTTTACAAACAAAATCGTAGCTCGTAGTGGGGTTTGGATTTCCACACAAATGACCAGGTGAAGGGACTACCTTTCGGCAGTACATCTCTAGAAAAATGTACCGAGAAACCATCACAAAGTTCCTCTACCAACACAAGACCGGCCCACCTCTATAACTAGATGGTACCGAATATGTCATCCTCTGGTCGTTACCGACCTTTACCGAGGGCCCTCTAGCATACAAACCACAATAATCAGATACACGACGTCATAGCATGTAAAGATATATCTAGAAGAGGATGATCATATTTTACTTGGGAGCGACCCATTTAGCCTTGTTGCATCTAACCCTATTTTGATCATTTCCGGTTGATGGGGCCTAAGGTAACGATTACCTTTCACAAATCACAATCACATCACTATGAATGCCACATGGCCATTTTCGTTGACTACTAGTTGCCTTCCACAAAAATACAACCCTTGAGCTCATACGTCTCAAGGATGGGTGTTAAGCTAAGAGAAGTTGCCTTCTCCGCCACCAAACAGATGTACGTTTGTAAAAACCAATGTACGTAAGCTTCAGAAATGCAATATCAGACAAACATTCGTACAAGTTGTCCAGGAACAGGACAAACCGAAGGCACTTTTCTACGACATCCTGTCGGGAAATTCCTAGGATTAGTAGCGAATAGTCCTTACATTGGATATTTCATAATGAAGAGACCACTGCTACTGGATGTATATTGGGATTTTAACCCCAAACGATCAACAAGTAGTCCTCCACTATGAAAATCCAGAATATCAATATCATAAATAACCAACCTGCACAATCGTCGTATATACGTTGGTCCGAAGTGGTTTTCAGATAAATCTGATCCCGGTCTCTTCGCACCAACAACGCAAAAGCATTTCTCAATCTCACACGGAAACTAAGTCTCATAGACTTATCACGTCTCCAACTTTCAACTTGCTATCCTTCGGGCCAAGAAGGAAGCTCGATATATTGGAGTAATACTCCGCACTACACGAATCAACATCCTCAACACAAACGATAATCAAGCCTACATAGAAGGCTACATACTAAGTGTACGACTAAATAATTCCCACATCAAGTCGAGGAAATAAAATGGCCAAATTTGATAGTCGGTTATTTAACTATCAAAGCAAACAAACAAATATTTAGCACCATATACAATCATTAGGCCCTTTTAATAAATCTTTTATTTATTAAATCACTAGCCAAATATTCACTTTGAATACGGGAATCCTTTAAAAAGATATAATCTCAAAACCATTTCAACTTTGGAAAACATTTCCATATACTTATGTAAAAATAAGTAATTCACAATTTTCTTTATTTTCAACACTTAGAAAATATTACATATACTTAAATCAGGATTAAGTACATATTTCATTCTTTAATGAAAATATTCTCTTAAACACATTTATTTGGGTCAAAATGAATGTTGCGTAAAGCATCGTTACGACAACCCAAAATCACTAGTATAGGGATTCGAAAATAAGATAGATATATAAATCCCAATACTATACAAAAACATTTCCTTTCGAAAATCATTTACTATAACAACAGTGTTATAGTCCATCATTTCCTTACTTCTCGAAAACGTCTATTTCAAAAATAAATGTTGAAATATATGGTTTCGATATTCAACATATTTTAAAACATCTTCAAACCATTTAACTTCATTTTATAATATCACTTTCAAAACATTTATTTAATTTAAAATATTATTTACTGTCCAAAATCGAGAATATTACTCTCTAACCAAATTCAATACTTCTATACATTATTTATTAAAGGATTATCCACTGTCCAAAATCGTGGATACGCTTCATTTACCAAATTCATTATTTATATCTCAATTATATACCAAAATCCAAATTATGAGTTAATTTACTTATAATAAATCATTTATTTACAAAATCATTCTTTTTATAACATTATCAATTGTAAATCTTATTCACTTATAAAATCCATTTATAACTCCAATTCAACACTTATAAAACGCCTTTATAATTCATTTATTTCGATTTATAAAATATCAGTTTTATAAATCTATACATATAAACCGTTTATAATAATTCAAAAATCTCAATTTAAACTATTTTACAAAATAATCAGCTTCGTATTTCAAAAATCACATTCTGGTTCTATTTCCCAAAAATCATAATTTTTATAACATAAAAATTATAACTTTTTATTTATTCAAAATAAATCCATTCCTTCAACAATAACAAATTTCAATAAAACGTATATTTCCAAAATCACTTTTAAAATCCTTTTAAATTTGGAAATCATCCTTTAACATTTTTAAATTTCCAAAATAGACCCAATGCTGCAACGATACCAAATACAGCAATCACAACATCCAAACATCATATATCATAAGATAACATCATATATCACAATATCTGTAAATAAACTAATACTGGTGAGGAATCCAGTTGGATCCCTCCAACCTGTCACCTGCAACAAATATACATATTAGAATATGTGTACAATGTCCGCTTCGAGGCAGACACGCGTACAAAGGGTCATCCGCTCATACACGGGAACGTTTAGGATTTCATTTGCTCCAATATGCAGGTATATATCCAAATACCAATCAATATATATACAATATATCATATATCATCCAAACAATCATCAATCATCATAAAATAAATTGTTTCTCACTTATATAAAAATATCAGTGAGTCAGAAAAAGTGAGTTGTACTCACATTGGTTCCAATAGCAGTTGTAGTGTTTTATTCCGAATAAAATTAAACGCGCGTTTAATTTTAACCAAAATTTTCACTAGCTCAAATAAATCCCAATCCAGCTCCATAATGTAGTGCTCGTCAATATGAACCCAACGCAATTCATTTCGTGCGAGACGGATCTCGTATGAAAAAGTAACAACGTTTTAAAGTTTATACGAATTTTAATATAATAAATTTACACATTTATTTTTATTTTTCAAACCCTTGCTTTCATCTGGCCGTTCATTTCTACTTGATGGAATCATGGCCACCCATTCTTTCTTCTCCCACGCACGAAACCTCCAGGTTTGAGAACCCATCGGCCGCCAAACGTTCGTCAATTTTCGAGCCTCCCTCGATAATCGATGAGATGATCAACTACTGTCAATGCGTGCGCCACGCTCCCTCCCATCGACGCCCAGAGGCCGATCGAACTCGGCACCATCATCGCATCGAAAAGCGCATACGAATGGTGAATGTTCAAATACAAATTGCCGTCGATCCACAACGTAATAACCGATCGTGACCATTGATCGTGTAGTACTCACCGCCCTCTACATTTTTCTAGTTGGATGTTTTTCGAATGGGTTGATGGATCGTGAGATATTTGAGGAGAAAGGAAACAAGTTTTCGGCCATTGAAAATATTAGAGCCGGCGGCGGCTAACCCTAGCAAGGGTTTGAGTGCAAATGGAAAAAAACAACGTCCTTTTATAGAAAATTTGACGACACTATTCATCTGGAAATTTTTCGAACTCCAAACGAAGCGTGCCACCTGGCGTTTATAATGTTTTACCCCTATTCTAAATGCAATGGAATATATATCGGAAGCCAATTCGATCGTATTTGGAAGATTGGTTTTCGAATCGAATTATTTAAATTTAAAATTCACTTAAACGAATTTCTACGCGTTTTAGCTTGCCCTGGACAAACCGTAAATCCGATTGACACGAAATTTGAAATCTTACAATAATGTAACATTAGGGATCCAATGAAACTGGCTTCGTCAAAATCCAAGACTGTATGAAAAATGATAATTTCCACTCGTCTAATTAAATATTAAAATATTCAATTTCTACAAATTAACTTTTAATTCAATTTCAAAAGTTCTCCAACATCATTCTAATTCAAATATAATTTAACTCAACATTATAAATCATTTTTATTCACATTAAATTCAATTTCCAACTATTTCTACCATTTCAAATATTAAATTAACAATTTAATTATCCAATTAAACCACTATATTCGAAATATAAGTTATTCAGCTTATAAAATTTACTTGTGAATATTTAAAATCAATTAAATATACGAATTTCAAATGACAGAAATTCTGGGTCGTTACAATTATATATATATATAATATACGCATAAATATATATAAGTTAAAACCAAACATATATATAGATGTCATGATAAATCATACGCATGCCATATGTATATGAATATATATATATATACATATATATATACACATATATATATATATATGCGGACAAATGCGAATATATGCAGACTTGATATGTTAACATATTTTATACTTTAAAATTTTATCCCACTTTATATATGTGAGCTAATATATACTCAGATATATATATACCTATATTATAGCAAAGCAGGTTACAAACTTATAAAACATATATACTGTTGTCAAAATATATATATACTGCAACTATATATATAACTAACAGACCATATATGATTTAAATAAAATATATAACTTATACAAACCTGATATATACATATAAACGAACAATTTATCTGCAACTTGTATAAACTTATAATCTAAAACTCAACAGATCTCATATATATAACAAATATATATATACACAAACATGTTATAAAACCTGTTATATTATTTATATAACTTACATAAACCGATACACATGACCACAGATTATATACGACCCTATATATATATATATAACATATTATATACAAACTTAAATAAACTTATATATATATATATCATTAAACATATTGTATAATACTGTAAACGTATATATATACTTTGTAAAATATATACTACTATAAATCTATAATTTACTATAAATATGTAAAAACTGTAAAACATATGTAATACTTCCATGATATATTTAGACTTATATATATCTTAGCTTCTCTCTATATATAACAGAACAAAGAGTAGGACCATATAATATAATATAATACTAACCCTTTATTACTTTTCTTCAACAAGGAGGTGGGGTGGCGAGGAGGGTTACTTGGCAATATATACAAACTATGTATATACATACGCATTTGAGGCTGCTGTCGTGGCCAGAGCTCGGCTGGAGGGGGATGCTTGGGTGGTAGAGGAAAGGAAATGATGCAAAGGGATAAGGCCGTGGGTCATGAGGAAAGGAAAGCTGGTATAATTTGTTGGCCGAGGTTGTGGTGATGGCAGGTTCGAGTGGATGAGGTGGCGGTTTGGATGACTGGGTAGAGGAGATTTCATGCGAGCAAGGATGAAACAAGAGTGGTCGGCAATATGAATGGTCACAAGCAGGTTGCAGTTGAGTGCAAATATATGAATAGGAAAATATAAGCTTGGATAATATTGTTATTATATTTAGAGAAGAACGAAACAGAAAGGAGCAAAATTGAGGCAAAAATATCTTAGAACCGGAGATATAAGATGAAATAGCCAATCTAAATTGAAGAGGTGGAATAACAAAAGTCAAAATTCTAAATTCAGAGAATAATAAAGTAAGTGGCTATTGACTGTTGGTTTACATAGTGGATAACGAATCAACAAAGAATTCAAAAGGTTCAAAAATGCAAAACTGATACGGAAATCGTTCCGTAGATTTCGTTGTCTTCCTGACTTCGAGATTGACAATTGAATATACCGTAGAGATCAGCACAACGAGACGATCAAAATGGCTTACAGATATTAGTGATACAACTATCCTATCAAAAGTCGATAATCGGTACCAAAAATGGTGCTAAAACGCCGAAAATAAGATAAACAGAGCAATAGCAGTTCAAATTTGACAAAACGAAATATACCTCTCTGTGACGCCCCACCTCTATACTCACAATAACAAAGAGTATTAAAAGAAATACTGTCTGTTATTACGAAGAATAAGGCTGGATAGGAGCGGCCATCCGTAGTTGGGCCTTACACTAGTATTGGTTACCTCGATAGGAGTGGTATATATTTTTAATTTTTCATCTCGTATTTATTTACTCCCATCGACATACCCTATTCCAGTATAAAACGAACTACGATGGTTCATAATAGTTTAGGACAATATATATAATAATAACACAGATAAGCTAAATGCGGAACACAGATAATAAAAGTCTCATATATATATATATAACTGATGTCAGTTACAATACATTTGACACAATACATATGATACAACTACAACTGTCGACTCTGGAAGTTACATATTCAAGTACATTATTGACAATAATATACCTGGATACATGTCATCCTATACTATGACACGACTACTCCAAAAGATATGAAGTGACTTCATAGCTCAAGCAGCAACCCAAAGCAGGATATCAACAACCTGAAATAACTCGGTCTGGCCCGAGTATTAAATTCAAAAGAAAATAATACACGGGTCAGTCTAATTCAAACTCAGTTATTAATGCACAGAAGCAATAATAATTAAATAGCAAATAGACGACAGTCACAATAAATCTCGTCTATCCAACTCTTCAATATAAGAATCGGATAACGGTAGATATAACACTAAATAGTGTTAAACACAAATCATCAAATTCAAATCATCAACAAAGATAAGTAAAAAGGTTATCAATGAAGATAATATGAAAACCACAGAATTGCCTAACCATCAATTAACAACAAAATCAAAATACTATTTCAAAATATTGAATTGAACACATAAAACAATTCAAGTAATTGAAATATCAATTAAAACGTCACTTCTGTTTGGTTGCAGTGCACGCACGCGTGCACTGCCTCGCCAATACAGCATATTAAATATGCAAAGATCAAGTTCACAAACGGGCACAAAGTCAAACCTGAAATACCGGATTCAAGTCAAGTGTGATTAGAAAAACAAATCAAAGTAAAACATTATCACAGTATCTAGCCCAACTCAACAGTGAACACAAAACCAAAATCCAATCATGTATCAAAGCTCAGTGATGAAATGAAGACCAATAGCAAAAATGGAAATGGGCATCAACCATAAGAGCAGTTTCAAATTGAACAATACCAAGCCTCATCATCAATGAAACCAGTGACTCAACAAATACGATGCTATGCACAGTACAACCCCAAGCTCAACAAATTCAAGTGACCAGACTGAACCAGACTACAAAAACATCAAGAAGCCAAGACCAGAAAACAAGACCACACTCAAAAATAACTCAAGCTCAGTACAAATCCACCAATATATGCATACACACATACATATGTATATATGCACACATATGCAGACTTGAATAATCAGCTAAACAGAGAAGTGCACAAGCACAGTTCAAATGATCAGACAATTAAGCATACATACAAGACAGTGCCAACAGTCTCGACCAAAACTAACAAAGGTGATTGAACACTCAACCCAGTAGCATATGTGATCCAGACCATCAAGTAAACAAATAAAAATAGTGCACATGCATACCAGAATCAAGTGACATCAAGATAACAGTGATACATGCCATGTATGTACATGTTAGCAGTGGACACAAGTGATGAACTAACATAGCACATGAATGCACAATGCAAAGTGTAACAGAGAAACATACAACATAAAGACATATATATCAGTGAATATATATATGTATAAGCTCTGAAACAAAGAAGCAATCTGAATCAAAGACTACATGAAGTCTAGTCATCAACTCAAGTGCTACTAGAATTTAAAGGCAACCTTACTTAAGCCCAATACTACAAGAAACAAATATGCAGACTGCCTCAAATGGTCGAGACAGCTACAATGAATAAACAACTCGAGGGATACTTCAACTACAAGTGAACATAGTGAAAGCAATGGACTTGAAACACATGTGCAGACACACAAAAACACGGTGAAGTACAACATCAAGACCAAATGCCACCAGTCAAATATGCAACATACAGTGCAACAAATTCAAATGAAACTGGACCAAATGCCAACATATGTGCAAAACCAAAATCAAGTAGTAGTTTTGATAAAAAAAACAAAGGCAGTGAAACCAGAGACAGAGGTACACATGTGCTCGAGACAACCGAGCTAAATATCAAAACAACATTGCACATACACATGGAGCAATGCAAAAACAGTAGCAGTGCAACCCGAAGTTGTAACAGCAAGTGGTACAAGACCAAATTCAGACAACATGAGGAACCGTGAATTAACAAAGAACAAATTTTAAATCAAGTCACTGGCCGAACTCAACATACAGAGGAATAACACAAAGCGATGCTAGTGCCGAAGTCACAGATACCCAATAACGAATTCAAAGCCATGGGTCATCAAAGAAGAGTTCAAACAAAAAGGAAATTCACAAAAAGGAAATTCACATAGCAGTTGTTTTTCGAAGTCGAGCAATTTCAAATCAGAATCAAAACTGAAGTTGTCAAGAAATCAAACAACGAAAGTCACAACAAAACGAGCTCGAATTGAAGATGTGAGTGATAAATCACTCACCTTAGATTCGAAGAACCCAAATCCAATCGCAGCCGAAGTCCTCCTCTTCCCCCCTTCAGATCGCCATAGCACGAATTTGCGCCGCCATTTTTTTCTTTTCGTTCTGGTTAGGGTTGCGAAGAGAAGTGAATGGGGATGGAGGAATGGTCATCGGCCTTGATAAGTATCACAACACCAAAAATCCAACATGGGCCAAGGTAATTTCAAAGCCCACAACCCTCAACAAATATTTAAAAGAATTTAAACCCGATTAGAAATTCCAATAGCAAATTTGTTAGCAATTTTAATCGTCTAATGACGATAACTAACTTTTACAAAATTCTGGGTTGTTACAGGCTCCCCCACCTTATAAAAATTGCGTCCCCGCAATTTTCATAATTAAAGTCGTCTATAACAATTATTTTTCTAGCATAAACTGGTTAAGCTAGAAAAATAAAAGTCGGGAATACAAACGCCAAAGAAATCTTTTAATTTCATAAAAGAAATTCACAAATTCTCAACAAAATCTAATTATCAAATAGATAATCAGAAAACAGCAGAACTGAATAAATACAATTATCAGCAATATTCAATTATCAATTAGATAATTAGAACATAGAAATCACAAAACAGCAATATCTAATTATCAATACGATAATTAGAAAACAACAAAATCTAATTACCAACAAAGACAATTAGAAATATCAAATCGCAAATCGCAAAACCGCAAATATCTAGTTATCCAACAAATAACTAGGAAACACGAACTTCATAATCAGCAAACTCTAACTATCAACAAAGATAGATAGAAAATAGCACTTCAATATAATCAACATAATCTAGAATCAATTATAGACTAGAAAATCTCATAATCAACAAAATCAGCAAATATCCAATTATCAAAACGATAATCAGAAAACATCAAATATCTAATTATTAAAAATGATAATCAGAAATCTCAAATCAACAAATATCTAATTATCCAAAAATGATAATCAGAAATCTCAAATCAACAAATATCCGATTATCAAAAACGATAATCAGAAATCTCAAATCAACAAATATCTAACTATCAAAAACGATAATCAGAAATCAACAAATATCTAATTATCAAAAACGATAATCAGAAATCTCAAATATCTAATTATCAAAAACGATAATCAGAAAACATCAAATATCTAATTATCAAAAACGATAATCAGAAATCTCAAATCAACAAATATCCGATTATCAAAACGATAATCAGAAATCAACAAATATCTAATTATCCAAAAACGATAATCAGAAATCTCAAATATCCGATTATCAAAAACGATAATCAGAAATCTCAAATCAACAAATATATAATTATCAATAACGATAATCAGAAATCAACAAATATCTAATTATCAAAAACGATAATCAGAAATCTCAAATATCTAATTATCAAAAACGATAATCAGAAAACATCAAATATCTAATTATCAAAAACGATAATCAGAAATCTCAAATCAACAAATATTCGATTATCAAAAACGATAATCAGAAATCAACAAATATCTAATTATCAAAAACGATAATCAAAAATCTCAAATATCTAATTATCAAAAACGATAATCAGAAAACATCAAATATCTAATTATCAAAAACGATAATCAGAAATCTCAAATCAACAAATATCCGATTATCAAAAACGATAATCAGAAATCTCAAATCAACAAATATCTAATTATCAAAAACGATAATTAGAAATCAACAAATATCTAATTATCAAAAACGATAATCAGAAATCTCAAATATCTAATTATCAAAAACGATAATCAGAAATCTCAAATATCTAATTATCAAAAACGATAATCAGAAAACATCAAATATCTAATTATCAAAAACGATAATCAGAAATCTCAAATCAACAAATATCCGATTATCAAAACGATAATCAGAAATCAATAAATATCTAATTATCCAAAAACGATAATCAGAAATCTCAAATCAACAAATATCCGATTATCAAAAACGATAATCAGAAATCAACAAATATCTAATTATCCAAAAACGATAATCAGAAATCTCAAATCAACAAATATCCGATTATCAAAAACGATAATCAAAAATCAACAAATATCTAATTATCCAAAAACGATAATCAGAAATCTCAAATCAACAAATATCCGATTATCAAAAACGATAATCAGAAACAACAAATATCCGATTATCAAAAACGATAATCAGAAACAACAAATATCCAATTATCTGCAGATAATTGGAAACAACAAATATCTAGAAGTCAATTAAGATGACTAGAAAATCAACATAAAAGGTTGGATCGATCCCATCAGATGGCGAGTTTTAGCTACGTCGCACGTGCATCTCATATGGCCGAAGCCTACCAAGTACTATAAATTTTGGCGCCCATCAGATGACCCGAAGGTCCGCAGAGTGACCCGAAGGTCTAGTACTGGTATTTGACCCGAAGGTCCTCAGAGTGGCCCAAAAGCCCAACAAATGACCCGAAAGTCCAGCAGAGTGGCCCGAAATCCCAACAAATGACCCGAAGGTCCGCAGATGACCCGAAGGTCCAACATAGTGGCTCGAAAGCACACAAAATCATCAAAATCATCAAACAGCAGATGTTTCAATTAACGAGTCCGAAATTAACCGAAATAGCAAACGCACATGTCCCATACCACGTGTTTTACTAAATCGTTTGATTCTCTTCATCGTTTCCTTGAAAGTGCAAAATTGTGTATTTTAAATAATTAACATTTCACGTTCTCAAACGGACAAGTCCGGAATTAAGCGAAACTGTAAAAGTGAGGGTTCATAGTCCTCAATTTTGCTGAAGCGTTTAAATCGCTTCCTCATTCTTTTGAAAGCGCAAACTGTAAAAATTTTGTATTTTAAATAATTAACATTTTACGTTCTCAAACGGACAAGTCCGGAATTAAGCGAAACAGTAAAAGTGAGGGTTCATAGTCCTCAATTTTGCTGAAGCGTTTAAATCGCTTCCTCATTCTTTTGAAAGCGCAAACTGTAACATTTTTAAAACAATTTTCAGAACACGTGATTAAAACAGCAATATCAGTAGAAATTTCGAAAAGGAAATTGTACTTCCCAAAATACCGTAAAAACGGATCTCAAAATCAACATTGCGGAATTACCGCTTGAAAATCCACTTTAAAATTGACGGTTACTGAAGTCAAAGCGACAGTAATTTTTAAACGTCAAAATCTCATCAAAATAATTCGCATCAAAATATAATACCAGTGAATTTCCATTCATTAAAATGTCAATAAAACACCGTGCTTCAAAAATTTAACACCGATGTAAAAATCCCGTTATTAAAATAATGGCAACAAAATATGTTTAAACCAAACACCGGTTCAACATTAAATTAATGCAGTAACGTGCAACTCAAATTTGCACGTATACTACAAAATGAACATAGAAATCATTCGAATGTATCTTCAATGAAGATAATTCAAAACATCAAAAATCTCAACAAAAATCACATAACTGCAATCGCTTTGAATCCTCAAATCGGATTCGAAATTTTCAAAGAAACAAAATAAACCCAGCTATGTAAACAACAAATGAAATTTATTTCAATTTCATATTTTGATTTTTAAATCAAAAAGGTTATCAGCTGTACTCGGCGAAGACAGTGTCACTGCTTCCGCTGCGCACTCTGATAAACAGAACACAAATTACTCAATCATCAAAACACAGTTTCACTTTTATTTTTAAATAAAGAAATTTAAAAATTTCATAACTGCATTTCAAAACTTTAGTTTTGACTCAAAGAAAAACTAAAACATCGACAATTAGTTGTAACACATGTTCCATCTAAGTTATGTTTTATATTATGTCCATAAACCCCAAGCTCTGATACCAACTGTGACGCCCCACTTCTATACTCACAATAACAAAGAGTATTAAAAGAAATACTGTCTGTTATTATGAAGAATAAGGCTGGATAGGAGCGGCCATCCGTAGTTGGGACTTACACTAGTATTGGTTACCTCGATAGGAGTGGTATATATTTTTAATTTTTCATCTCTTATTTATTTACTCCCATCGACATACCCAATTCCACTATAAAACGAACTACGATGGTTCATAATAGATTAGGACAATATATATAATAATAACACAGATAAGCTAAATGCGGAACACAGATAATAAAAGTCTCATATATATATATATAACTGATGTCAGTTACAATACATTTGACACAATACATATGATACAACTACAACTGTCGACTCTGGAAGTTACATATTCAAGTACATTATTGACAATAATATACATGGATACATGTCACCTATACTATGACATGACTACTCCAAAAGATATGAAGTGACTTCATAGCTCAAGCAGCAACCCAAAGCAGGATATCAACAACTTGAAATAACTCGGTCTGACCCGAGTATTAAATTCAAAAGAAAATAATACACGGGTCAGTCTAATTCAAACTCAGTTATTAATTCATAGAAGCAATAATAATTAAATAGCAAATAGACGATAGTCACAATAAATCTCGTCTATCCAACTCTTCAATATATGAATCGGATAACGGTAGATATAACACTAAATAGTGTAAAACACAAATCATCAAATTCAAATCATCAACAAAGATAAGTAAAAAGGTTATCAATGAAGATAATATGAAAACCACAGAATTGCCTAACCAGCAATTAACAACAAAATCAAAATACTATTTCAAAATATTGAATTGAACACATAAAACAATTCAATTAATTGAAATATCAATTAAAACGTCACTTCTGTTTGGTTGTAGTGCACGCACGCATGCACTGCCTCGCCAATACAGCATATTAAATATGCAAAGATCAAGTTCACAAACGGGCACAAAGTCAAACCCGAAATACCGGATTCAAGTCAAGTGTGATTAGAAAAACAAATCCAAGTCAAACATTATCACAGTATCAAGCCCAACTCAATAGTGAACACAAAACCAAAATCCAATCATGTCTCAAAGCCCAGTGATGAAATGAAGACCAATAGCAAAAATGGAAATGGGCATCAACCATAAGAGCAGTTTCAAATTGAACAATACCAAGCCTCATCATCAATGAAACCAGTGACTCAACAAATACGATGCTATGCACAGTACAACCCCAAGCTCAACAAATTCAAGTGACCAGACTGAACCAGACTACAAAAACATCAAGAAGCCAAGACCAGAAAACAAGACCACACTCAAAAATAACTCAAGCTCAGTACAAATCCACCAATATATGCATACACACATACATATGTATATATGCACACATATGCAGACTTGAATAATCAGCTAAACAGAGAAGTGCACAAGCACAGTTCAAATGATCAGACAATTAAGCATACATACAAGACAGTGCTAACAGTCTCGACCAAACTAACAAAGGTGATCGAATACTCAACCCAGTAGGATATGTGATCCAGACTATCAAGTAAACAAATAAAAACAGTGCACATGCATACCAGAATCAAGTGACATCAAGATAACAGTGATACATGCCATGTATGTACATGTTAGCAGTGGACACAAGTGATGAACTAACATAGCACATGAATGCACAATGCAAACTGTAACAAAGAAACATACAACATGAAGACATATATATCAGTGAATATATATATGTATATATATATGTATAAGCTCTGAAACAAAGAAGCAATCTGAATCAAAGACTACATGAAGTCTAGTCATCAACTCAAGTGCTACTAGAATTTAAAGGCAACCTTACTTAAGCCCAATACTACAAGAAACAAATATGCAGACTGTCTCAAATGGTCGAGACAGCTACAATGAATAAACAACTCGAGGGATACTTCAACTACAAGTGAACACAGTGAAAGCAATGGACTTGAAACACATGTGCAGACACACAAAAACACGGTGAAGTACAACATCAAGACCAAATGCCACCAGTCAAATATGCAACATACAGTACAACAAATTCAAATGAAACTGGACCAAATGCCAACATATGTGCAAAACCAAAATCAAGTAGCAATTTTGATCAAAAACAAAGGCAGTGAAACCAGAGACAGAGGTACACATGTGCTCGAGACAACTGAGCTAAATATCAAAACAAAATTGCACATACGCATGGAGCAATGCAAAAACAGTAGCAGTGCAACCCGAAGTCGTAACAACAAGTGGTACAAGACCAAATTCAGACAACATGAGGAACCGTGAATTAACAAAGAACAAATTTTAAATCAAGTCACTGGCCGAACTCAACATACAAAGGAATAACACAAAGCGATGCTAATGCCGAAGTCACAGATACCCAATAATGAATTCAAAGCCGTGGGTCATCAAAGAAGAGTTCAAACAAAAAGGAAATTAACAAAAAGGAAATTCACATAGCAGTTGTTTTTCGAAGTCGAGCAGTTTCAAATCAGAATCAAAACTGAAGTTGTCAAGAAATCAAACAACGAAAGTCACAACAAAACGAGCTCGAATTGAAGATGTGAGTGATAAATCACTCACCTTAGATTCGAAGAACCCAAATCCAATCGCAGCCGAAGTCCTCCTCTTCCCCCCCCCTTCAGATCGCCATAGCATGAATTTGCGTCGCCATTTTTTTCTTTTCGTTCTGGTTAGGGTTGCGAAGAGAAGTGAATGGGGATGGAGGAACGGTCATCGGCCTTGATAAGTATCACAACACCAAAAATCCAACATGGGCCAAGGTAATTTCAAAGCCCACAACTCTCAACAAATATTTAAAAAGAATTTAAACCCGATTAGAAATTCCAATAGCAAATTTGTTAGCAATTTTAATCGTCTAATGACGATAACTAACTTTTACAAAATCCCGGGTTGTTACAGTCTCACTCAGAAGATGATTTGCAAATTTATTATGTAAAAATATTCAGGTTTTAGAAATATTTTATTATCATCAATTATTAACTGATTTAAATTTAAGTAAAATCACACAAGAAAATAAACTTCCATATTATCTGATGAAAATTTACCATTTGCTATGTTTAAATAGACGTATTCAAAATATTAAATTTTTATTTCCAAATTTATTTATTTAAAATTTTACAAATAAATTCAGTTAATTACGTTAATAAAACCTTTAAAATTTATGGGTCGTTACACTCTCCCCTACTCAAAACTTTTCATCCCCGAAAAGGAAGGAGGCAGGAGAATAGAAACAACCGGAAAGAAAAGTAGATTGAAATACCAAATACCACAATTAATTTAAAACCATATAAACTACATTTTATTTTATAATTGGTTTATATTCAATTAGTTGATTCCAATTCATTTTATTTAATCAATCAAATTTATTGTGTTCACATTTGATTGATTTCATTTCCATGTATTTTTATTTAATTGGTTTGTTTCAAATTTATTTACATTTATTGCAAAAATTTCAGAACAATATTTGTTTTATTTTACTCATTTATTAAATCTATTTGATCAACCATAGTTAATTCCCCAACATTCACTTCAGCTATTCAAAACCATATAGATTTCAATTTTAGATAAATTAATATTCAACAATTTGGTTTAATCCATTTTATTCAACTAATAAATAGTCATTCAATTTAAAATTGATTTCCTTTCATTTTATCAACATTTCTTTCAACAATTTTTTTATTAACTAATTTATTTTATCCATTTATCTGCTTCAATAGTCTTCTCTTTATTTATTTAATTTATTTCACTTAACATAATTTGCAACATATATTAGGTGTATACATTTTATAACCATTTATTATTCAACAAATAAATTTTCCTTTTTATTATTCAATTTAGCATCCAATTTATTTTTAGTAAATTCCCTCAACAAAATATCGTTTTTGACATCTTATTACTTACATTAATATTGTATATTATTTAATTACCTATTCTCATCACCATTTAACTATTTCTAGGTAAGTTATATTATGGTTCTGAGTGTAATTAAATACTTTACAAATTTAACCCCTGCCCCTTTTTCAACATTTCTATTGAGCAAATTTAGTTTGAACAATTCATTACTTAAGTTTTCTTCTTGTATAACCTTTAATTATATATTCACCCTAACATTTAACTTTTTGATTAGTTCAGGTAAGTTATATGTATATTAGAATGCAATTTAGTATTATACAAATAAGTTTTATTCAAATTCAACTATTTCAAGTTGGTTTAACTTCATTTATCATTTTAGATATTCCAATTATTCAAAAATTTCACTTTATTTCAATAATTGAAACCATTTCTTAATATAAAACTTAAGATTCCAATTTTCGGTTTCACTTCAAACAAATTTGAAATAAATATACATATATATTTTATAAATCAAATTATACACAAGAAATTTTAAATCAAATCCATTTTTTCAAAACAAACGCGTAGCAAAGCTACTAAATGGCCTCTCCACTTCGAAACTCGAAAATGAATGTCGATGATGCTGCAGTCATCACCGAAATTATTTTCCAGCGATAAAAGAGAAGAGTACTAACTTATTTCTTTTAAAATTCTTTGGAAAACAATTTCCATTCGAAAATATTTTCAAAATATATATATAATTTTTTTCCAAAACATTGGAACCAAATTTAGAAAAACACCGGAAATTAAATTCTCAAATCCCTAAATTAAATTCATTTCATTTCCAAATCAAATAAACCATTATAATTTCATTCATTTATTATGCTGCAATAGTCAAAGGTTTATAAATGAAAATAAAATATTATCATTTCTAACAACCAATTTATTTAACTATTTAATTTCAGAAAATTTATACGTGTGTGTGTGTATATATATAATATAATATTACATAAATTATTTCATTTACCAAATTTTGGAAATAGTATTGTGCAAATTTGCTCTGTTCAAGTGTTTTGGAATTCCTATCGATAGCATTGATCGGACAAATCGATCGAAACCCAAAATTCAAACTTAACAACTCAAATAACACAATATAAAACAATTTTATACCAATTACAAATACACTCCCTCACACGATAATTCCAGAATGGATTCCAAAACAAGGATAAAGATTCAAATTAGAGGGATCCTAATCAAAATAATTCTAACTAGAAGATAGGCTCGAAACGAAGATAAGATAATTAAATAACAAAATAGAAAGATGGATAGACTTATATAAATCGCGAGCGACCTTAACCGGGTCAACCGTGACTTCAAGAATAAGATCGATGCAGAATTCTGGAGCAAATCGACATTCAATCGCAAGAGATAGAATTCGAGCACAGCAAGAGATAGCAGCATCTAAACCGAGGATACAGAAATCTCCGGTGAATCAATGCTTGTTGTAAAGGAGTTTCACCCCTTTACAAATCATACAGGGAGCTATGGGATGCTCCAAAATCAAGAAAATACGAATAGAGAGAGACAAGAATGGATTTCAGAACGAATGTGGAAGTTCCAAAATTCAAAGGAAACCGAGTCAAAGAGGAAAGACACAAGATCGAACGAAGGTGATTTTGTAATTAAATTTACTTTATATGCTAAGTTTTGCCTAAAACCAGAGCTCTGATACCAACTGTAACGACCTAGCATTTCGAACTATTCACATCCACACATGTCGGACTTGAATTGCTCAAAATGTCAGATTGTTAATTTATATTTGGCAAAACTCAGCTTATACAGTAAATAAATCAATCACAGACACAGAGTAATATAACAATAAGCAGTGGAATAGATAAACAGTAGTTCATGAAGCTACAAAAAACACAACAGAGTATGAAATAAAATACAACAAAATATATCAAATACAATCTACTCTCGAATACACACAGATGACAACTCTGAACAAAACAACTGGATAGCTGAAAGCTGAATAGATATAGATGGATCCTCAAGCAAAGCTCCAAAGGTGAGTCTCAAATGCTGTAACACTCAGTCTGACCCGAGCGTAAAGAAGAACACAAAACACTTGAGTCAGGATTAACATTCTTATATTATTAAATTCAATTCAAGTGAACTGTCAACTGAAATACAGGTAACTTAAAGGATGTTTGGGATTTCCATCCTCTAAGGATCCGTGGAACTATCTACTATGTAGTACAATACGCTATTATAATATGTCTATAGTAAAGTAAAAGTATTAAAATAGCGTTAAGGCGTTACCCATATCCCCCTTAACACATTTTTATATATTCCCATAGTCTATACAGTACCGTAATTCCTCCGTAAACTAGAGGGCTATCAGAGGGCACTCCCTGGGTATGGTACAAACCAAACTCGTAGAAGGCGCGATAGGGCATGCGACAAGGCACTCGAGGCAATGCCATGGTAGATATACCATTTGTGTATCCGGACTGGTGGTAACGCATAGCAGCTACTACCGCCCACCTCGTGACACACTCCTAAATCAAAGGGTGCACCCAATCACATCACAAAAGCAATAGAATGGTATCGAAGAAATGTGCTCGATCGAAGGAATGACCTCACTTGGCACGGCGTGGTTCCTGTTTTAGCCTGACTCACGGGAGTCAGGGCTACGTAAATACCATATAGAATCGTCACCAAACCATCGTACTTCATTCTGGAATCTCCACCACGTACACAGTTGTTAAAGTGGTTTTCGGTATTGGCAGAGAGTATGACAATATCCGATCCCGATCTCTTTAACAACCAAACGTTATTATAACATCGTGGTCATTTCATTTCAAATAGTTCATACTTCATCTCAAAATATCATATTCATTTCAAAACCATATCAATTTTATCCTTGTTCACTTTAAATGTTCATTTCCAGAATCATAAAACTTTAAAATTTGTAGCACTTTCGAAATCATAACACTTCCAACTTAAACAGTTTAGATGTTGAAAATAGTATATATATTAAAATAGTTATAAATTAAAATAGTTTATATATTAAAATACTTTATATATTAAAATAGTTTATATATATTAAAATACTTTATATAATAAAAATAGTTTCCTCAAAGTTCATAAATCGATTCAATTAACTCAAATTCCAAAATCCCATTTAAATCAAATCTCAGTTCTTCCATTTCAATTCAATTCAAACTCTTAATAACCTATTTAAAGTTTTATATCGATTTCAAATACAGATTTGAATTACAAACTAAACCATTCAACTTCAATAGATTTCAAAGTTTAAATATTCAACTTTTACAATAACTCAATTTGATAATTTTATATATATTACAACTTCACTTTATTATTATTTAGTTTTGAAATATTCACTTAATAAATCAAAAAAAATCATTTAGTTAATATCTCAAATTACAAATTTAAACTAAATATCCCATTTCAATTTATTTAATTTTGAAAATATTCATTTAATCACTTTTAATCAAAATCAAATCACAAAATCCTATCTTTAAAACTGAAATTCAATAAGTTTCAAATTGATTTTATTTAAGAAAAATTCTTAAATAAATATAATTTCACATCAATTTCAAGTTTATCTTTCCAACCCTTAATTTATTAAAATTGTATAAAGTCTATTTTTAATAATATAATTTTAAATAAATACTTAAAACATATTATATACTAATTAAACTAAACTTTATTAAATTAAAGCTTATTATTAAATTTATTTTTATATTAAAACTTATTTTATATATTTTTAAAATAATAAAATTATAAGTAAAATCTTAAAAATTATATTTTCAAAACTAACTTATAAATTTAAAATTTCCAAACATGTAGATTTAAAAATCTAAAACTTAACCTTTCTAAAAATAACGTTTATATGTATAATATCTTAAAATCGATATTTATTAAAACCATATATTTCTTTTCAAAACCTTGGAAATCATTTTCAAAATATATATATATATATACCAACTGTGTCTGTATATAATTTTCTATCCTATGGTCAAGTGATACGGATATTTATCATTTCAATCTGCAAATTTAAATATCCACGGGTATATATCATTTCAACCCGCAATCCCAAATTCAATTATATGAAAATCGCTTGGGTTTATCATTTCAACCCATAACGATTTTCTCTTATTCTACAAGATCGTTCGGGTATGTATCATTTCAACCCATAGGGAATTCTAAATTAACAGGGAACTTGCAAAGTGAGAACAGTGATGATAATAATATAACATATCAACAACATGCACATATCATCAATAACAGACAAAAATATAAATAACAGATCATGGTGTCAGATGTCATGGGTGAACAGTTACAAATAATGGCATATCATATATATAGCAATTAAATAACTAGCAACAACATATTTCAATTGTCGTTTCAAATGAAATCAGATTTAATAAATATAAGAACGTTATCGTGAGTGATTGCTCACCTTTCGAGGCTAGAGATGAACGAGAATGGGATGAGTTACGAATCCAAGCATGAATTCCAAACAAAGCAAGATTGGCACGAATTCGACGAACAGAGCTGATAATAGGAATTGATGAAAACAAATCAAATCAGTTTTGATATAAACTGAAAATATATACAATATTATATATATATATATTTCCAATATTTTAATTTAAGACAAATATAAAATTTCAAAAATCATTATTCTTAAAACTCAAATATTAAGAATCAAAGATATATATATATATATTATACTTTAGACCAGTACTTATATATATTTTTTTCAATAATTATTATAAAACTAATATAAACTTACCTATATATATAACAAACATCTGTACTTAAATTGGCATGCTATAGCAAACATACACAACTAATATCTCTGAGACCAGAAACATATTATACTCAACACATAATATAATTACGGTGCAACAAATATACATGTATCTAAATCAACTTCCATATATATATATATATATCTCAGAATACACAAAACATACGCAGACTAGCATATATATAATATACGTATAAATATATATAAGTTAAAACCAAACATATATATAGATGTCATGATAAATCATACGCAGCCAATATGTATAAGAATATATATATATATATATATGTGTGTGTGTGTGTGTGTGTGTGTGAGTGCGCGGACAAATGCGAATATATGCAGACTTGATATGTTAACATATTTTATACTTTAAAATTTTATCCCACTTTATATATGCGAGCTAATATATACTCATATATATATATACCTATATTATAGCAAAGCAGGTTACAAACTTATAAAACATATATACTGTTGTCAAAATATATATATATACTGCAACTATATATATAACTAACAGACCATATATGATTTAAATAAAATATATAACTTATACAAACTTGATATATACATATAAACGAACAATTTATCTGCAACTTGTACAAACTTATAATCTAAAACTCAACAGATCTCATATATATAACAAATATATATATACACAAACATATTATAAAACATGTTATATTATTTATATAACTTACATAAGCCGATACACATGACCACAGATTATATACGACCCTGTATAAATAAATATATATATATATAACATATTATATACAAACTTAAATAAACTTATATATATCATTAAACATATTATATAATACTGTAACGTATATATATACTTTGTAAAATATATACTACTGTAAATCTATAATTTACTGTAAATATGTAAAAACTGTAAAACATATGTAATACTTCCATGATATATTTAGACTTATATATATCTTTGCTTCTCTCTATATATAACAGAACAAAGAATAGGACCATATAATATAATATAATATAATACCAACCCTTTATTACTTTTCTTCAACAAGGAGGAGGGGTGGCGAGGAGGGTTTCTCGGTAATATATACGAACTATGTATATACATACGCATTTGAGGTTGGTGCCGTGGCCAGAGCTCGGTTGGAGGGGGATGCTATGGTGGTAGAGGAAAGGAAATGATGCAGAGAGATGAGGCCGTGGGTCTTGAAGCAAGGAAAGCTGGTAGATTTTGTTGGCCGAGGTTGTGGTGATGGAGGGTTCGAGTCGATGAGGTGGCGGTTTGGATGACTGGGTAGAGGAGGCTTCATGCGAGCAAGGATGAAACAAGAGTGGTCGGCAATATGAATGGTCACAAGTAGTTTGCGGCTGAGTGCAAATATGTAATGACCCGCTATTTCGAGCCATTTACATCCGCACATGTCAGACTTGAATTACTCAAAATATCAGATTGTTAATTTATAAATTGGCAAAACTCAGCATATACAGTAAATAAAATAATAACAGAATCACATACACAGATTAATAACAATAAGCAACGGAAACAAAAGAATAGTAGTTCATGAAGCTACTATATATATATAACAGAGTTAAACAAGATACAACAGAAGTCTCGAATACAATAGTCAAATAAAAGATCAGCATATATCACAGGAGTCAACTGGATAACTACAAGCTGAATAGATATAGATGGATCTCCAAGCGAAGCTCCAACTCCAAAGGTGAGTCTCTAATGCTGTGGCACTCAATCTGACCCGAGCGTAAAGCAAAACACAAAACACTCGAGTCAGGATTAACATTCTTATATCAGTAAATCTAACTCAAGTGGAATATCAACTGAAATACAAGTAACTCACAGGATGTTTGGGATAACCATCCTCTAAGGATCCGTGGAACTATCTACTAAGTAGTAATATACGCTATTATAATATGTCTATAGTAAAGTAAAAGGTATTAAAATAGCGTTAAGGCGTTACCCATATCCCCCTTAACACATTTTTATATATTCCCATAGTCTATACAGTACCGTAATTCCTCCGTAAACTGGAGGGCTATCAGAGGGCACTCCATAGGTATAGTACAAACCAAACTCGTAGAAGGCGCGCTAGGGCATGTGAACATGGAACACGAGGAAATGCCAGGGTAGATATACCGTTTGCGGATCCGGACTGGTGGTAATGCATAGCAACTACTACCGCCCACCTCGGACACACTCCCATATCAAAAATCGAGGGGTGGCCACCAAACAATCACAAAAATCAAAATAGTATTGAAGAAATGTGCCCGATAGGAGGAATGACCTCACTCGGCCCGGCATGGCTCTTGATTTTAGTCACATCTAAGCTGACTTACGGGAGTCAGGGCCACGTCATACCTTATACAGAAATCGTTCACCAAACCATCCTACTTCATTTCTGGAATCTCCACCACGTACACAGTTGTTAAAGTGGTTTTCGGTATTGGCAGAGAGTATGACAATATCTGATCCCGGTCTCTTTAACAACCAATCGTTATTATAACACCGCGGTCATTTCAAAATATCATATTTCAAAACCAAATATCATTTCCATTTCAAAACCATATCACTACTATATCCTTTTTCTCTTCGAATATATCCATATCCAAAACCATAGCACTTTCAAAGTTATAACACTTTCGAAACCAAAACTCTTTCCTTTAAACAGTTTAGATATTAATAATAGTATATATAATAAAATAGTTTATAAAATAAAATAGTTTATATTAAAATAATTAGTATATCAAAATAGTTTATATTAAAAATGGTTTTATATTAAAAATAGTATATATATATTAAAATAATTTATAAAGTAGAATATTTATAGTTTCCTCAAATTTCGCAAATCGATTCAAATAACCTCGAATTCCAAATTCAAATTTAATTCAATCTCAATTCATCAATTTCAATTAAACTCAGTTTCTCAATAAACCATTTCAAATTTTTCGAATTCAGATACAGATTTGAACCTCAAAATAAACCATTTAAATTTCAATATATTTCAAATTTAAATTAAACCATATATATTTCCTTTCAAAACCATAGAAATCATTTTTCAAAATATTTATATATAGACCAACGGTGTCTGCATATAATTTTCTATCCTATGGTCAAGTGATACGGATATTTATCATTTCAATCCGTAATTTAAATAAACACCGGTATATATCATTTCAACCCGCAATCCCAAATTCAATTCAAATTTTAAAATCACTTAGGTTTATCATTTCAACCCATAACGATTTTCTCCTATTCTACAGATCATTCGGGTATGTATCATTTCAACCCATAGGGAATTTTATACTAACAGGGAACTTGCAGAGTGATAACGTATATGATAATAATAATAACAGGCATATATCATCAATAACCATATAATATAAACAACAAGATATGGTGTCATATCCTACAGGTGAACAATTAAAGGATTTTGGAACCGAGGGAACATTCCAAAATTCAAAGGAATCGAGTCAAAAGGAAGAGATTGAAACTCGAATGAGAGTGATTCTGTAAATACATTTACCCTATATGCTAAGTTTTGCCTAGAGCTACCAAAGCTCTGATACCAACTGTAACGGCCCGATATTTTGCACCATTCGCATCCATTATAAGTGTATAGGTAGACACTCATGCCGGAGTTGAATTGCTCAAAATACCGCGTTGTTAATTTAAATTTTGGCAAAACTGAACACATACAGTAAATAAAATAATCATAGATCACAGACACAGAGTAATAAATGCAGCGGAAATAAAAGAGATAGTAGTTCATGAAGCTACTATATAAATGTATAAGTTACATCAGAGTTAAACCAGATACAACGGAAGAGTAATGCGATAAATCAAATACAAAGCAGAATACATCACTGGAATCATCGAATACTAAAAGCAGAATAGATGGCTGGATCTTCAAGCAAGCTCCAACTCCAAAGGTGAGTCTTGAATACTGGTACAATCAGTCTGACCCGAGCGTAAAGCAAAACACAAAACACTCGAGTCAGGATTAACATTCTTATATCAATAAATCCAACTCAAGTGAAATAGCAATTGAAATACAAGTAACTCAAAGGATGTTTGGAATAATCATCCTTTAAGGATCCGTTAAACTATCTACTATGTAGTAGTGTACGATAAGTAGATAATGTCTATTAGTAATATAAGATATCAAAATAGTGTTAAGGCGTTACCATTATTCCCCTTAACACATTTTTATTCCCAAGAGCATATACAAGACCGTAGTTTCCCCAAAACCGGAAGTCACCAGAGGGCAATCCATATACTAAAGGTACAAACCAAAATCGTAGTGGTCGCGTATAAAGGAATACAAGTATGAAAAGGCACATGAGGCGATACCCAAGGTAGTGAAACTACCGTTTGCTTGATCCGGACTGGTGAGAACGCATCGCCGCAGCGACCGCAACACCGCGAAACAACACTCCCAAAATCAAGGGTGCGCCAATCGACAACAAGTAATGAGTAGTTCGAAGAAGTGTGTTCGCTTGAGGTAGCTAACCTCCATTGGCCCGGCACGGCTCCTGTTTTAGTCATTTCCAATTTGACACAAGTGTCAAGGCTATCCATTATCGTTCTCTTTCTTCAGTCATCACGTACATCATTCCAACCACTTCATTCTGGATCACACTCCACGTATAGTTATTAAAGTGGTTTTCGGTTTAGACAGAGAGTATGTCCCTAACCGATTCCGGTCTCTTTAATAACTTTCGTAATTATTACACCGATTGGTCGTTTAATAAATTTCAAAACCAAATCAATTACAATTTCAATTAGAATTTGTAAATCAACATTTCATTTGTCTTTCTAAATCAATTCCCATAATTTATGTTTCAAAACTTCCAAATTACCATTTCGAAATCTTATAATTCAATTTCAATTTTCATTTACAAAATTCAAATATTGATTCAAGTTCGTACAAAAGTTTCATTCCGAAATCATTTAAATTAATTTAATTTAACATTCAAATCAGTTTAACTTCATTTATCGATTTTATTCAATATTCATTAAGTAAATTTGCCATTCAAAACAATTCCTATTAAATTTCCAATTCATTAAATCTATTATTTAAATTCAACTTCATTATATCTAAACTTACAAATTGAATTAAATTAAATTCATCAAACCAAATTCTTTAAATTTCAAGTCTTATATTAATTTCAATAAATCACATTTTATTTCTTGTTAAAGAAATTCAATTTCACTTATTTACTTACTTAAATAATTTTCCAAGACTTAATTAATAAAGAACTCAATTTCATTTATTTACGAAGTAAAAATTTGCTTATTCAAAAGTTCAATTTTACTTATTAAAGAATTCAATTCAATTTAATCATTAAATAATTCAATCTTATTTAATTATTAAATAATTCAAAACTTAATTATTAAATAATTTCAAAGTTTAATAATTTCAAACTTAATTATAATTACAAACTTAATTATTAAATCATTTCAAAATTTAATAATTTCAAACTTAATTATAATTTCAAACTTAATTCAATCATTTCTCAAATTAAACAACATTCTTTCATCAATTGCATTGTTAATACTTTGTTTCAGATTATTAAATATTAACATTTTCCTTTCATTAAAATTCAAATTTCAACTTCATTTCAAAACCATATTATTTATTCAAATAAAATCTTCGTTTATTTTTAAATCAAATTATTGACCAATCGGGTTTTATTTAATTTCCTATCCTAGGTCAAGTTCAATTTGGGTATTTATCATTTCAACCCAATAACAGTGTAAATAACAGTGAGTGAGTGCTCACCTTTCGAGGCTAGCGAGAAGAACGAGAATGAGATGAGTTGCGGTTCCAAGCATGAATATCAAAACGAAGCAAGATTTGCACGAATTTGACGGTCAAGGCTGATGTAACGACCCGTATTTTTACGGATCGACAAGTTCGTCAAAATCTGGAATTTTCAGCATTTTAAGTCATTTTAGATTTTAGGTATAATTTGTCTAAGTCCTAGGTCGTGAACGACCTAAGAGCTAAGTCGTGACCGACCTATAGGATGGTAGCGGGTTAAGAAGGTTTGCGACTTAGAGGTTATGTCGTCTTGGTTTAGGTCGTAGTTGGCGACCTAAGAGGTAGCGCGACCTAGAGTGTGAGCGACCTAAGTTTGAGAGCTGAGTTGTTAGGTCGTCTGGATGCCCTAAGGTTAGTAAGCGACCTAAGGGGATGGGTCGGCAGCGACCTAAGGAACTAGAGACAGTAGTTAGCGACCTAGGGTTAATGACCTAATTGTTAGCGACCTAAGAGTTAAGCAGAATAGGGGTTGGTTGGTTAGCATAGTTAGGTCGTTAGACGACCTAAGGTGTTAGGTCGCGTGTGTGTTAGGTCGCATGAGTAGTTTTGAAGTGGGTTGTTAACTCGTAAGCATCTTAAGGAAATTGTTAAGTGTTAGGTCGCATCCCAGTTGTTCGCGACTTACGTTAGGTCGCGAGGAAACTTAAGGTGTTAGGTCGTTGGGTTTTGGCTTAGTGTTAGGTCGTAGCCTATGTTTTAAGTCACGAGCGACCTAGGAGTTAGCTGTTAAGTCGTAACCCAGTTATTTGTTAGGTCGCGTAAGGCTTAGCAGTTAGGTCGAAGATGTGCTTTAGCGCTAGGTCGCAGCTGCGCGTTAGGTTAGGTCGTAGAGGCTGGGGGTTTTGTTAAGTCGTAGGTTGGTAAGTCTTTAGGTCGGTAGGTTTTAGGTCGTAGGTCGTGGACGACCTAACTCCGAGCGACTTAAGGGAATTTCAGCTATAAATAGGAAGGGTTTTTCTCACTTTTTGGGATCCGGATTTCGAAGCGACGAAGTGCTGCCATTTTGAGAGCTCGACTTCTACACTTCTTCATTTCTTTTCTCTACTCTAATCTAGTGATTCCTTCCATCCATATCGAAGATCAAGATTGAAGATTCAAGAGCTTAGATTGAAGATCTTCATCTTTTCAAGAGAGATTTCTTCGTTTGAAGCGGATTCGTGATAGATCAAGATTGATCCTTCGCTGTCCAGATCTGAAGCGTGTTGATTTGGGGTTGTTTAGGTGATTTGGTGAGTGGTGATTATCTCTCACACGGATCCAAAGGAGTATATCGGATTGTTGGTTCGATTTGGTGTTAAAATAGTAATTTCCATGCATTTTCTTCATCCTAAGTATAGATCCATGTAGATCCAGTGTTCATGATGATTTGACAACCATTTTACTAAGTGTTAACCTATGCAAGTTCATTCATCAAGATTGTAGAGATAATTCTCATGATTTCATGCTTGTTAGACTTTCAACACTTTATTTACGAAATTTCCATTATTGTGATAATTGTCTATTTAGATCTTATTTGAATGCTTGATTGTTTGGATTAATGTTTGACTTGGTTGATTGCTATGAATTAGATGATTGATGATTTGATTTAGACCGAAGATGATTCAAAAGCTAAGGGAAAGGCTCTTGAATTGGGAAAGCTGCTCGTGGCATATGTAGCGGGATGATGAAGCTCTTATGCATAGATGATGAAGTTGAGATGAGACTTTGCGAGGATGTGATGAAGCGAAGTAGGATATGAGATAGTCTTGGTCTAATCCAGACAGGATCATTCCAAGCACGTTGGTAACTCGGTGATATGATTCGAGTTAAGAGTAATGGATGCTTGAGAGGCGCTTGAGCTAGTATGGAAATAGTCATCAAGGAGGATGACTAGGAGGCTTGGATAGTATCGTTGTTGAAGGTTCTAGCATGCTTTAAGCAAGAGTACGTTTGGGCAGATTCGATAGTCCTAACGGCCAACTGTTGATGGTCGAGTACTCTGGGAAGATTCGATAGTCCTAGGCACGGGCTGCGACGACGTGCGGGAGTTATGTCTAGAACCGGGGTTTCCATTAGCCCTTGACGGACGGCTGAAAGAATGTGCCGGTCATTCAATTAACGGTGATATCGAAGCAATGATAATAGTGATAGCCAGAGTCATGGATGTTTGGTTGTATCGTCATTCGGTCTCAAGAGCAGTGTTTTATGGGTGCATATCTGATCTTGGTTTAGGCCTTGGGGGTTTGTGCTTGGAAAACATCACCCTTGACTCGAGTGATAATAGCTTTACTTTAAATTGTATGCTCTGCTATGTTTGCTTCTGCTTAGTGTGTGTCTGGGGGCTATCACTGTAGAATGAGGTTGGAGTGGGAGGGTTGTATTCCTATTCCTTTTTCCTTTATGCTCTTTTGGTATGTTGCTAGTTAATTTACTGCTCACTAAGACTGTTGTCTGACTCAAGGCTTTATGTTTTAATTCTTATTGCCTTGGGCTGTTCGTCCATTTTGGGACGGGCAGACTAGGTAACAGGTGACAGGTGCTGTTCTCTTCTCACGATGCTGATATCGAAGACGAGCTAGATTGTTGCATATTATCTTCTTATATGTACTGGATGTTCCGCTGTTTGTATGATCTCTGAGTGTTATGTAGTGAGGCTTGATGTATTGACTATTTGGATGCTTGTATTCAACTATTATGGAGTTTTATATGATGGCATTTTATTCTGTAAAGCTTCACTATACATATGTTCTATTGTATTTTGTCCATGCGCTGTGAGTAATACGATAGATCCTGTTATTTTGATCTACCCTGACAATCGTCCATGGTCGCCTGGCACACTTTACAGCGCACCATCTCTAGATTACGTGCGGGGTCATGGGCGGTCGTCACATTTGGTATCAGAGCATTGGTTAATCGATTTTACCCAACGCTCGCTGACGTAACTATGTATGAGAGACGTAATTGTAATTTGATGGATGAATACTATATATATAATATAGTAGTTTAGTTGAGTTTGAGTCCTTTATGCAGTTGTTTTTCTAGATGTTCTGATCATTCCTTTTTATAGATATTGAGAATGAGTCGAAGAGGGAGACCAGCTGCTAGGGAAGGCCGTGCTACTGAGGGGACTGCTGATTATGCAGCTATGTTCGAAGCTATGATGACTTCGATCATGAGAAGGATACCAGTTCCGGGGACGGCAGTTGATGTTGGAGTTCAGGTTCAGACTCCGAAACCAGTGGATTTTGCTAAGTTGTGCAAGGACTATACTGCTCTTGGAGGGAAGGTTTTCTTGGGAACAGAATCAACTATTGAGGTCCAGAGGTGGATAGATGCTTGTAGAAGGATCTTTGGTGATTTGGGAATTGAGGATGCGACTAAGAGGAAGTTGGCATCGAGACAGCTTCAAGGGAGAGCTTCTGATTGGTGGAACTCTATTACCATCAATACTCCAGAGGAAGAGATTACTTGGGAGCAATTCCAAGTCAGGATTGAAGCTAAGTTCATTTCTACAGCTCAGAAGTCTGTTCTGTTCAAGAAGTTTGTGGAGCTCAAGCAAGGTGGAAGACCAGTTCTTGAGTATGTTTCTAAGTTTGAAGCGTTGTCCAAGTATGCCCGGTCATATATTGAGTCTGCATATCAGAAGAATGAGAAGTTCGTGACAGGCTTGGACAGTTATCTTGGGAGACAGTTGGTGGATCATTTGGACGATTCATTTGAGAAGCCTGTGGAGAAAGCTCTCAGGCATGAGAGTCTGTTTCCTAAGGAAGGATCTGTTGTTGTTGTGACCAGGGAAGAGTCTAAACCCCAGCAGGGTGGAAACAAGAAGAGGAAGCAGCAGCAGCAGAAGGGTAAGGATGGCCAGAAGAAGCCGAAAGGCGAGGTGACTTGCTACAATTGTCAGCAGAAGGGCCATTTCTCTAAGGATTGTAAGAATCCGAAGGCACCGATGAAGTGTCACAACTGTGACAAGCCGGGGCATTTCAGGAAGAATTGTCCAGAACTGAGGAGGGACAAGCAGATTGTGCAAGCTTATGCTTTGGGAGCTGTTCCGTCGTCTTCAAAAGCTCCTACCGCTGAAGAGAAAGGAAAGAGTGTGGTTGTTCAAGGTACTATTTTCCTATGTGGTGTTCCAGTTAGAGTTCTGTTTGATACTGGAGCGTCGCATTCGTTTGTTTGTAGTGAACTCGTAGGCCGGTTAGGTTTGGAACCGGATATTGTTGATAGGCCATTGGTTGTGACTAATCCAGTTGGGGGTTCGTCTTGTTTGTGTATGTTATGCCGTGGTCTAGTTGTATCGAGTCATGGTTTCTCTTTTGTTTGTGATTGCTTTGTTCTGAACTTTGCGGGGTTCGGAATTATTTTGGGTATGGACTGGCTCAGGAAGTATGCGGCGAAGGTTGATTGCGAAAGGTTGGAGGTGACAGTCGAGAATGTGGAGGGGCGAAAGATTGTGATACGATGTAAGCATGAAGAAGGCGTCTTCATGAGCTTCATGTATTCGCTAGTTGTTCCACGGGATGGACTGTCATTAGTGCCAATCGCGAATGGATTCGAGGATGTCTTTGACGAAGTCAAAGGGTTGCCGCCACATAGAGAGATCGAGTTTCGTATAGATCTAGTTGAAGGAGCCAGACCTGTTGTGATGCCTCTTAGGCGGATGGCGCCTATGGAACAGTAAGAGTTGAGGGTGCAAGTTGATGACCTTTTACAGAAAGGATTCATTCGGCGTAGTGTGTCCGAGTGGGGTGCACCAGTCGTGTTTGCAACCAAGGCAGATGGGTCGTTGAGATTGTGTGTGGATTATCGTGAGCTAAACAAGGTAACTAAGAAGAACAAGTATCCATTGCCGAGAATAGATGACTTGTTTGATCAGCTTCACGAAGCCAAGGTGTTTTCTCAGATGGATTTGGCAACGGGATTTCACCAGTTGAGAGTGGCTAAGGATAGTGTGCCGAAGACTGCTTTTCGAACACCATCCGGTTTCTTTGAGTGGCTGGTAATGCCGTTTGGATTGACTAACGCGCCAGCATATTTTGTGGATCTTATGAATAGAGTGTTCAGAGATCAGTTGAACAAGTTCGTACTTGTGTTCGTGGATGATATTCTGATTTATTCCAGAACTGAAGAAGAGCACAAGACGCACTTGCGTATTGTTTTGGAAATCTTGCGGAAACATCAGCTGAAGGCTAAGTTTTCAAAGTGTCACTTCTGGAAGAGTGAAGTGAGGTTCTTAGGCCATGTGATTTCTGGAAGTGGAATAGCGGTTGATCCCGCTAAGGTGGCAGCAATCCAGGATTGGGTTAGACCTAAGAACGCATCTGATGTGAGAAGTTTTCTTGGATTAGCAGGATATTATCGACGGTTTATCAAAGACTTCTCCAAGGTAGCTGCACCGTTAACAGGATTGACGAAGAAGAACCAAGTGTTCAGTTGGGATGCTAAGTGTGAGCAAGCTTTCGGAATCCTGAAAGAGAGATTGACGAGTGCTCCTGTTTTGACTATTCCAAGTGGGAATGATGAGATGGTGGTTTATACTGACGCATGTGGTACTGGACTTGGAGCAGTGCTGATGCAGAAGGATAAAGTTGTTGCGTATGCAAGTCGACAACTGAAGCCGCATGAAAGGAATTATCCGACTCATGATTTGGAATTAGCGGCGATTGTATTTGCTCTGAAGATGTGGAGACATTATCTGTTAGGAGTTCGATTCGAGTTGTTTACGGATCATAAGTCGTTGAAGTATCTTTTCTCCCAAAAGGATTTGAATCTTCGGCAGCAACGATCGCTAGAGTTTTTAGCATCGTATGATTTTGGTATAGCTTATACTCCGGGAAAAGGTAACGCGGTGGCAGATGCGTTAAGTCGAAGACATGCAGGATTGGGAGCCATGTTTTCAGAATGGAAGAGTCTCGAGTATTTAGCTGGATTTGACTTCAGGCCTAGATGTGAATTGGAACCTGAGATGTTGGCAAACTTATCGATAAGACCTTCTCTTGTGGAAAGGATTGGCGAAAGCCAAAAGCGAGACGATAAGCTTGTCAAGATTATCCGTGAATTGGAATCTGGATTGGATCCAGAAAAGGATAAAGGATTCGAGGTCGATCGAGAGGGTTGGCTTCAGAAGCAAGGATGACTAGTTGTTCCCGATATAGATGAATTGAGGAGTGAAGTTCTGAAGGAAAGTCATCACTCGAAGCTGACAATTCATCCAGGTGGAAATAAGATGTATCGGGATATGAAGAGAACCTACTACTGGGAAGGTATGAAGAAGGATGTTGGAAATTTTATTTCCAAGTGTATGAACTGCCAGCTGGTAAAAGCCGAGCAGAAGAAGCCAAGTGGATTGCTTCAGCCATTAGGAGTTCCTACATGGAAGTGGGAGCAAGTGTCGATGGATTTTATTGATGGATTGCCTAGAACCAGAACGGGAAATGAAGGGATTTGGGTCATTGTAGATCATTTGACTAAGAGTGCGAGATTCATTCCTGTTCGATCGACTAGGACTGCATCAAAGTTGGTGGAGTTGTATGTTAAGTGGATAGTTCGATTCCATGGTATTCCGAAGAGTATAGTGAGCGATCGTGACCCATTGTTCACTAGTGGATTTTGGAAGAGCTTCCAGGAAGTTTTGGGAACCGAGTTGTGTTTGAGTACAGCTTATCACCCTCAAACGGATGGTCAGACCGAGAGAGTCAACCGAGTTTTGGAAGATCTCCTCAGAGCTTGTGTTTTGGATTTTGGAGGATCGTGGGAAGATCACCTTCATTTGGTGGAGTTTGCATACAACAACAGTTACCAGTCAAGTATTGGTATGGCGCCGTATGAGGCATTGTATGGAAGACCGTGTAACTCTCCGACGTGTTGGATAGAAACTGGAGAAAAGCTGATGCTTGGGCCAGAGATGATTCGACAGACTACGGAATGTATAGAGATCATTCGGCAACGAATGAAGGCAGCCCAAGACCGTCAGAAGAGTTATGCCGATAAGCGTCGAAAGGATTTGAAATTCGACGTAGGAGATATGGTTTTTGTGAAGATTTCTCCATTGAGGAATGTTATCCGATTCGGGAAGAAAGGAAAATTGATTCCGAGATTTGTTGGACCATTCCCGATCATCGAGCGAATAGGAAAGCTCGCCTATAGGCTGGAATTACCAGAGAAGATGTCGAGTGTGCACAATGTTTTTCATGTATCATATCTATGGAAGTATGTGCACGACTCGAGTACGGTGGTTCCTGCTGATAGCTGTGAAGATTTCGAAGTTGATCCAGTCGATAGAAGACCTCGTAAGTCGCTTCGTGTTGTTGAAACCGACACGAAACAGCTTAGGAGGAAGGTAGTTAAGTTACTCAAGGTACAATGGAGTGATGATGATAACGACTGTACGTGGGAGGGGGAAGAGAGGATGAAAGCAACTCATCCTGAACTCTTCAAGGTATGGCCCTAAGGTGTCGTGTCATCTAACGAAATTGTAACTTGTTTTAGTTTTAGAATTCTGTACGCTAAGCTAGAATTGGATGCCTGGTTTGTTGATTGCTATGGATGATAGGAGTACAGAATAGTCTTTGATTGCTTTGTTTGCTTGGAATTTCGGGGGCGAAATTCCTAAGGGGGAGAGAATGTAACGACCCGTATTTTTACGGATCGACAAGTTCGTCAAAATCTAGAATTTTCAGCATTTTAAGTCATTTCAGATTTTAGGTATAATTTGTCTAAGTCCTAGGTCGTGAACGACCTAAGAGCTAAGTCGTGACCGACCTATAGGATGGTAGCGGGTTAAGAAGGTTTGCGACTTAGAGGTTAGGTCGTCTTGGTTTAGGTCGTAGTTGGCGACCTAAGAGGTAGCGCGACCTAGAGTGTGAGCGACCTAAGTTTGAGAGTTGAGTTGTTAGGTCGTCTGGATGACCTAAGGTTAGTAAGCGACCTAAGGGGATGGGTCGGCAGCGACCTAAGGAACTAGAGACAGTAGTTAGCGACCTAGGGTTAATGACCTAATTGTTAGCGACCTAAGAGTTAAGCAGAATAGGGGTTGGCTGGTTAGCGTAGTTAGGTCGTTAGACGACCTAAGGTGTTAGGTCGCGTGTGTGTTAGGTCGCGTGAGTAGTTTTGAAGTGGGTTGTTAACTCGTAAGCGTCTTAAGGAAATTGTTAAGTGTTAGGTCGCATCCCAGTTGTTCGCGACTTATGTTAGGTCGCGAGGAAACTTAAGGTGTTAGGTCGTTGGGTTATGGCTTAGTGTTAGGTCATAGCCTATGTTTTAAGTCACGAGCGACCTAGGAGTTAGCTGTTAAGTCGTAACCCAGTTATTTGTTAGGTCGCGTAAGGCTTAGCAGTTAGGTCGAAGATGTGCTTTAGCGCTAGGTCGCAGCTGCGCGTTAGGTTAGGTCGTAGAGGCTGGGGGTTTTGTTAAGTCGTAGGTTGGTAAGTCTTTAGGTCGGTAGGTTTTAGATCGTAGGTTGTGGACGACCTAACTCCGAGCGACTTAAGGGAATTTCAGCTATAAATAGGAAGGGTTTTTCTCACTTTTTGGGATCCGGATTTCGAAGCGACGAAGTGCTGCCATTTTGAGAGCTCGACTTCTACACTTCTTCATTTCTTTTCTCTACTCTAATCTAGTGATTCCTTCCATCCATATCGAAGATCAAGATTGAAGATTCAAGAGCTTAGATTGAAGATCTTCATCTTTTCAAGAGAGATTTCTTCGTTTAAAGCGGATTCGTGATAGATCAAGATTGATCCTTCGCTGTCCAGATCTGAAGCATGTTGATTTGGGGTTGTTTAGGTGATTTGGTGAGTGGTGATTATCTCTCACACGGATCCAAAGGAGTATATCGGATTGTTGGTTCGATTTGGTGTTAAAATAGTAATTTCCATGCATTTTCTTCATCCTAAGTATAGATCCATGTAGATCCAGTGTTCATGATGATTTGACAACCATTTTACTAAGTGTTAACCTATGCAAGTTCATTCATCAAGATTGTAGAGATAATTCTCATGATTTCATGCTTGTTAGACTTTCAACACTTTATTTACGAAATTGCCATTATTGTGATAATTGTCTATTTAGATCTTATTTGAATGCTTGATTGTTTGGATTAATGTTTGACTTGGTTGATTGCTATGAATTAGATGATTGATGATTTGATTTAGACCGAAGATGATTCAAAAGCTAAGGGAAAGGCTCTTGAATTGGGAAAGCTGCTCGTGGCATATGTAGCGGGATGATGAAGCTCTTATGCATAGACGATGAAGTTGAGATGAGACTTTGCGAGGATGTGATGAAGCGAAGTAGGATATGAGATAGTCTTGGTCTAATCCAGACAGGATCATTCCAAGCACGTTGGTAACTCGGTGATATGATTCGAGTTAAGAGTAATGGATGCTTGAGAGGCGCTTGAGCTAGTATGGAAATAGTCATCAAGGAGGATGACTAGGAGGCTTGGATAGTATCGTTGTTGAAGGTTCAAGCATGCTCTAAGCAAGAGTACGTTTGGGCAGATTCGATAGTCCCAACGTCCAACTGTTGATGGTCGAGTACTCTGGGCAGATTCGATAGTCCTAGGCACGGGCTGCGACGACGTGCGGGAGTTATGTCTAGAACCGGGGTTTCCATTAGCCCTTGACGGATGGCTGAAAGAATGTGCCGGTCATTCAATTAACGGTGATATCTAAGCAATGATAACAGTGATAGCCAGAGTCATGGATGTTTGGTTGTATCGTCATTCGGTCTCAAGAGCAGTGTTTTCTGGGTGCATATCTGATCTTGGTTTAGGCCTTGGGGGTTTGTGCTTGGAAAACATCGCCCTTGACTCGAGTGATAATAGCTTTACTTTAAATTGTATGCTCTGCTATGTTTGCTTCTGCTTAGTGTGTGTCTGGGGGCTATCACTGTAGAATGAGGTTGGAGTGGGAGGGTTGTATTCCTATTCCTTTTTCCTTTATGCTCTTTTGGTATGTTGTTAGTTAATTTACTGCTCACTAAGACTGTTGTCTGACTCAAGGCTTTATGTTTTAATTCTTATTGCCTTGGGCTTTTCGTCCATTTTGGGATGGGCAGACTAGGTAACAGGTGACATGTGCTGTTCTATTCTCACGTTGCTGATATCGAAGACGAGCTAGAGGGTTGCATATTATCTTCTTATATGTACTGGATGTTCCGCTGTTTGTATGATCTCTGAGTGTTATGTAGTGAGGCTTGATGTATTGACTATTTGGATGCTTGTATTCAACTATTATGGAGTTTTATATGATGGCATTTTATTCTGTAAAGCTTCACTATACATATGTTCTATTGTATTTTGTCCATGCGCTGTGAGTAATACGATAGATTCTGTTATTTTGATCTACCCTGACAATCGTCCATGGTCGCCTGGCACACTTTACAGCGCACCATCTCTAGATTACGTGCGGGGTCATGGGCGGTCGTCACAGCTGATAAATAGGAAGAGACGAATTCAGATTAGAATTGGATCGAATGATATATGTAACGAAGCGGATTTTTCCCGCTCGAAAATCAACATCCATACTTCACATTGTACTAGAATGCCGCAGATTCGACCGTTCAAATCCGATTCGCCGGAGCTATAACACAATTAAGTAAATAACACAGCGGAAGAAAAGAATAATACATTGATATACAATATCTGATACAACAGAGTGATACAATGAATATCAATATACATCAGAGATATGATACAAGAAATAGCAGTGGAAAAGAAAAGATAACATCAGCAGCGGAACAATATCAATAGAAGTGATAACTCCAAAATGATCTTCAGACAAGAATGAATCCACAACTCCAAGATAAGCAACTCCGATGAATGAACTAGCTCCAGATAATCTACTAAACCTGAATATCTAAAAAGAAACCCAACTCTAGACTGCTCGTGTGGAAAATTATGAGCACCCAGAGTTTAGGAAGGGAACAATAAACTCCGGATCAGTCATGGGACTGGTGTGAGCAACAAAAACAATTTATTATCTTTAAAACAAATAGCAGAGAATTTTAAAGTCAATTCGCAATGCTTTTGGAAAATGAAACTACCATAAGGCCTCCCACCACACACACAATGCAAACGCAGAATCGAAGGAGATTTCTCCTTATGATAGTCAAAGATGCTTACTACGCAAATCATTGGATTATTATTATTAGTGCATAGTGCAGAAAACATTTCGAAAGTATAATATTAATCTTAGCCAACATACGACCATTATCGTATGCCTACTATAGCTACTATGTTCAATAGCAGGTTACCGCCACATTCCATAGCAGGTAATACAACTAAAACCGTACAAGGCTCGTATTGTTTCTTTGGATTTTCCAACAAATGGTCAGGCTAAGGAACTTCCTTCCGCCGCATGGGATCGCCTCTGGCAGGACGTCCCGAGAGACAAACTGCTCTCTGCCAACACAAGGCCGGGTTACCCCTATAACAGGTAACTCACGAATATGCCACCTCCCGGTCCTTTGGGACCTTTATCCGAGGCCTCGATAACCAACATCACACATAATAATAAAGTGTGTCCACATGAGTAAGTATTTGGGCTCCATACCATGATACCATCCTTTTCCAGAAGGAAATGACATGCCCTAAAGGGCGCGACCCTCATAACCTTGCCGCATATTCCTGTTTCGACCATTTCCGGGTTGTGAGGCTCTGACGACGTCTCGTCCACAAAGCTACGCTTTGTCACAAAGCCATGCTTTGGGTCAACAGATGATCAAAGAAATGATCACAAAGATAAATGATCAAACAAATGATCATATCACAAATGATCAAACAATGATCATCACACAGCAACACTCAACATGCCACATTACCAAATTGGGAGTATATCGCTGATAACCTTCAACTACATAACCTCTGAGCTCGTACGTCTCAGAGAAGGGTGTTAAGCTAAGAGAATAAATTCTCCGCCACCAAACAGAAATGTATTTGAAAGAAATCGGCTTTATATCTCAAAGTGTAATGTCAGACATGTAACCATACAAGTCTGTTCCGGGTTCGAACAGAACCGAAGGCACTTCTCACGAAGCCCTTGCAAATCCGGATAATTTCCAATCACGTCCGGACTTCCCATCACTAAGGGTGATAAAACCTCTATATCGGGGATCAGCCGATGCAGAGTAACTCGACGGTAATCCTTCCGTTTTCAAAAATATCCGGTCTTCAACACCGATCATCAAATGCGATCCATTACGACGTATCACATATTCGGAATGGGTTATACGACCCAAAGGTCCTTTCCCGGCTAACCCGAATAGTGAGCGAAATATTTAAAAACATGTGGAAATTGGAATTTCAGTTAAGTCACAGCTTAAAACCCAAAACTTTTCATTCGAATGGTTAAAACAAATTACCATTTCCAATCTTTTAAACAAAAAGATTCTTTTTAACAACCTTCAACGGTTTAAACAATTTCCACATTTTCAATCTTTTAAATAAAAGATTTAATTCATAACGTTCACCCAGTTTCACAAAGATTCATTCACAGATTTTCCCAAAACCAATTTACATCTCAGTTTAATTCGTTAATCTTTAAATCAAGATTTAACTCATAGCTTTCAAAACAATTTCATTTTGAATGGTTTAAATAAATCATCATTTTTAAATCTGTTAAAAATAACAGATTCAATTCATAGCTTTCAAAAAGAATTCATTCATAACTTGGAAAACCATTTTTCAATTCAATCTTGAAATTCCTTTAATTAAACTGGAATTTCATTTCTTATCTGAAAGCTTTTATTCTTTTAAAACAACAGTTTTTATTTCGGAAAATCTGATTCATTTATACAAGTTAAGGTTCTTGGGTTAAATTCAAATTCTCAAACCAATATTTTAAAAGTGGTTTAAATTCATATAAAACACATTTATAATATCTTTAATTAAAATTCCAATTATTAAATTCAATTCCAAATATTGAATTCAAATTCACATTGAATTATTTAAATTGGAAGCTTTATTAAGTTATTGAAAATAACTTTTATCTTAAAACTCCCTTTCGAAAGTTTTAACATTTAACCCAAATCCATTTCCAAAATCAATTGAAATTAAAATTTAAATTTCCAAAATGTTAAATTTAAAATATCTGTGACTTAACCGATTTCCATGTGAAATCCATATTTGTGTGTGTAAAAGTGTGGTCCAGGGGTTTCACACAGTAGTGCAACACAATGAATCATCACATATCAAAATACAGAAATATAGTTGATAAGCGATATAACTATAACGCTTATCGTACAGATCATAGATATATGTCACAGATAATAAATTACATCACAGATTAAAACACACATCAGGGTATATCACAAATCATCACATATCAAGAAATATCAAACAATTTAACATTCAATAGAATCTAAACATTCACAAGTGAATTTATTAATCAACTGATTAATTTAAATCAGATGTATCAATTTATTAATCCAGGTTAATTATCGTAATTTAATTACAAATTATTTGATAATCTTTCTTTCAAATTTATTAGTTAACCCTTAATCATTAACTAATCATTCTTAAATCAATGAATCAATTAATCTTTAATTATTAGATTAATCTTAATTAATTGCCATTATTAGTTAATCCTTTGATTTATTAACAAATAATTAATTCACATTTTAAATTATCATTTAATTAATTACATTCAGTAATTATTTATTCATTACTTCTCTAAGTAATTTTTATTTTCCAAATCGTCAAGTGATTATTAATTTAAACTTTAGTTAATACATTTAACTTATAATTACAAATTATCAATACAAATTATCCATTATCAACTTTAATTACTTTAATGGTTAATGAATTTGAAGCTTTAATCTTTATTACTTAAAGAAAAACTCACTTCCCATTATTGATTAAATTTTCATTTTTAATATGTTTGAAACATCTATTTCACCCTTCCTTAAAACTTCCATTTTAAATTTCAAGTTTTAAAACGAATACCAGTTAAATTTTTAAATCAATTTATAAACTAACTTAAAAAAAAATCTTAAGCTACAAATTAAAAGCAAATCTTAGTTATGGAAAGAGTTTAAATCAAATCCCCTAAATTTCAAAATATTTATTTATTTAAAATTTTAAACTTCTTCCATTTCAAAAACTGGAACTTAAACACTTAAATTTAGACTCAGTTTTTAACATTGGTTTCAACTTTAAAACTTAACAAATTAAAAACTGTTAAACTGGGCACTGTTAAAACTTGAAACAAATGACCTAAGCCCTTCCCAGATTTTACTTCGAGTTACCCCGAGAAAATCATGAGCCTGCTTCGAGCAAAACATATATCAACCCGTGCTCTTCCCTTCCAAACCCAGAGCAAAGAAACCAGACCCAAAACTAATCGTGCACGTGCACGGCGGCGATGAACTTCGCCGATCATCTCCGATGATCTTCCTGAACCACCCATCGCCCAAACATCCCTACTCGAGCAACCACCCACCATCATCGATTCGAAATCGAAATTCGAACGTACGAGCCAACCTGGAACCAGTAACCCAACCTCAAACCAAAACCTGTCATCACCGATTGCTCCACGCTCCGACCACCAGCGGCTACCCAACTCCGGCCGTGAACTCGTCTACCTCCCCTGTATCCAACCCCAGAAGCTCGAAACACTCGATCAATCAATGACTTCGAACAAGATGAAAACCCAAAGCCACGCAAAATTAGGTTTAAAAATTTAAATCGTACGCCGCCCCCACCACCGTTGATTAACCACCACCGCACCATTTTTCCGGGCTCCACCCATCACTCCTCCACCTCCAGACCAAAACTCGACCCTTTCAGTCGATTCAATCGTCCACGACAACTCCAAATACACAAACCAGTCAAAACAAAACTGCTCTTCACCCCCTTCTTTAAAAAATTTAAATCTTGTTTTTAAAAACCATATTTTTGTACGTAGTTTCACTTGGTACACCTGAATTCTTGAAACAAGAAATTTGTTTTAAACATAATTAAAGTTATACTTAGTTTTCTTGAGTTACCAGAGGTAATTATAGGTTGTTTTAGCTTTAACATATTTTTAACACTTATATTACAACCAAACAAACAACTTCTATTTACATCCTAAGTCCTACCAGTTGATAGATCAAGAAATGGAGGTTTGTTTACCAATCTACTCAAAGAAAATAAACAACAGAGTACAGAGTAATAAGTGAACATATATACACAGATTTGCACATCCACATATGTACATAATATAATTTATCACAGAGACAAGCATGCACCATATTGACTAAGTTATAAATTTTAAATAAAATGTTACTCACCAGGATTTTTGTGAAAGATCATAACACCCTGTTTGAAAACATTTTTGAAACTGGAAAATGTTTTTACTTTGATCTTCCTGCCCATCATCTTGCTTTTGTTTAATTGTAGTTGCTGGTTGTTGTTGAATGTTTGTTTAGGTTTTAAAAAAATGGAATTTTATCTTATCTTCGTTTAGTTCGAACTGGAAATGAAAAGAGTATAGGAGAAATAGTTTACAGGTGAAGTATAAAACAGGGTATCATTCCTTTATACAAAATAGTGTGCAAGTTTGTACCATTTATCAGAGATAATTTCTGGTTTTGGTGGCCGAGATTTACATTTTTATGTGCTTGAGAAGATATTTGCATTACTAGCATTAAATGCTATTTGTACTTTATGTTTCTATTTTATACATATCTCATTTTCCTTATATTTGCCTGGCTTAACTTACAAGCTACAAACAATATTGTATTTTGACTTTGTTTTGGTTCTTATTGTTCTCAAGTTTACCTGCATATCATATTCGAACATGATTTTCTATGCAGATATTTGTTAGGCTGGGAAGTCTTCATTCTTAGCTTGCATTCCTTTCTTATGTACTATACAAACATGCTATTTAGTTTATTTGCACATTTTCTTGTCTACATATATTTCTTTACTTTGCTATTTATACTTACCTGCATATCTTGTTTATTTATTACTCTTTTATTTTAAATTTTATACTATTAAATACTACATTTATTTACTTATTAATTATTATATTTCATACATTTGATTTATACTTAAGTTTAATATTTATAAAGTTTATTTTATTGTAACTTCAAACCATAGTTTCTTCCAATTATATGCATATATATATATATATATCAATTTCTATTTATTTTTAAAACCATTTATTTACAATTTAAATTCAAATCAAATATATATTATATTATTATATATTATTTCAAATTTGCTCATGTATGCTCAAATACATATATATTCACATATATATAATATTTTTAAATTTAAATGATTTATACAAATATACTTGGATATCGGGGAAACTCGCATCACCTTATCGATTTATTTCACAAATATTAATTCAAAAATTAATAAATTATCATTTTAAATATTTATAAAATTCGGGGTCGTTACAATATAATTGAAACAAGATATATGTCACAACTTCTCTCAAAAAAAATATTTTTTTTAGAAATACACTTAAAATAAGATATATGTATATATATATTATATTAAATTTCAAATCAAAATAAATTTAAACACACATTATATTAAATATATAAATATATTTCAAAATCATGGTTTTAAATACAACACATATATAACAAGTCAAAGTACATATACATGTAATATATATAATAGCAAAAATTTTGGTACAGGCTCAGATGCATTTCATAAACCAGTCTAATACTAATATATTACAAATACTTTTAACCATACATATGCTACTGTAAAAGGTTATAACCCAAACTAACTGTAATATATAAGTTGATATAAAACAAACATACACTTTTTATATATACTGAACTTATAACTCTTATATACAACCGTACTTAGTTATACACATGAAGCAACCAGCTCTTATATATATTTGTATAGTTTTAAACTGTAAAAATAGAATAGGAGTTATAATATATATTTTGAAAGTCCCTATTTGATTTAAAGCACACCTATATATATACTAGATTTAAACATGTTTGGTAATATATACAATTTTAATTATTATACGTATACCACTGCCTATATATCTTCACATTATTTATCCATAAATATAAAAAGAAAGACACAGATTAAAATTTCAACAAGTTTATACAGAACTACAAATATACCTATATGCGAAAACAACAAATGCACTATTGAACTGAAAACAATGCATAAACACTAATAAATCTTGTATACCCGACCCAAAATAGTGTGTAATATATATAAGCAGGTCATCAAAATACTCATCCAGGTATATACGTGACTAACCTCATATATAACTAAACAAATATACTTACAAATATAACGGCTACCCATACAACATAGGCACAGCTAAAATAAAATCACTATATTATTATTGAAACTGTTTCAAAAGGTATACAACATATCTAAAGTAAATAGTTTAACACTACATATATATCAATAATAACCCATATATATATACACACACACACAGCAAACAAAATAATATAAAAGAATACAACAATATATAACTACATAACTTCCGTATAATATATATATATACTTAAAAATCAAATAAAATTTTGAAACACAGCAATCTGTCTAAACAGCAACCTAGTCACCCCAGATACTATTATATATATGTGCGAAAATCACTTATACATAATATATAACCCACATAACAGAGAATGTATAAATGTAGACAAAACAAAACACAAAATGTAAATAAATATGCAACAAATGTGAATTCAATTCTTGCATATACAAAGCATATGAAAACTACAGGCCTAACTTACAGTAGATGTAAGAAAGGAGAGGAGGGGTCAGCCGAGCTATACGGGATGGCGAAGCCAGTTGACTACCAGGGAATGGGAAAAGAAAAGCGGTGAGGGCTGAGGCAGAGGCGAAGGTAGCAAGGCTCGGTGGAGGAAGATTGTTGAGGAAGGTGGTGGGCTGAGGCGACGTGAAAGGTAGCGGGGCGAAGGAGATGGTCGCTCTGGCGGGGATGGTGGAGATGGTTGTTCGGCTGGCCATGGTGGAGGGGTTGCGCTTGGGAGATCGGAGGTAGGGTCGGAGAAGTTGAGGCGTAGAGAAGATGCGGCTCGGGGACGCAGCAGGGCATTGGCGTGATGGCTTGCACAGGCAAGGAGTGAGAGGTGGCCGATGATGGAAATAAAGAAAAACGTGCTACAGGAAAAACAAAATAGACTATGCTAAAAATGGCTGTTCACTTTTATTTTTCCATTTTCCAAAGAGAAGTAGGGAGGATAGGGGTTGCACGCTTGTACATGGAATAATGAAAAGGTACAGTGAAATTCAATAATATTAATAGCTAGGCTGCTTGATTACAAGGCAGATATTTGAATGGTCATGGGAACAAATGGACATGAACGGTAACGATACGGTTATCGTTCTCGTGAATTCCACCACGTACCGGAATCCGAAATACACAATTGAATATACTGTAAAGATCAGGACGATGAGAGGATCAAAATGGTATACTGATATCAGTGATTCGATTGAATTATAAAAATTCAAAATTTTCTACTACGGAAAATGCAAGAAAAACGCTGAAAAATAAGATCGACGGAGCCAAAGATGTCCGAATTTGGAAAAACGACAAACTAACATCTTGCTCAGAAGATGGTTTAGAATTTTCTATGTAAAAATATTTATGTTTCGATAACGTTTTATTTTCATCGCTTTTTAACTGATTAAATTGAAGTAAATTTACGTGCGAAATAAACTTTCATATTTTCAGACGAAAATTTACCAGTTGCTATGTTTAACTAGACGTATTTCAAATATCAAATTTATATCTTAAAATTTTATCGTTACAATTTTACACAAATTCATTTAATTAAATTAATTAAAACAGTTAAAATATCCGGGTTGTTACACTCTCCCCCACTCAAAACTTTTCGTCCTCGAAAAGGAAGTAGGTAGGAGAATAATAGATTTGAATTACAAAATAACAATTAATTCAAACCATATAAATTCAAATTTAAATTAATTAATATTCAATAATTTATTTAATCCATTTGATTCCACTAAAATCAATATTAACTATTTCTAAATTCATTATCTTATTACCCAATTATCTTAAATTTACAATTTCTAAAACCACAAATTTGAATAGTCTTTTATTACAATCATATTTTTCCAACCATTTTAAATTCTTCTTTATTCCAAATTACTGTTAAATTTATTCTACTTAATATATCTACTCACATATATTTAACCCATATAAATTCATTTAAAACATAAAAGTTTCGATTTAAATAAATTTATATTCCCTAATTGCTTTTAAATTCAAGGTATTTTCATAAGTTGATCAAATTCCAATTTATTAATTCTTTCAAAACAAATTTATTTCATTATCAACTGAGTTTTACTTATTATCCTATCTAACTCTATTAACATCTTTATAATCAAAATTTAGTGTATAACATTTATTATAAACACTCAAATTTTATTTATAAAATTATTTTATATTGTATATTATCCAATTACATTTTAACTTCTGAATAATTTAGGTAAGTTATATTGAAATGCAATTTTAGTACTATAAAAATAAAATTTTCAAATTCAATTATTTCAAGTTTAAATATTTATCCAAAAATTTTGACTTCAGTTTATAATTGAAATCATCTTTAAATCATAAACTTAAGAATTTAAATCTCTGATTTACTTCAAACAATTTTGAGATAAATATATCTAGTATACATCAGATCAAAATTAAATCTTTATATATATAATAAATCAGGTCATACCACATAAATTAAAATCAAATTAAATTTCCAAACCAAGTGTAGTAAAGCTACTGAATGGTCTCTTCACTTCGAAACTCGAAAATGAATGTCGATGATGCGGTCGTCATCACCGAAATTATTTTCCAGCGACAAAGAGAAGGGTACTGATTTCAACATTTCAAAATTCTTTGAAAACAATTTCTATTCGAAAATACTTTCAATACTATATACTTTAAAATTTTAAAACCAAAGTTCGAAATCACTAGAAACTAAATTCTCAAATTTCTGAATTAAATTCATTTGAATTCCCAATTAAAATTTTAAACCATGTTCTATAATTTCATTTATTTATCATATTAGAATAATCAATGGTTTTCCAAACAATAAATGAAAATCAAATATTATCATTTTTGACAACAGATTCATTAACAATTTAATTTCATAATATAATCATACAAAACTTTATTTTATTTACCAAAGTTGAAAACGAAATTGTGTCAGTTTGCTCTGCTCAAGTGTTTTGGAAATCCTATCGATAGCGTTGATCAGACGAATCGATCGGAAACCCAAATCAACATCAACAACACAAACAACACAATATATAAAACATTTTTATATAAATTTACAAATACACTTTCTCGCTCGACGATACAAGAATGGATTCAAAGCAAGGATAGAGATTCGAATTTTGATGGACTCAAATCAAAGAGAATTCTGATTCGAAGACAAATTCGAAAGAAAAGATAAGATGATTCAATAACAGAATCGGGAGATGGTAAGTTTATTTAATTCACGGGCAACCTTAGCCGGGTCGTCCGTAACTTCAAGAATAAGATCGATGCTGAATTCCGAGGTAAATCAACACTCGATCTCAAGAGATGGAATTCAGGTATAGCAGGGAATAGATAGCATCGTAAACCGAGGATATAGAAATCTCCGGTAAATCGATGCCTATTATAAAGGAGTTTCACCCCTTTTTCAAATCATTCGAAGTTTGGCGAGACTGCCGATTCACTATAAGGGTCATTCGAAGTGGAGTTATTTGATGCTCCAGAATTGAAAGAAGACGAATAGTGAAAGACACGAATGAATTTTGGAATCGAGGGAACGTTCCAAAATTCAAAGGAATCGAGTCAAAAGGAAGAGATTGAAACTCGAATGAGAGTGATTCTGTAAATACATTTACCCTATATGCTAAGTTTTGCCTAGAGCTACCAAAGCTCTGATACCAACTGTAATGGCCCGATATTTTGCACCATTCGCATCCATTATAAGTGTATAGGTATACACTCATGCCGGAGTTGAATTGCTCAAAATACCGCGTTGTTAATTTAAATTTTGGCAAAACTGAACATATAGAGTAAATAAAATAATCACAGATCACAGACACAGAGTAATAAATGCAGCGGAAATAAAAGAGATAGTAGTTCATGAAGCTACTATATAAATGTATAAGTTACATCAGAGTTAAACCAGATACAACGGAAGAGTAATGCGATACATCAAATACAAAGCAGAATACACCACTGGAATCATCGAATACTGAAAGCAGAATAGATGGCTGGATCTTCAAGCAAGCTCCAACTCCAAAGGTGAGTCATGAATACTGGTACACTCAGTCTGACCCGAGCGTAAAGCAAAACACAAAACACTCAAGTCAGGATTAACATTCTTATATCAATAAATCCAACTCAAGTGAAATAGCAATTGAAATACAAGTAACTCAAAGGATGTTTGGAATAACCATCCTTTAAGGATCCGTTAAACTATCTACTATGTAGTAGTGTACGATAAGTAGATAATGTCTATTAGTAATATAAGATATCAAAATAGTGTTAAGGCGTTACCATTATTCCCCTTAACACATTTTTATTCCCAAGAGCATATACAAGATCGTAGTTTCCCCAAAACCGGAAGTCACCAAAGGGCAATCCATATACTAAAGGTACGAACCAAAATCGTAGTGGTCGCGTATAAAGGAATACAAGTATGAAAAGGCACATGAGGCGATACCCAAGGTAGTGAAACTACCGTTTGCCTGATCCGGACTGGTGAGAACGCATCACCGCAGCGACCGCAACACAGCGAAACAACACTCCCAAAATCAAGGGTGCGCCAATCGACAACAAGTAATGAGTAGTTCGAAGAAGTGTGTTCGCTTGAGGTAGCTAACCTCCATTGGCCCGGCACGGCTCCTGTTTTAGTCATTTCCAATTTGACACAAGTGTCAAGGCTATCCATTATCGTTCTCTTTCTTCAGTCATCACGTACATCATTCCAACCACTTCATTCTGGATCACACTCCGCGTATAGTTATTAAAGTGGTTTTCGGTTTAGACAGAGAGTATGTCCCTAACCGATTCCGGTCTCTTTAATAACTTTCGTAATTATTACACCGATTGGTCGTTTAATAAATTTCAAAACCAAATCAATTACAATTTCAATTAGAATTTGTAAATCAACATTTCATTTGTCTTTCTAAATCAATTCCCATAATTTACGTTTCAAAACTTCCAAATTACCATTTCGAAATCTTATAATTCAATTTCAATTTTCATTTACAAAATTCAAATATTGATTCAAGTCCGTACAAAAGTTTCATTCCGAAATCATTTAAATTAATTTAATTTAACATTCAAATCAGTTTAACTTCATTTATCGATTTTATTCAATATTCATTAAGTAAATTTGCCATTCAAAACAATTCCTATTAAATTCCAATTCATTAAATCTATTATTTAAATTCAACTTTATTATATCTAAACTTACAAATTGAATTAAATTAAATTCATCAAACCAAATTCTTTAAATTTCAAGTCTTATATTAATTTCAATAAATCACATTTTATTTCTTGTTAAAGAAATTCAATTTCACTTATTTACTTACTTAAATAATTTTCCAAGACTTAATTAATAAAGAACTCAATTTCATTTATTTACGAAGTAAAAATTTACTTATTCAAAAGTTCAATTTTACTTATTAAAGAATTCAATTCAATTTAATCATTAAATAATTCAATCTTATTTAATTATTAAATAATTCAAAACTTAATTATTAAATAATTTCAAAGTTTAATAATTTCAAACTTAATTATAATTACAAACTTAATTATTAAATCATTTCAAAGTTTAATAATTTCAAACTTAATTATAATTTCAAACTTAATTCAATCATTTCTCAAATTAAACAACATTCTTTCATCAATTACATTGTTAATACTTTGTTTCAGATTATTAAATATTAACATTTTCCTTTCATTAAAATTCAAATTTCAACTTCATTTCAAAACCATATTATTTATTCAAATAAAATCTTCGTTTATTTTTAAATCAAATTATTGACCAATCGGGTTTTATTTAATTTCCTATCCTAGGTCAAGTTCAATTTGGGTATTTATCATTTCAACCCGATTCCAATTCAATTCAAAATCAAAGCATATCAAAGGGAACTTGCAGTGTGATAACTGGGATGGTGTCAAAGTAAATAAACAAGCAATAACAACAAACAATAACAATCCAATAATCAATTTAAATAATCCCGAAATAATCGTATTAATTCGCATTGTTATTTGTACGACTTAATATAATTATTTCTAGAATCTACACTATCATTTCATGTAGATTAAAGATTATTACATTACGGTTTTCACTTGTCATTCAATTTCAATTTTTACACTACAACAATTAATCCAATATACGTTCAATGGTTCAAAGTGTAATTATCACTATTTTACATGTCAATTAATTTAACAAATAAAAGGGGTCATATTCAACTAATCAAATTCAACATATATGTCAATTCAAATTTTTAATTATCCTACGTCAAATTTACTTGCATAATATTTATCAATTTATACATTACAATTTTAACGTCCAATTGTAAACATCAAACAATCAGTCATTTAACAATCAAACTGGATTATCATTGCATATATAAAAGATATTGGTGTCAGATGTCACAGGTGAACTGATACAGGTAATAACAGTGTAAATATCTAACAACAACATATTTCAATTGTCGTTTCAGTTGAAATCAAATTTAATAAATAAAAGAACGTTAATCGTGAGTGAGTGCTCACCTTTCGAGGCTAGCGAGAAGAACGAGAATGAGATGAGTTGCGGTTCCAAGCATGAATATCAAAACGAAGCAAGATTTGCACGAATTTGACGGTCAAGGCTGATAAATAGGAAGAGACGAATTCAGATTAGAATTGGATCGAATGATATAATTGAAACAAGATATATGTCACAACTTCTCTCAAATTTTTTTTTTAGAAATACACCTAAAATAAGATATATGTATATATATATTATATTAAATTTCAAATCAAAATAAATTTAAACACACATTATATTAAATATATAAATATATTTCAAAATCATGGTTTTAAATACAACACATATATAACAAGTCAAAGTACATATACATGTAATATATATAATAGCAAAAATTTTGGTACAGGCTCAGATGCATTTCATAAACCAGTCTAATACTAATATATTACAAATACTTTTAACCATACATATGCTACTGTAAAAGGTTATAACCCAAACGAACTGTAATATATAAGTTGATATAAAACACACATACACTTTTTATATATACTGAACTTATAACTCTTATATACAACCGTACTTAGTTATACACATGAAGCAACCAGCTCTTATATATATTTGTATAGTTTTAAACTGTAAAAATAGAATAGGAGTTATAATATATATTTTGAAAGTCCCTATTTGATTTAAAGCACACCTATATATATACTAGATTTAAACACGTTTGGTAATATATACAATTTTAATTATTATACGTATACCACTGCCTATATATCTTCACAGTAATTATCCATAAATATAAAAAGAAAGACACAGATTAAAATTTCAACAAGTTTATACAGAACTACAAATATACCTATATGCGAAAACAACAAATGCACTATTGAACTGAAAACTATGCATAAACACTAATAAATCTTGTATACCCGACCCAAAATAGTGTGTAATATATATAAGCAGGTCATCAAAATACTTATCCAGGTATATACGTGACTAACCTCATATATAACTAAACAAATATACTTACAAATATAACGGCTACCCATACAACATAGGCACAGCTAAAATAAAATCACTATATTATTATTGAAACTATTTCAAAAGGTATACAACATATCTAAAGTAAATAGTTTAACACTACATATATATCAATAATAACCCATATATATATATACACACACACACAGCAAACAAAATAATATAAAAGAATACAACAATATATAACTACATAACTTCCGTATAATATATATATATATACTTAAAAATCAAATAAAATTTTGAAACACAACAATCTGTCTAAACAGCAACCTAGTCACCCCAGATACTATTATATATATATGCGAAAATCACTTATACATAGTATATAACCCACATAACAGAGAATGTATAAATGTAGACAATACAAAACACAAAATGTAAATAAATATGCAACAGACGTGAATTCAATTCTTGCATATACAAAGCATATGAAAACTACAGGCCTAACTTACAGTAGATGGAAGAAAGGAGAGGAGGGGTCGGCCGAGCTATACGGGATGGCGAAGCCAGTTGACTACCAAGGAATGGGAAAAGAAAAGCGGTGAGGGCTGAGGCTGAGGCGAAGGTAGCAAGGCTCGGTGGAGGAAGATTGTCGAGGAAGGTGGTGGGCTGAGGCGACATGAAAGGTAGCGGGGCGAAGGAGATGGTCGCTCTGGCGGGGATGGTGGAGATGGTTGTTCGGCTGGCCATGGTGGAGGGGTTGCGCTTGGGAGATCGGAGGTAGGGTCGAAGAAGTTGAGGCGTAGAGAAGATGCGGCTCGGGGACGCAGCAGGGCATTGGCGTGATGGCTTGCACGGTCAAGGAGTGAGAGGTGGCCGATGATGGAAATAAAGAAAAACGTGCTACAGGAAGAACAAAATAGACTATGCTAAAAATGGCTGTTCACTTTTATTTCTCCATTTTCCAAAGAGAAGTAGGGAGGATAGGGGTTGCACGCTTGTACAGGGAATAATGAAAAGGTACAGTGAAATTCAATAATATTAATAGCTAGGTTTCTTGATTACAAGGCAGATATTTGAATGGTCATGGGAACAAATGGACATGAACGGTAACGATACGGTTATCGTTCTCGTGAATTCCACCACGTACCAGAATCCGAAATACACAATTGAATATACTGTGAAGATCAGGACGACGAGACGATCAAAATGGTATACTGATATCAGTGATTCGATTGAATTATAAAAATTCAAAATTTTCTACTATGGAAAATGCAAGAAAAACGCTGAAAAATAAGATCGACGGAGCCAAAGATGTCCGAATTTGGAAAAACGACAAACTGACATCTTGCTCAGAAGATGATTTAGAATTTTTCTATGTAAAAATATTTATGTTTCGAAAACGTTTTATTTTCATCGCTTTTTAACTGATTAAATTGAAGTAAATTTACGCGCGAAATAAACTTTCATATTTTCAGACGAAAATTTACCAGTTGCTATGTTTAACTAGACGCATTTCAAATATCAAATTTATATCTCAAAATTTTATCGTTAAAATTTTACACAAATTCATTTAATTAAATTAATTAAAATAGTTAAAATATCCGGGTTGTTACATTTATGTTTTTTATTTTTTTTGTTAGACGATAATAGAGAGGATGGAAAATTTTGGTGGTGAAGGCTGATAATGGTAGGGAAGAAGATGAACGACAGCAGGCTAAAAGAGATGGATGCAGAAAAAGAAAAATAAAGGGACGGGCAAACTTGGACTAATATATATATAAATTAACGGATGGTAATAGCAAAGGTCACGAGGCATATAAAATAACCGAAAAATATTGAAAAGTGGGAACGGGGAAAGTCATTGGATTTCGAAAATTATTAATAACTAAAGGCTATTGGAAATTTATACGGTGAAAATTGGAAAGACACAAGTAACCAAAAAGTTTTAAAACGGGTACCGATACGGTAACCGTTTTACTGATTTCACAGCATACCTGGGTTTGAAAAACAGAAATGAATATACCAATGAGATCAGCACGACGAGATGATCAAAATGGTATACAGATATCAATGGTACGATCATCCTATCAAAAGTCGATAATCGGTACCGAAAAATGCTGCAAAAACGCAGGAATTAAAATAAACGGAGCAATAACAGTCCAAATTTGGCGAAACGAAATATGACTCTCACTTAGAAGATGATTTACAAATTTTCCATAGAAAAATATTCAGGTTTGGAAAACATTTTATTATCATCTAATATTAACTGATTTAAATTGAAATAAAATTACACAATAAAATAAACTTCCATATTATTTGATGAAAATTTACCAATTGCTATGTTTATATAGACGTATTGCAAATATAAAATTTTATTTCATAATTTTATTATTTAAAAAAATTCACAAAAATTCAGTTATTAACGTTATTAAAAGCCTTTTAAAATTTACGGGTCGTTACACTCTCCCCCACTCAAAACTTTTCGTCCCCGAAAAGGAAGGAGGTAGGAGAATGGAAACAACCAGAAAGAAAATAGATTGAAATACCAAATACAACAATTAATTTAAACCCATATAGACTTCATTTATTTTAAAATTTGTTTATATTCAATTAGTTGATCCCAATTCAATTTTTTTAATCAATCAAATTTATTGTGTTCATATTCGATTGCTTTCATTTCCATACAGTTTATTCAATTGATTTGTTTTCCCATTTATTATCATTTATTACAAAAAATTCATAACGAAATTTGTTTTATTATACTCATCTATTAAATCTATTTGGTCAACCATAGTTAATTCCACCTTAACATTCAACTTCAACTATTCAAAATAAATTAATATTCAACAATTTAGTTTAATCCATTTTATTAAATCAATAACTATTTATTATATTCATATTTTATTGCTTCAATTTAATGTATTTCAAATCAATAGATTTGATTTCAATTTATTAGCATTTGTTACAAAATTTCCCTTTCAAAACAAAATTTATTTGACTTAACTCTTTTATTTACCCATTTATTAAATCCATTTGACCCTAGTTAAACTGATTTCCCTTAAAAATTTCCATTTCACTATTCTTAAGTTCACATTTATTTGCTTAACTAGCGTCCTCCTTTATTTATTTAATTTATTCCACTTAATATACATTTTGCAACATATATTACGTGTATAAACATCTTATAACCATATATTATTCAACAAATAAATTTCCATTTTCAATATATTTTCAATTTATTATTAGTAAATTCCCTTAACAAAATATCATTTTTGATATTATATTACTTATCCTGGTGTATACTATCTAATTTACATTCTAATTACATTCAAACTTTTCTAAGTAATTTATATTAATGTCCTGAGTGTAATTAAATACTATACAAAATTTTCTTTTATTTTCAACATTTATATTAGCCAAATTTTAGTTTGAACAATTTATTACTTAAGTTTTCTTCTTGTACAACCCTTTATTATATCCTAACATTTAACTTTTTGAATATTTGAGGTAAGTTATATATATTAGAATGTAATTTAGTGTTATACAAATAAGTTTGTTCAGATTCATTATTTCAGGTTGGTTTAATTCCACTTATCATTTCAGATATTCCAGTTATTCAAACATTTCACTTTATTTCAATAATTGAAACCATTTCTTAATATAAAACTAAGATTCAAATTTTCGGTTTCTCTTCAAACTACTTTGAAATAATTATATACATATATATTTTATCAACCGACTCACATTCAAGAAATTCAAATCAAATTCTTTGTAACGACCCACTATTTTGGACCATTCAAATCGACAATAAAACCACACATGTCGGACTTGAATAATACAAAACAATAGATTGTAATAAATTTGGAGCAAATAAAACCAATCACAGACACAGAATATCAGAATAACTCACAACGGAAAATAAAATAAATAGTGGTTCATGAAGCCACTACAATACATGGTCTCAAAACAGATTCAAGATACATAGTCTGAAAAAAAAGATACAACAGAAGTCTGAATACATAAGCAGTAGAAATCCCAAATACATATGTCTCTAATACAAAGCTGACATAGAATACTGAATGGAAATAGATAGCAACTAAATAAAAGATGATCTCCAGCAGTCCTAGCTCCAGAAGGTGAAATCCAAAGCTGATACTCAGGCTGACCCGAGCGTGAATAAAACACAAACACTCGAGTCAGGACATACATACTTATATAATGTAAACCAACTCAAGTGAAATGTAATAAAATGCACAAGTAACTTAAAGAATGCTTGGGATCACCCATTCTTTAAGGATACGTTAAACTATCTACTATGTAGTAATAGTCGCTATTATAATAATGTCTAAATATAAAATAATCTTACTTTAAAATAGCATTAAGAAGTGACCCAATATTCCCCTTAACGCATAATAGTCCCAGTAGTCTAACCAGTATTAGCATACTCGCAGATCGGGGGCTACCCTCAATACTCCACAGGCTACGGCACAAATCCAAACTCATAGTAAAGCTCGATATGGTAGGTGACACGGCACAACAAGACAATGCCAGGGTAGATATACCAATTACGCATCTGGGCTGGTGGTAATACATAGCAGCCACTACCGCCCACCTCGAGCCACACTCCCAAAATAAAGGGGTGCACCAAATCAATCACAAAAGTAATAGAATGGTATCGAAGAAGTGTGTCCGATCAGAGGTGCTACCTTATTGGCCCGAGAATCGCTCTTGTTTTAGCCACCTTATGCCAACTCATGGGAGTTGGGTCCACGTAAATATACCTTTAGGATCGTCGCCACAGTCCTACTTCATTCTGGAATCTCCACCGCGTACACAGTTGTTAAAGTGGTTTTCGGTATCGACAGAGAGTATGTCCATATCTGATCCCGGTCTCTTTAACAACCAATCGTTATTATAACCCGTGGTTATATATTTCAAAACGGTTTATATATTCAAATCAAAATACATCATTTAAACCATTTAAAAGTAAAGTCATTATACTTACAAATCAAATATTCAATTCCCAAAAATTTAGCCTTTTCTAAGCTCATTTATCCACTTAAATACTTTAAAACATTGAAATTTCAGCTTTCGCAGCACTTAGAAATTGTTGCGGTAAGTTATATTTGAAAACAACTCATTTTAGGAAAGACAACATTTACAAAACTGCTGTAGTAGTTCAGGGTTCAATTACATTTGAAAATCTTATTTCGGCAAACTGCAGCACTTATCAAGTGCTACTGTAACCCTTTTAATAATTTCAGATTTTAACTTTCTTTCTGCAACCACAACACTTACCAAGTGTTGCAGTAGCCTTTAGTTAATTAGCCTTTAATCCATTTGCATTAACCACAGCACTTACAAAGTGTTGCAGTATCATTTACTTCAGATTTTAAGTTAGTTTCAGAAATGATAGCATTTCTGAAGTTCTACTAATTCAATTTCCAGATTTATAATAAAATTTCAGAAACAATTAAACTTCGATTTTAACCATTTTAACTTATAAAAATCATATTTTTCCACTTCAAAAATGTTCATTTAAATACCCTTTAACTTATGATTTTTATAAAGAAAATTTTTACAATAAAATCAAATTTTCCAATAATTTCACTTATTAAATTCAAGTGTACAATTTTCCATTCTTTTCATTTTTAACAATTTACCTTTACACTTAAATTTAAATTTCCATTTCATAAATAAACTAAATTTCCATTTTTATTTAATTAACTTAAACTTTCATTTTAAACCAAATCACAAATTTCCAAATTAAGTTATGTTTCAAATCACAATTTTTCCATTCATTTATTTAACATTTTTAATACATAGAAAAAATCACTAACCCTTTATTAAATCATTTAAATTCAATTTTAAATCAAATTATCATATTTTTACATTTTAAAATACTTAAAATTTTCCAGAAAATTATATAAAATAACCACGGGTCTGTATAATATTTTCTAGCCTAAGTCAAGTGATACGGATAATATATCATTTCAATCCGTAATTTACAAAGTAAAATCTGGGTTCTATCATTTCAAACCCACAATCCCAAGTTAATAAAAATAAATAAAAATCACTCAGGCCTATCATTTCAGCCCATAACGATTTTTCCCTATTCTAAAGTCCGTTCGGGTATGTATCATTTCAACCCATAGTGATTCTATTCTACAGGGAACTTGCAGTGTGAGAAAATAGAAATAAATAAACAGTATAACAGAATATAACATAGCAGATGATGTGACAAGTTTTTAAAAAAGTTTAACATCATATAATACATATCACAGGTAGGTATAACATGATATAACAGTTTCTACACATTCACTTGTTGTCACTTCACAAATTCTATAAGTATGAATGTCAAGCGTGAATAACTCACCTTTTTAAGCTGGAGTTTGCAAATCAAAACACACAGATAAATCCAGAAAGCATGATATAGCACGACTTTGGATTCAAGTGGAGAGAGAGCCAAGATATTGATCTTGTATACAACAATAAAACAATGCAATATAAAAATATATTTTCAACACCAAATATATTGAAACAAATTGAAATAGAATTAACAAAAGACACAAATGGCTTAACCATGCTTTGAAATCACAATTGCTTGACCATGACTCAACATATGCTTGACTACAACATGTTTATAGATGGAAATGGCTCGGGTTTGGCTCACTAACACATGGCTAAGCTAGAGAAGATGAGGAGATAGGAGTTTGCAAGCATGGAATACAAAGGGACAAGGCAAAAAGTGGAGTTTTGGTTCACCATCTAGGCTCGGCCAGAGGTCATATGGGCTCGGCCATGGCACTACAGGTCAGGTCAGGGGTAGGAGGTGATGGCCAGAGGTGATGTCATCAGGTGGTGGTGTTTCTAGGGTGGTGGCCATGGCTAGAAATGAAGGGAATGGTGAACTAGAGGCTCGGCTATGCATTGTTTTTAGAGTTTTGCAAAGTTTTTGTGGTGTAGGCTCCATAGGATGGTCACGGCCAGATCTGTTCAGAGGAGGAGGAGATGTTACCGTGGATGATGAGTGGAAGGTGATGGTGGTCGGTGAAGGAGTGGAGGCTATGGCCGAGCAACATGTAGATGAATCAAGGCAAAACAATGGAAAAATGAAGAGGAAAAGTAGGAAAAAGGAGAAGCCATTGCTTACATTTTTTTCCAGAAAATAGATAGTCGTGAATTGATGATGAAATGAAAACTTCTCATGTGAAAAACAAAAGAAATACACGGCTACCATCAAAGAGTTGAACGGCAAAGGCAATAAAGAGACTAGGCATTGAAAAGTCACAAGTTAAAGCTTTTGTCTCTTTGAATTTCCAATTCACTTTTAATTCAATAAAAACAAATAAAAATCAAGTAAATAAAATAAAAGATAAAACAAATTAAGTAGAAATGAAAATAAATAAACAATCTTAGGAAAAATAGGAAAATAAATAAAGAAAATAGTTTATTTAATTGAAACTAGAATTAAAAATTGTAAACAAAATACAACTAATATTGGAAAATTACAATTACACTTTTAAAATGTTTTAAAAAATAAAATTTGAAATAAAATCTAATTTTAAATATATTTGCAAAAATCTTGGGTTGGTACACTCTCCCCCACTCAAATCTTTTCGTCCTCGAAAAGAACAAAACAAGGAAAATAAGGAAAAACAATATAGAAAAGCAAATAGTACCTGAAACAAACAATTCCGGATTCGAAGCACGAATGCTCTCCTCCGTCTCCCAGGTACAATCTCGATCATCAGTACTCCACTGTACTTTGACCAGACTAATAGATTTCCTTCTTAGATGCTTTGTACCTCTGTCGACAATACGAAGTGGCTTCCTCTCAACAGTCAGATTAGGCTCAATATCCAAACTATCAATAGCAGAAGGCTGAACAATAAGAGATGGACCATGCAGATAGCGACGAAGATGCGAAACGTGGAATACATTATGCACTCCAGAGAACTTCTCAGGCAAATCCATATGATAAGCTAAAGAACCAATCCTCTCCCAGATGCAGAAAGGACCAACAAACCTAGGAGCAAGCTTCCCTCTACGACCAAATCGAATGACATTCCTTAAGGGAGAGACCTTAAGGAAAACCAAATCACCAACAGCAAACTCCAAACTCCGCCTACTCCTATCAGCGTACTTCTTCGGCCTATCTTGAGCAACCCTCATCTTCCTCATAATCTCCTTAACTCTCTCAGAAGCCTCTAAAATCATCTCAGGACCAAGAACCAAATGACTACCGGATTCAATCCAACAAGATGGAGATCTACAAGGTCGTCCGTAAAGAGCAGCAAACGGAGACATCTTAATGCTAGCCTGAATTCGAAGTTAGAAATGAGGTAGATAAAAGATTAAGATAAGATTAAAACAGAAGATTGAGATTATACCTGATAACTATTGTTATAGGTGAATTCGACAAGATGGAGATGATCTTCCCAAGATCCTCCATAATCAAGCACACAAGCACGAAGAAGATCTTCTAGAATCTGATTCACTCTTTCCGTTCGACCGTCGGTCTGTGGATGGTAAGCAGTGCTCAGATTCAAGTGAGTACCCAAAGATTCCTGCAAAACTTTCCAAAACTGACTAGTAAAGATAGGATCACTATCACAAACAATACTGATAGGGACACCATGGAGACGAACAATCTCCCTCATGTAGATCTCAGACAAGCTAGAAGCAGAACGGGTAGACTTGACCGGAATGAAATGAGCGGACTTGGTCAGTCTATCCACAATAACCTAGATACTCTCATTACCCTTCCTAGTCCTTGGTAATCCATTAATAAAATCCATAGAAACTTGTTCCCATTTCCAATTGGGAATCTCAAGGGGCTGCAACAAACCAAGGGTCTTTTGATGATCTACCTTGACTTGCTGACAAGTCACACACCTACTAACAAAAATGGAGATATCTCGCCTCATACCTCTCCACCAATACAACTTCCTCATATCATGATACATCTTGGTCATTCCCGGATGAATAGAAAGTCTGGACTGATGATTCTCCCGAAGTAACTCCTGTCTCAATCCATCAACATTTGGGACACAAATCTTATTATTAATCCTCAAAATACCTCCATCGTTGATCTGAGCTCCACTGCCATCAAGACTACTACCTCCAACCCTACTACAAACATTATCCTTAATAAGCCTAAGCATCCGATCCTCATCCTGCTTGGCCATGATACGATCCAAAAGAGAAGAAGAAACAACAAGCTGACACATCATCGCCTTCTTCCGACTCAAAGCATCTGCCACAACATTAGCTTTCCCAGGGGTATAGTTGATGTCGAGATCATAAGAAGCAAGAAACTCTAACCACCTAACTTGCCTCTGATTCAAATCCTTCTGAGTGAAAATATACTTCAAAAACTGATGATCTGTGAAGAGCTCAAACTTAGTACCCAAAAGATGATGCCTCCAAAGCTTCAAAGTAAAAACCACCGCAAGCAATTCCAAATCATGAGCAGCATAATTGGCTTCATGGGTCTTCAATTGACGACTGGCATAAGCAATGACCTTACCATCCTGCATCAGAACAACTCCCAAACCTTCACGACAAGCATAAGTGTAAACCGTTAATCCCTCATTTCCACTTGGAACGGTAAGAACTGGTGCTGAAGTAAGCTTGCTCTTTAACTCATTGAATGCAGCTTTACATTCATCACTCCAAATAAACTTAGCATTCTTACGAGTCAAAGCGGTGAGAGGTGCACCAATCCGAGCAAAATTCTCAATGAATCTCCGATAATAACCGGCAAGGCCCAGAAAACTAGGGATATCAGTTGGAGTCCTAGGAGTTTCCCAATCCTGCACAAAATAGGGATAAATAAGGACAGCTGGAAAGATAGAATAAATTGAATGAAACAAGGAAAGAGAAGGAAAGAAAGACTTACATTGATCGCAGCGATATTGACTGGATCAACAGAAACTCCATTACCAGAAACAATATGTCCAAGTAATCGAACTTCATCCTTCCAGAAATGACATTTAGAAAATTTAGCCTTCAACTGATGATTTCTAAGAGTCTCAAGAACAGATTTCAAATGCGACTCATGTTCTTCCTCATACTTAGAGAAAACGAGAATATCATCAACAAAGACTAGAACAAATTTATTAAGCACAACACGAAAAACACGATTTGTTGGGCGAGCCATCGCCAACGATCCAAGGCCACCACCGAACCAATTCGTCACCGGACCGAGACCACCGGATCAATACTAAACCCCAACTCACCTATCACCAAACCATCTCCTCTCCAATGACTACCGAACCAACCAACTACCGGACTAGAGCCTCTCCAATGACTACCGAACCAACCAACTACTGGACCAGAGCCTCTCCAACAACTACCGGACCGAACATTACCGAACCAACCCTACCAGGCCAGATTGCATCAGCCCAGGCCCACCAGTAGCTATATACATCCAAGACCCCTACCCCAACCTCACTCTATAAATAGAGGGACAGGGGTACAACAACGGTAGACAAGTTTGAGAGCTAAAGCACGGATAGAACTTTCAAACAACTTTTATATACTTGTACCAAAGCTTTGTACTTGTAATCTGAACAAGAAAGGAGAAATAATATATAAAGTGGACGTAGGCACATTCTGGCTGAACCACTATAAATCTGCATGTCTTTTACAGTTTAGTCCCTGCTTTTTTACATATTTGCATAAAACACCCAGATCACTAAAAACAACGCAAAATCAATTGAATCATACGACTTGGAGGTGTTTGCCCATTTTTTGTGCAAACATTTTTGATGCTTTCACTGAGAACAAGAAGCTCGAAGCTTTAGCTTCTCCCACTTAACCTTCTTCCTGACAGCGTCGTTCATTGCTTGGAAAACATGCCTCCCAAGCAGTGGAAAAATGTTAACAAAGGAAAGAACATCGCAACCAGCAGTCTTCCAGATCCAGTGGTCACAGATCAAGTAAGTCGTCCCTTTCCAACAGCAGTACCAAATGAAGGTCGGGCAAATCCGACAACTCCTGCCACAGAACAGCCTGCAGCGATTACTAGGGCAGATCTAGACAGGGTTGTGGCTGAAGTGACTAATCGCTTCACATCCCAACAGGAAGCCTTGGTGGACCATCTCATGTCATGCTTAAGGGATGCTGAAGAGTCCAACCGCAACACTGAATCATGGGGTGAGTCCCAGTCTGGAGAATCTTAGAGACATCAAAGATCTTCCTTCTTCGAAGGAGCTAACGACAGAAGCGGCCATGGTAGGAGCCGAGACCGAGCACAGCCCGAAGTTAGGCCTGAGGAAACGCTTGGAACCGAACCCAATGGGGGAGGTACCGGACGGAGGTCAACTGTGGCTGAGCCTGTCGTACTGCCTAACCACGGAAACACCAATGAACAGGGCCGAGCTAGAGTCCAGCCTGAAGTTGGACCCGAGGAAGTGCTTAGATCAGAACCTAGCAGGGGAAGATCAAGGCAAGGGCCAATTGTAGCTGACCCTAACATGCTCCCAGAAGACCAAAGGCAGCCACTGGAAAATATTAGGAATGATAGACGATACCATCCCAACAGGTCATCTGGACGGAATCAATCCCACAGAACAGAACCGAACTCATTTCTATCTGCTCCAAATTCTGATGAAAGGATGGCACGCTTGTTCAGAGAGTGTGTCCAATGGGATCAAAGAGATCGAGGGATAGGCGCTAGGGTAACCAGCCCTTTCGCCCGCAATATCGAAATTGCTATCACCCCCCGAGAATGGAAAATGCCAACAGTGGAACCTTACAAAGGGACCTCTGACCCCATTGTACACTTACAGAGATACACACAGCATATGCTCATGAGCGGGGCAACAGAGGGAGTACTATGCAAATGCTTTCCACTATTCTTAGCAGATCTAGCTACCTCCTGGTTCTGCCATCTGCCCCAAGGATCCATCAGCTCATGGGAGATGTTGAAAGAAAAGTTTATCAGCCAGTTCCGCATTCATGTGGAACAACCCAAGGACACTTATTCCTTATCCAATATCAAATAGAAACCTGGAGAGAAGTTGCAGCAATATTTAACCCGATTCAATGCCGCAGCGGCCGTAGTCCAAGATGCCGATGAGAAGCTTGTCTTAATGGCCCTCTGTAGTGGTGTGCATCCGGATACTAAATTTGCTAGAAGATTGACAAAAGAAAAACCAGCTACTTTACCCAATTTCTTCCATGAAGCCGGGAAATATATGAGGCTTGAAGATGCTGCCACTGAGAGGCAGTCATGGCAACAAAATAAGGCATCTCACGACAACACGCCCGCTGCAGCAAAGGACATTCGAAGAAGTGATTCTAGAGACAATGCTGGGGCAAGAAGGGAGAAAAGCGCCTATATCGGCCAGGACCGAGATTCGACACTTACACTCCTTTGAATGAAACCATCGAAAACATCTTCCTTGCCACCCAAGACGAAGTTAGGTACAAATGCCCACCATACAAGAAGGAATCAGATAACGCATTTAAATCTGGAAAGTTCTGCCGCTTCCACGAATCTCATGGGCATGATACCAATGAATGCCATCGTCTCCGGGACTTGATTGAAGAACACATCAGAAGGAAGAGACTGGAACGCTATGTAAAAGGTCAGAACAGGGCTCCAGCTCTTGCCAATGAGAACCCAAGGCTACCCTCCCCAGAGGCAGGCAGAGGAAACTGCAACACTAGCGGCTCCAGTCAAGAGAAGAAAGTGGTCCATACCATCTCGAGAGGACCACACATCGCCGACAGAAGCTGGGTAGAGATGGAAAGATATGGAAAGTCACTTAGAAACAATGAAGACTGCGTTAACTCTGTTATAGAAGAACGCCACCCGAAGCGGAAAGAGAGTAATGACATCACATTCAGTAGGCGTGATCTAGAGGGAAGGCAGTACCCTCACATGGATCCCATGGTTATCTCTACCCGGCTCGGTCTAGCCGAAGTTTTCCGAATTCTAGTAGACACTGGAAGCTCAGTAAATATCTTATTCAAGCATGCATTCGACAAAATGAAACTATCAATAAAGGACGTTTCTCCCTGCAATAAACCACTACACGGTTTCACTGGAGATGCGAAGATGCCCCTTGGGCAACTGGACCTCTTTGTTGAAATTGGAAGTCATCCCCGCTCCGTTGTGCGGAAAAAGACATTTGTGCTGATAGAAAACCACTCGGCCTACAACGCCTTCTTAGGAAGGCCAGCCTTGTCTGACTTCCAAATTGTCCTGGCCCCATGGTGCCTAAAGATGAAATTTCCAACGGACAATGGAGTAGGGGAAGTAGAGGGAGACCAGGACGTTGCTCGAGACTGCTATGTAACTGAACTTCGCAATAACCACAGGAAGGATAAAGGGAAGAGTGTAGAGGTTGCCCTCTGCACAAAAAGTTTGGAAGCATGGCAACTAAAGAAAGCCCCTCCTCTTCAATATACCAGCGACCCTTTCAATGAATTAGACCCCAGGGACAAAGAGGAGGAGGCCACCGCCGAGCCTGTAGAGGCTATGGAATTTGTATCTGTAGACAAACATGACTCGAGTAGACTATTGAAAATCGGGTCCCAACTAAAAGCAGAATTGAAGGAACAACTCACTGACTTTCTCCGCCACAACTTGGATGTATTTGCATGGTCACATGCTGACATGACCGGAATCTCCCCTGACATAGCATGCCACGTAATAAACTTTGATTCTACCAAGGCGCCCGTAAAACAAAGAAAGAGAAGTATGGGGGCAGAACGATCAGCAGCCCTCGATGAAGAAGTAAAGAATCTACTTGCCAATGACTTCATACGAGAAGCCATCTACCCAGAGTGGATCGCCAACCCGGTGCTGTTAAAGAAGGCTAATGGGAAGTGGCGAACATGCATTGACTTCTCCAACTTAAATGACGCCTGCCCGAAGGATTGCTTCCCACTTCCCCGAATCGATCAACTTGTAGACAGCACAGCCGGGCATGAACTCTTATCTTTTATGGACGCATACTCAGGATACAACCAAATTCCCATGCATGCTCCCGATCAAGACCACACTAGTTTCATCACTGACCGAGGATTGTACTGCTACAAGGTAATGCCTATCGGACTTAAAAACGCAGGAGCCACCTACCAGCGCCTTGTCAACAAGATATTTGCAGGGCTAATAGGACAAACTATGGAAGTGTACGTGGATGACATGCTGGTAAAGTCAAGGAAAGCCGAAGATCACGTAAGCCACCTGGGAGAGATGTTTCGAGTACTTCGCCAATATAGAATGAAACTTAATCCTCTAAAATGCTCCTTCGGAGTATCATCAGGAAAGTTCTTGGGATTCATCGTCCATGCCAAAGGGATTGAAGCAAACCCTGAACAAGTCCGAGCTCTAAAGGATATCAAAATACCTTCCACTCGGAAGGAAATGCAAAGCCTGAATGGGAAAGTGGCCGCCCTAAGCCGATTCATCTCCAAAGCCACAGACAAGTGCGTCCCCTTCTTCGAAGCTCTAAAAAAAGACAAAGGAAAGTTCGAATGGACTGACGAATGCTTAACAGCTTTCCTTAACTTAATCGAACACCTCCAGAAACCACCGGTACTCTCGACTCCAAACGAAGGCGAAGAGTTATACCTATACCTTGCTGTATCATCTCATGCTCTAAGAGCTGCTTTGGTAAGAGAGACAACCGCACGCAGCGGGCAGTATACTTTGTAAGTAAGAGGTTTACAGGGGCAGAAGTCAGATATCCTAAACTTGAGAAGCTAGCATACTGTCTACTAATCGCATCACGAAAAATGCGACACTATTTTCAATCCCATTCCATCAGAGTTCTGACCGATCAACCACTAAGGCAGGTACTCCATCGTCCCGACACTTCTAGGCGGCTACTTAAATGGTGCATTGAACTAAGTCAATATGATATTACCTACCATCCTCGCACTGCCATCAAGGGGCAAGCCATGGCCGATTTCATTGCCGAATTCACTACCAACGAAGGTAAGGAGCAATCAGAAATAGCAGAAGACATCAAGTGGAACCTCTTTGTGGATGGTGCATCAAACGAACAAGGCTCGGGGGCAGGTGTGGTAATACTCACTCCTAGGGGAAATAAGCTGCACTATGCTATAAGGTTGGAATTCGCTGCCACCAACAACGATGCAGAGTATGAAGCAGTGATAGCTGGATTAGAACTTGCCTTAGAAATCGGAGCTAATTCTTTGTGTCTCCATAGCGATTCTCAACTTATTGTTAATCAAATACTAGGAGAATTCCAGGCTCGAGAAGAACGACTCATAGCGTATTTAAAGAAGACCAAGTTACTTCTCAGTCGATTGGACCACTACTTAGTCAAACACATCCCTCGGGAAGAGAACCAAGAGGCCGACGAATTGGCGAAGCAAGCTAGCATGAGAGACGGCGCTATTTCCGGAGCAGTAGCCATATCAAAGCAACTGACCCCAAGTTTTGAGCAAGTGAATCTGATAGCTGCAACCGAAGAAGCAACTTGGATGACTCCCATCCAAGACTACTTACAAAGTGGCACACTACCCAACGGGCGTAGCGAAGTCAAGAAAATCTTCAGGAAAGCTTCCCGCTACACAATACAAGAGGACACTCTCTATCGGCGCGGCTTCTCTAACCCCTTATTAAGGTGTGTCGCTGGAAGGGAAGCCAAGGAAATCTTATCCAACATTCATCAAGGAAGCTGCGGAGATCACACCGGAGGGCAATCTTTGGCAAAAAAGATACTCCGATATGGATATTTCTGGCCCACCTTAAGCAAGGACGCCTTAGATTTCGTCAGAAAATGTGACAGATGCCAGAAGTTTGCTAAGATTCCGCGGCTACCAACAACTGAGATTACTTAAATGACCAGCCCTTGGCCTTTTGCAGTATGGGGAATTGACTTAATCGGCGATCTGCCAATGGGCCGAGGCGGGGCCAAATATGCTATAGTGGCAGCCGACTATTTCACCAAATGGGTGGAAGCAGAACCCCTAAATAAAGTATCTTCAGCGAAAGTTATTAACTTCTTGATCAAAAATGTTCTATGCAGGTACGGAGTCCCATTCAAAATTATATCGGACAACGGACTTCAGTTTGACAGCGAGGAGTTCGCCAACTGGTGCCAAGAGCACGGAATTCACAAAAGCTTCTCATCCGTAGCTTATCCCCAGACAAACGGACAAGTCGAAGCCGTCAACAAAATTCTGAAAACTCTAATAAAAAAGAAGCTCGAAAAGTCAAAGGGCGCTTGGGTGGATGAACTCCCTACGGCACTGTGGGCCTACCGCACATCTTTCAGTACATCAACAGGGCATACTCCTTTCTCTTTGGCATACGGATCGGAGGCTATGCTCCTAGTTGAAACCATCGTGCCTTCCCACTGTAGGATCCACTATAACCCAGAAGAGAACGAAGAACTCCTTCACATGTCTTTGGATCTAATTGAGGAGAGAAGAAATGATGCAGCCCTCAAAGCAGCAGCCCACAAGCAAAAAGTGGCAGCACACTACAACTCGAAAGTCAAGCATCGTACCTTACAAGAAGGAGATCTTGTCCTCAAGCGAATCTTCCCTCGCCCTGGAGCACTAGATCCAATCTGGGATGGACCATATGTAATTCATAAAGATCTCCACAATGGAGCTTATATTTTGTCAACAGTGGACGGAGAGGTGTTCCAGAGGGCATGGAACATCCAACACCTCCGTCGATACTTTTCTTAACTTGTACTGCCCATATGAAGTGAATTAACAAAGAGAATCAGTGGACGTAGGCATTTTCGTGCCGAACCACTTTAAAAACCTTGTCTCTTTTTTAACTTGTTCCTTTATATCTTGGCTGCTTGTTAACTTTATCCTATTTTGTTGAACAAAATCCTGTGCATATAGCATTTCCATTCAAGGCACTCCACAGCGCGACTTCACCTGGACAAGACCTAACAGGTACTATGCGAATCTATGCCCTCGCCAATGAGACACTTTTGCTCCGGCATCCCTCTGCTGCGGGTTAACTCATTGCTCGCGACGGCCCTTAAAGCCAACTATAATGAGCCGATTATAAGCCACCAAGAAGGCCGACTATAGCCAAGGCAGCTCATTACGGCGTTCGGCTCGCCGGCAACTGTGAACCTACTTTAAGCCCCAACATAAGGTGTGGCCAGCCAGGGGTAGTTCATGGTTGACGATCGGCACCCACGCTAGCCGGCCACAGTAAATCGAATAATACCCACGATTACGGGCCATAATGGCCCGGGTAGTTACTGTGCGCGATCTCGGCTCCGATGTGTCTTAAGTACGGCTGTGGTAAAAAAGATTAACTCCTCGCGGAGGCGTAAGATGGGTGACAAATGTCTCCAAGACCCACAGCTAGGGAAAGTGACTACAAAGCCCGTTTGCCACGAACTTAAGCACATCGAAGGCCTTCCGTGATTGGAAGTTTTACTATTTCGCATATTTCAATTTTATTTAAAAAACTTTTCTCCTATCCTCTGTAACAATCCCTGAAGTACAGGACACCGAATAGGAGACATTCGCTAGTGGAAACGGATACTCACAGTAAGACACTGGACCGCATTCCATACTCAGTCACGTAAGACATTCAAAGCTGCCACCTACAAGCAAAATATGAAGGGCGGTATTTTCTTCTTTCATGTATAAACACGTGGCTATAATTTATTTACACGTCACACTAACATTGCAAGACATGAAATTATGTTTTAAGCAAGAACTTGACATCAAACACAATTGAATTACAAGCATACGCATAGCTATATTTCTCATACAGCATATCAAAATAGCAAAAACATTCAAAAACGATAGAATCAGCTTAAGTTAAAAAATTACACGTCAAGAATAATGTTGTTTATTACAAGTAGCATTATTATAACCTAAAAGTTACGTTACTGTTTTGAGACTAACATATACAACAATGTCAAGTCCACTAAAAGGTATCCAGGTCAAATCAAGGAGCCGGCTGCATCGGAGTTTTATCCTTGTCCTGTTGCCCACCTGTCCGGTCAAAGAAAGAATTCATTAGTAATAAGCAACCAAGTTAACGGAAAGACTAGAAAGGAAGACTTACCAGCGCCTGCTCCTTGACCATCCTGATCATCATCCTCTACTTGCACACCTGCCTCCTCAGCGGCAAGCACCCGCATACCCTCCTTCACCGCCGTCTTCTCCTCCTTGGTAAACTGGGTAGTGACCACATCCATTCTGAAGACCGCGCCACCCTCTTTATCCGCATCAGCCCTAGCCTCCTCCAGAGCCCGGAGATAAATCCTGGCCATAACTCGGGGGTAATCATCCATCCAGGATAGGTTACCCTGTTTCCAAGTGCGGAAATACATATCCTGGAGCATCTCATCCATCATCCCCTCGTTCTCCTCAAGCTCCCTCATTCGGGCCTCAGAAGCACGCAGCTTAGCAACGGCAGCATCCCTCTCCGATCGGTATCGTGAGCGGTCAGCCTGAAGGGATATCCTCATCGCTTCCATCTCCTCCTTCAACCTGGACTGAGCAAGCTCCGCGGCCTCAAGTCTCCCCGATAATTCCTGCGCCCACTCGAGGTCCGCTTGTCGGACCTCATCCACCGTCGCAATGGCCATGTCAATCCGCTCCTTGCAGGTGGCCTCCATTTTTCGCAACTCTGCCTTGCTGGCCTCTTCCATAGTCTTCTTCAGTTGCCTGGATGTGGCCTCGTGCTGAGAAATTTGGATGGCTTGATCGGCAAGCTGCTTAGCCTGGTCGGAGACCATTAACCGTAGCCGAATGTTGGCACTCCCAATTTCCTCCCCGGCCTTGACTAGTCGGGCATGATGCCCCATCAATTTCCTGGTCTCCTCAGCAACCCGGTCAATATTCGCCTTAGCTTCATCCCCCAGAGTTACAACCCGGGTAGTAAGCAAATCAAGGTCCAGGGATTTAGCTTCGTCAAGCACCCGTACCACAGGATTGCGAGGGAGAAGATGCTCACCAGTAACCTCATCGAAGGAGATGTCATGAGAGGCCGGGTCCAGGTCTGGATGACCCGCAAACGGGTTACGAACCAAGCCAGGGTGATCTATCGGGGTGAAGGTTGGATTCTCAGACGGATGTGGGGAAGACATAAACTCAGTATCATCCTCCGTAATATTGTGAATAGGCTGGAGTGGGGCCGGAGGACCAGGAAGAGATTCAAACGTAGATCAACTCCTCTTCCTCTTTTGTATATCTTCTTCAATAACTCCAAGAAGAGGACGATAGCCGACTACGTCTCCAGGACGGTTAGTTGGAGGCTTCGGCTTGGTGGAAGCTTTGAGGAGTTTGTATTGTTCAAACCTGTGCCGATGATCTGAGGTCTTGGCCGTTTTGCCCGCTCCTGGAATGAAAACCAAGTGTCACCAGCATGCATTGAGCCATCATTCAAGAATTAAAAAGAATAAAGAGAAATTCACCTTGGATCATAGAAGTTGCCTCAGTAGAAGCACTCCCGGAAGATAAATCGACGCTGGTCCCGACCTTATCAGCTTTCTTGGACTTCTCCGTTTCCTCCAACTCTTCGAATGCTTGGCGGAGAGCGTCATCTGTCCACTCTTGAATCACGCCTTCCTGCCCGGGAGGCAAAGCCCTGGTGCCATCACCGCCCTGTCCTTCGCCACCATCATCACCGTGACGATCACCGTCACCTTCTCTACCACTTCCGCTCTCCGCCTCACCCCCTTCGTCCTCACCTTTTTCCCCCTCCACTTTTTCCTCCTCCTGAACATCCGGATGTGTGCTGGGAGAGGGTCCATCGGACTTTTTGAGTTTCTTCCCCCCGGCGACTGGATGCATCGTGAAGGGTCTCCTTTTGCTGCTTTTCGCCGTGACCCCTCCTGTAACTTTGGCAGCTCTCTCCTCCGCCGTGTCTCTCTGCTTAATCACGGACTGATGTGGAAGAATCAGGTTATGCCCCAGAAGTGTAGCATTCCTGATCAAGTAAGAAGCCGACATGTCCCTTCCCGTAATGGCTTCTATTTCCACAGCCATCTGAACCAGGCGATCATTCTCCACAACCGCAAAGCCACCTGTCGCTAGCAAGAAATAAAAACACATGAGAAGAAGCATTACAGTCAGAATGGAAATTATAAATAAGCTTCAAACTTACAGCCAGAGGTGAAGCAACGAATGGAAACAAAATCATCCTTGATAAAAAACCATTCTTTCTTAAACATACTGAACTTCGAATATAAGTCCAGGACAGGCTTGAAAGATACGGCTGATTCCAAGCCGATGTATGGAGACCCCTTCTTATAGCCTCTCAAATTGTACAAGTACCGGATCTCCCGGTTGGAGGGAGGACGCCCGTACCTCCTCTGGAAAATGACAAACAGGCTCACCAGGATAGCGTAGGAGTTAGGCTGAAGCTGAAACGGAGCTACCTTCAAGTAGGTGATGAAGCTGATTATCCAAGCATTGATCGGGGGAATGGCCCCACACATGCAATGGTACCGACTATAGGCGAAATACCCTTTGGGCGGATTATATGGCATCACTCCCTCCCCCGGCAATAGCATGCGCGCTCTGTCAATCCCAAAGGAGCGGGAGATAACATCAAGCTGCTCGCCTTTGAGAGAGCTTGGGAAACAGTCAGGAGGTGAGTTCAGAAGCTACTGAGGGCCGTACCCATCTACTAGTGACCTCGGGGTGGGCCCATGACGTCCCGGTTTTGACTGGGCTGGGGGCACTGTGGAAGGCTCTTCTCTGTCCTGGGATTTCTTCTTTTCTGATCGGGTTTCCACTTTATGAGACATTTATCTGCAAACACAAAAAAGCACGTCGTTAGAACGAGGGAAATAAACGAGCAAGTACGTACAGCCTAGGATTTCATTCATAATTCAAGACACCAAGTTTCATTCGGTAGTACGAGTCCGAGAATCTGTTCGGAACTCACACTCCCAAAATTCCATTCGGTAGTGTGCGTCTAAGGATCCATTCGGCCCTCGCGCTCCCGAAACCTCATCCGGTAATTCAAATGTTTAAGACCATTCGGTATTTGAACTCCCCTATCCCATTCGGTAGTCCAGCCATAAAAGTTCATTCGGCAGAAGCAAACTCACCTGGTTCGGCAATTACGTGCGATTCGGTACTCGGTTGATTCGGCTGTTTCGGACAGTCAAGTTTGATTCGGCGCTCAGTTGATTTGGCTCCCTCAAACGGTAAAGGAATAACAGTGGCATGATTCCCCTACTTATAGGCGAGTGCGGGATAACCGGACCAAACGATTCGGCACTTAGAACCGAATGAAGCTATCCCAACTGCAAGAAAACAAAGCGCAACACATGCAGGCACGTGCCCCACTTTGGGGGGAAAATGTTGGGCGAGCCATCGCCAACGATCCAAGGCCACCACCGAACCAATTCGTCACCGGACCGAGACCACCGGATTAATACCAAACCCCAACTCACCTATCACCAAACCATCTCCTCTCCAATGACTACCGAACCAACCAACTACCGAACCAAAGCCTCTCCAATGACTACCGAACCAACCAACTACCGGACCAGAGCCTCTCCAACAACTACCGGACCGAACATTACCAAACCAACCAACTACCGGACAAGAGCCTCTCTAACAACTACCGGACCGAACATTACCGAACCAACCAACTACCGGACCAGAGCCTCTCTAACAACTACCGGACCGAACATTACCGAACCAACCAACTACCGGACCAGAGCCTCTCCAACAACTACCGGACCGAACATTACCGAACCAACCCTGCCAGACCAGATTGCATCAGCCCAGGCCCACCAGCAGCTATATACATCCAAGACCCCTACCCCCAACCTCACTCTATAAATAGAGGGGCAGAGGTACAACAATGGTATACAAGTTTGAGAGCTAAAGCACGGATAGAACTTTCAAACAACTTTTATATACTTGTACCAAAGCTTTGTACTTGTAATCTGAACAAGAAAGGAGAAATAATATATAAAGTGGACGTAGGCACATTCTGGCTGAACCACTATAAATCTGCGTGTCTTTTACAGTTTAGTCCCTGCTTTTTTACATATTTGCATAAAACACCCAGATCACTAAAAACAATGCAAAATCAATTGAATCATACGACTTGGAGGTGTTTGCCCATTTTTTGTGCAAACACGATTCAACAAATCAACAAAGAAAGCAGGAGCATTAGTCAAACCGAAAGGCATGACTAACCATTCAAAGAGCCCATTCTCAGTACGGAAAGCAGTTTTGGGAATACTTTCCTCAGCAACTCTGAGCTGGTGGAAACCTATGGCAAGATCAAGCTGAGAGAAAACAGTGGCACCATAAAGCTGATCAAACATATCATTGATGCGAGGCATAGGATATCTGTTTTTCATAGTGAGCTTGTTCAGCTCCCTATAATCAACACACATCCGGAGAGAACCATCAGACTTAGTGACGAAAACCACTGCTGCTCCCCATTTGAATAGCTAGGTCTGATCAGACCCTTGGAGAACAGGTCCTTGATTTGTTTCCATAACTCAACCTTCTCGCGGGGTGCCATTCTTCTAGGAGGAAAACTACAGGTCGAGCTCCAGGAATAAGATCAATACGGAAATCAATTTCCCACTTAGGAGGTAAATTAGTGACTTCATCAAATACATCGGGATAAAGTTTGACCACACGAGTCGACTGAAGATCAACAGGAGAAGAATCCAGAGAATAAATAAAGCTGCCAGCATAATCATGAGGCATACGACACTGAATAACCAAAGAATTACCCCGATCATCAACAAGAGAAACAGTTTGGGATTTACAAGAGATGTGAGCATCATGATTCCTTAACCAATCATCTCCAAGCAATAAATCAAAAGTATCAAAACCAAGAACATAGAAATCACCACTAAAGCTATGATCAGAATGGAAAAGTTTCACTCCTCTACAAATCCTACTAAGGTTCATGGGACCCCCAATAGGATTAGAAACCCATAAAGGAACAGAAGCATACTCAGGAGAAAGGCGATGCTCAAACTTATCACAAATAGCCATAGAAATAAAACTATGTGAAGCTCCAGTATCAAATAAAACACGAACAGGATGCTTAAATAAATAAAAGGTGCCCTGAAGAGTACCTTGGTCATCACTAGAAGTAGGAGCAGGTGCATGTGGAGCAGGTGAAGAAGCAGAGGTAACAGCAAAAATACCAGATGGCTTGCCCTTCTGATACAAAGGACAATCATTCTTGAAATGACCAGGCTGCAGACAGACATGACAGAGATTATTCTTGGTATTCTAAGGTGGAGGAACAACAGCACCAACTGAAGTAGGGCAACTATTTGCATAGTGTCCCTTCTGATCACACTTGAAACAGGTAATGGTAGATAGGTCGATAGGGTGCCTCTGAGAAGGAGAAGATGAAGATCCCAATCCTGGATGCTTGAGCCAATTCTTCTTCTACTGATGGAAATTTGGCTCTCTTCTTAGAGTTAGCAGAGGAAGACTGAGATGCAGGAGCACCAACAACAGCAGGACCCTTAGAAGTAGGGTTCTCATAACGAATAGCCATATCCATAAGCTCGGTGAAAGTGCCATGAACATGAGAAATGAGACGATCATAGAACTCTGGGCGAGCTCCAGCTATGAACTTCTCATTCTTCTTAAGAGGAGTGTCAATAAGGCCAGGACCGAACTTGGAAAGTTCGTTGAACTTCCGCTCATACTCAGAAAAGGACATGGTACCCTGCTTGAGATCCATGAACTCACGATAAAGCTGAGATTTCTCGGCTTCTGGCATCCATTTTGCCACAAAAGCCTCCCTGGAAAGAAGATACAAAAACAAAACTTAAGATATATTCAAAAGAAAGGAAATAGGAACACAATTCAAGATAACACAAAGGATACCTAAACCGCTCCCACGAAATATCACCCTCGTTAGTGTGAGCTGTAACAGACTCCCACCAATCCAAGGCTGACTCTTGCAGCTGCCAAGCTGCTAAATGACGCTTCTGGGCATCAGAAATCTCGAGACCGGTATAGATCCTCTCTAAACTCCATAACCATTGTTGGGCTTCAATAATGCTCTCTGAACCGGTAAACTTGGTTCCACCAAGCTGAGAGAATTCCTTACAGAGAACGGTAAACCTAACAGGTGCAGCAGGTTGAGGAGCTGAGGCAATACCACGACCCCTACCTCTGGCATTTCCACGATTCATCCTGAAAAATTAAGAATGAATTTTAGAACAAAGGTAACGAGAAGACAAAGATAAGATAAGACAAGATAAATTCACTTGGATGAATATCCTAATTAAAGAAATTTCTAACAAGGTAGATACGAAAGGAAGGAAGTTTAGAAAATTTGCTTTTAAAACAAGAAAATTTTATATCAAAATAATCTTTGAAAAATCCTTTGAAAAATCATTTTATACTTTGAAAATACGTTCTCTCACAAAGAAATGATTCTGAGGTTGATTTCACTCATTTTAGGGTATTTCTATCCTATCTCTAATGAGTTTTTGCTCCTTAAGCTAAGGTTTGCCTAAAAACCAAAGCTTTGATACCAAATGTAACGACCCACTATTTTGGACCATTCAAATCGACAATAAAACCATACATATCGGACTTGAATAATACAAAACAATAGATTGTAATAAATTTGGAGCAAATAAAACCAATCACAGAATTACAGACACAGAATACCAGAATAACTCACAGCAGAAAATAAAATAAATAGTGGTTCATGAAGCCACTACAATACATGGTCTCAAAATAGATTCAAGATACATAGTCTAAAAAAAATAGATACAACAAAAGTCTGAATACATAAGCAGTAGAAATCCCAAATACATATGTCTCTAATACAAAGCTGACATAGAATACTGAATGGAAATAGATAACAACAAAATAAAAGATGATCTCCAGCAGTCCTAGCTCCAGAAGGTGAAATCCAAAGCTGATACTCAGGCTGACCCGAGCGTAAATAAAACACAAACACTCGAGTCAGGACATACATACTTATATAATGTAAACCAACTCAAGTGAACTATAATAAAATGCACAAGTGACTTAAAGAATGCTTGGGATCGCCCATTTTTTAAGGATCCGTTAAACTATCTACTATGTAGTAATAGTCGCTATTATAATAATGTCTAAATATAAAATAATCTTACTTTAAAATAACATTAAGGAGTGACCCAATATTCCCCTTAACACGTAATAGTCCCAATAGTCTATCCAGTATTAGCATACTCCCAGATCGAGGGCTACCCTCAATACTCCACAGGCTACGACACAAATCCAAACTCGTATTAAAGCTCGATATGGTAGGTGACACGGCACAACAAAGCAATGCCAGGGTAGATATACCAATTACGCATACGGGCTGGTGGTAACGCATAGTAGCCACTACCACCCACCTCGAGCCACACTCCCAAAATCAAGGGTTGCACCCAATCAATCACAAAAGTAATAGAATGGTATCGAAGAAGTGTGTCCGATCAGAGGTGCTACCTCATTGGCCCGAGAATCGCTCCTGTTTTAGCCACCTTATGCCAACTCACGGGAGTTGGGTCCACGTAAATATACCTTTAGGATCGTCTCCACCATCCTACTTCATTCTGGAATCTCCACCGTGTACACAGTTGTTAAAGTGGTTTTCGGTATTGATAGAGAGTGTCCATATCCGATTCCGGTCTCTTTAACAACCAATCATTATTATAACCCGTGGTTATATATTTCAAAACAGTTTATATATTCAAATCAAAAGACATCATTTAAACCATTTAAAAGTAAAGTCATTGTACATACAAATCAAATATTCAATTCCCAAAAATTTAGCCTTTTCTAAGCTCATTTATCCACTTAAATACTTTAAAACATTGAAACTTCAGATTTCGCAGCACTTAGAAATTGCTGCGGTAAGTTATATTTGAAAACAACTCATTTTAGGAAAGACAACATTTACAAAACTGCTGTAGTAGTTCAGGGTTCAATTACATTTGAAAATCTTATTTCGGCAAACTGCAGCACTTATCAAGTGCTACTGTAACCCTTTTAATAATTTCAGATTTTAACTTTCTTTCTGCAACCACAACACTTACCAAGTGCTGCAGTAGCCTTTAGTTAATTAGCCTTTAATCCATTTGCATTAACCACAGCACTTACAAAGTGTTGCAGTATCATTTACTTCAGATTTTAAGTTAGTTTCAGAAATGATAGCATTTCTGAAGTTCTACTAATTCAATTTCCAGATTTATAATAAAATTTCAGAAACAATTAAACTTCGATTTTAACCATTTTAACTTATAAAAATCATATTTTTCCACTTCAAAAATGTTCATTTAAATACCCTTTAACTTATGATTTTTATAAAGAAAATTTTTACAATAAAATCAAATTTTCCAATAATTTCACTTATTAAATTCAAGTGTACAATTTTCCATTCTTTTCATTTTTAACAATTTACCTTTACACTTAAATTTAAATTTCCATTTCATAAATAAACTTAGGGCCCGTTTGGTTTCGTTTTGAGTTTTGTGTTTTGCGTTTTCAACATACACTACAAAATATAAGAAAACATGAGAATTTTTTTTACAATTCTTAGCCATTACAACGATGGACGGGAAATGGAGGGGAAGAATTGTTTTCCGTCCTTTTGTTATGTCTCAAAACACGAAAAATCAAATAAACCTGTTTTCTATTTTCTATGTTAATTTCATTTTTCAAAATTGTGTGTTTTCCAACAATGCATAAGAAATGCGCAATTTTTTTTAGACGAAAACACAAAACTAAAAACAGCAAACTAAACGGGCCCTTACTTTTTATTTAATTAACTTAAAATTTCATTTTAAACCAAATCACAAATTTTCAACTTAAGTTATGTTTCAAATCACAATTTTTCCATTCATTTTTAACATTTTTAATACATAGAAAAAATCACTAAACCTTTACTAAATCATTTAAATTCAATTTTAAATCAAATTATCATATTTTTACATTTTAAAATACTTAAAATTTTACAGAAAATTATATAAAATAACCACGGGTCTGTATAATATTTTCTAGCCTAAGTCAAGTGATACGGATAATATATCATTTCAATTCGTAATTTACAAAGAAAAATTCGGGTTCTATCATTTCAAACCCGCAATCCCAAGTTAATAAAAATAAATAAAAATCGCTCAGGCCTATCATTTCAGCCCATAACAATTTTTCCCTATTCTAAAGTCCGTTCGGGTATGTATCATTTTAACCCATAGTGATTCTATTCTACAGAGAACTTGCAGTGTGAGAAAACAGAAATAAATAAACAGTATAACAGAATATAACATAGCAGATGATGTGACAAGTTTTTAACAAAGTTTAACATCATATAATACATATCATAGGCAGGTATAACATGATATAACAGTTTCTACACATTCACTTGTTGTCACTTCACAAATTCTATAAGTATGAATGTCAAGCGTGAATAACTCACCTTTTTAAGCTGGAGTTCGCAAATCAAAACACACAGATAAATCCAGAAAGCATGATATAGCACGACTTTGGATCCAAGTGGAGAGAGAGCCAAGATATTGATCTTCTATACAACAATAAAAAAAAAGCAATATATAAATATATTTTAAACACCAAATATATTGAAACAAATTGAAATAGAATTAACAAAAGACACAAATGGATTAACCATGCTTTGAAATCACAATTGCTTGACCATGACTCAACATATGCTCGGCCACAACATGTTTATAGGTGGAAATGGCTTGGGTTTGGCTCACTAACACACGGCTAAGCTAGAGAAGATAAGGAGATAGGAGTTTGCAAGCATGGAATACAAAGGGACAAGGCAAAAAGTGGAGTTTTGGTTCACCATCTAGGCTCGGCCAGAGGTCATATGGGCTCGGCTATGGCACTATAGGTCAGGTCAGGGGTAGGAGGTGATGGCCAGAGGCAATGTCATCAGGTGGTGGTGATTCTAGGGTGGTGGTCGTGGCTAGAAATGAAGGGAATGGTGAACTAGAGGCTTGGATATGCATTGTTTTTGGAGTTTTGCAAAGTTTTTGTGGTATAGGCTTCATAGGATGGTCATGGCCAGATCTGGTCAAAGGAGGAGGAGATGTTGTCATGGATGATGAGTGGAAGGTGATGGTGGTGGTGGTCGGTGAAGGAGTGGAGGCTATGGCCGAGCAACATGTAGATGAATCAAGGCAAAACAATGGAAAAATGAAGAGGAAAAGTAGGAAAAAGGAGAAGCCATTGCTTACATTTTTTTTCAAAAAATAGATATCCGTGAATTGATGATGAAATGAAAACTTCTCACGTGAAAAACAAAAGAAATACACGGCTACCATCAAAGAGTTGAACGGCAAAGGCAATGAAGAGACTAGGCATTGAAAAGTCACAAGTTAAAGCTTTTGTCTCTTTGAATTTCCAATTCATTTTTAATTCAATAAAAACAAATAAAAATCAAGTAAATAAAATAAAAGATAAAACAAAATAAAGTAGAAATAAAGTAGAAATGAAAATAAATAAATAGTCTTAGGAAAATTAGGAAAATAAATAAAGAAAATAGTTTATTTAATTGAAACTAGAATTAAAAATTGTAAACAAAATACAACTAATATTGGAAAATTATAACTACACTATTAAAATGTTTTAAAAAATAAAATTTGAAATAAAATCTAATTTTAAAAATATTTGCAAAAATCTTTTGTTGGTAAATTCTTTTTCCAAACAAAAGTGTAGCAAAGCTACTAACTCGTCTCTCCACTTTGAAACTCGAAAATGAATGTCGATGATGCTGCAGTCATCACCAAAATTATTTTCTAGCAACAAAAGAAGAGAGTACTGATTTAAAACCTTTAAAATTCTTTGGAAAACGATTTCTATTTAAAAATACTTTCAAATAATCAATCAATTTTATTTTTTCTAAAACTTTGAAACCCAAGTTTGAAAAACACCGGAAATTTAAATTCTCAAATCCTTCATTCATTTCAATTCCAAACCAATTTACAAACCATGTTATAAAATTCCATTTATTTATACCAAGTGACAATAGTCAATGGTTTACAAAACAATTAATGAAAATCAAATATTATCATCCTTAACAACCAATTTATTTAACAATTATCTTTAAGAAAAATTTATACTATATATAAAATATAATCATACAAATTTATACTTATATATAATATAATCATACAAAGTTTATTTCATTTACCAAATTTGATAATAATATTATGTCAGTTTTTTCTGTTCAAGTGTTTTGGAATCTCTATTGATAATGTTAGCTAGACGAATCAATCAAAACCTAAAATTCAAACTTAACAACTCAAACAACACAACATAAAATATTTATTTTAATTACAAATGCACTCCCTCACTCGATTATTCAATAATAGATTTCAAAGCAAGGATATAGATTCAGATACAAGGGGACTCTAATCAAAAGAATTCTAACTAGAAGATTGGTTTGAAACGAAGATAAGGTAATTAAATAACAAAAGAGAAGAGGTGGATAGACTTATACAATTGCGGGCGACCTTGACCGGGTCAACAGTGACTTCAAGAATAAGATCTATGCGGAATTCTAAGGCAAATCGATATTCGATCGCAAGAGATAGAATTTAGGTGTAGCAAGAGTTAGCAGCCTCTAAACCGAGGATATAGAAATCTTCGGTGAATCAATGTCTATTGTAAAGAAGTTTTCATCCCTTTACAAATCAACCAGTGGAGCTATGGGATACTCCAGAATCAAGAAAGCATGAATAGAGAGAGACAAGAATGGATTTCAGAACAAGGTAGGGTTCCAAAGTTTAAAAGAAATCCAAATCAACACTACGCCATAGATGACCTTCTGCAACACAAAAAAAATGTTGGCTCAGGCCCGAAAAATGTTGCCATAGGTCTATAGCAACACTTTTAGGGTGATGCAATTTTTGCCGTTGCCTTAGACCTCAAAGGCAACATTTTGACTATCTAAGGCAACATAAGTAATATTGTTGCAATAGAACCCTATTTGGGTCTATGGCAACACCCATAGGTATCTGTAGCAACATTCCAAAATGTTGCTATAGATATTAACTTTCTTAATTTGTGGGACCCACAATGTAGAGCATATTTGATTTTTTAATAAAAATAAATATTTATTTAATAAAATGCTATCGCACAGAATTTGATATTTAAACAGTAATTTGTTTAAATAAATATTTTATTTCAACATTTGAAATAGTACAAATTCGTGACTCCACTATTTTACAATTCAATGATATATAACACTGATATTCACATATACAGATATTCCTCACTACATCACTCAGTTCACTCATTACATATGCAGTTTCAATTTATACAGACACCGACACTGACAAATATATGACGAGTCGAGTGCCGAGCCGAAGGCGAGCCGAGTAGCGGGTCCGGGCGCAGCGCCAGCGGGGGTCCAGGGCACCGCAGTCCCGGCGGGGATCGAGCCTTCTTCGAAACGACGTAAAATGATGCACAAATGAACACCTCCTGCGAATTTGAACACCTCCTCGATTGACTTTTGCAACTCTTTCATGGCTTCTTCTGAATCATTCGACCTTTTCCCAGCCATCATTCTTAGCAAATTGTTCAGTGAAAACTGAAATAATCTTGCTTTTAGCTCTGCCTTGGTAAAAGACCTGAAACCATGATAAATAAAAATTGACATTTCATCGAACAGGTTGCGTGTTAATAAGTAATACATTACCCTCTGAATTGGAATCACGAGAAAGCTACTGAATGAGCTTACGGACTTCGGCAGCACGAACCTCTACACTGCCACCATCCACTCCCCAAACTGCTGCAACTTACATCCCCTACAGCCCTTAACCTATGCCAAAACACTCACCAAACCTCATTACCAACCTGCTGCCACTGCCACTGCCAACTAAAATCTCACAGTTCCAAATCTTCACCCAAACCCACACATACTTCTAAACCACTAGCCTACATCCTCTAATTGCCTCACCAACAAACTATTTCAGTTGCCAAATTCGACTTCAGGTTGCCAAATCGCCAAATCGCCTAATCACCTAATCACAATCGCTGGTTACCCATTCCGACAACCCAAACTGACAATTCCAGATCTCGGCAACAAAGCAAACGGCGCTCGACATGTAGGCAAACAGCGGCGAAATTGGAGGTGAGAACGAAATGGGAACGAAGCTTGTCTGAGATCACTACCAAACTTTGAAAAAAGGACGAGATTTTGTTTTTGGAAGAAAAAAAAGAAACGAAAATATGATTTGGAAATTAGGGATTTGGAAATTAGGGGTGAGAACGAAAATGATATGAAAAGTAAAGCGGGAAAACGAAAATTTGGGGCAAATTGTAGCGGTGATCCAGTTTAACAATCAGATTAAATGTAGACCGTTGGATCGTATTCACGCGGATTGCTAATTTTATTAATTTTTTAATTTGAATACATCTATAGCAACACTATATAAAAATGTTGCATCGTGTTACACTTTTTTAGCTAGAGCAATACATTTTTATGGCTAAGGTAACACCATAAATACAACATTGCAGTAGGACCAAAATTTTATATCTATCGCAAGATTTTAGCTGGCAACACCTTGCAAAAATGTTGCAGAAGGTCATCTATGGCGTAGTGAAAAGAAGAAGGAATTCAAGCTCGAACGAAGGTGATTCCATAATTAAATTTTTACTTTATATGCTAAGTTTTGCCTAAAAACAGAGCTCTGATACCAACTGTAACGACCCGCTATTTCGAGCCATTCGCATCCGCACATGTCGGACTTGAATTGCTCAAACTATCAGATTGTTAATTTATAATTTGGCAAAACTCAGCATATACAGTAAATAAAATAATAACAGAATCATAGACACAGAGTAATATAACAATAAGCAGCGGAAACAAAAGAATAGTAGTTCATGAAGCTACTATATATATAATAGAGTTAAACAAGATACAACAGAAGTCTCGAATACAATAGTCAAATACAAGATCAGCATATATCACAGGAGTCAACTGGATAACTGCAAGCTGAATAGATATAGATGGATCTCCAAGCAAAGCTCCAACTCCAAAGGTGAGTCTCTAATGATGTGGCACTCAGTCTGACCCGAGCGTAAAGCAAAACACAAAACACTCGAGTCTGGATTAACATTCTTATATCGGTAAATCTAACTCAAGTGGAATATCAACTGAAATACAAGTAACTCACAGGACGTTTGGGATAACCATCCTCAAAGGATCCGTGGAACTATCTACTATGTAGTAATATACGCTATTATAATATGTCTATAGAAAAGTAAAAGGTATTAAAATAGCGTTAAGGCGTTACCCATATCCTCCTTAACACATTTTTATATATTCCCATAGTCTATACAGTACCGTAATTCCTCCGTAAACTGGAGGGCTATCAAAGGGCACTCCATAGGTATGGTACAAACCAAACTCGTAGAAGGCGCGCTAGGGCATGTGAACACGTCACATGAGGAAATGCCACGGTAGATATACCGTTTACGGATCCGGACTGGTTGTAACGCATAGAAGCTACTACCGCCCACCTCAGACACACTCCCATATCAAAAATCGAGGGGTGGCCACCAAACAATCACAAAAATCAGAATAGTATCGAAGAAATGTGCCCGATAGGAGGAACGACCTCACTTGGCCCGGCAAGGCTCCTGATTTTAGTCATATCTAAGCTGACTCATGGGAGTCAGGGTCACGTCATACCTTATACAGAAATTGTTCACCAAACCATCCTACTTCATTTCTGGAATCTCCACCACGTACACAGTTGTTAAAGTGGTTTTCGGTATTGGCAGAGAGTATGACAATATCTGATCCCGGTCTCTTTAACAACCAATCGTTATTATAACACCGCGGTCATTTCAAAATATCATATTTCAAAACCAAATATCATTTCCATTTCAAAACCATATCAATACTATATCCTTCTTCTCTTCGAATATATCCATATCCAAAACCATAGCACTTTCAAAGTTATAGCACTTTCGAAACCAAAACTCTTTCCTTTAAACAGTTTAGATATTAATAATAGTATATATAATAAAATAGTTTATAAAATAGTTTATATTAAAATAATGTATATCAAAATAGTTTATATTAAAAATGGTTTTATATTAAAAATAGTATATATATATTAAAATAATTTATAAAGTAGAATATTTATAATTTCCTCAAATTTCGCAAATCGATTCAAATCAACTCGAATTCCAAATTCAAATTTAATTCAATCTCAATTCATCAATTTCAATTAAACTCAGTTTCTCAATAAACCATTTCAAATTTTTCGATTTCAAATACAGATTTGAACCTCAAATAAACCATTTAAATTTCAATATATTTCAAATTTAAATTAAACCATATATATTTTCTTTCAAAACCATAGAAATCATTTTTCAAAATATTTATATATAGACCAACGGTATCTGTATATAATTTTCTATCCTATGGTCAAGTGATACAGATATTTATCATTTCAATCCATCATTTAAATATATACGGGTATATATCATTTCAACCCGCAATCCAAAATTCAATTCAAATTTGAAAATCACTTGCGTTTATCATTTCAACCCATAACGATTTTCTCCTATTCTACAGATCGTTTGGGTATGTATCATTTCAACCCATAAGGAATTTTATACTAACAGGGAACTTGCAGAGTGATAACAGATATGATAATAATAATAACAGGCATATATCATCAATAACCATATAATATAAACAACAGGATATGATGTCATTTCCCACAAGTGAACAATTACATATAAACGCATATCATATATAGCGATTATAAAATTAACAGTTCAATCTAGCAGCATATTTCAATTGTCGTTTCAATTGAAGTCAAATTTAATAAACATAAGAACGTTAATCGTGAGTGATTTCTCACCTTTCGAGGATAGAGAGGATAGACAATGAAATCGAGTTACGAAATCCAGGCACGAATCTCAAAACAAGGCAAGATTGAACTCGAATTGACGAACGGAGCTGATAAATAGGAATTGACGAAATCTAGATTGATGTGGATAATTGATATAAGTGGACTTATATATATATGACTATATATATCTATTTATATATCAAGTCATATTCTAAATTTTAACATATATTAAATTAAATCAAAATCATTGTTTTTAAAGTTTAAAACACATATATTAAAATCAACATATATACCATATATACTTTTGAAATAAATACACACACATATATATACTTATAACACATACATATAAGTACAAACAGACAATTTGATTTCATCAATTTTTTTCATTTTTTATTTTTTTTGTACTTACAGACTTTACAAATTATATATTAACAAATATATATCAAACCTTATACTAAACTGGACGCACACATATGATATCCCACATATATATATATATATAACTAATAAAATATATGTACTTTAACATATAATAAGAGATATACATATATACATATATACATAACCCAGACTAGCTTATACTTATATATATACAATATATATGTGAAAAAAAAAACAGCTCACGTATAAAATATAAAACCTATATATGTATAATGTGTAACAGATACTTATCAAAAGATATGTCAAATGAAAAGATACAGTAAGCCTTTGCACTGCATGCGTATATACACGCCTTCATCAAGTATATAAATTCAAACTAATATGAACAGTATATATATACACCTTTATATGTATACAAACAAATGAGCAGGCAACTTACCTAGATATATATAATTATATTATTGCAAATCAGGTTACAAACTTATAAACCTATATATTTAATTAATAACTAAACCATATAAACTTGCATAGATACACTACTAACTCTACAAGAATTTCATACTAAATGAATACATATAACTCACGCATTTATTATATATATATATATATAATAAAAAAATAAAAAATTTAGTATTTAATAAATAATAAGCAGACAGACAATATCTTTATAAACAAACCTAAAAAAACCTTTATACCGTACGCATAAAACCATACATATACAATCAACATATAAACTTTAAAATAAAACGTATATATGTACTATAATTAAAGTCAATATACAATTTGAAACGCATAAAAGAACCTATATGTATATACAAAAAACAGAACATATATACGTATATATATTTAAAGTCGATGCTATACATATACTTTGACCAATATATATATAAACCTACATAAATATAGATATATAGACTGACATAGCGTACGTAAACTAACTAGAAAGCAACACTTCAAAATCTCATGTATATACTTATTATATATAAACAATATATATAACTAACATTGTAACGACCGCATATTTTCAGCCATTCGCATCCATACATGTCGGATTTGAATTGCTCAAAATATCAGATTGTTAATTTAAATTTGGCAAAACTCAGCATATACAGTAAATAAATAATCGCAGATCACAAACACAGAGTAATATAACAATAATGCAGCGGAAACAAAAGAATAGTAGTTCATGAAGCTACTATATATATATATAACAAAGTTAAACAAGATACAACAGAAGTCACAAATACATAGATTTCTCAATACAATAATCAAATACAAGATCTGAATACATCACTGGAATCAACTGAACAACTGAAAGCAGGATAGATGGCTGGATCTCCAAGCAAAGCTCCAACTCCAAAGGTGAGTCTCGAACACTGGTACACTCAGTCTGACTCGAGCATAAAGCAAAACACAAAACACTCGAGTCAGGATTAACATTCTTATATCAATAAATCCAACTCAAGTGAAATATCAACTGAAATACAAGTAACTCAAAGGATGTTTGGGATAACCATCCTCTAAGGATCCGTTAAACTATCTACTATGTAGTAATATACGCTATTATAATAATGTCTAATATAAAATAAACTTACTTTTAAATAGCGTTAAGGCTTTACATTTTCCACCTTAACACATAATAGTCCTAGTAGTCTATCCAGTACCAACATACCCCCAGATCGGGAGCTACCCTCAATACTCCACAGGCTACGGCACAAATCCAAACTCGTAGTAAAGCTCAATATGGTAGGTGACATGGCACAACTAGGCAATGCCAGGGTAGATATACCAATTACGCATCCAGGCTGGTGGAAACGCATAGCAGCCACTACCGCCCACCTCGGAACACACTCCCAAATCAAAAATCAAAGGGCGCCCACTAAATCAATCACAAGGTAATAGAAATGTATCGAAGAAATGCGTCCGATCAGAGGTGCTACCTCATTGGCCCGAGAATCGCTCCTATTTTAGCCACCTTATGCCAACTCACGGGAGTCGGGTCCACGTTCATACCTTAATAGGATCGTCGCTGCCATCCTACTTCATTCTGGAATCTCCACCACGTGCACGGTTGTTAAAGTGGTTTTCGATATCGACAAAGAGTATGTCCATATCCGATCCCGGTCTCTTTAACAACCAATCGTTATTATAACACCGCGGTCATTTCAAAATAGTTTATACATCAAAAACAAATTATCATTTTCATTTCAAACCAAATCAATACGATATCATTTCCATTTCAAATATATCCATTTCTAAAAAATCATACCACTTTCCAAAGTTATAACGTTTTCGAAATCATAGTCTTTAAAAATCAAAACACTTTGGAAATCACAGCATTGAAATCATAGCATTTTGGAAATCATAACACTTTGAAATTATAGCATTTTGGAAATCATAACACTTTGAAATTATAGCATTTCCTTAAAACCGTTTAGATATCAATAATGATATATATTATAAAATAGTTTATAAAATAGAATAATTTATGTAAAATAGTTATAAATTAAAACAATATATATATTAAAATAATTAGTATAAATAAAATAGTTAATATTAAATAGTGTATATTAAAATAGTTTATATTAAAAATAGTTGTATTAAAAATAATTTATATTAAAAATAGTTTATAAAATAATATAAAATAGTTTTAAATATAATTTAAAATACTTTATATATTAAAATTGTTTCCTCAAATTTCACAAATCGATTCAAATCAACTCGACTTCCAAATTCAACTTAATTCAATCTCAATTCATAAATTTCAACTCAATTTAGTTTCTCAATAAATCATCTCAAATTTTATCGATTTCAAATACAGATTTGAACCACAAATAAACCATTTCAATTTTAATATATTTCAAAGCTTTAAATATTCACCTTTTCAAAACTAAATTTGATAATTTCATATATATATATATATATATCAAATTCACTTTACTTTTATTTTAGTTTTGAAATATTCACTTAATAAATCCAATATCATTTAAAACAAACCCCAAATTACAATAAACTAGATATTTCCTTCAATTTATTTAAACTTGAAATATTCATTAAATCACCTTAAATCAAAAATCAAGTTATAAAATCATATCTTTAAAATTTCAAATTTAATAAATTTCAAATCAAACTTATTTAAGTATAATTCTTAAATAAATATAATTTCGAATCAATTTCAAATTTATCTTTCCAACCGGATCATTATAAACTCTATATTTGAAAATATAGATATTAAATAAATACTTAAACATATTATATATCAACTTTATTAAATCAACTTTAATAAATTTTTAAAATCAATATTTATTTAAAACCATATCTTTCCTTTCCAAAGCCATAGAAATCGTTTTTAAAGTATTATATATATAGACCAACGGTGTTTGTATATAATTCTCTACCCTATGGTCAAGTGATACGGATATTTATCATTTCAATCCGCAATTTAAATATATACAGGTATATATCATTTCAAACCGCAATCCCAATTCAATTCAATGAAAATCACTTGGGTTTATCATTTCAACCCATACCGATTTTCTCCTATTCTACAGATCGTTCGGGTATGTATCATTTCAACCCATAGTGAATTCTATACTAACAGGGAACTTGCAGAGTGATAACAGATATGATAATAATATAACAGGCATATATCATCAATATAAATAACATATAATGGTGTCAGATGTCACAGGTGGACAGATACAGATAATGGCATATATAACAATGTAAATAACTAACAGCAGCATATTTCAATTGTCGTTTCAATTGAAATCAAATTTAATAAATATAAGAATGTTAATCGTGAGTGATTGCTCACCTTTCGAGGCTAGAGAGACAAGAAGATGATACAGACACGAACACGGATATAGATACTAACTAGCGGGACAGCAATAGGCTAGGAATCACTGCGATAGATTCGATATAGAAATGTAAACCAAGATGGCACGAGATTGACGAAATAAGATATAATACATATATATAAATTTTCAAAATCAATTTAAACATATATTTAAAACATATATTATTTATTTTCAAATCGGTATAAAATCCCAATACGTACAATATAAAATTGAAAACTAAACTCACATATATGTTATAAATTAAAAATCAATATTGTTTAACATACTTTTAAAATAATAATACTATAAGGTATATACACTACATGCCTATATATCACATGTATACTTGCACATATTAAATATACTCAAAATAAATGTATATCACCAAAGCCGAATACATATATAGGAAATGTACACATGCAACTTTGACCATCAATAAAAGTTTACCAGGTTAATATATATAACTATATATATCCACAGCAACTAAACAAAATATTATAAAACCCTGTGCTTAACTTACTTCAGTAAAACAATAGAGCCATAGGCTGTAACTAATAATAAAATATAATATAAGGTAATATGATATAATATATTATAATATAATACTATATATAATAAACATCTAATACTGTCAACTGAAAAAGATGAGCAAGATAATATGCTTTGTTACAAACCTTCATAACTAACATATATCTTTTAAATATGACCAAAATAGATTGTACATAACTTATATACTTTATATATTAATATAGATCAAAAGAAATATTATAAGGTAACAGTTTATTACATTATATATATATGTGTGTGTGTGTGTGTGTGGGCTCCAGACAAAACAAGTAAAAAAATGAAATTATGTATAGCTTATAAACATATATATAAACCAACAGATTATGGAGACTACATATTATATCTACAAACATATACAAACTATATAAACCATAAGCCTATATACTATATATATATAAATCTATATAAACTGGCCTATAGTTTATGAACCGTATATATATATATATATACAGGTTTTACAAATTCTATATTATATAGAATAAAACATTTCACAATTTATATAAATCAACCTTTATATATAAATACAATATAAATAAACCACGACTTTAAAAATTCAACTATATATATAACATATATAAATACACTTACTTATATAAACATACCCAATAATATATAATTAGAAGAGATGGAGACTCGGCCGATCAAGGGAAAGGAGCTCAGCCACATTTCTTCTCGGCATGCGACTAAGGAAACTGCTGCGTGTCTGGTGGAAAGCACGCAGGAGAGGAGGAAGCAAGGTAGAGCATTTTTCTGCTCTCGGCCTGGTGGATGGAGCCGCACTTGGTGGAGCAGCTGATGATGGGAAGAGGCTTGAAGTGGGTGGTTCACGGTCTAAGTTGGTCAATGCGTGAGGTTGGAGGAGGAATGCGGTGGCTCAGGTTTTGATGGGTAGGCTATATGGCAGGGGCTAATGGAAGGTTACGTGCTTTGGAGCTGGGTTGTGGAAGAAAGGGAGGGATGAGAGAGAGAGAGATCTGGAAAAATGGAGATGTAAAAATGAAGGGACGTGGCATGTGAAAGAGTTTGCAAAGGAAAAGCTTCTAGTCTTCTTTATTTATTTATAAATATTTAGATATGCAACGCATGAAGCCAGAAATGAGAAATGAACCAACGTGCAATAAATTGAAATAGGAATTAGAGGAGGTCACCGATTGGATTTTGATGTGGTGGGATAATAACAATCAAGTAATGCTTAATTCAATGAATAAAATATCAGCTAGCTATTGGGTTATGCACGGTGAGCAAATGAATGGTCACGAGAGGTTTAAAAGTTAAAATTTTGGAACCGATACGGTTGACTGTTTCACGATTTCCGTTGTGTACCGGACTTCAAAACACAGAATTGAATATACCGCAGTGGTCAGCACGACGAGACGATCAAAACGGTATACAGATATCAGCGATACGATTATCCGTTCAAAAGTCGATACGGACACTGAAATACGTTGCTATCCCATATGGAAAAATCCAAACAGAGCTAGAAACGTCCGAATTTCGTGAAACAGATTACGCAGTCTTATTCGGAGTGTTCTAAATAAAATTTCTCATGCTGACATATTTAGGTTTCGGAACACTTTTATTATCATCAATTTTAACTGATATAAATTGAAATAAAATTACACTAGAAAATAAACTACCAAATTATCTGATGAAAATTTACCATTTGCAATGTTAGAACAGACGCATTTCAAATATCAAATTTAAATTTCAAAATTTTATTGTTTAAAATTTCATATAATTTCAATTAAATATACTAATAAAACAAATAAAATTTATTAAAATTTTCGGGTCGTTACAAACATGCAACTACATATATATTATTTTAAATCAATACGTAAAAAAAACGAATACACTTGGATAGCAACACACCTGATGTGAGATAGGAATTCAAAGGAAATAGAATGGAACAGCAGCAACGCAACAGATATGAATGCTTTGAACACAAATTTCCTTTCTCCTTTATTTTTTTTTTTATTTTTTTTTAGTAGACGATAATAGAGAGAATAGAAAATTTTGGTGGTGAAGGCTGATAATGGTAGGGAAGAAGATGAACGGCACCAGGCTAAAAGAGATGGATGCAAAAAAAAAAATAAAGGGACGAGCAAACTTGGACTAATATATATATATAAATTAACGGATGGTAATAGCAAAGGTCACGAGGCATATAAAATAACCGAAAAATATTGAAAAGTGGGAACGGGGAAAGTCATTGGATTTCGAAAATTATTAATAACTAAAGGCTATTGGAAATTTATACGATGAAAATTGGAAAGACACAGGTAACCAAAAAGTTTTAAAACGGGTACCGATACGGTAACCGTTTTACTGATTTCACAGCATACCAGGGTTTGAAAAACAGAAATGAATATACCGCTGAGATAAGCACGACGAGATGATCAAAACGATATACAGTTATCAGTGGTACGATCATCTTATCAAAAGTCGATAATCGGTACCGAAAAATGCTGCAAAAACGCAGGAATTAAGATAAATGGAGCAATAACAGTCCAAATTTGGCGAAACGAAATATGACTCTCACTCAGAAGATGATTTACAAATTTTCCATAGAAAAATATTCAGGTTTGGAAAACATTTTATTATCATCTAATATTAACTGATTTAAATTGAAATAAAATTACACAATAAAATAAACTTCCATATTATTTGATGAAAATTTACCAATTACTATGTTTATATAAACGTATTGCAAATATCAAATTTTTATTTCATAATTTTATTATTTAAAAAAATTCACAAAAATTCAGTTATCAACGTTATTAAAAGCCTTATAAAATTTACGGGTCGTTACAAAATATATGAACAGGAAAAATATAAGCTTGGATAATATTCTTATTATATTTAGAGAGGAACGAAACAGAAAGGAGCAAAAATAAGGCACAAATATCTTAGAACCGGAGACAAAGATGAAATAGCTAATCTAAATTGAAGAGGTGGAATAACAAAAGTCAAAATTCTAAATTCAGAGAATAATAAAGTAAGTGGCTATTGACTGTTGGTTTACAGAGTGGATAACAAATCAACAAAGAATTCAAAAGGTTCAAAAATGCGGAACTAATACGGAAATCGTTCCATAGATTTCATTGTCTTCCTGACTTTGAGATTGACAATTGAATATACCGTAGAGATCAGCACAATGAGACGATCAAAACGGTATATAGATATCAGTTGTACAACTATCCTATCAAAAGTCGATAATCGGTACCGAAAAATGCTGCTAAAACGCCAAAAATAAGATAAACAGAGCTATAGTAGTTCAAATTTGACGAAACGAAATATGCCATCTCACTCAGAAGATGATTTGCAAATTTATTATGTAAAAATATTCAGGTTTTAGAAATATTTTATTATCATCAATTATTAACTGATTTAAATTTAAATAAAATCACACAAGAAAATAAACTTCCATATTATCTGATGAAAATTTACCATTTGCTATGTTTAAATAGACTATTCCAAATATTAAATTTTTATTTCCTAATTTATTTATTTAAAATTTCACAAAAAATTAAGTTAATTACGTTAATAAAACCTTTAAAATTTACGGGTCGTTACACCCATCACTCTAGCAAAGAGATCGTTAGGAACCAAGCAAACTTTTTAAAAACCAAAAGAAGCTTAAGCGCTCATTTAGTAAGAAGTTTACTTCTCTTTCTAACAAAGTGGATAGATACTTTGGAAAGATCATTCGCAAACTTGGCGGCTCTACATCGTCATCATCTACATCCTTCTAAGCTTATCTACTTGTTTACTTATGATATCTAGCTTTGTATTGTGTGTTTTTAGTTTAAGTTCATGTTGTTTTTATGTATTTTCTTTTATTAATCGTTGAAATCCATGTATCCTTCAATTCTAAGTAGTGAAATATATCTATTGCTGTTCTATATTATTTATTAGTCTTTGGAAGTTTTAAATATATATTATATAAGATAAAAACAAAAACTATAACAAATATACTAGTTTTGAAAATTTTGGTATGTATGTTGATATACATAATACTTATATGTCGGCATGTAAAAGGCAGATTGCAAATTTTGAAAAATTTAAAATATAAATAACTACCATCCATCCATTCATTCCAAATGACTTTCTACTCCTATATAAGCCTATTTCTTCCAGAGAACTCACTCATTATTTTATTTTATACTCTCTTTTCATTCTCAAACATATTTGTACAAATATATCTTCTCCACATCAAAAATTATGTGAGAATCTTGGAAAAAATCTCTCCAATCTTCCATAGATATTCTCTCTTTTATCCTAAGAAATCAAAGGTCTTAGAGTTGAATCAAATGCATATGATCAAGGAACAAGAAAAACATTTTGACGCCATTTGATGGATGATCTCTTTCTTAATGAAAAATGAACCATCCAACAACCCAGAGTGCACTATTAACAAGGATAATGAAGATTGCGATGCTATCAAAGAATATCCAATCTTTAGGTTTGATGGTTGGGTTGAAGTTCCATGAAACATCTAGTTATTAGGTTTGGATTTAATATGTATATATATACATATACACACACGCGCGCGCTCTCTTAGGATTTAGTTTGATGATTTGGTTTGAATATTTTGGATTGAATTTGATTGGTTTGGAGTGTCTGAATTTGTGTGTTTGATTTGGTTTGATTGGTTGTATATAATTGGATTGTTTATTTATAGTTTGAATTACATAATAAAAATCTTCTTTATTGCCATTCATTATTATGTTTAACACATAATAGTGTATTATTTATCATATATTCATCATATATATACCATTTTAACTTAAGTTATCGATTTTGAATCTACAGTTTCTAAAATATTTCATTTCGGGAGAGTTTTAACCTTTTCACCCATTTTTGTTGATGACAAAGTGGGAGAAAAATATAAAATATGCATATGCATATACTCAGAGAGAGTTATATCATATTTTATATATACATGATATTAATGGTTGTCATTATCAAAAAATGGAAGATTGTTAATACCTCAGTTATTGATTTTGATGATAACAACCTTGGTAACAATAATGTATTCATATAAAATATGGATATTAATGTTTTGCCAAGTTATATTGTATATGTTGTAGGATATTATACAGGTGTTGAATTGAAGACTGTACAGTATAAAGACTCAAAGAATGGACATAAACAATCATGAGTGTAAAGACCAAGATATGAAGATCTCAAGGCTACAGTTTAGTATATAGAGTCATAGATATTGTTAAAGTCCTTGGTAGCAATCTTTGGTCTCTATTTCTCATTTTTTTATCTTTTATTTTTAAAACAAAACATATTTAAAAAATATTTTATAAAAATGTTTCAGAAGTTAAAATGTTTATAAACTATGTTTAAATTATTTTACAAAGTATTAAAATATTTTATAAAGCATAAGATTTTCAAAACATTTTAAAATAAAAGAGTTTTCAATTTTCAAAGGGATATGTCGACCGATCAATATATACTATGTCGACATGCATGCCGCAAATTTGAAATTCAAATTTTGAAATAAAGTGTCCATTCATCGTAACTCTTCGCGAATGGACATGTCTTTTATTCTCTATATATAGGGGTTTCAAATGAATTTTTAACAACTACTTCCTTATTATCTTCTCTCCTCTTACTGTGCCAAAATTTCTAGTAAAATACTTATTCAAATCTACTCAAATTCAACCAGATTCAATTCAATCTTCATTGTATTGATTCTCTATTATTTACTCTCTGATTTCAATCATCTCTCTCTCAATAAAAGATCAAAGTGAGGTCTAAGAGGCTATAGGATCCATTATAACCAAAGGTCATGAAATTGTCTTTGAAAAAAACCATCAAACTCTAGTTGTATTTTCTTGGGTGTGATTGTAGCCCATTTAAATCAATCAGGTGTGCTTGGTAGCCCAGAAATCTGAATGGGTGTGCTTGTAGCACATCCAAATCAAGTGGCTGTACCCTGAGCCTGGAAAATCGGAAGGTTGTGCCTCGTAGCCTTGAAATTGAGATTGTATTGGGTTTTCCTTCTATCGTTGAAAAATTGGCATTTTGAAAAGAAAATTGTATTGGCAATTGTATGGTACTGGACGTAGGGTAACTCTGAACCAGTATAAAAATTCCTGGTGTGATCTCTCTAATTCTCTACTTTTTACTTTATTGCATTTATACTCATCTGTGTTTGCATCTATGATTGTTCATTCTGCATTGTTTAATAATAATCTTAAAACAATTTTAAAAAGGTTTACAAAAATTAGAAACACTATTCACCCCTTAGTATTTAATTAGCCTTAAGATAAAAAATTGTACAACCCACGATGGGTTTATAATTTAATTTGTTGTATTATCAACGCATCTCAAATACTAATCTTAGGGTTAACTATCCCTCCTCCGACAAACAAACAACAAATTAAACTTTAAGGTCTTTACATATCCCATATGGATTCCGTACTAGTAGGAAGCGAAATCCGTCAGGGCATTACCTAAGTCTTTCCTAATGACCGCTCAGGACCGTTGGTGGTGATAACTTATATGCTAGCCCTACTACTTAAATACTGGTCCAATAATAACTTTGACATAGCCCGCTGAACTCCCACAGCTGAACTCCCATTTAGACTAACCTAACGCAAGTCAAGGAAAATTACTCATTCTAGTTACTAAATATGTAACGACCCGATATTTTCAACCATTCGCATCCGCACATGTCGGACTTGAATTGCTCAAAATACCACGTTGTAAATAAAAATTGGGCAAACTCATCATATACAGTAAATAAATAAGCACAGATCACAGACACAGAGTAATATAATGCAGCGGAAATAAAAAAGATAGTAGTTCATGAAGCTACTATATAAATACATCAGAGTTAATTAAGATACACTAGGAATACCAAGCTACAACAGGAGTAACAGTATGATAATCAGGTACAACTCAGAATACAACTGGAATCAACTGGATAACAAGATGAATAGATATATGGACCTTCAAAGCAAAACTCCAGCTCCAAAGGTGAGTCTTTAATGCTGTATCACTCAGTCTGACCCGAGCGTAAAGCAAAATACTAAACACTCGAGTCAGGACATACATACTTATACAAATGGAAACCAACTCAAGTGAACTGCAATAAAGGTACAAGTAACTTAAAGAAAGCTTGGGATCGCCCATTCTTTAAGGATCCGTTAAACTATTTACTATGTAGTAATATTGCGCTATTATAATAATGTCTAATATAAAATAAACATACTTTTAAATAGCATTAAGGCTTTACATTTTCCACCTTAACACGTAATAGTCCTAGTAGTCTATCCAGTATTAGCATACTCCCAAAATGGGGGCTACCCTCGATACTCCACAGGCTACGGGAGAAATCACAACTCGTAGTAAAGCTAGATATGGTAGGTGACACGGCACACAAGGCAATGCCAGGGTAGATATACCAATTACGCACATGGACTGATGGAAATGCATAGCAGCCACTACCACTCCACCTCAAACAACACTCCCAAATCAAGGGGTGCACCTAAACAATCACAAAGTAATAGAATGGTATCGAAGAAGTGCGTCCGATAAGTGGTGCTACCTCATTGGTCCGAGATCGCTCCTGTTTTAGCCACCTTATGCCAACTCACGGGAGTTGGGTCTACGTATATACCTTAGGATCGTCGCCACCATCCTACTTCATTTTGGAAACTCCACCGCGTACACAGTTGCCAAAGTGGTTTTCGGTATCGACAGAGAGTATGTCCATATCCGATCCCGGTCTCTTTAACAACCAATCGTTATTATAACCCGTGGTTATAATTTTAAAATAATATTTTATACTCCAAAATAGAATATCATTTCAAATCCAAATCTTTATCAAAATAAAGATTAAATCAATTCCAAACCATTTCAATATATTTAAAATATCATATCATTTCAAAACTTCATTTCAAATCATTTCGATATATCAAAATATCATATCTTTCCAAAACTTCATTTCAAATCATTTTAATATATCAAAATATCATATCCTTTCAAAAAAATTCATTTCAAATCATTTAATATATCAAAATATCATATCCTTTCAAAAAAATTCATTTCAAATCATTTAATATATCAAAATATCATATCTTTTCAAAACTTCATTATCAAATCATCATTTGAGTTCAAATCCAAATATTCAACTTTAAATACCTTTTAAATTCAAAGATATCATTCATTTATTATCATTTCAAGTCACCTTTTAAATAGTTTATATTTCAATCAAAAAAATTCATTTAAACCATTTAAAAGTGTAATTATTATACTTCCAAATCAAGTATTCAATTTCCAAAGTTTCAAACCATTCTTAGCTCATTTACTAAGTCAAAACCCATAAACATTGAAAATTTCAGCCTTTCATAGCATTCAGAAAAAGCTGTTATAAGTTACACTTGAAAACATTTTTATTCAGCAAAGACAGCACTTAAAACTGCTGTTAAATCTCAGTTTAGTTGAAATTTGGTTTAAAACAGCAAAGACGGCATTTTCAGAAATGCTGTAATAGCTCAGGTTTCAAAATAAGGGTTTTAAATTTATTCAGCAAAGACAGCAGACCGCTACAGCAGTTACAGAACTGCTGTAATAGACCTGAGTCAAGTTTTAGTCTATTTAGTTCAACTACAGCAACTACAGCATTTCAGAAATGCTGTAATAGCTCTTTTATTCAATTTTAGTTCAAATCAGAAATCATAGCATTTCTGAATGCTATTAAAGTAATTTCCAGATTTTAGTGTATTTCCAGCAAATAATAAACTTCATTTTTAAACCCTTTTAACATTATAAAAATCATTTTTTTAACATTCAAAAAAAATGTTCATTTAACTATCTTTTTTACTTATGATTTTTACAAAGTAATCTTTTACAATAAAATCTAATTTTCCAAAAATTTTACTTAACAAATTCAAATGTACAATTTTCCCATTTTTACCTTTTAAAATTTATTAACACTTACATTTTCAAATTACCATTTCACAAATTAAACAATATTTCAATTTATTTAATTAATTTAAACCTTTAATTAAAACCAAATTTCCCATTTCCAAGTCAAGTTATAATTTAAAATTACACATTTAAGCATTCATTCATTTAACCATTTTAGTTCATAGAAAAATCAATAATACTTTATTATATTATTTAAATTCAAATTTAAATCAAACTATCATATTTCCCATTTTCCAAATAAAATAAAATTTCCATTTTATTCATAACCTAAATATCATTTTAAAACCAAAATTCCAAATTTCCAAACTTAAGTTATATTTCAAAAATTCATTTTTACCATTCATTTAAATTACATTTTTAACTTCTAGAAAAACCCAAATTTCTTTATTTAACATTAAAAATCCAATTTAAATCAAGTTTTCATAATTTTACACTTTTAAAAATATTTAAAATATTCAAAATACTTTATAAAAATAACCACGGGCTTGTATATAGTTTTCTAACCTAGGTCAAGTGATACGGATATGTATCATTTCAATCCGCAGTTTCAAAAGCAAAAATCCGGGTTCTATCATTTCAAACCCGCAATCCCAAGTTAAAATAAAATAAATAAAAACCGTTCAGGCCTATCATTTCAGCCCATAATGATTTTTCCCTATTCTAAAGTCCGTTCGGGTATGTATCATTTCAACCTATAGTGAATCAAATCTACAGGGAACTTGCAGTGTGATAAACAGGTATAAATGAACAGTTTAACAATAAATAACAGTAACAGATAATATGACAGGTAAATAATAGGTTTAACATCATATAATTAATAATCATAGGCAGTTATAACATCATATATAATATTCTACACATTCAATTGTTGTCAATTCACATTTGCATAAGTATAAATGTCAGGTGAGATTTACTCACCTTTTTATGCTGGAGTTATCAAATCAAATGACATAAACAGATACCAGAAAGCACGATGTCACAACGATGGATTCAAGTGGATGAGAACCAAGCTAATGATCTTGTCACAACCCATAAACAAACAAAGTAAAATTATAAATCAATACAACATCAATTTGAAACAACTTTTGAAATAAAAAGCAAAAATGGAATGAATGTTTTTGCCTTGCTTTCTACCATTGCTTGCTCGGCCTAGGGGATGTTTTGGCTCAGGTTTGGCATGACTTTGGCTCAGGTTTGGGTTCAAAGAGGCACGGCTACAAGGCATTGAAGTGGTGGAGGAGTAACTACACATGAATGCAAATAGTGGAGTTTTGGTTCAACTTTTGGCTCGATCTATGTCCCATCTAGGTTTGGCCATTTCATGTACAGGTCTAGACAGAGGTAGGAGGTGATGGTTAGGGGTGTGTCAAGGTGGTGGTGGAGCAATAGGAGGTGGCCAAGGTCATCTAAGGTGATGGTGATGAAGACTAGGTGGCTAGGCATGATTTTTAAGGAGTTTTTGCATTGTTTTGTGGTGTTGTGTTCAAGTGGAGGTCACGGCCACTTCAGGTCAGAGGAGATGGATTATAGGTCGTGGAAGATGAGGGGAAGGAAGTGGTGAAGGAGATGGTGGAGGGTGTGGAGGTGTATGGCCGAACCAAGCAAGAAGAAGCAAGGCAAAACAAGGCAAAATGAAGAGGAAAAGTAGCAAGGAGGAGCCATTGTTTACATTTTTTTTCTCCAAATGAAATGACGTGTATTGCTGATGGAATGAGAAGCTTTTTCACGTGAATAAGCAAAAGAAAATGAATGGCTACAAGGAGGTTATGCACGGCCAAAGCAAAGGAAAAGGAAAGGTCGAGCAAATGAAGAGACTAGACAATGAAAAGTCATAAGTTACAAGCACAAAGTCTTTTTGAATTTCCAAATTCTTTTAATTAAATAAAAACAAATAAAATTCAGTAAATGAATTTTAAAACTGAAATAAAGTAAAATAAAATAAAAATAAATAATTAAATTTAAAGAAAATTGAAAAAGAATTAAAGAAATTGTTTAAAATTCAAAACAGGACTTAAAATTTACAAATAGAATATCACTAGTTTTAGAAAAATTATAACTTTACTTCTAAACCAATAAAAGTCAAGTAAAATAAAATAAATGCTGAACAAAATGAAGTGTAAATGAAAATAAAATAAAGTCTTAAGAAAATAGAAAATAAACAAAGAATTTCTTTAATTAAATGAAACTGGAAATTAGAAATTATAAACAGAATACAACTGACATTGGAAAATGTCAATTACATTTTGAAAAATGTTTTAAAACCAAAATATATACATAACGTGTTATTTTACCCATATAAACATAAATTAGAACATTACATGACCAAATAAAATATTATTTATATAATTTAAAATAAACAATTTTGTTAAATACACAAAATTACACACAATATTTAAAAGGGCATAACTTTCACATTATAAATCAGATTTCAACGAAACAAAAAGCAGTATTCTAGAAATTTTATTTACTTTCATAAAATAAAGATAGATTTCAAAAATTCAAATTTTAAAATTTTAAATTAAAAGTCGAAGTTTGACCATATTGACCAAAATTCACATTTCTGGAAAATATCTTATTTATTCATGTTTGAAATTCTAATTCACATCAAAATCAAAAATTCATATTTAAAATAACAAAATTATCAAATTTAAATAAATAAAATAAAGTTTTTAAATCAGGAAATTAAATTAAAGAAATTAAAATATACAATTAAAATAATCACAAAATACAGGGTTGTTACAGAATACTTCTTGTTAGAAATGAAGCAGACCCCATTTTCCTACTAGGTTCCGCCATTGGTTATTTAAGAGTTCTTATATAGGGAGGAGGCAGACCCAAAGGCCATTCAATACCTTCCACCCTGAAGTAAACCGCTTGACATCCCTAAAGGTATTGAGCCATTTAATACTTCAAATCCAAGGAGAACCCTTGGTATATTTTTCCACACCTATACGCAAACGTATATCCCTTCCCCACTAGTCCTATAGTTGAAGATGTCCCACATCAATAGTATGTATACATAAATGTTGGTATCCTCTAAGTGAAGAGAATACTTCTGTTGTGTAACTCTACTGACCTTACATCCCAACACATCCTAAACCAAATCAAATATCCTAAGCTTAAATATTTGGCTAGGCCCACTAATTCACGCTCATCCTAAACGTATTATTAAGGCTATATAATTTTCTACTTTGAAAATTATACTACATTCTAGTATTTAATTCACTTATTTACTGCAAACCTATTCCTATCTTATATGCTCTATTTCTCTCTTACATCCCATAAATGTCAATTATCTGTAATAAAGGGTCAGTGTTATTCAAATTGGACAATCACTAATGACATTTATTTATTCGTTCTAATTCAACCTGTTATGCCTATTTCATTTCTCCATAAATGCTATATTAAATCCTTTAATCGATCCTATTAAATGCATTTATGTCCCCATTTAATTAATGTAACTTCCTATTAACTGCACATTTATTGCCCTACTAATTTTACAATCATCATTCCAAATTTTGGAATTACTATCTCCTTTTCCATTTCAACCTCATAATCCTATGATTTACTACGCTATTAATAACTAGTTGTCCTAATTAAAACTAATATGAATAACGTTGTATATGACACTGTATATTAATATTTTTAATTGGTAGGCGCAATTATACATATATACGTGTGTGTGTGTGTATACACACCTATTTCTAACTCATTAATTCTGACGCTTAGGAATTCCAAAGCATACACTTGCATGTATATTTTATAAAGAACGTTTATTTCCACATTTTAATATATTAGAGCTATCCTTTCTAAAAAAGGATTATCATTATAACTTTTCATAAATTACCCAAAAGTGAGACTTTTGCTTCATTTGAAATTACAAAAAATCATCTCTTTTTTTAATCAAAATAGACAGTGCAAACTACGAATGAGAACATCTGTACTTTACACATTTCTTTCCTTTTTGGTATATTCTGTGTTATTTCAAACGACGCACTTTTTATACATAGTTATGGAATTGGATAATTTTTGGAAATTACATGGAAATAGGTATAACTAAATTGTACCCACAATGCTTCCAATAAATTAAACATAGAAATTCGCATTCCAAGTCGAATTAAGACAATCCAAACTAAAACTAAAAATTTACAACCCAATTATCATCAGTCTAGGATAAATCTTACGATCTAATCAACATTCTATTTTAAGAAATTTAGGGACTGATTTCCTGATTTTCAAATTAGGGCATAAATACCATTCTTATTCCAATTATCTAACTACAAAATATGTAAACGGGATTTCAATTGATTACATTCTTTCTAAGCCTACAACTCAACAGAACTTGCATAAGCATGATAATTAAATAAAACTCAATGATATAAATTTCAATGTTATATATAAATCATCTAATTTTCCACTCACCTTTCTAGCTTTCCAAATCTCCCAAATATGAATTCACCCTTTTAATTTGACTCTTTTTTCATTTCCAATCCAAAAATATGTATAACAAGATATATACCATTAAAATTATAGATTCAAGTGGAGATTTGGATCAAGTGGAATATATATTTACAATTATAAAATTAACCTTTTCCGCAATATTGATTCGCTCCTTCTCTTCTTCTCTTCTATTTTATGCCCTTCTCTGATTATATATATATATATATATATAATATTTTATAAGTAATAGAAATAGTGAAGAAGGGAAATTGGAAGAGCTTCACTACTTTGATCGAAAAATATGAGAAGAAAACTGAGGGGCTAGGCTTGTATTTATAGGCACTCGAATCAATTGTATCTATTAGATTTAAATTAATTAAATCCAGCTTATTTGGCCAAGATTCAACCCTAGCCATCGCGCTTTAACCAGTCGACCACTACCTTATAGGTAGTCGATCGGCCCAAGGAGGGCATCGATTGGTGGGGTCTACGTGGTTAATATTATTTATTTCTTTTTACCCCTATTTAATTATTTTTATTTTGAAAAATTCAAACGCTAATAACTTTTTCATTTGAACTTTAATCGCAAAGCCCATATATGAAAGTAGCTCAAAAAATCGCCATGAACACAATGGTGCAAGTTTCATGGCCAAATTTTGACATTTTCTCAATTCCGTTTTTAAGCCTTAATAATTATATATTAGTAACCATTAATTTTATAGGGTGTTACAATTGTAATGAACCTTGTTAGAGGCTCCACTAGCATGTGTATGGTTTGTCGTGGTTTGGTCTTATCAAGTCATGAATATTTTTTTGCTTGTGATCGCTTTATTTTGGGTATGGACTGGCTTCATAGATACAGAGTAGTGGTGGATTGTGAGAAGTCATTAGTGACGATAAGGGAAGATGATGGACGGAAGTTAGTGTTAGGCTGCCTACTAGATAATGAGGTAATGGTTGGATTTCTACATTCACTCGGTATCCTACACAACGAGTTGTCATCAGTGCTTATTGTTATGGAGTATTCAAACATATTTGAGGAGGTGACCGAAGTTCCTTCATACATAGAGATCGAGTTTCATATTGACTTTGTAAAAGGTGCTAGACTGATTGTGATGCCTTTGAGGAGAATGGGGCCTAGAGAGCACCGAGAGCTCGAGGTGTAAGTGAATGACCTATTGAGAAAGGGTTTGGTCCTAGGAGTATTTCTGAGTGGGAGTGCCTGTATTATTCGCCAAAAAGGCAGATAGTTCCCTTAGACCTGTGTCCATCAACGTGAGCTGAATAAAGTGATGAGAAAGAACAAGTATCCACTCTCATGTATTGATGACTTGTTGGATCAACTCCATGGTGCTGAAGTATTTTCTCGACTGGATCTTGCATCAAGACTCCACCAACTGAGAGTAGCGAAAGAGAGCGTGTCGACTACAGCATTCTATATGCCATCCGGATTCTAAGAGTTGTTTGTCATGCCATTTTAGCTAACAATTGCACCAGCATACCTTGTTGATCTCATGAAACGTGTTTTCAGGGACCATCTAAATAAATTCATGCTTATGTTCGTCGATGATATTCTCATCTACTCACAGACAAAAGAGGAAGACATGACACATTTAAGGATTATACTCGAGGTATTGATAGAGAAGCGACCAAAATCTAAGTGTCACTTTTGAATAAGGGAAGTACAATTTCTGGGCCACGTTGTTTCTAAGCAGGGAATTACTGTAGATCCTGTAAAGTTGCAGCAGTCCAAGATTCGAATAGACCCAAAAACACTATGGATATGAAGAGTTTATTGGGGTTAGCTTGATATTATAGATGTTTCATCTAGGACTTCTCCAAAGTAGCTGCACTGTTGACTCATACGATGAAAAAAGAATTTAGTTTTACTTGGGATGCAAGATGCAAGCATGCATTCGTGAGTCCAAAAGAAAAGTTGACGAGTGCACCCATGTTGACCATTCTGAGTGGAAATGAAGAGATGACGATAAACACTGATGCTTGTGGTACCGGATTGGACATGGTATTGATGTAGGAGGGCAAGGTTAAGGCTAAGGTTGTTGCATATGCTAGTTGATAATTAAAGCCGCGTGAGGAGAAATACCCGTTCCATGGTTTGAGTTAGCAGCAGTTGTGTTTGCGCTGAAGATTGAGGCATTATCTTTTGGGAAAGAGGTTTGAGTTGTTCATCGATCATGATTCACTGAAGTACCTCTCTTCGTAGAAGGATCTTAATCTTCGCCGGTAGCGATGATTAGAGTTCCTAGCCTCCTATGACTTTGAAATTGCATATACACTAGTGAAAGAGAATGTAGTCGCCAATGCATTGAGTAGGAGAAATGCTAGCTTAGGAGATATGTTCCTAGAGTGGACGTAGTTAGAGTATATTACTGGTTATGATTTCTGATCGAGGTGTGAGCTAAAGCCAAAGATATTGGCAAGCTTGACTACCAAACCTACCCTAATTGAGCGGATCGGCACTGGTCAGAGGCATGATGCCAGACTAGCTAAGATTATTGCTAAGATTGAAGCTGGAGTAGAGTCTGAAGAGATGAGGCGGTACAGACTCGACCGAGATGGTTGGCCTCGTAAAGATGGGAGATTGTTTATTCTCGATGTTGATGGGTTGAGGGATGAGGTATTGCAAGAGCGCCATCATTCGAGATTGACTATCCAACCCGACGATAATTAAATGTATGGTGATATGAAACATGCCTACTATTGGGAAGAGATGAAGAAGGACGTTGGGACATTCATCTCAAAGTGCATGAACTGCCATATAGTAAAGGCAGAGCAGAAGAAACCTAGTGGTTTGATGTAACCGCTAGAAGCACCGGATTGAAAGTGGGAACAAGTGTGGATGGACTTCATCGATGGAATGCTGAGGACTAGAGGTGGGTATAATAGCATTTGAGTCATAGTCGATCAAGTGACCAAGAGTGCTAGGTTTATATGTGTCAAGTCAAGTAGAACTGCAGCCAAACTAGCCGGATCATATATCAAGTGGATAATGCAGTTCCATGGTGTACCGATGAGCATTGTGAGTGAGAAAGACCCATTATTCACTAGTGGGTTTTGAAAGAGCTTACAAGAGGCATTGGGGACAGAGCTGCATCTGAGTATAGTTTATCAACTTCAAACTGATGGCCAAACCAAGAGAGTGAATAGTACCTTAGAGGATCTCTTGCGGACTTGCATAATTGACTTTGGAGGCTCGTGGCGTGATCATTTATAGCTTGTTGAATTGCATACAACAACAGTTATCAGTCCAACATAGGTATGGAACTTATCGAAGCATTATATGGTCGCCCGTGCAACGCCCCTTAGTATTGGTGGGAAGCAAACGAAAAGCGGATACATGGACCAGATATGGTTAGAGAAACTTCGAAGAAGATCAAGATCATTTTCTAGTTGATGAAAGTCAACCGAGATAGACAAAAAGCTAAACTAATAAGAGATGTAGAGATCTAGAGTTCTCTATCGGTGATATAGTGTTTGTCAAGACCTCTCCATTAAAGAATGTAATTTGGTCCGGTAGTAAAGAGAAGTTAGGCCCGAGATTTGTAGGTCCTTTTCCAATAATAGAGAGGATTGGGAACCTTGCTTATGAGTTGACTTACCTCAAAGAATGGTGGGAGTGCACAATGTGTTCCACGTTTCTCACTTGTGGAAGTTTGTGCATGACTCAGACGTGACTATCGCATCGGGTCAACTAGATTATAACAAGATTGAACCAAAAGCTTCGGCACCTCGTAGGCCTATTCATATCATTGGGCGTGATATGAAGCAGCTTAGGAGGAAGATGGTGAAGTCTATGAAGGTTCAGTGGAGTGAAAGCGAGGGCGATTGCACATGGGAGGCAGAGGAGAGCATGAGGACAGCTTATCCAGAGCTTCTTACTTGGTAACACTTTATGTTTATTGCTTTTACTTTCACTTCTGATATCATAAAGTATACTTTACTGTAGTATCCTTCATGTTGGGATAGGCTCGGAAGTTACCTTTTGATATTTGTTATTGTGTATGCATGTTTGGTGAGTGATGGTTGCCTGTGCTTGGATATGATCGTAAGGCATGCGGGATAATCTTACTGATTTTATTTGGGATTTTTGGGGGGGGGGAATTCCTGGGAGAGTGAATGTAACAAACCATATTTTACGTATTGAAGAATCATAAAATATTAATATTATTTTTATATAGGGTCGTACGATTCTATAACTTTAGGAAATGACTACTACAGATATTTTCCATCCTTAGAATTTTTATCGAACGGTTTGGACCCATAAATTCTTGTAAGGCCTATAACTTTTGATAGGAGCCGCATTAGGGTCCGAAACACTTAGTTCAGATCAGGATGATGGTTTCTCTTTACGTAGAGTGGTCACAATAGGAAAATGGATTACCATTTTGGAGATATGCCTGATTGAAGTTCCGCTTGATTTTGAAAAGCTTAGTGGGTAATTATAGGGATTAGCGGCTAAGCCTAAAGCCCATTTCGAGATTAGAGCCCATAGGGGGCTATGGGACTTCTTCTTGTCTTTTCACACTTTTCAAAATAGTTAGAGAAACCCCCATTAACATTCTCTAATCCTAAAACCACTCCAAACCTTACTCTAATCAACCAAATCTTTTCATTAAGAGGAGATTGACGAAATTAGCACGTAGATTTGAGGATATGCTATTGTAGACACCTTTAATCTACTGTTCATCTTGGGATTTAAGCTCGTTTTGGATTTCTTTGGATTTAGGTGAGTGGTTGGAACCTCTCACTTACTAATTAGTCACTACATGTTTGTAAATGATGTTTTAAAATTATTTTTGACCCTAAAACATGTTTTAAACCATATTTAATCGCAGTGGTTATTTTCAGACAATTTGTAGAGTTTCTATGAAAATATGTTCTTATGGATCTCCCTTGTTCTTATGGATCTTCCATATATTCTTACCCTTAGATCTAGGCTATAATTTGATGTATGTGAATGCTTCCTTGTTTAGACATATTGTATATGTTGAATGCTAGTATGTATGTTGTTTATTTGGTTGAAAATGTCGATCGAATGACAACTTAAAAATAGGAATACTGTTACAACTCATTGCTGATCCATGAAGGCGACGTTGGCCAAATTTGATATGAGTTGTATAGGGTGACAAAGAAGACCTCACAAGGCTATGCTTCAAATTTTAAGTTTTTTGGAGTCATTTTTCTCAAGTTATGGGTGAAAGAAGTTAGATTAGCGGTGATGTTCAAGTGTTGGATTAGTAGAGAGCTTGCTTCGGGTTTCATTTCGGGTCACATAAGGGCTAACTTCGTGTCCACTTTGAGTCGCATATGGGTTTATTTAGAGTAACACTTTGGGAAAGAAAATGGCTTAAGCATTGGATCAGTGGGCTTGGTTTGGGTGGAGCATGGATTAGTGGGGTTAGGTCGGTGGAGCATGGATTGGTGGGGTAAGGTCGGTGGAGGCTTGGATCGGGTACTTATTGATCCAGGGTTGCTAGGATCAGTGATAGGAGGAAGCGAAGTTACTCTGGGTCATTCATGTGTTTACTCTAGGTCATTCACGTGCCTGCTTCGGGTCTACATGCAATCAACTTCGGGTTCAAGGAAGGGGGTTTCGAATCAACTCAAGTGCTTGGCCATGTTTGACCAACGTCTGGTTCGGCACCGAGTTGTGCAACTCGGTGATGAACCATGGACTTTGATGATGCGTAGCTTGGTGATGGGGAGTGACCGCTTCGATAATGAGATAGTTGTATTTCAATATAAAGAGTATACGGCTATAGGTTAGATTTTAGGAACTGTTAAAGGACGATTATGGGACAAACGATGATGTTTCACAACTATTGATGATTGTCGAGAATAGTCCCAATCTTGATGACTTCAGAAGGGAGTTATGATGACTTAGAGACCAGTTCCAGGATGCACTCTATTGTAGATAACATGTGCAAAGGGATGGTAGGTGCTTAGAGGTTTTTGGTGTACTCATAAACCTGGGTTACATAGGGATATCCACTTGGATCACGATGGTTTCTTATCTTCATATGGGAGATTTGTTTACCCCGGACTATCGTGATAGGTAATTTGGTTTCTATCCTAGATAAGTGGTGTGGATTCAAGTATCGAGAAACTAGGATGTTGACTGTCACATAGGTAGTCTAGTCCCTGAATGCGATGGTTCTAGCAAGTTATCATATGTCCAATGCACTAAGTGAGTGAATGTGAGGATGGATAATGGATGCTATATTTTCTTTGATTATTTATCATACTAGGGATGTAATATGATGTAGCTATCTTTGATGTAGATATTTGGACACCCATTAATACCTTGATATATAGTACACCCATGATGGCTATCATAGAGTAGCATATATCTAATGTTATGTTTAAACTCTATGGATGCACACAAAGGTCAGGTTTGACCCTCCATACACTACGTCCTAGTATACTGACTTTATAGTATTTGAGATTTTCTACCATTCAAACTAGACTGTTGTCTGACTTAGGATTTTACTTTTCATTCTATTATTCCAGGTGCTCTTAAAGGAGCGATTAGGGATATCAGTTTGGTGAGCACTTCGAACTGGACATTTGACGAGTAGGTGGCTACACTCTTACGTATTAGTGTGTGTAGCTATTATTGCTTATAATTCCTCTATGCAGCACTATGGAGCTTACTAGTGCCTTTATCTATTTAGAGACACTTACCTATTGAGTATTATCAGTTGTATGAACTCGATCACTTATGATGTATAGCTTTATGGATTTGTGCACTCTGATTTCTATGGTTCATTTAGTTATTATTGTCTCGTCTATTTTATATCTGTGATGGCTATTATATTTTATTAGATGTGATGTGAGATATGTGACATGTTATATGATGTTTTATTTACTTTACAACCCTTGATAACCATCCTATATCGGTCGAGCACCGTTATAGTGCACTATACGGGTTATATTGGGTGTTGGAGGTATAAAGTGGTCATTACAATTGCTAGCTTTGCCACCTATCATTCATGCTTCAAGCCCTAGTGCTTCAATAACCAATTCAACCATCTTTGCCTCAACACTCATTCCTCCTGTACCATCTACCAGCTCTGGCCCTGACTAGACCCTTATAAAATATTGGCAAGATACTTTCTCCTCCCGTTAGCGGCACTTCTCTCACACCTTCTGGCACCCCTACCTATCCAGTTGACCCTATTAACTAGGCCATCAAATAGGAAACTTCACATTTTAGTAAAAGCACTTCAGATAAAGAGTCGGTCAAGAAAAATAAGGATAAGAAGTGCCGCGCCCAACAGACCTCGAATGGGAACAAGTGTGGTAAGAAGAAATGATCGGTTCTCGCATCCATCCGAAGATATTTATTTTGTCTTTTGTTTTTCTTTCTATCACTATCATGTATATAGGTTGTCATTGTGCGGGAGCGGCCCCTGCAACTCTTATACTCAAAGATATGTAAAAACAAATATCGTTTTATATCCATCCTTTGTTTTATTTACATTATTGTATCTTTTATTTATGTTGCATATATACTCACCTTCATGCATAATATAATCATCTATAACTCAATTACTTATATTATACATGTCTGTGTTTACGATCTGTGCAATGTCATTATTTACTGTAACTTTGTACATATAAATAAATCTTTACAATTGCTTAGTATTGTTATGTTACTCAGCTTTGTCTATCATTGTTTGAACATTTCTTGTTCGACTATCAAAAATATAGTTCATCGATCGACTCCATTTATCTTTGGTCAAACGTATCTCGCTTCGTCATACATAAAGTTGTACCTATAAGAGATTCAATTGTACATTGACTCCTATCTCCAGGAATCAGTGTCTTAGATGCCTATCTTCTGGCATCATTCCTTAACCTTACCTATCTCTGGATGTTGGTTAAAGAATAGATATGTAGGGATGAATTATCGATCGACCCTAGTACGATTATACACCAACGATCTAATCATGGACCGAAGGAGTTCATCGGGGCCCATCTTCAGGTACCTAGATATCTGGTTTTCAAAACATGGAATGTCTGATTTTGTCACTAGTCACGTAGTACAAATTCAAACTTTAAGAATATAATTCCATTGGTTTAAAAAGCCAACTTTATTTATGAATAGGAAGATAAAATTCCTTACCTTATTACATCAAATCCTGACAAATGGGATGACTTATTTGCAAAAAATGATGTTAAGTGAAATAGTATCGTAGATGCTCACTATTACATGCCTGTCGAATTGGGATCCCAACAATAGTCGATGGATTGAAAGTTCCATCTCCAAGCTTCTATTCAACCTCGTAGGGACCTTCCAAATATGGACCAAGTGCCCCCATACCGAGAAAGACCCGTTTCAAAATAAGATCGTCTATCTCAAAGGTACAGTTTCTAACCTTGGTATTGAATCGCATTGCAACTCTTATCTAGTGATCAGCTACCCTCAAATCAGCCTCTTCTTATTTTTCTTCAACCAAGTCAAAAGACTCAGGTAATAGTTCCTCATTTATCTTGGGATCAACATGCAAACATCTATGAGAAGGGACTTCAGATTTGATCGGTATCATGGCCTCAACTTTATAGGCCAATGCGAATGGAGTATGGCCAGTTGCAGACTAGTGGGTTGTCCTATAAGCCCACAATTCAAGTGGTAGCTCAACAACCCAGTTGCCTTTGGCTTTTTTCAATATTTTCATGATGATGGATATAATGATCTTGTTTACTGCTGCCACCTATCCATTTGCTTACGGGTGTGCTATAACTGACAAGCTCTCCTCAATTCGATTTTGAACATAGAATTTTTTGAATTCGGCGCCCTCGAATCGAGTTCCTTTATCAGTGACTATGTTTTGTAGAACTCCAAATATGCATAGGGTTTTCTTCACTATGAAGTTGATCATTTTCTTCGAAGTGATCTCATAAGCGGTTTTGCTTCAGCCCACTTTGTGAAGTCGTCCATAGCCACTATCGCATATTTCGCACTGCTTCTCGACATTGGCAGCATACTAATAATGTCTATTCCCTATACCGCAAATGGTCATGGGCTAACCATTTGTGTACACTTAGTAGATGGGGCTTTTAGTATCTTCGCAAACTTTTTGCACTTATCTCATCTTTTAGAATAGTCGGCCGCATCTATGTTGAATGTAGGCCAAAAGTATCCATAGCGAAGAACCATCTTTCCTAATGTCGGCCCCCAAGTGTGATAACCATACCTACCTTTATGCATATCTACAAGAATTTTCTTAGCTTCTTCTTTGGTGACATGCTTCGGCAAGGGAGTCTAGAATCTTTCCCTATACAACACTCCTTGCATGAGGAACTAGGGTATAGTACGCATGAGTTTTCGTCGTTCATTCCTTCCATTAGGGAGGATCCTTTTAGCAAATATTCCTTAATCAAAGTCATCCATAACCCTTCTCTTCCTTGACATCCAAGAACTAATCAATGTCTATCTCATCTATGCTAGGAGCAATCAACATCTATCTCATCTATGTTAGGAGTCATCAAAGTCTCAACTAGAATGATACCCAAAAGCTATGCATCCATAAAACTCGTCAATTTAGCCACTGAATATACTTCCTCATTCCTTTCCTATCTCGATTCATGCAATCGATACTTCGTATTTAGCTTCATTTTTTATCACTTGGAACTCCAGCTTTAGTGCATCAGATTCTTCATCCTTCCGAATTCATAGGATTAACTCCTAGCCCATAATTATACTCGTTGGCAACTCCATCTACGTACAACTTCCATCGAGAAAGATTAACACATTCCTCTTCCATTTCATCATCCCGAATGATGAATTCGACACTGAAATATGCTAATATCTATCCTCGAATTGCCTTCATAGGACGATACATTATGTCATACTGGATCAACTCAATGTTCTATTTTATTAGTCTTCTCAAAGTCTTGAGTTGATGTAGTACTTGCCTCAACGGCTAATCAATCAACATCTTGATTGGATGTTCCTAGAAGTATGGCCTCAACTTCCTCGAAGCAATCATCAAATAGTATGCTAGCTGTGACGACCCGACTTTCCACTCCCGGAAAATCGCATCGACAGTAAGAAAGAAAGGGGTGAGAAATAGAAAAGAGAAGAAGAGAAAAGAAAACAACAACAGATACTCACAGCGGAAACGAAACGAAATATAATATATCACATAAATATTACATAGTATTATATACATCATCTATCAGAGTTACACAGATTACACATCACATACTAGACAGTTATAAACATCTGTCTAGTTATTACATCTCAACACAATACAGATCAATACAAAGATCAACACAGCGGAAAACTACTATCTATATCTACAACGCCGAAGCCTCCTGCTCCATTGCTCCTCCAGATTACTCGTCAAAGCTAAACCTGAATCCCTTGGCTACTCGTAAAAATTTGAGTACCCAAGAGTTTATAAAACAGAAATAAACAACTTGGGTCAGACATGGGTCTGGTGTGAGTAACAGGTTAAACTTGTTTAACTTCAAAACCTTTTGAAAGAAAAGGTATCACGTAAGACTCCCCACCAATAAATATGGGTAAGTTTTTACCTTACGCTAACCAAAACATTTGATAGGAAATTCGATTGTATTATAATAGGTCTAGGGTTTTCAAATAAATATGAAATAGCTGGAATGCTTACATCTCACGTTCCAACATAGTTGGGCACAACTAAAACGTACGGCACTTATTGGAGTTTGGATTCCATCAATGGCAGGGCTACCGGGGTACCGCCCGTCATAGTACGTGGCCTAGATCACCGTACCGAGGATCACTCCCAATCCCCTGCAACACAAGGCCGGAACATCCCTTACTGGATAATTCCCGCACAAGATATCCCAGCAGTTGGAGCTCACAACTTCCCACACAGCCGAATAATAATAAGAAGGGACCTCTAGACAGAGATAATCTTGTCCTACTTGGGTGCTACCCACTAACCTTGCTGCACCTCCCCTGTTTTAGCCATTCCCGGTTTGTGAGGCTTGAGGTCACGATTACCTTTAAAAAAGAACACATCACTTAGAATGCTCATCGTCCACCTGACGATGTGCTGAAAGCATTCAATCCATACAAGTTCGTTCCGGGTTCGAACGAAACCGAAGGCATTATCTCGTTACACTCGTATTGGAATCACCCTCAGAGTTAACGACAATAACCCTTGCACTCTAAATCTTTATCTCGAATCTGAAAGTACTATCTCCGTCAACTCATTACGGAATCACCCACAGAGTTATACTGACAAAGAATCGTTCTTACACCTCGAGTCTTCACTTGCTCCATTTGGATTTCACGACCTAACGTAAATTTGGATCGATGTGGTATTCGGGTCTCCAGACCTGGAAATCCGGTATACGGAAACCCGATCCCGGTCTCATCGAAATCCAAAACGTATCTTTTAAGGCCAAGTTGTTTTAAAGGTTAAAACAATTTAATTCAATTATCTTTATACACTTAGAAAAATAATTCACAATAGATAATCAACATTATCAATATCATCAGATAATCCATATTATCACAATTCAACTAAACATCCATATCACATAGCATATATCTCATCAGAGATATCAATCAAATGCAAAGCATTCAGTATTATCATCCATCCATAAGTAATGATCTATATCATCTTTAATTAATTTAAAGTTAATTAAATTAATTACTTTTATTTTATAAATCCTTCTTACTTAAACATTAATTAATTACAAATTAATTAATTATCCTCTAATCACCTTTTTCAATTAATCATCTTTGATTAATTATCTTTTAATTACCTTCAAGTAATTTATCCTTAATTAATTACTTAAATTAATTAACCTTAACCACTTATAGTAATTAACCTTTAATTACTTCATTAATTAATTAACTATAATTAATTAAATTAATCACTATAATTAATTATATTAAACCTTAATTAATTACATTAATTAATCACTTCATTTATTAATTATACTTAATTAATCAATCTTAATTACATTATTAATTATATTAATTAATGATCCTTAATTACAAATTAATTATTAATTACTTAAATTAAATTAATTATATTAAGTAATTAAACTTTAATTAAAACACATTTATTAATTACTCTTGATTAATCTCCTTTAGTAATTAACTACTTTTAATTACTTTCATTAACTAAATTAATTACTCCTTAATTAATTTCTTAATTAATCCCTTGATTAATTATTCAAAGTAATTTAAACTTAAATTACTTTCCTTAATACATAACCATCAATTAATTACTTCCAGTAATTATCTTATTATTTACTTCCTAAATAATCATACCTTAATAATTACATTAAGTAATTATTATCAAATCATTTCTTAATTAATTAATCTAACCAAATCAAATTAACTTAATTAATTACAATAAGTAATTAATTCTTAATTACTTCCATTAAGTAATTCATTTAAAACAAATTCTATAATTTATTATCTTAAATTAATTAACTAATTAATTATCAAAATTAATCCTATTAATTAATTATTTAATAATCCATAGTTAATGACCTCCATTAACTATTAACAACTCTTTAATTACTTTTCTTAAGTAATTAAATTGGATTAATTATTATTAATTCCAAATTGATAAATCTTAATAACAAATTAATTTATCTCTAATTATTAAATTAATTAAGTGTTATCCATAACTTAATTAATCTTTAATTACTTTATTAATTAATTTCTAAACATTAATTAATATTCTATTTTAAAATCCTTAATTATAAATTATTTATTCCTAATTAATTTATCTTAATCATAAATAATTTAGTTTAAATCTTTAATTTATTATTTATTTAATTAATCCAAATGATTAATTAATCAAACAAATTAATTATCCATTTTAAACCATTAAAATTATTAAAACAATTTAATTTAAAAACTTTCTTTTATTTCAAATCTGAGATACAAATTTAAATTTGATTTCAGATTAACTCAGATTTAAACTTCTGTTTAAATATTTCTTTACAAAATTAAATTCAGTTTAAAACTTTTAAACATACAGGTTTTAAACCTGTCAACCTAACATACTCGAGACCCCTGATTACTTCGAGTCGTACCCTTAAATCCTTCGAGTCTCACCCGAGTTTCCCCTGTCAAAAACCTACAGCTAAACGAAGAAACTCACCAATCTCTACTTCGAGTTCTCATTCTAAAATCCCGAGATGACCTTCGAGTAAACCCCACAACCAACCCTACTGACACACACGCGACATCGTGCACATGCACCACCGCCACAGCCACCTCCGACCATCCCTGGCACCCTCAACCAATCGACCATCGATGTAGCAACTAAACCCAATTATCGATTCACACATTCCAGCCTTCGATCGAAATCAAGCAATGCAGATGGAAACAGAAAACCAACATCACCAGAAAACACCTCGAAACCATGATGCCGTTCATCAGAACCCACTGCGCTTCCGGCCACATTTCCGCGTATCATCCACGCAACCACTTACCAAAATTCATCTAACTCGATGCTTCAGAGATGCCGCCACGATCACATTTCCAGACTCGACCAAATTAGGTTTAAAAATCTAAACAAACTCGCCGCCTACGCCACGATGTTCAGGAACCCCACTAGGTAATTTTTCCGACCTCCCTGAACCTTCCCCTACCTCCAGCCAAGGTCTCGACTACCCCGAGAGTCACGATCGCCAGAGAAGCCTTAAAACTCATTTTCTGATCAACTTAGAATTTCTCAGTCAAATCTTCATTAAAAATCTTGATTTTACTTTCAAAAATCATTATTCTTGATAACATTTCAGATGGTATACCTGAAACTAAAATCTATGATGTTTGAAATTTACCATATTTTGAATCTTTCCTGTATTTCCAAATTTTCCAGAGAAGCTTTGCTTTGATTTACTTAAATCTATTTTTAAGATTTGAATCTTGCTAAATCTAACAACTTTTGTTTAGATCCTATTGCCTAAAATGAATCAGAGGAATGGAAATTGATTTTTGAACAAGCCTGATGCCTGTAAGCCTGGAACTAATTTCATATGTCTGATTCCAGACATGCACAGCCAACACACACATATATACACAAATTTATACACATACAAGCAAATTTCCAACCTACTTTAAACATGTTTAAACTATTTTTAGATTCTAGTTCACGTTTAAACAAACTTAATTTGTTTGAATATTAATCTCTATAAAAGATTAGATGAGGAAATTAGAAATTTTGTTCTAAGTTTAACTCTGTAACTTAAACAGAGACAATACAGACATAGCCATACATGCACACAGGGTTCTACAATCAAATACACATGTATTTAAATTTAAAACAAACATGCATACATATTTTCAAACATATATCACACTTTCACTTCAAACATTTTACCACATAAATCCAGTTTTAACTGTTTTAAAATCTAAGTTTACTCTTTAAAGAAGATGAACAGAGCATCTAATTGTTAACAGCATACACACTATAAACATTCACATCAGATTCTCACTTATTCATGCAATACTTATTCATTTCAACCATACTAGCATGCAACCATATTTTACTTTAAGTTTTTAAAAGTTACTCACAGTTTTGAGGAAGAACAGAGCCTCTGGTTTTTAAAAGCTTTGTTGATTTCTTTGAAAACAGCCTTGAAAATTTTAGTTGCATCTTTGTTTTGATTTTAAAACTTGCATGCTTTTGATCCCAGATCTATTTGCTTATCTCTGTCTTGAAGAGTACATGCAGGCTTTGATTCAGGTTGAAGAGAACTTGCAGGCTTTGGTTTTAAATTTTGAAAATGCACTTCTAGGTTTTATTTTTGAAGAAGATTACAGGCTTTAGATTTGATAAATCTCTGGTTTGAGGAGTTTTACAGATCTTTGATTTGGGTTGAGGCATTTTATTACTGAATTTCAGATTTTAGCATTTGAGAAAGAGTTTGAGAAATATAGATTATTGACTTCAGATTAGCACTCGAATTTGAGAAAGAGGTTTGAGTTTCTTGTTTTTAAAAAGGAAATAGAAAGGAAGAAGTAAAGGAATGCAATATGTTTATATAAGTGAATTTGAGATTTATAAAAATAAAAGAAAATTAAAAATAATAAAGACACTTGTCAATATAGTTTATCTTTTACTTACACATGTTATATGAAGCTTTAGGCTAAAGACACTTGTCTTATAAGTATTTATTCATAATTCTATTTATTTTAAAGTAATTAAAAAGCCTTTTTCTTTACTTATAAAATACTTATATATATATATATACAAATTACTTTTTTAAAGAAAGAAAACTAAATTTTATTTATAATTAAAAGTTTATACAAATATTCTAAAATCCAAAACAAATTTAAATATTTATTCTTTTGAATTTCAAAACCTAATTTCAAATTCAATTTAAATTAAATCCTAAGATTCAATTTAAAAGTTAAGTTATATATATACATATATAACTATTCATTCCATTAAATAAAAATTCCATATTCTTTAAAATCCATTCATATTAATAAAATTAATACATTATACTTATTATTTGAAATTAACATATTTGATATTTAAATTATTTATATAAGAGATTATATTATCAAGTGATATTTTTAAAAAGAAACAAAACAAGCCTTTTTGTTAACTCTTATATAATTTTAAACTTAAGTAAAAATATCTTAAGCAATTAAAGTATTTTAAAACTATAAATTTACTAATTTAAATAACTTTGAAAAGTCATATTAAATTAAATCTAAATTCCCAATTTACCCAAAACTTCTATTTACAATATATACAAATAAATATATATATATTCAAATAGAAAATATCTTATTAACTTTTAAAAGATAAAATCACCAATTTATACTAATTTAATTAGATTATTAAATTAAATTCAAATCTTATTATCAAAGATCATCAATATCAATTTAATTATTTAACAGATTATTAAATTGATATTGTTAAAATTTCCGGGATATTACATTCCTTCCCCCTTAAAATAATTTCGTCCCCGAAATTTAAACAAAGGTAATTTAATAATCTTATTAAAGATTTTAAATTTTTAAAACACAAGCATATACTATCATCCATATGCTAACAACCATAGCAACCAATTCATCCAATCATTCAAATCTAACTATCCAGACAAAATTCTAGATAAAATTCTTCGAGTTTCCCCAAGTATATATATATACCGGGATACTCGCTCTACAACAATCTAAACTACTAAGCTATAGATCTCCTACTCATCTAGATCTACAGAACTAAACAGAATATCAGACTACAGACGAGTCTGACTCAACAACTAAACCTTCCAGAACTGCTGATTCTAAAACCAGAGATAGATCTTACACGTACCTCTCAGAGACACATAAAACTCAATGAATTCCAGTTGTCCAAACTGACAATTCAATCCTGAAAACCCAATACTTATCCAAATCAGAACACAGAAGAGATCCAAATATAACTTTACTTCACCACATCAGTAGATTCCAAACTTACTTCTCCTATCCAGAGATATACTCCAAACTGCTTTCGCTGCTCAATTCTGATCTGAGGTAGAACACAAGCACAGACTGGACAACTCATTCCAGAAATAAGGTTCACTGATCCATATATAAAACTCAGATACTTCATCAAAACTTGAGTTGCTGCACCAACTCCATCTCTAGGAAACATCCTTCAACTAGACTGAACTACCAGTACTACTCTCGGAATCCTAGTCGATAAGGAAACCCAATCTCCAATGCCGACAAACTTCTGACTTCCCTGAAGACACCCAGAAAAAAAATTTCTGACAACCCAAGAGAACACTCAGACAATCGCAAGTCGCTTTTGCGATCAACCCATCCTATTTCCAAAGAAAACTGTTCCTCTTAACAAATCAGAACAGCCCACACTTAACTATCCAATTCATCGAAGAAATGGATCCACTCTGCTGCTTCTGAACTTCACCTCCAGAAAAACTGCTCAGCCAGAAAACTTCCTGTCAATGCACAGAATACTCCGAGCTGCACTGCTGCCACAGATGCCAAAGAAAAACTCTTCGAGAAACTCGAACTTCAATCAAAACAAAAACACCCTGCTGAACTTAGCCACAAAACCGAAGCAGACTCACTTCCTTAAACTCATTCCAAAGAAAACATCTTCGGGAACATCCATCGTCACTGCATTTCATCACACAGCTACTATTACCTGAGGTATCAAGATACCATCACTTGCTTCTGTTCAACCGATAGATCCAAACTCTACTCATCCAACTTTACAGATAAACTCCGAACCTTAACAGGTTTCCTTCAGAGATTCGATGAAATCCTTCATCACAGCAAAACTTACTCGAGACAGTATTGGGTCTACAGTCTCGATAAATACACTTCCAACCTTAATTCCAACCATTGGTAGTCGTGTTTCATACACTACTACCCTATCTACCTTTATATCTCATATTGGAGAACCTGTACGGGTAACCCAACAATATAGGTAGAATATATATATATATAGTTATATAAAAATTACAAATACGCTCTCTCCCGATAGATACCACTCCAGAGCTAGGTATTCACTCAACCAATAGCTCTGATATTCACTTAACCAAAAGCTTAGGCATTCGCTCAACCTCGCTCTGATACCACGTGTGACGACCCGACTTTCCACTCCCGGAAAATCGCATCGACAGTAAGAAAGAAAGGGGTGAGAAATAGAAAAGAGAAGAAGAGAAAAGAAAACAACAACAGATACTCACAGCGGAAACGAAACGAAATATAATATATCACATAAATATTACATAGTATTATATACATCATCTATCAGAGTTACACAGATTACACATCACATACTAGACAGTTATAAACATCTGTCTAGTTATTACATCTCAACACAATACAGATCAATACAAAGATCAACACAGCGGAAAACTACTATCTATATCTACAACGCCGAAGCCTCCTGCTCCATTGCTCCTCCAGATTACTCGTCAAAGCTAAACCTGAATCCCTTGGCTACTCGTAAAAATTTGAGTACCCAAGAGTTTATAAAACAGAAATAAACAACTTGGGTCAGACATGGGTCTGGTGTGAGTAACAGGTTAAACTTGTTTAACTTCAAAACCTTTTGAAAGAAAAGGTATCACGTAAGACTCCCCACCAATAAATATGGGTAAGTTTTTACCTTACGCTAACCAAAACATTTGATAGGAAATTCGATTGTATTATAATAGGTCTAGGGTTTTCAAATAAATATGAAATAGCTGGAATGCTTACATCTCACGTTCCAACATAGTTGGGCACAACTAAAACGTACGGCACTTATTGGAGTTTGGATTCCATCAATGGCAGGGCTACCGGGGTACCGCCCGTCACAGTACGTGGCCTAGATCACCGTACCGAGGATCACTCCCAATCCCCTGCAACACAAGGCCGGAACATCCCTTACTGGATAATTCCCGCACAAGATATCCCAGCAGTTGGAGCTCACAACTGCCCACACAGCCGAATAATAATAAGAAGGGACCTCTAGACAGAGATAATCTTGTCCTACTTGGGTGCTACCCACTAACCTTGCTGCACCTCCCCTGTTTTAGCCATTCCCGGTTTGTGAGGCTTGAGGTCACGATTACCTTTAAAAAAGAACACATCACTTAGAATGCTCATCGTCCACCTGACGATGTGCTGAAAGCATTCAATCCATACAAGTTCGTTCCGGGTTCGAACGAAACCGAAGGCATTATCTCGTTACACTCGTATTGGAATCACCCTCAGAGTTAACGACAATAACCCTTGCACTCTAAATCTTTATCTCGAATCTGAAAGTACTATCTCCGTCAACTCATTACGGAATCACCCACAGAGTTATACTGACAAAGAATCGTTCTTACACCTCGAGTCTTCACTTGCTCCATTTGGATTTCACGACCTAACGTAAATTTGGATCGATGTGGTATTCGGGTCTCCAGACCTGGAAATCCGGTATACGGAAACCCGATCCCGGTCTCATCGAAATCCAAAACGTATCTTTTAAGGCCAAGTTGTTTTAAAGGTTAAAACAATTTAATTCAATTATCTTTATACACTTAGAAAAATAATTCACAATAGATAATCAACATTATCAATATCATCAGATAATCCATATTATCACAATTCAACTAAACATCCATATCACATAGCATATATCTCATCAGAGATATCAATCAAATGCAAAGCATTCAGTATTATCATCCATCCATAAGTAATGATCTATATCATCTTTAATTAATTTAAAGTTAATTAAATTAATTACTTTTATTTTATAAATCCTTCTTACTTAAACATTAATTAATTACAAATTAATTAATTATCCTCTAATCACCTTTTTCAATTAATCATCTTTGATTAATTATCTTTTAATTACCTTCAAGTAATTTATCCTTAATTAATTACTTAAATTAATTAACCTTAACCACTTATAGTAATTAACCTTTAATTACTTCATTAATTAATTAACTATAATTAATTAAATTAATCACTATAATTAATTATATTAAACCTTAATTAATTACATTAATTAATCACTTCATTTATTAATTATACTTAATTAATCAATCTTAATTACATTATTAATTATATTAATTAATGATCCTTAATTACAAATTAATTATTAATTACTTAAATTAAATTAATTATATTAAGTAATTAAACTTTAATTAAAACACATTTATTAATTACTCTTGATTAATCTCCTTTAGTAATTAACTACTTTTAATTACTTTCATTAACTAAATTAATTACTCCTTAATTAATTTCTTAATTAATCCCTTGATTAATTATTCAAAGTAATTTAAACTTAAATTACTTTCCTTAATACATAACCATCAATTAATTACTTCCAGTAATTATCTTATTATTTACTTCCTAAATAATCATACCTTAATAATTACATTAAGTAATTATTATCAAATCATTTCTTAATTAATTAATCTAACCAAATCAAATTAACTTAATTAATTACAATAAGTAATTAATTCTTAATTACTTCCATTAAGTAATTCATTTAAAACAAATTCTATAATTTATTATCTTAAATTAATTAACTAATTAATTATCAAAATTAATCCTATTAATTAATTATTTAATAATCCATAGTTAATGACCTCCATTAACTATTAACAACTCTTTAATTACTTTTCTTAAGTAATTAAATTGGATTAATTATTATTAATTCCAAATTGATAAATCTTAATAACAAATTAATTTATCTCTAATTATTAAATTAATTAAGTGTTATCCATAACTTAATTAATCTTTAATTACTTTATTAATTAATTTCTAAACATTAATTAATATTCTATTTTAAAATCCTTAATTATAAATTATTTATTCCTAATTAATTTATCTTAATCATAAATAATTTAGTTTAAATCTTTAATTTATTATTTATTTAATTAATCCAAATGATTAATTAATCAAACAAATTAATTATCCATTTTAAACCATTAAAATTATTAAAACAATTTAATTTAAAAACTTTCTTTTATTTCAAATCTGAGATACAAATTTAAATTTGATTTCAGATTAACTCAGATTTAAACTTCTGTTTAAATATTTCTTTACAAAATTAAATTCAGTTTAAAACTTTTAAACATACAGGTTTTAAACCTGTCAACCTAACATACTCGAGACCCCTGATTACTTCGAGTCGTACCCTTAAATCCTTCGAGTCTCACCCGAGTTTCCCCTGTCAAAAACCTACAGCTAAACGAAGAAACTCACCAATCTCTACTTCGAGTTCTCATTCTAAAATCCCGAGATGACCTTCGAGTAAACCCCACAACCAACCCTACTGACACACACGCGACATCGTGCACATGCACCACCGCCACAGCCACCTCCGACCATCCCTGGCACCCTCAACCAATCGACCATCGATGTAGCAACTAAACCCAATTATCGATTCACACATTCCAGCCTTCGATCGAAATCAAGCAATGCAGATGGAAACAGAAAACCAACATCACCAGAAAACACCTCGAAACCATGATGCCGTTCATCAGAACCCACTGCGCTTCCGGCCACATTTCCGCGTATCATCCACGCAACCACTTACCAAAATTCATCTAACTCGATGCTTCAGAGATGCCGCCACGATCACATTTCCAGACTCGACCAAATTAGGTTTAAAAATCTAAACAAACTCGCCGCCTACGCCACGATGTTCAGGAACCCCACTAGGTAATTTTTCCGACCTCCCTGAACCTTCCCCTACCTCCAGCCAAGGTCTCGACTACCCCGAGAGTCACGATCGCCAGAGAAGCCTTAAAACTCATTTTCTGATCAACTTAGAATTTCTCAGTCAAATCTTCATTAAAAATCTTGATTTTACTTTCAAAAATCATTATTCTTGATAACATTTCAGATGGTATACCTGAAACTAAAATCTATGATGTTTGAAATTTACCATATTTTGAATCTTTCCTGTATTTCCAAATTTTCCAGAGAAGCTTTGCTTTGATTTACTTAAATCTATTTTTAAGATTTGAATCTTGCTAAATCTAACAACTTTTGTTTAGATCCTATTGCCTAAAATGAATCAGAGGAATGGAAATTGATTTTTGAACAAGCCTGATGCCTGTAAGCCTGGAACTAATTTCATATGTCTGATTCCAGACATGCACAGCCAACACACACATATATACACAAATTTATACACATACAAGCAAATTTCCAACCTACTTTAAACATGTTTAAACTATTTTTAGATTCTAGTTCACGTTTAAACAAACTTAATTTGTTTGAATATTAATCTCTATAAAAGATTAGATGAGGAAATTAGAAATTTTGTTCTAAGTTTAACTCTGTAACTTAAACAGAGACAATACAGACATAGCCATACATGCACACAGGGTTCTACAATCAAATACACATGTATTTAAATTTAAAACAAACATGCATACATATTTTCAAACATATATCACACTTTCACTTCAAACATTTTACCACATAAATCCAGTTTTAACTGTTTTAAAATCTAAGTTTACTCTTTAAAGAAGATGAACAGAGCATCTAATTGTTAACAGCATACACACTATAAACATTCACATCAGATTCTCACTTATTCATGCAATACTTATTCATTTCAACCATACTAGCATGCAACCATATTTTACTTTAAGTTTTTAAAAGTTACTCACAGTTTTGAGGAAGAACAGAGCCTCTGGTTTTTAAAAGCTTTGTTGATTTCTTTGAAAACAGCCTTGAAAATTTTAGTTGCATCTTTGTTTTGATTTTAAAACTTGCATGCTTTTGATCCCAGATCTATTTGCTTATCTCTGTCTTGAAGAGTACATGCAGGCTTTGATTCAGGTTGAAGAGAACTTGCAGGCTTTGGTTTTAAATTTTGAAAATGCACTTCTAGGTTTTATTTTTGAAGAAGATTACAGGCTTTAGATTTGATAAATCTCTGGTTTGAGGAGTTTTACAGATCTTTGATTTGGGTTGAGGCATTTTATTACTGAATTTCAGATTTTAGCATTTGAGAAAGAGTTTGAGAAATATAGATTATTGACTTCAGATTAGCACTCGAATTTGAGAAAGAGGTTTGAGTTTCTTGTTTTTAAAAAGGAAATAGAAAGGAAGAAGTAAAGGAATGCAATATGTTTATATAAGTGAATTTGAGATTTATAAAAATAAAAGAAAATTAAAAATAATAAAGACACTTGTCAATATAGTTTATCTTTTACTTACACATGTTATATGAAGCTTTAGGCTAAAGACACTTGTCTTATAAGTATTTATTCATAATTCTATTTATTTTAAAGTAATTAAAAAGCCTTTTTCTTTACTTATAAAATACTTATATATATATATATACAAATTACTTTTTTAAAGAAAGAAAACTAAATTTTATTTATAATTAAAAGTTTATACAAATATTCTAAAATCCAAAACAAATTTAAATATTTATTCTTTTGAATTTCAAAACCTAATTTCAAATTCAATTTAAATTAAATCCTAAGATTCAATTTAAAAGTTAAGTTATATATATACATATATAACTATTCATTCCATTAAATAAAAATTCCATATTCTTTAAAATCCATTCATATTAATAAAATTAATACATTATACTTATTATTTGAAATTAACATATTTGATATTTAAATTATTTATATAAGAGATTATATTATCAAGTGATATTTTTAAAAAGAAACAAAACAAGCCTTTTTGTTAACTCTTATATAATTTTAAACTTAAGTAAAAATATCTTAAGCAATTAAAGTATTTTAAAACTATAAATTTACTAATTTAAATAACTTTGAAAAGTCATATTAAATTAAATCTAAATTCCCAATTTACCCAAAACTTCTATTTACAATATATACAAATAAATATATATATATTCAAATAGAAAATATCTTATTAACTTTTAAAAGATAAAATCACCAATTTATACTAATTTAATTAGATTATTAAATTAAATTCAAATCTTATTATCAAAGATCATCAATATCAATTTAATTATTTAACAGATTATTAAATTGATATTGTTAAAATTTCCGGGATATTACACTAGCTTCTCTAGCTTTGGATTATTCTTCTCCGCTCCAGTAAGAAGTTTGCTAATATAGTACACTAGCCCTTGGATTATACACACCTCATGTACCATGGCTAAACTCAGCACATGAGCAGACGTGGCTAAGTAAATGAATAAATCTTCTCCTTCCAAAGGTTTTGAAAACATTGGTTGTCTATCCATACGATCTAACAAATTCTGGAAAGTTTCATGACATTCCTTCATCCAAACAAACTTTCCTTTTTTTTCTTGATGGCATCAAAGAACGGTATGCATTTATTGGTAGCCTTCGAGATAAATATACCCAGTGTTGAGACCTTTTCATTCAAGCTCTACATCACCATCCTCGACTTCGTGGCAGTAACCTCTCTTAATGAATTAATCTACTCCGATTTAACTTCAATGCCCCTTGAGTTCACAATGAAACCCAAAAACTTGCCCAATACGACTTCGAAGGAAAAATTCAGTGGATTGAGCTCCATTCCATACTTTCAAAGTACATCTAACATCTCTGACAGATCGCTTATGTGATTCATCGATCATTGTGAATTCATAAGCATATCATCCATATATACCTCTATAGTCCCACTGGTCTAATCTTTATACATTCAGTTCACCAATCGTTGGTAGGTAGCTCCACTGTTCTTCGACTGAATGGAATAACCTGAAAACAATATACTCCTAAATCTGGGACACGCGCCATAATTTAATTGTGTTGGAGTATGCTTCAATAAAAGATAGCATTTCTATCCGACTGTTCCATCTACCAGTTGGTTGATTCGCGACAACGGGATGTAATCCTTTGGGCATGTTTTATTCACTTTGGAATAATCAATGCATGTTTTCCATTTCCCATTCACCTTTTCAAACAACACTGGACCCGATACCCATTTCGGGTATAATGCATCGCAGATGAAGCTATTCACCTTCATCTCATCCACTTCTTCTTTCAACACAGTGGATCGCTCTGATTCCATACTGCATCTCTTTTTTCTTCATAAAGGGATATTTTGGGTCCAAATTTAATGTGTGTCATGCTATTTTCGAACAAATTCCACACATATTAGAATGCATCCAAGAAAACACCATGTGTTTTCTAGGAGAAACCCTACCAACTCCTTCTTTGTCTTCAGGTCGTGCTGAAAACCAATCTTGAGAACCTTTGTTGGATCCTCATCATCGATCAAATTGTCGATCGTCGGCTCCACCAAAGCCGTCGTTGCTTCTTCGGCTCCCTTCGTGGGTTCTTTAGTTTATAAAACTTGTCGTTGGACCTAAGCCAAGGCATATGCAATAATTTCTATGCCTCGGATTATTTGGTATAGGGAGGCTTCTCTATATGTTTACCCTTCTCTTGTTGCTTCGCCTCTTTGAGCTCTTCGATATAGCACTCTTGACCTATGCTATGGTCACTTTGAATTGGCCTTACTCCATTCCCAGTCGAAAATTTTATCATCAAACACCATGAAGAAATTGCAACTCAAAAACTAGCAAGGACTAGTCGGCTTAGAAATAAGTTGTAAGCCAAAAAACCATCCACCACAACAAACGATTGTACCCGCACAACCTTACAGCCACCTTGTCTTAATTCAACCGGCAAATCTATGCACCCCACCAGCTCCGTAGCCTCTCTGGTAAATCCTTAGATGCGGGATTTACAAAGCTTTAGATCCTTCTCATCAAGGCACATCTTTTTAAAGGTTTATTTGAATAAGATGTTCACCAAGCTCCCATAATTAATAAGGACTTGATGCATTATAGCTGGCCTATTCACGACTGATATCACCATTAGGTCAATCGTCGATGCTTCGATCCCACATGCGTCTCTGTCTTCAAACACAGTGTCATCTATCGAAGTTCTACATTTTCCGCTGGTGTCACATCTCTAAGGCGAAACACGTTACTTGAGGCACATGCCTTGACAAGCTGCCATACTGCTCCATTTCATTTTAGCTTTTCTCTGTTGGATATAGGCCTCTAGAGATGGTACTAATCATAATTACTCTAGCAAGTTGTTGTAACATCCTGAGAATTTAACAGAAATTAATAAGAAAATTAAATTTAAATAAAACAAGGACTAAAAAGAAACTTTTCGCATATGTCTAAATTTGGCTATGAAACTTGCACCATTGGGATAGTAACAATTTTCTAGATGATTTTTATATCTAACACTTCGAAATTAGATTTAGTACGAAGAAGTTACGGGCATTGGAAGAATTAGACATAGAGTAGAAAATTAAAATAAAAAATTCACAAATTAACACTAGGACAGGTCCACCTAGAAGGGTCGAAGGTCGACCAGTAGCGGTCGACCTAGATAGGATAGTAGCCGACCGTAGTTAAATCCAACGGTTTGGTGACTTGTTCGAATGGTGGTTATGTGTTACTTCATGGCCAAGTATCCGATGAGCGTGCATGATCACTGACAGGATTCATCAACCTAAATCCAACGGCCTAAATTATTTGCCAACCCCTATAAATTCAAGCCTAATCTGGCCCTAAAATTCACATAAAAGTTATGTGTAATGAAACTTGCCTAATTCAAAACTCTCCCATAACCCTAAATCAAAATAAAATCAAATGAAATGAACACAATCAATTGGATCTAGATGGAGCAAGCAGAGCAAGCGTGCGGAGGGGTGATTCTTAAGCAAAGCAAATAGGAAGGGCTTAGGCTTGAGGTGAGTGGGAACAATTTTAATTAGCTGATTATTTACAGTGAAAATTGATCTATTCTCTATGATCTAGGATGATGTTAGAAACCCTAAATTGAAACCTGTAATTCAGAAAAGGAATTGAAATTATTGTAAATTGTAACTAGCACACTTTCTTTCTATTTAAACTGTAAACCCTAAAGTCAGTAATCCTTAAATCTGTATAACTTAATTGAACAGATTAATATTGGAATCAAGAATATGGATTGGTCAAATTAGTGTTTAGGGTTCATTGGAAACTGAAATTGACAACCAAAATTAAATTAATTGAAATCGACATTTAAAACGTTACGAACCCTAAAATTCAGCCTATGATCGGTCGACCCTTGATCCCCGACGGTCCATCAGTAGTGATCAACCGGAAAAGTTTAGCGGTCGGCCGGTAAATGTGTAAATTGCAGAATTTGAACCTCGGTCTAAGGCCCAAGTTTAATAATAAAAATTAACATAAACGATAATTGTTAGTGGGCTTATTTAAGGGCATTTGGATGTATGTAAGGAGTAGTAGTGAAGCTAGTTCTCAACGAGAGGACGCTGGGTCACTTTGGTGTTGGGTAAATGTTCTTTACCCAATTTGGGATCGAGTAATCGATTAAGGGCGATGCATTTTCGCAAATGGCACTCATTGGAGGTTCCATGGTGGACGTGCAACACTAACGAGAATGCCTGATGAGTGGGCCCGACATAACGGGAATCCTAGCATGCACGATTTCTGACGCAACGTGATACAGTTCAGATGGAGGATCCTGGCGCCTGCAATAAAAGGCCAACACTATGATCGAGAGGTGGAAGTGGGTGTAATAAGAGTTGGTATTTCGGATTCTTCCTCTCTAGGCATAGTGAGAAACAGGTAGTCATGGTTAGGGGGAAATCAGTTCCCCAATAGCCTAGTGACATGATAATAGTGGGAAGATATCCCAACAGTAGCTTAGTAGTTGTGTTTTAATAGTTAGTAGCCAAGAGGGCTGTGTTTTGCATATTGAGTGGCTATAGAAGTAATGGCCGATTGTGGGAAGTGAGGTCCGATCCATAATTCGATCCTTGTAGTAGCCTACACAAACTGTAGTGTAGGTATGTATTAGGAAAGAATCCTTAGGTAATAGACCTTATGAATTCATGGACACTTATAGTACACCCTATGCCATCTAAAATAGAGTTAAAGTCAACTGCATATAGTGATCCAAAATTTTATCGCTTTGATTTGTGAATATTTAATTTATTTTAAATATTTAATTAATGGTTTGTAATAATTAAATAACCCTCTCTTAATTTGAAAATTTATTTTCGAATTTTGTTCACGAAAATTGGTAGTTCGATGGAAAATTGAAAATGAGACCAAAACCCACTTTCCAGATTTTCAAGTTTTTATTGAACGATGAGTTGTAGAAAGTTACTATACCTTAGCATACACTTTAAAACAACATTAAAATATTTAGAGAAAACATTTCATTTTGAAATGTTAAGATAAATAAATAAAATAATAATAATAATAAGATCTAATAATTATAAAATATATTTAAATTTGAATTTAAAGTGATGGATTTGAAATTGTAAGATTCCTTAAGTATTGAAATTAACTAAGGCACATGAACATTCTAAAATCCACCATATTTATAAATGGTTAGTACTTTGATGGCTTGAGATAAGATGGGAGAGATGAAAAAATGGATTTAAAGGCATTTGGTCTTTAGCCTTCTTTATTTTTTAACTTCATCTTATATATGCACTTTCCATTTTATATTTCATTTTCACGTTTCCATTTCTTAACTTTGATTTTCACCTTTTTTACCTCTCTTAGTTTGAAAAAAATTCTTCTCTTTTTAGTTTAAAACTTTGAAATTTAGTTGTGGGGGGGGGGGGGGGGGGGTTGAGCTTGATTACTAGGAAAAAAGATTTGATTTTGCATTTCCAATAATTGTGGAAGGTGAGACATTAAAATCTTTGTTTAATAATTTTTGTGAAATAAATGTTGTGTAAATTTATTAGTAGCTTGGTTGTAATTTTTATTTGATACTCATTTTTAGTATTCATTTAAAAATCTTAATATGTTTGTGAAATGGAAGTTATGCTTGCTGTAAATGGACATAAAGAGAGATATAATAAGGTACGGACACTGTTATATTCTCTTCCATCTTTCCTACTCTCTGTAAATAGAAGAAACGTCTTCCTCTTGTTATTCAAAAACAATATCACTTACATCGCTTAAAATTAGCCATTGTAATAAACTAGAAATTTGTTAGTTTTAGTCTCTAGGTTTTTAAAAAAAAACCAATATCACTTACATCGCTTAAAATTAGCCATTGTAATAAACTAGAAATTTGTTAGTTTTAGTCTCTAGGTTTTTAAAAAAATAGTCGGTGGTTGTTTCATCAAGTAGGGAGTGAAATATTGGTCGATTACAGTAAGTGGTCGAGCGTTGACAACTTTTCGACAAGCTCAAATGTACGAATGGAGTATATAGCTGTGTTCGCATCATCAAATAGTGATTTTAAGTGGTGGTCTTGTGATTTTTAAAGGCCTAGGATGGTCGTGGTGGTTAGATGAACGGATTTCGTTCATCTCCCGAATTCCCATGATGTGGTGGTAGAGAGGGTCTCTGGTTGGTGTCTAAAGGACGTTTGAGCTTAGGCGGAGCTGTTGGCAGTGGTTGGAGGTGGTCTGTGGTGGCGTGTGGGGTCGATTAGGGTGTACTGGGTTTAGATTTGATGTGTTCGGAAATTGGGATCGCGGTGGCGATGGGGTGCATTAAAATCGATGTGGGTAGGCCTGAAGGTGTGGTAGGCGTTGGCTAAGCTAACGGTAGTGGTGGCAGAGGCTTGTGTTGAGTGCGGAGGTGGGGCGAGCATAGTTTGGTGAGCGTATTCAAACCTGGATGCAAAATTGAAATTAGGTTTTTGGGTTGGAATCCGCTAGGGGGCATCAGAGATGGTGGGAATGGCGGCAGTGGAATGAGGTGGCGAAGCAAGTTTGGTGGTGGACTTGGATCGGCGATTAGATGTGGGGTTGGTGGTGTTGGTGATACGCGTGCACAATATGCACGTTTCTTTGGTTACAGGACAGTGCAAATTTGATTCGGGGAAATGGAGATTGGGGAAGAAGACTGTAGGAATTGGTGCTGGTCTAGGTAGTGGGCCTTAGGCCATGTTCGCTTATGTAAATACTAGTGTTGGCTTGGGAAGTTAAATTGAAATAAATGGTAGCTTGTTCAAGTACCATTATGGCTGCTAAGCCGCTTTCCAAATTTGAAAGGTTATCTAATGATTTATTAATGATGTTAAAGTTAATTAATCATTTTATTAACGATGTTTAAAATTAATTAATTATTTTATTAGTGATGTTTTAAAGTTAATTATTTATTTATTTATGATGTAAGGTAATTGATTGATTTAATAAAGGTGTTCATAAATAATAAATTTTTTTACAAAAGAAATTGTACTTAATAAAAAGGATTCATTAATGGTGTTTATAAATTTGAAAGAGATCTTGAAAATTTTAGAAGAGTATTTTAAGGATTTTAAAGTGGAATTTTTAAAGAGACTATAATACTCTAATTATAGTAAAAGAATTTTCGAATGTGGTAAAATAAGTTTGGTATATAAGCTTTGCTTTAAATGAATAGTATAAGAAAAATTAGTAGTCCAACACTTGGTACTAAAAGTCGATGAGTAGACTGATCCTCAATCTGTGAGATCGAGAACCAGAGTTTCTTGGCGAGGGATAGGTTAAGTCAAAATATCGAAAACGTGTCAAGTAAAAGAGTTTTATAAATAGATTTTTAGAGGTGATTTATAAATGAGCTTTGTAAATAATTTTAGAGATTAATAAAGGAAGTTTATAAATTAATTTGGAGATTTATAAAAGGATTTGTAGAAATATTGAATGGGTTTATAAAAAAGGTAATTTTACAAAAGGAATGAGATTTGATTTTGATAAATAATCCTTTTTAATTATAGTGGTATGAAAGCATTCTTCCCATACATAACACCAAAGGATAGTGGTTTGGGTTTATAGTAAACAATGTTTTAACTGACATTTTTTGGCCCATTAAATACGAATTTGGGAAAGTGGAAATCTTCCTTAATTTTTGTTAATATACTTATACCATATAGATAAGTATGTGGATATATTTTCTAAGGATTGAGAGTATAATGTTTTGTTAATATACTTATACCGGTGAGATAAATATGAATGTTTTTCCAATTATTGAAAGGAGTATAAGGGGTCTGTGAAATTTCTTTTGTGAAGGTATTTTGAATCAAATAATTTAAAAGAGATTTAATTAATGAAAGATTAATCAATAGGAGGCTTAGTGGATCCCACATGGAATAATATCTATGTTGATTATTTGTTTATGTGATGGTTAAATAACTGACTATCAAATCTTGGCCAAAACATAACTCTGGAAATATCTAGGAGAAATACAGGGGTTATATGACACAGTTATCGTCGATGAGGCTATACTATGTGTATAAATCTCTTTTTGTTCTCCTAGAACAAATGATAAGGAACCAGGGTTAGGAGGTGATCTCCACACTGATGTATTGTCTGATTATTTCCAAAAGAACCAGGGTTGAGTATGCTGGAATCTATCGAATGGTTTTGGAGCGACTGGTAAGCGGTGGAGCGTACTTATATGATATTATTCGAAACCATAACCACTCCAAAACCATATGCGTATTCTACGCTTTTGGAGAGGTTCGAGATTGGTTTGATATGATTGGATCAATAATGGAGTTCTTTGAAGTGCAAGGGCTACTTGCTACTAATCCTGAGGGTGATTCCAAAATGGATGTGGTAGAAGTAGTGTCTTCGGTTTGTTCATATCCTAAACAACTTGTATGGATGAATGCTAGCATTGTATTACTGCATGGAGGGCAGTGTTATCTTTCCAAGTGGGAATTGCTAGGAGGAAAAGGTAAAATGTGACCTCACAAGCCTCACAACCCGATAATGGCTAAAACAGGGGATGCCTGCAGAGCTATTTAGTAAGCTACCATTAGGAGAATCATTCCTCGATCTGGATTCGGTTTTATGGATTTTGTTATGCAGGCGAGGCGACAAACGGTTAGTGTTTTCACCCTCGGTGCCCAAGGGATGATGTAATTCGGTACATTATGTTGAAGGGGCAGCCGGTTCTGTCTTCGCAGGAGGTCCATGTGTGGCCATCGGGTACATTTTTTCAATAGGTCTACTATATGGAAGGTAGTCCCTTACCTTATCATTGTTGGAATCCAATCTCCAATATGTGCCATACGGTTTTAGTTGTAGAACCTAGTATTGTTGAATATAATTATAGGTAACCATTCTAGATATGTTATATATTTATTTTCCACCTTTGGACATTATTATAATGTTACCAGATTTTCTAATAAAAATGGTTTGGCTATCGTACGGTAAAAACTGTCCGTGTTTAAGTGCGACATGGTCTTACGAGATACCTTTATTTTCAAAGGGTTTTATAAATATAGAAATCCATATGATTTGATTTGAGTTTTCTCACGCTGGTTTACCAGACTAATCCAGATGTTATATTCTTATAAGGCTCATGTCTGTCCGAGTATATTTTCCAGATTTAATTGGACACTGTGGAGCTTCAACAGACAAGCTGGATGCTTCCAAGGCATATTCCCGTATTTTCTTTTATTTCCCCTGTACTTCCTTGTTTTTATTTATCAGCAATTGTGATGATAGGTGATTATAGCTGTTTAAGCAGATGATAGGTTAGCTACTCTGATTTATGTATGTATACCAAAGTGTTAGCACCAAAATTGGTCACTAACCTCGTTCAGAAAGATTGTGTAGAGATATAAGTGATGAAAGTAAATTAAACAGAGAAGACAATGCTAATTTAAATGCAGAAAGTAAGAACACCAAATTTATAGTGGTTCAGAGTAATTGCCTACGTCCACTTTGTTCAACTTTATTGATTTCCTTTATGGTTGATTACAAATACAATTCGTGAATCAAATGCTTGAGTTTAGTTGTTGAGTAGAGAAGATGAGTCTTGAAAACGGCAGAGTCTCCCCGGTGTTTTCTCTCCAAAAAAGGATCCCTTTCATTGTGACCCTGCCCCTCTATTTATAGGCAAATATGGGCTGGACTTCCCAAATGGGCTGGATGGCCGAACACTCCAGCTCCAGTACAGTGGTTGCTGTATGCCGAACCAGGCGTGCCGAACGCTCTGATGCCGAACAGTCCCTTATATGCCGAACGATGTGGTTGATGTCTGGGAAGTGCAGGACGTTTGTCAGTCGAAGCCGAACGCTCTTCTAGATGCCGAGTACTCTTGTATGCCGCGTGCTCTTGTATGCCGAGCAGTCTTGTATGCCGAGCAGTCTTGATACCGAACACTCTTGCATGCCGCGTGCTCTTGCTGCCGAGCATTGGTTGACGCTGATTTCCACTGCATGCCGAACCCTGCTGGGTACTTCGCCGAACACTACTGGATGTCGGACTCTCTGGATGCTGTGTACTTCGCCGAACACTACTGGATGCCGAGTACTCTCTGACGCCGAGCGCTTTTTGTATGCCGAGCAGCCTTGATGCCGAGCACTCTTGTATGCCGAGCACTCTTGTATGCCGAGCACTCTTGTATGCCGAGCACTCTTGTTGCCGAGCACTAGTTGACGCCGAGTGCTGCTTGATGCCGAGCACCCCTATACGCCGAGTACCTTGGGATGCCGAGCGCTCTTGTTGCCGAGTTCTCCTATCATCGAGTTCTAATGATGCCGAACGCTAGCGCTGAACATTGGTTGTCGCCGAGTGCCTGTTGATGCTGAGTACTCCTGGATGCCGAGAAGTCCTTCATGCCGAGCCGTGGCCAATGCCGAGCACTCAGTTGCCTGGTCAAATCTCCAGGAAACACTTGCCCCCCAAAGTGTATCGCGTGGCCGAACGTGGTACGCTATGAATCATGCAACCTTTTCGTCAAGCCTTAAACCCTTGGCTAACCTCGAACGGAGATGCCCTTTTTGTGAATTCCAGCGGTACAGGTGTGCGCCGGGCGTGTTTTAAATGCCGAACGAGACATTCGTAGTCGAACGGTGCTTCCTTGCCGAACGATGCTTCAATGTCGAACCATTATGCACCGATGCCGAACGCTATGACCTTGACCGGTTCCACCGGTTATGGCCTTTTCGACTTCCCATGCTTTCCTTATAAAAGCTGGCATCCTTCCTTTATTTTCCTTTTACGCCTTCTCTTCTGTCATTTCCTTAAGGACTCGCAATTCTCGCCATCCTACCAGATTTGAGACCTAATTGATCCTTCCTCAACTTCGACTTTCGAGCTAGGTATCATTCCTTCTGTGATTAGATTACTTCAACAGAAGACTTAGGTTGTTTTCATGGGAAATGGGACATTTCTATGATCGTATAATATGTGTCGAGCAGAAACGGCTCGCACATTTGGAGTTGTCTAGTTGGGGCTAGCTCCTTCGTGCCGAACGACAAAAAGAAAGATGGGGTGTTGAACGGCGTAGTCTTCGCCGGGCGATCTGTCTCTGTCGTTCGGCGCAGATGGAGAAGGAGTAGGGCGAAGTTGAAACCGAGGGTGGAGCGCTACTTTAGCCGAACTAAGACCGAACGACAACTTAGCCGAACGATAACCCAAACCGAACAATCTTGAATGTCGAACGACATCAATGCCGAACAATTACTAAAATGTAGAACAATAACTTAGCCGAACGATAACCCAAGCCGAACAATTGACATGCCGAACATTGACTTTAGCCGAACAATACAATTGACATGCCGAACATTGACTTTAGCCGAACAAAGCTACATGCCGAACATTGAATTCAGCCGAACAATCTGTGATAACCCGGATTTTGGAATACCTGTTAATTGATAATTAACTGGGTTAATTTATGAAATACTGATAAATCAGGAAATAAATATTTATATCTGGATAAATATTTATTTGATAATCTATTGGTATAATAATTTAATTTGAAAAATTATTATTTTTAAAACAAAATTGAATTTGAATTTGAAATTCAAAAGATAAACATCTTAGAAATAAATTGGATCAAAAATAATATGTATACATGATTTTTGTTAGTATGTAATTAGTTTTATATCATTATCTTTAAAAAAAAAATTATAACTATAAATAAGGGATACATATACTGTTATATTTGTATAAATTTATTTATAAATGTATAATTGGATTTTTATAACATTTTCTTTTAAGTTATGTATAGATAAACAAAAGAAAAAGTTTAAATATAAAACTAAGTTATGATTATTTTATAAATACCTATTAATTACAAGTAAATAGAAATACAATTTAACAAATGTAAGCTTAAGAATGCATGTAGTCACAAGTGTAAACAAACCTTATCATAAAATTTACAAGTGTCTTTGATTTTTAAAATAATTAATAAAAAGATAAAATAGGTTATATAATCCTCTATATCCCTCTCTTTCATTTCTTTTACCAGTTCTTTTTCTAAATCAAAATAAAGAAAATCAGATCTGAAGCAAATCAAACAAGAAGGAATAAATTTCAAGTTCAAAACTTATGAAACCCTTTTAGTCTTCAGCTTGCAAAACACTCCTCAAAATTAATCTGAATTGATTCTTCAAACCTGGAAACATTTATTCCTCAATCCTGTAAACATCCATCATGTTCTGTAAACAACCCAAACCTGCAACCATCTTTCTGTTTCAAAATCAAATCTGTAACCATTTTGCAAATTCTAGACCAAAGCTGTAATCAATTTCAAGAATGCATGCAAGTGAATCTAAAGTAAGCCAAAGCAAGCAACTAAATTTCTAAACAAAAGCATTTCAGCATTCAAGTGCAAAGTTTATAAAAGCCAGTTTTCAAAGCTGTTCTCTGTTCTAGGCATATACAGGTGAGTAAACTTTTTAATTAAAAAGTTTAGTAGTTAAATAATTGTTGTTTGTGAAATTCCTATGATAATGTTGCTCTGCATGTGGGTATAACTATGGGTAGTTGCTGTATTTACATGATTGAGTTTGGAGGTGTATTATTCTTCCCTGTTCTTGTTACAATATATTCAAATTTAGACAAAAATTCATTTTTCCCTTCCTCTGATTTTCTATAGGATTTTGTTTTAAAACAATAAAGGTTTGTTTAGTCTTAAATTAAATTTTAAAGATGAATTTATGTAAAAATGCTTAAAAGCTCATTTGGGAATTAGGAATGCAGTGAAATTCCTTTAAACATGCTAAAGCCAATCACTTTAATTCATTAATTCAAGATTATAATTTGAATCTACTATTAAAGTTAGGAATTTTAAAACAAAAATCTTGAATTTTAGTTGGGATTTGGGGTTGCATTTCTGTGATGATCAGAAATGGGAGTTTGAGCAAATTCCGGTGAATGGGTGGTCTTTGGACGTCGTGGTTTTAGACAAAGCTAGGTGGTTGACTGGGAAGGTCGAGAAAAATGGTGGATAGTTTTATTGGTCACTATGGCGGCGGTGCATCGACAAAGTAGGGTTTCCGGTCTAATTTGAGTCGTGGTGGGTTTTCGACCATTTCTGGAGTCGCAGTGGTGACTGGGTGGTGCGGTGTATGGGGATTAGCAGAAGGGGAGGAAGACGAAGCCTGGGCCAGAATTTCGTGGCCACCTGTGGTCTGTGGTGGCGATGCCAGGGAATTTTTGGGCGATGGTTCGTTCCAGTTAGTTGCTGTCATACTCGATTTGGAACCACGGCGGGGTAATGGGTTCTGGGTGATTGTTTGGGGTGAGGTGATCATCGATGACTTGTGAGTGGCCTCGGCGACGATCAGAGATGGTCAGACTAGTGGTGCATGTGCATGCGTGCACAAACGTGTCTGGGTTTATTTCTTGGAATGGAGGAAGGGAAGAAGAAGGTAGGACTCGAGATTTTGTAAGTTTCGCTCGAGTTGTTCACGAGATCATTGGAGGAATAGGGGAGGATTGAATTAAGTTTGGCTCGGGAAAATTTTAGTCAGGGATCGGAATTTTGATTGTAAGATACCAGGGATTTTAAATTAAAGAAATAGCAAGATTAAAAGTATTATACAAATGCAAGTTAGAAGCAAATGGTTAACAAGTTTTTAAGTATTATAAAATCAAGTTTTTAAAACTAATTTCTCAAACTATTTCTTTCAAATAATAATTGTTTATTTAAAGGTCTGGTTAAGAAAAGGGATGAAATTTATTTTAGCTTAGAATAAGTTAAATCTTAAGTTTATTTAAAACTTAATTAATAATGTAATTAAGTAGTAATTGAAAAGATAAAATGTTTTTATCATTAATTAAACTTAAAGCCTTAAGTTAATAGATTAATGATAGTTAATTCCTAAAGTTTATTAAATAAGATTTTAAATGATAATTAAGAAGTTAATTACATGATTTAAAGGTTAATAAATTAATTAAGATTAATTAATGTAAGTAATTAATGGTAATTTATTCATGATTACATGTTAATAGAATTATTAATTAAGATAAATAAATTAAGGAGATTAATTAAAGTTAATGTGAATAGTTAAGGCTAATTAATCTATGGGGTAATTAAAGGTTAAATTACTTAATTAAAGGATAATTAATCAAGGATGATTAATTAAGATAGATGATTAAAGAATGATTTATTAATTGGGTTGAAATTAATAAAAGATTGAGTATGCAGGATTAAGGTAATCTAAATGATTAAAGTCGGAAATTAATCTAATTGGAGATTAATTAAATTAATTAGGAATTATATATCTAATAAATCTTGTTATGGAGGGTTGAATGATATTGGATGACTTGGATTGATTTTATCTCTGATGGGCGATTGAGATGTGATATGTTATGAATGAGTTAAATGGTGATAATGTAGGTTACCTATGTGAGTTAAATTGTTTTGTGATATCCTGGATTTAAACGTATTGTTTAAATTTGAAACAACTTGGTTTAAAAAGGATGACATTTGAATTCGAAGAGACCGGGGTCGGATATCAGTGATATCCGAAACCACTTCGATTGGTAATCTAAATTCCTTATAAATTGGATATGTAAGATTTATCAGGCTGGAATGGATTAAGTTAAGTAACCTGGACATTTAACCTGAGAATGGTTGTGTGTGAAAATGATTGACTATAATAAGTAAGAACTCGTTGTGAGGTACGAGTTACCTTGGTTTTAAATAAGTTTTATAACTTAGTATTTCATGTTAGATGAGTTTACTCACGCTGGTTTCCAGCCTGACCCGGGTGTTACTTTGATGTAATGCTCGGGTCAGACCGAGTATTACAGATTTCAGGTAAGGACGTTCTGGAGCTCAGGAGACGAGTTGGATGGCAGGAACGTATGGAGTATATTCCGCTGTGATATTATAGTTGTCTGAGACATGTTAATTCTAACTGTCTAGTACATTTGTGAATGTTGTAACTCTGATGTATTAAAATGTAATTAACAAATACAGTTTTCTTTGTATAACTGATATTATTATTTGTTATTATATTTAATCCGCTGCGAATGTGAGATGTTGTGTTTTCTGTTCTTCTTTCTTCTTTCTGTTCTTTCTTCTATCTCTTTTCTTTTTCTTCTAACTATCTGGAAATTTCGGGATCGAAATTTCCGGGTCGTTACATTTGGTATCAGAGCGAAGGTTAAGCGAGAACCTTGGCTCTGTTGGGATTACTCGTTAAGGATAGGGTCAATGGTACCCTAGAACGAGTTGAGTGTATATATATATATATATATATATGAGAGCGTAATTGTTATTTTCTTATATAAGGATTTTAAATGATTTTATATAAGAATATATTTTGATATATAAAATGATATTTCTTTCTATTAAATATTAAGGTAATTGGTTGTTAAAATATTGGAATTAAATTAAGTGGTAATAGAAATAAAGCCAAATTAAAATTGAATGAAGATAAGTTTGAAATGAATTCAAACTAAAATTAAAATCTTGAATTTGTAGAAATGTTATCAAGAATAAAGGTAATAATGAATTGGTTTCTAGATATGATAATCTTGGTTATTATCATAAATGGTAATTGTGTTTAATAATGAATGTTGTTAATGATTTAGCAAAATGAAATGTTTAGGGAAGTAAACATTTAAGTGAGTATAACTTATAAATTGGAATTGAAGAGAATTTAAAATTGTGAAATTTTAAATCTAAATCCAGAAAACTTGAAATTGTTTTAAAGAAGTTGTTTTGAATTAAAACCAAAGGTGGTTTAAAAATTTAAAGTATAACTTGGTGTGTAAAGAAAATGTATATATGAGGAATATATATAATACCAATGATGATTTGAAATAAACACTTAGTGTTGAGTTTTAAATTGGAATGTGATGTAAAACCCAAAGTAAAGTAAGTTTTTAAACTTAAAAGGGGAAAGACTATTAATCTGAAGTTTAAAATTTGAATGGGAATTCAAATTGTGAAAAGTTGACCGGATTAAGTAAATTTAACTTGGAGGAAGTTAAATAAGTTTGAATAAATAACTTGAATTGGAAATTTCAAGATGAAATTTAAATTTAACTTGGGTAGTTAAATGGTTAATTTAAATGGAAGTTATGAGTGATCTCAAAATGGGTTTGAGATCTGGAAATTGAAAATGGATAATAAATTAGAATCTGAAGATTAAATTGTTTTTGAATTCTTATTTGAACTTTGTAATAAGTTAAGTAAAGATAATTTTAAAATGGAATTTTGAAATTTGAATTCAGAATTAAAAGGTTTAAAGATTTAATTTGTTAAAATTAAAAAATAAAGGTTGAATTAATTTAAAAGTAAAGGAATTGTGATTTAAGGAATTAAACCAATATTTAAAAATTTTAACTCGAATTTATATAATTCGAGATAGTTTAAAATTGAGATTTAAATTAGTTCAAACTGAATTTGGTTTGAATAAATGGGAATTGTGATTTAAGATGAATAAGTTTAAAATTCAAATGGAAAATTTGAATTGAATTAATTTGAAGAAAAAAATTTGAGGATTGAATGAGTTCAAAATTCAAATGGGAATCGGGATTAATTCATATAGAAATTGAAATGATTTGAAATTGAAATGGATTCAATTTGAAATTAGTTTGAATAAATTTGAAATTGTAATTAAAGTTGAATAGGTTTAAAATTCAAATGGAATTTGATTTGAATTAGGAAAGAAATTGAGGATTAATTCAACTTGAATTGAGGTTAAATCAATTTCAATGGAAATTGAAGTTATTTAAATGGGAATTGAGTTAATTTAAATGGAGGTGGAAATTTAAATTGAATTGATGAGAATTGAACAGTTTGACTCTGGTTTATTTTTCAAAATAAATTATTTTAATACAAATATATTTTTCCAAACTATGTACTGTACAATCTTTCTTTTTAAACCCCAAACTATCTTATACTTGTTTTACAATTATTTTTGGAACTATTTAACAATTTTTCAACTGTTTTATAAACTAATTACTGTTTTTAACTACTTTATAACTAATTACTATTTTACAACTATTTTACAATTATTTAACTATTCTACAGATATTTTACAAACTAATAACTATTTTTCAACTACTTATCTATTTTTAAACCTTTTCAAGCTATTTTTAAAATTTAAATTGGTCAGAGTTCAAACTGTTTGTAATTGAAGTAATAACTCAATTGGAAATGGAAGCAATTGAGATTAAGTGAATGAAATTAAAGGAAATATGAATAGAAAAGGAAACTGATTTGGCTAATAACCAATAAAGATAAATACGTAGGATATACGTATATTATTCTATTCGCATAGTGATTTGATCCAGATTCGAGCACAGAATTTCGAGATAGTATTATCGATCCGAGTTGGGATTTTTCGCTCGATTTTCGACGGCGAACCTGGATATGGATTGTTGATTGGTTCTGGATATTCTCTATCATAGTTGTGACTATGCAAGGAGAATGACGGTTTCTGATCAGGAAACCAGATCTGAGTCCGCACTAGGAAGCCGGGTGGACAATACTAGTTCGGAAGTGAAATTGTGTGATCGATTGAGCGATCAGATTGATATAGCGTACGGATGATATGTGTACATCGTACGAGTTTGAATGAAATTGGCATTTAAAATTTGAGGATAAGAAATTTGAAATGGTTTTCGAAAATGAAAGGTATATTATGTGAAATATAATGGAATTGGGTATTTCTTTGGTTGAAATTTACTTTATGGAGGTAAGTAAATGGTAAATAACTTTATAAAGAAATCAAACTTGAATATTTGATTTGACAATAAATAAAGTTATATTTTGTAATATGATAAACTTCCCTTATTGAATCTAGCCAGAATAAAAAGGGTTTTGAAATATTTGAAGTATAAAAGAGGTTTTATACAAGTTTGAAATGATCCAAAGATTTTCAAAGTTATCTATATCTATATCTATATATATAAAGGATCTTATGAGAATGATTTTTGGAAAAGGTCTTGGGAACCTATGAATTTGGAAAAGGCTTTTGATTTTTGGGAAAATCAATTTTGGATTTTGGAAAGCCTAGTTTGAGAATTATCGATTTTGGTAATCGATTTTGTGTAAAGGAGATTTTGATAAATCATAAAGGGTATGATTTGAAGATACTATAAGTATATAGTATAAAATGTTTTGAGTATAGCTCTGGGGAAAAAGGCGCTCCCTTGAAATGAACTTCTCAGGAGTGCCACTGGGTGGTACTGCCTTGAACCCCAAGGGGGGATTCTAAAGTTGATCCTGTGAGGAGTCCGGACAAACTAGTTCCTGAGGATTATTTGTGTAGCGAAAGTCGAGGGGCTGGTGCCCACAGAGGCATTTGGGTTATTCAGTGACGACAATGTAACTCGATGTCACTGCGATCTACTGCAGACCATAGCGGAAGTCATGTGTGCCGCTGAGAGCCAACTGTCTACGTTTGATTTTATATCGGTAGACTGTGACACTATGGTAACATAGCGAAAGTCGTTTGTGCCGCTGAGAGCCAACAGTCTACGTTTGATTTTATATCGGTAGACTGCGACCTATGTGGGAGAAGTTTCATTATTTGGCAGCGAAATTCGGTGGCGCTGATGCCTACAGTTATATGGGTTTGTGCTGTGATAGCAACGTAAGGCCCGGGTATAACTGCGATCTGTAGCGGGTTTCATGGCGTAATCGAGGAGCGCGGAGACCTACAGTTATCTGTGGATTTTGCCGGGACGGCAACGTAACCATCGGGTTAACTGCGACCATGGATGGGGGTGATGATTTCCAGAGCATTCTCACCAAAGATATTTCCTCGATTTCAAAAATGTTTTCCATATTTTCAATAAAATTATTTTCCAAATATTTTCACTAGGTGTTGAAAACGGGTTTACCAAGTACTGATAGATTTTCAGTCTTACGCCTGATCAACGTATGACTGAATTTCTGTGAGAACAAGGATGGACTGGTTGAGACATCGAGTTATAAAAAAAAAAAAAAAATTTTTTATAAAAACTATTCCTGATAATATTATATAAATTTTTATAAGTATTTTAAAATTCTTAATAAAAAAGTAATTTTTATGATAATAAGCAATTTAATAAATTTTGGCTTCGTTCCTTTTCGAGGACGAAAAGTTTTAAAGAGGGGAGGAATGTGATAACCCGGATTTTGGAATACCTGTTAATTGATAATTAACTGGGTTAATTTATGAAATATTGATAAATCAGGAAATAAATATTTATATCTGGATAAATATTTATTTGATAATCTATTGGTATAATAATTTAATTTGAAAAATTATTATTTTTAAAACAAAATTGAATTTGAATTTGAAATTCAAAAGATAAACATCTTAGAAATAAATTGGATCAAAAATAATATGTATACATGATTTTTGTTAGTATGTAATTAGTTTTATATCATTATCTTTAAAAAAAAAAAAAATTATAACTATAAATAAGGGATACATATACTGTTATATTTGTATAAATTTATTTATAAATGTATAATTGGATTTTTATAACATTTTCTTTTAAGTTATGTATAGATAAACAAAAGAAAAAGTTTAAATATAAAACTAAGTTATGATTATTTTATAAATACCTATTAATTACAAGTAAATAGAAATACAATTTAACAAATGTAAGCTTAAGAATGCATGTAGTCACAAGTGTAAACAAACCTTATCATAAAATTTACAAGTGTCTTTGATTTTTAAAATAATTAATAAAAAGATAAAATAGGTTATATAATCCTCTCTATCCCTCTCTTTCATTTCTTTTACCAGTTCTTTTTCTAAATCAAAATAAAGAAAATCAGATCTGAAGCAAATCAAACAAGAAGGAATAAATTTCAAGTTCAAAACTTGTGAAATCCTTTTAGTCTTCAGCTTGCAAAACACTCCTCAAAATTAATCTGAATTGATTCTTCAAACCTGGAAACATTTATTCCTCAATCCTGTAAACATCCATCATGTTCTGTAAACAACCCAAACCTGCAACCATCTTTCTGTTTCAAAATCAAATCTGTAACCATTTTGCAAATTCTAGACCAAAGCTGTAATCAATTTCAAGAATGCATGCAAGTGAATCTAAAGTAAGCCAAAGCAAGCAACTAAATTTCTAAACAAAAGCATTTCAGCATTCAAGTGCAAAGTTTATAAAAGCCAGTTTTCAAAGCTGTTCTCTGTTCTAGGCATATACAGGTGAGTAAACTTTTTAATTAAAAAGTTTAGTAGTTAAATAATTGTTGTTTGTGAAATTCCTATGATAATGTTGCTCTGCATGTGGGTATAACTATGGGTAGTTGCTGTATTTACATGATTGAGTTTGGAGGTGTATTATTCTTCCCTGTTCTTGTTACAATATATTCAAATTTAGACAAAAATTCATTTTTCCCTTCCTCTGATTTTCTATAGGATTTTGTTTTAAAACAATAAAGGTTTGTTTAGTCTTAAATTAAATTTTAAAGATGAATTTATGTAAAAATGCTTAAAAGCTCATTTGGGAATTAGGAATGCAGTGAAATTCCTTTAAACATGCTAAAGCCAATCACTTTAATTCATTAATTCAAGATTATAATTTGAATCTACTATTAAAGTTAGGAATTTTAAAACAAAAATCTTGAATTTTAGTTGGGATTTGGGGTTGCATTTCTGTGATGATCAGAAATGGGAGTTTGAGCAAATTCCGGTGAATGGGTGGTCTTTGGACGTCGTGGTTTTAGACAAAGCTAGGTGGTTGACTGGGAAGGTCGAGAAAAATGGTGGATAGTTTTATTGGTCACTATGGCGGCGGTGCATCGACAAAGTAGGGTTTCCGATCTAATTTGAGTCGTGGTGGGTTTTCGACCATTTCTGGAGTCGCAGTGGTGACTGGGTGGTGCGGTGTATGGGGATTAGCAGAAGGGGAGGAAGACGAAGCCTGGGCCAGAATTTCGTGGCCACCTGTGGTCTGTGGTGGCGATGCCAGGGAATTTTTGGGCGATGGTTCGTTCCAGTTAGTTGCTGTCATACTCGATTTGGAACCACGGCGGGGTAATGGGTTCTGGGTGATTGTTTGGGGTGAGGTGATCATCGATGACTTGTGAGTGGCCTCGGCGACGATCAGAGATGGTCAGACTAGTGGTGCATGTGCATGCGTGCACAAACGTGTCTGGGTTTATTTCTTGGAATGGAGGAAGGGAAGAAGAAGGTAGGACTCGAGATTTTGTAAGTTTCGCTCGAGTTGTTCACGAGATCATTGGAGGAATAGGGGAGGATTGAATTAAGTTTGGCTCGGGAAAATTTTAGTCAGGGATCGGAATTTTGATTGTAAGATACCAGGGATTTTAAATTAAAGAAATAGCAAGATTAAAAGTATTATACAAATGCAAGTTAGAAGCAAATGGTTAACAAGTTTTTAAGTATTATAAAATCAAGTTTTTAAAACTAATTTCTCAAACTATTTCTTTCAAATAATAATTGTTTATTTAAAGGTCTGGTTAAGAAAAGGGATGAAATTTATTTTAGCTTAGAATAAGTTAAATCTTAAGTTTATTTAAAACTTAATTAATAATGTAATTAAGTAGTAATTGAAAAGATAAAATGTTTTTATCATTAATTAAACTTAAAGCCTTAAGTTAATAGATTAATGATAGTTAATTCCTAAAGTTTATTAAATAAGATTTTAAATGATAATTAAGAAGTTAATTACATGATTTAAAGGTTAATAAATTAATTAAGATTAATTAATGTAAGTAATTAATGGTAATTTATTCATGATTAAAGGTTAATAGAATTATTAATTAAGATAAATAAATTAAGGAGATTAATTAAAGTTAATGTGAATAGTTAAGGCTAATTAATCTATGGGGTAATTAAAGGTTAAATTACTTAATTAAAGGATAATTAATCAAGGATGATTAATTAAGATAGATGATTAAAGAATGATTTATTAATTGGGTTGAAATTAATAAAAGATTGAGTATGCAGGATTAAGGTAATCTAAATGATTAAAGTCGGAAATTAATCTAATTGGAGATTAATTAAATTAATTAGGAATTATATATCTAATAAATCTTGTTATGGAGGGTTGAATGATATTGGATGACTTGGATTGATTTTATCTCTGATGGGCGATTGAGATGTGATATGTTATGAATGAGTTAAATGGTGATAATGTAGGTTACCTATGTGAGTTAAATTGTTTTGTGATATCCTGGATTTAAACGTATTGTTTAAATTTGAAACAACTTGGTTTAAAAAGGATGACATTTGAATTCGAAGAGACCGGGGTCGGATATCAGTGATATCCGAAACCACTTCGATTGGTAATCTAAATTCCTTATAAATTGGATATGTAAGATTTATCAGGCTGGAATGGATTAAGTTAAGTAACCTGGACATTTAACCTGAGAATGGTTGTGTGTGAAAATGATTGACTATAATAAGTAAGAACTCGTTGTGAGGTACGAGTTACCTTGGTTTTAAATAAGTTTTATAACTTAGTATTTCATGTTAGATGAGTTTACTCACGCTGGTTTCCAGCCTGACCCGGGTGTTACTTTGATGTAATGCTCGGGTCAGACCGAGTATTACATATTTCAGGTAAGGACGTTTTGGAGCTCAGGAGACGAGTTGGATGGCAGGAACGTATGGAGTATATTCCGCTGTGATATTATAGTTGTCTGAGACATGTTAATTCTAACTGTCTAGTACATTTGTGAATGTTGTAACTCTGATGTATTAAAATGTAATTAACAAATACAGTTTTCTTTGTATAACTGATATTATTATTTGTTATTATATTTAATCCGCTGCGAATGTGAGATGTTGTGTTTTCTGTTCTTCTTTCTTCTTTCTGTTCTTTCTTCTATCTCTTTTCTTTTTCTTCTAACTATCTGGAAATTTCGGGATCGAAATTTCCGGGTCGTTACACAATCCTTAGGTCGAACCATGACCTTAGCCGAACAAAGCAATTGCCGGACAATCCTTGGGCCGGATAATGTCCTTAGCCGAACAATACAATTGCCGAACAACATTAAAAATGCCGAACAGTATAAATGTCAAACTACACTTAAGTCGGTTACTTCTTAAACTACATGTTTCCTGGATCTGGAACTGTAATCACCACCAGGCGGGCTCTTCGAGACGGTCAGCGACGACGGTCTTCGAAGGCAACGATTCAAAGCTTATTTTTATATCTTTGAAATCTTATTGCTTGTACACAACTGCATGCACTAGTTCACACACCACGCGGGGGGAAAACTCGTGTTGCTAATTCTAACGTTCAACGTTTTTTAAGTATAGTTATCTCAAGCACTTAGCCAGGTTCGTTATTTATTGGGGATGTCGAGAAAATCTAGCTCCGCTACCATATCCGACAGGCCTGGGCCGTTATCGAGGCAAGGAGCCGTTGATTCTTCTAACCCGTCGACTTCTCCTGCTCATAACTTGGCACCTGATGCTCTGGAGGCAACAATCTTACTAGACAATCCGATCGATTCACAAGCCTCGAAGATCAACGAAGCTGCTCTGCGACGGATATGCTCCATTCATGGGATCCCTTTTGCCGACGTGTTAGTTCCTTCGAGACACGATCGTCCTCATCTGCCCCCAGTCGGGTATACTACCTGCAACAAGTTTATGTGTTGGATGGGCAGCGTGCCTCCATTCAATTTATTTCTCTGGGATGTTCTGCAGTACATAGACATGGTTCCATCGCAGCTGCACCCGAACGGCCATGCATTTCTATATGGGACTTACTTACTTTTCATGGCTGTCTTCTCCAGACCTCCAACCACCGGTGATATCAGATACATTTGTATGTTCAAGAGATGGAAAGACAGTCCTTCCTTTATGTTCCTCGAGCCATACCACAAATGCCAGATCTTGACAGGGGCATGTAGCAAATTCGCCCTGTAAAAACAGGAATGGTTCTATGTGCACTGCCCTACTAGTTTCGCTAGGAGATGGGTTGAAGGCAGTAAGTCTCTCTGCTGAGTCACTATTCGTATTTAATTGGAGTCATGCTTTTCCTAACTCTTCATTTCATCTTTTCAGGTATCAACCCGCGTCCGGAAGGCCGAGGATATTCTGAGGCTGTTGAAGCCATTAGAGCTCTTCCTGCTGAGGATCGAGACATCCGGACTATCATTACAAATGAATCGCTGTCGGGGTTTGGCTTGCTAGCCCCTGGTCGTCGGATCAGCCTTCCAGAAGGTGTCACAATTCCCAAACCTTCGTCCGGTAAAGGAAAAAAACAGGCCGGATCGTCGTCGCGTCGCACTCCCGATACGCACGGAGAAGGTGAGCGCAGAGAAGATGATGTTCCTGAGACTCAAGGCGAGAACGTGGGTCCCGCTTGGAATCCGACAATCGAGGTTCAAGATATTGAGACGTCATCCTCCCCTTCGAAGGGGAAGAAGAAGTTAAAATATACAGTTCAAAAGGAGAAAGTTGGTGGCACTTCAAATGTTACGCCTATCCCGCCTGAGAAAGAGGCTTCTTCACAGCATCTGGAAAGCTCCTTGAGGGGTCTATCGAACCTTTCTATTCCCGAAGACATACTTAATTACGGGTTTGATGATCCTGAAGCCCTCAAATTTTCTTCGCCCGCTAGAGGCAATGCGGGAGTTCAACTCCCGGCTCAAGGAGACAACACCCCGATTAGCAAAGATAAACGAACGGGTCCGTCGGGGGGAACACTAGGACACATACGCACATGCGCATTCCATAATATACTTCAAGTCTTTTTAACTCGTGAATTCTCCTTAACTCGTTGTTATCTCCATTCTTTGCAGGTGATATGGGCCGCTCTCACGGACTTGATCGCCTTCAGGGGTCTTCTATATTCCATCACTCTGGACGAGATTCCGGTTCAGGCAGACGCAGGGACCGAGGCGAGTATGAAGATAGGGATAATCGTCCCCGAGAGTCGTCTCACCGCAAGAAGGCACATTCCCAATCTTCCCAATCCCGTGATCTTCCTCCTCCAACTGATCCGGATAGAGAGAAGTCTTTACAGAAGGGTTATAAGTCTGATGCTCCTCGAGAACAACATTCCAGTTCATCGAGTACAAGGCAAGTTCGAGAGCAACGTAAAAGAACGGAGTTTTCAAAGCCTCCTCCTCCTACTCCTGCGGTGGACCCAACTGTTGCGGAAAAGATGGTCGATCTTAAGGCCAAGTTTCCAAAAAGTTGCTTCGATGGTCTGAAGTTCCTCCCGGCCATCCATCATATTCCCGGGCATGTGAAGCAGAGTGACCGTCTGAATCTGGAGGCTGACAGCGATAAGAAAATCATCAAACTCCAAGACGAAGAGCTTGCTTCGTATAAGTCAAAGCTAGAAGCCGCTGAACAAAGCGCAAAAAATACTGCCGAGGCAGTTACTCGTTTAGAGGCGGCTCACAAAAAAGAGCTTGATGAAGCAGTCCAGCGCAGCGGTGCCCTCGCCCTAGAAAAAGACTCTGTCCAAAAAGAAAGGGACGTGCTTGCTACTCAAGTCAAAGAGCTGAAAGAATTACTTTTCAAGGAGAAAGAAGACAAAGTAGCTGCTCAAGAAGAATCACAGCGATACTGTGACGAGATTGTTGCTACCCGACTCCTGAAGACAAAGCTCGATGACGAACTCGCCGGGGTCGAGAAAATGAAGGACAAGGCCCGTGAGGAGGGCAAAAGAATGGCTGTGGAGGAGCTTGATTCTCGCCTCGAGGCGGCCGCAGAAGCCGGCAAGGAAGAGGTCAAAAGTATGTTTGACCCGTTGATCGCCGAGTATGGAGCCCGCGTCCTTATGCACCGCGACTTAACATTTTTGGATGACGGTTACCTCGAATCCCTGGCTGAGGCGTGGGAAACTCTGATAAGGATCAGGAAGGTCGAGTCGGGCTCCAACGAGGTCGATGAGGATGTCTTGGTGAAGGAGTTCCTAAGGGGGAATGAGCCATCGGACTTATCCGCAGCATTGGCACTTTATAGCAAAGGCTCTTCCCCTCCGAAAGAGAAGAATGACGAAGCTGGCCCGTCTGGGGCCGATACTACTACTCCTCACATTGCCGCTCCTTACGCTACTCAATCGGCCGGTCGGCCAACACTTGATCCATTCGAGCAGCATGCTAGTTATGATCCCGAAGATCCCGGGCTTGGTTTTCATGTGATGTCACCTATCCTGGAGGGTGAAACCCCTCGCGCCACCGATAGCCAACCGGGACCTGGTAGGAAATTCTTCTTTCTCTAGAAGTTGAAAGATCCCGTCATTTTTCAGCAATGGTTATTCGTTCTAACGCTCATTCTTTATATTTTCATGTAGGTTGTTCTGACGCCGAGCCAACTCCGAGGAGCGATGACGCCAAGGAGGAAGCAGAGAAAACAAGTGATGTTGCTCATGCGGGAGTAACTCCCGATCTAGACGCTCAAGTGATCGGGGCGCTAGATGATGACAAGCTTGATACTTCGTCTCCTGCCGAAGGAAGCGATGGAATTGAAATCACTGGCACCTCTGAGCATACTTCAGAGATGAGCATGAAGGACCGTCTCGCCGATGAGGAGAAGAAAAAAGTCAAAGTCAAAGTTGAGTCTGAAATACTGGAACTCACTGACCCGCGGAACAGACCTTTGAAAATCATTCTCCCGGGCAGGTCCAAACCACTAGATGTTCCGTCTCCTACTCCCGACTCCGTTTCTCTAGCAAGCAAAAAGTCTAAGAAAAAGCATGAGGGAGAGGAGTCGTCGGAAACAACGAAGGAAGACAAGAAGAAGAAGTCGAAGAAATAATCGATACACTCGTTCAACGAGTTTTTTGCTTAAGTCTTGTAATTGCTTTTATCTTCCACAACTTGTAGTTTGTATAGAGAGGTCTGAATTTTGTAGGAGTGATCATGTATCCCCATTTTGGACTTATTGAATAAAGTTTTTAGCTTCTTTTTCGCTTGAGTGATTCTCTTGTCTTTCCTTAGTTTGCTGACTAATTGTAGCCATAACTCAAGTTCTTATGAGTTGCATTATCTCCCGGTCCATTCTTGTGCTGTTCAAACATTTTTGGACATGGCGTACCTCTCGTCCCACATCTTTTGAGTACTTGGACTTCTTGCTGACTCTGTGCCCCGGGGACTTGGAGGCTTGAAACAGTTTATACTCTAGTCCGCGCTCCGGGGAATTAGAGTACTCTGCTCCGCACTTCGGGGATTCGGAGATTTGAAATTGTTTATACTCTAGTCCACGCTCCAGGGACTTAGAGTACTCCGATCCGCGCTCTGGGGATTCGGAGATTTGGAATCGTTTATACTCTAGTCCGCGCTCTGGGGACTTAGAGTACTCCGATCCGCGCTCTGGGGATTCGGAGATTTGGAATCGTTTATACTCTAGTCCGCGCTCTGGGGACTTAGAGTACTCCGATCCACGCTTTGGGGATTCAGAGATTTGAAGTCGTTTATACTCTAGTCCGCGCTCTGGGGACTTAGAGTACTCCACTCCGCACTCTGGGGATTCGGAGATTTGAAGTCGTTTATACTCTAGTCCGCGCTCTGGGGACTTAGAGTACTCCGCTCCGCACTCTGGGGATTCGGAGATTTAAAGTCGTTTATACTCTAGTCCGCGCTCTGGGGACGTAGAGTACTCCGCTCCGCACTCTGGGGATTCGGAGATTTGAAGTCATTTATACTCTAATCCACGCTCTGGGGACTTAGAGTACTCCGCTCCGCACTCTGGGGATTCGGAGATTTGAAGTCGTTTATACTCTAGTCCGCGCTCTGGGGACTTAGAGTATTCCGCTCCGCACTCTGGGGATTCGGAGATTTGAAATTTGTTTGCACGGGTCTGTGCGTCGTACAGAATTACGTAATTTGTCATCCAACTATAAGATATAGAAACTTCATAGAGAATACGGCTTCAAGCCTTTATTAATGAAAATCAACTAAACTGCTCGATTACAACTTTTGAAAAGAAACTAAGTTATGACCGAATGGAAATAACAGTGCCTAAAACAAGAAGGAAAACATGCTAAATGTAGTAGTGCCGCAAATGTTCACTGTTCCATGCTCGGGGGAGTGTCGCGCCATCAACGGTCGCTAGCTTGAATGTTCCTTCTCCAAGCTTCTGTTCAATGGCGTACGGACCTTCCCAGCTGGGATTCATGCGTGATGGTACCGGGAAGACTCATTTCAGAACGAGATCACCCACATCAAAGGTTCTTGGGCGGACTCTGCCGTCGTAGTAACGCTTGACTCGATGTCTGTGCGCTGCCGCCCTTAATTCAGCTTCTTCATGCTTTTCGTCGACGCAGTCCAGTGATTCCAGCAAGAGGTTTTGGTTCGTCTTGGGATCATAGTATGTCACTCGGTGCGATGGAACTTCAAGCTCCACGGGTATAACGGCTTCAGAGCCATATGCCAAGGCGAACGGAGTGTGGCCGGTCGCGGACTTGTGGGTAGTTCTATACGCCCATAATGCTGTCGGGAGTTCATCTACCCACTTGCCTCCAACCTTCTCCAAACGCTTCTTCAATATGGACTTGATTATTTTGTTAACAGCCTCGACTTGTCCGTTAGCTTTTGGGTGTGCAATGGCGGTGAACTTTTTCTCGATGTCGTACTTTAAACAGAACTCTTTGAACTCTCTACTTTCAAATTGCGTCCCGTTATCCGTGATGATGGTGCGTGGAAGGCCAAAGCGGCATATAATGTTTCGTACAACGAAGTTAATGACCTTCTTTGAGGTGATCGTGGCCAAAGGCTCTACCTCGGCCCATTTCGTGAAATAGTCGACTGCAACTATCGCGTATTTCGCACCACCTTTGGATATAGGCAAAGAGCCGATTATGTCGATCCCCCAGATTGCAAACGGCCAGGGACTAACCATTTGTGTGAGTTCCGTTGATGGAGCTCTCGGGATTTTCGCATATCTTTGACACTTGTCACACTTTCTCGCGTAGTCTGCGGCGTCCCGGTTTATGGTTGGCCAGTAATACCCATAGCGGAGGATCTTCTTTGCCAGCGTTTGCCCCCCAGTATGGTCGCCACATTCCCCTTCATGAACTTCTCTTAAGACCCGCTTTGTCTCATCATGAGCGATACATCGTAACAACGGGACTGAGAATCCCTTTCGATACATTAACCCATCCTACATCACGTATCGCGCGGCCTTTCGAAGAACCTGGCGTCTTTCGCTTATTTCTTTTGGTAAAGCCCCGGTCGTTAGGTACAGTTTGAATGGGGTTATTCACGAGCCCTTCTCGATTTCTGTTTCCAACACACGATCGACTTTCATATCGTCTATGCTCGGGGCATGCAAGACTTCGACGGGATACAATCCCATTTGTTGCGCATCGTCGGTACTCGTGAACTTAGCCAATAAATCGGCTTCTTTGTTCTGTTCGCGCGGGATATGTGAGATGTCATAACGCTCAAGATTTGATAGTAGTTCTTGGACCTGAATGAGGTACGAAGCAAGCTTTCGTCCCTTTGCTTGGTAGTCTCCTCGTACTTGGTAAACCACCAACTGTGAGTCACAAAAGATTTCGACTGATTCGATCCCGAGTTCCCTGATGAGCTTCAAGCCAGCGATCAGTGCTTCATATTCGGCTTCGTTATTTGTAGCCGGGAAATCGAGCTTCAGGGCATAATAGATCGATCGGTTTTCCAGAGTTACAAGAACTACGCCCGCGCCGGAGCAACGGTCGTTTGATGCACCGTCAGTGTATAATTTCCATCGAACGGGGGGAATGATGTCGTGATCGTCCGGTTTGATGGGTATGGTAAACTCAGCGATGAAGTCTGCTAACGCTTGCCCTCAGATGGCTCTCCGTGGTAAGTACGCGATATCGAATTGGCTCAACTCGATGTTCCATCTTAGCAATCTTCCAGAAGTTTCCAGCCGTTGGAGTACCTGCCTCAGGGGTTGATCGGAATAAACACCGATTGAATGTGCTTGAAAGTACAGGCGAAGCTTTCGTGATGCAATCACCAAGCAATAAGCCAATTTCTCTATTTTAGGGTAATTCCTCTCGGCCCCTGTTAAACGTTTGCTAACATAATACACCGGCTTTTGGACTCGATCCTCCTCTCTTACCAAAGTCGCACTTATCGCATGTGGGGATACAGCCAAGTATACGTACAACATCTCATGGTCAACTGGTTTTGATAGCATTGGTGGGCTCTCCAGATGCCTCACCAGATTCCAGAATGCTTCCTCACAGCTAGACGTCCATTCAAAATTTCTCTTTCCTTTCTTTATTATGTCAAAGAACGGGATGCACTTGTCAGTTGCCTTGGATATAAATCGACTCAGCGCAGCTACTTTTCCGTTCAAGCTCTGTACCTGCTTTATAGTCCTGGGCGCTTGTACATCTCGAATAGCTTGGATCTTTTCTGGGTTGGCTTCGATTCCCCTAGCGTTGACGATGAATCCCAAAAACTTCCCTGATGCAACGCCGAAAGAACACTTCAACGGGTTGATCTTCATGCCATAAAACCTGAGTATGTCGAACATTTCAGCCAAGTCTTGAATGTGGTCGTTTGACCGTCGTGACTTCACGAGCATGTCATCCATATAGACTTCCATGGTTTTACCCAGCTGGTCCTTGAACATTCGATTCACCAGACGTTGGTAAGTTGCTCCAGCATTCTTCAATCCAAAGGGCATCACTACATAGCAATACAGTCCGACATTTGTAACGAAGCTGGTGTGTTCTTGGTCCGGAATATGCATTGGGATTTGGTTGTATCCTGAGTACGCATCCATGAATGACAGTAACTCATGTCCTGCGGTGGAATCGACCAACTGATCGATCCTAGGCAACGGGAAACTGTCCTTAGGGCATGCTTTGTTCAAGTCGGAATAATCTACGCAAGTCCTCCATTTCCCATTCGCCTTCTTTACTAGCACGGGGTTGGATACCCATTCAGGGTAGAGGGCGTCGCGGACGAACCCATTCGCTTTGAGTTTGTCCACCTCCTCTCCAAGAGCGGCGGATCTCTCCGGATCCATTCCTCTCCTTTTTTGCTTGACTGGGACGTATTTCGGGTCTATGTTCAACATATGACTCGTAATGGCGGGACAAATCCCACACATATCAGAATGCGTCCAGGCGAAAACATCAAGGTTCGCCCGGAGGAAGTCGCTAAGGTCTTCAGTCATTGCGAGGCCTAGTTGTGATCCGATCTTCAGTATTCGCGAAGGGTCGTCACGGCTAACTGAAATGTCAATTGTTAATTCAGCCGGTGCCGCCTTCTCTTCCCTGGGTTTCTCATCGTCGTCTCTCGAATCTATATCTCCGTAGATCCGAGAACTATGCCCGAGCCAGGGCTTGGGCACTACTTGTCAATTATCCGCATTGAGGATGCGGACGGGATTGTCCGCAACCTTTCCCTTCTCCCTCCGGTGGGCCTCTCGGAGCTCGGCCACATAACAGGAACGACCAGCTGCTTGGTCGCCATGGACAATGCCTACTCCTTTGTCAGTCGGGAACTTCAAAGTTAAACACCACGGGGCTAACGCTGCCCTAAACTCTACCAGGGTCGGTCGACCCAAGAAAACGTTATACGGAGAGTCCACATCCAAAACTACAAAGGGTAGAATTCGCACTCTCCGACGCTCGCCTTGTCCCAGTTCAACTGGTAACTCGACATATCCCACTGCATCAGTTGCAGCGCCGTTAAAGCCGTGAATACGAGCTTTGGATGGTTTCAAGTCTTTTGTTTCTAGCTTCATTTGATCGTAGGCCTTATTGAAGATGATGTTGACTGAACTTCCAGAATCAATCAGAATTCTTTTTACATATGCTGGTCCGATCGTTGTAGATATGACCATGGGGTCGATGGTCGGAGCCTCTACCCGATCAGCGTCTCTGCTTCTGAACACAATATCGTCTGTCATTACGCGCTGCTGCTTAGCAGGGGCTCCGTCCTCCACGTTCGAACAACACTCAAAATCTGCATGCTTCAAGGAACTTGCATATCGCTCCATCTCCTGCCAATTCTTATCCGCGGGGTGAGGCCCGCCGATAATTGTATTTATGACCAGTCTACCAACGGTCCGGGCAGGCTCCTCGGGATGACGTGGAGCTGGTGCACGACCTGGGTTGGACGTTCCCTGTCCTCCTTCTTGTGGATCCTTCACAAATTCTTGCAATTTCTTCTGCCTGATCAACTTCTCGATAGCGTCGTGCAAGTGTCTACATTCTTCCGTATTGTGTCCATAAGTCTCATGGAAGCGATAATATTTCCCGGTCCGCTTCTGTTCTTCGGTTGATTCTTTTGGACGTGGTTTTCTGTACTGAAAAGTATTGCAGGTGGATAGGTAAATGTTTTCAAGTGGGGCGTTTAGCGGAGTGTACTCGCTGTAGCTTGGAATTCTCGACTTCCACTTTCCTGCTTCTTTTCTTTTCCCTTGACTCCTTCCTCCGGACTCCTTGGGTTGCCCAGGCTTGTTCTGGACATTGACTTAGACCTTTCCCGAGCTGTCTCCAGATTGCTTCACAGCGATGTTGCTCTTTATTGACTCTTGGACAGGCCCTGGCGCCTTATCTCGTCGTACCCACCTAGCTTCCTCTCTTCTTATGAACTGGTGTGCCTTAGAGTAGAAACGCTCTAGCGTAGCTGGAGGTTTTCCTGCCAGCCAGTCTCCAAACTCAGAGTCTGGATCCACACCTCTCATTACAGCCATCAGAATTGCATGGTCATTGGGATTACTGACTTCAGTTGCTGCTACGTGGAATCTTTGCAAATATTCCTTCAACGATTCCCCAGGATTTTGGATTACACTTGACAGAGACATCACGTCCTTTGGGTGCGTAGTGTGTATCCTGAACTGCTCAATAAACTTCTTTGCCAACTCCTCGAAATTTGATACGGATCGCGGAGGAAGTCGGGTGAACCACATAGTAGCGATCCCAGATAGAGTAATCGGAAAGCACCTACACTTGGTGGCATCATTCGCTCTGGCTGAATCCATCATCCATTCGTTCCTCATGACATCTTGTCTAGGGTCAGTCTTTCCTTCATATGCGGGAATAGTAGGCATACTAAACTTCCTGGGGTACGCCGCCTGCAACACAACATCCGTGAACGGAGTATGACTTCTTGACACTCCCCAATCATCATTCGATAATCCCTGATTTTCCTTCATCAACTGCCTGATCATGGCTGTCAGATCTGGTGTCTGTATGGAAGGCGGAAGGTTGGAGTCTTTTCTACGCGCCTGTCCATGCTGATGCCTCCTCTCCTGGCGATCTGCCAATCGTGCGTCTTGTGGTTCGACATCGTTAGCATTTTGATGATCTGGGCCTCTATCTTCCATCTGTATCCCGGTCCTGAAGCTTCCAGCTCTTGCTTGGTCGCGGTCTCCAGCTGTTCGAACAGCAGCATCTGCTCGCGCAGCATCAGTCTTACGGCGTCTGCGCCTGGGTGGTTCATCAAAGGAAGTAGAGCTGTCAGATGAGGAGTAAGCAGCGAGATTGCCCCCAGCATTCTGTTGCTGCTGTTGAGTAAGTTGTGCCATCAGGTTGGAATTGGCTTGCATCTGCTCTCCTAGTTGTCTCCTACTTTCCCTGAGCTCTCTCATCAAGTCGTTGAACTCTATTCTGGTGACAACTGGAGTTTGGTCCTGAGTGGCAACTCCTGTATTTGGAATTGCTGGTTGATTGCTAGGCCCTGCTTGTTGCACGCTAGCAGTCTCGTGGGCATCCGCATTGTGAGAAGATGACCTGGTACGTGGTCTTGCCATTGTAGAGTTATTGGTATGAACTCTGAGTAGAATCAACGGATGTCCTATCAGTGAGTCAGATCTTCTTTGGGGGATTTGTTCAATCCAATAGCTTCAAAGCAGATCCTTGAGGTTTGAGAATTCAATTCTCAGTGAAAGCACCAAAGTGTTAGCACCAAAACTGGTCACTAACCTCGTTCAGAAAGATTGTGTAGAGATATAAGTGATGAAAGTAAATTAAACAGAGAAGACAATGCTAATTTAAATGCAGAAAGTAAGAACACCAAATTTATAGTGGTTCAGCGTAATTGCCTACGTCCACTTTGTTCAACTTTATTGATTTCCTTTATGGTTGATTACAAATACAATTCGTGAATCAAATGCTTGAGTTTAGTTGTTGAGTAGAGAAGATGAGTCTTGAAAATGGCAGAGTCTCCCCGGTGTTTTCTCTCCAAAAAAGGATCCCTTTCATTGTGACCCTGCCCCTCTATTTATAGGCAAATATGGGCTGGACTTCCCAAATGGACTGGATGGCCGAACACTCCAGCCCCAGTACAGTGGTTGATGTATGCCGAACCAGGCGTGCCGAACGCTCTGATGCCGAACAGTCCCTTATATGTCGAACGATGTGGTTGATGTCTGGGAAGTGCAGGACGTTTGTCAGTCGAAGCCGAATGCTCTTCTAGATGCCGAGTACTCTTGTATGCCGCGTGCTCTTGTATGCCGAGCAGTCTTGTATGCCGAGAAGTCTTGATGCCGAACACTCTTGCATGCCGCGTGCTCTTGCTGCCGAGCATTGGTTGACGCTGAGTTCCACTGCATGCCGAACCCTACTGGGTACTTCGCCGAACACTACTGGATGTCGGACTCTCTGGATGCTGCGTACTTCGCCGAACACTACTGGATGCCGAGTACTCTCTGACGCCGAGCGCTTTTGTATGCCGAGCAGCCTTGATGCCGAGCACTCTTGTATGCCGAGCACTCTTGTATGCCGAGCACTCTTGTTGCCGAGCACTAGTTGACGCCGAGTGCTGCTTGATGCCGAGCACCCCTGTACGCCGAGTACCTTGGGATGCCGAGCGCTCTTGTTGCCGAGTTCTCCTATCACCGAGTTCTAATGATGCCGAACGCTAGCGCTGAACATTGGTTGTCGCCGAGTGCCTGTTGATGCCGAGTACTACGCCGAGTACTCCTGGATGCCGAGCAGTCCTTCATGCCGAGCCGTGGCCAATGCCGAGCACTCAGTTGCCTGGTCAAATCTCCAGGAAACAACAGCTTTCTTTTTTAAAGATCATTAGTATATTATATATTACTCGTCACGTTGTGAGATTTTATTCTATCTTTTCTTTCTCTTACCCTAACTATCTATCTTTCCTGCATGTGGATGTTCGGCACATGAATACCATGGAGGTATAAGTGTCAATGTTTAAAGGTCGAAAAGGCGGGTTGTTACACTGCACATAACCATCACATATTAAACTTGGATATCAAATCTCCACATCAGTACCTGGTATGAGAAATAAGAAGACTTCTCCAACAACCAATTACGTCTTGCTCTACTGACCTATTCCTCTAAATCTATCATGTGGGTTGTAATGAGGAGTGGGTCAGAACAACGTTCTAGTGAACGAAAAATATATACAGTATCCATAAAATAAATTTATACCGAGTAGTTTCCATTTAATTGTTATTTCTACTATTCTAATGTTAAACAAATTAACCTAGTATTGCACCCACGATATTCCTATATAACATGATTTACCTACCTACCCTTCCCAAGGTATAAAATACTAACGTAAGTCTATCAGCCACCTAATACTTCCAAATATGAAGCGGGCTCCTAGCATCGTCATCGCTGGCCTATTGGTCCTAGCTATAGAAGCATTTGACCACTATTTATGGCTTTATATTACATAATAGTCATACTACCAACGCATCTATCATCACTAAAGTCTTATCATATGAGGGATAGTACCCAACCCACTTAATACCTTATTAATAAGGACTAGGCAGACCCCTGACCATTTAATACCTATATTCTAGGCAGGCCTTTGTCATTTAATACCTAACCCCAAAGGCGGACTCCTCACTAGTACTATCTAGCTGACATCGTTTGGAATCTCACCTGGACACTTAATACTTCTTTATAGGAGAGAGGCAGACCATATATCAGTCACTTAATACCTTAAACCTGTAGCAGACCATTTTCAAATCCTATTATTCACATAATCGTTTCCTAAGGGTCCTATGATTGGTAATGTCCCACATCAGTAATAAGTGTACACAACTACTGGTAGCCTCTGAATGAAGGGCAAACTTCCGTTGTGTCACTTTACACACCTCGCATCCCAAATACCTAAGCCCAATTAATTATTCTACAGGTCCTACGGTTAAAGATGTATCACATCAATAGAAAGTGTACACAACTACTGGTAGCCTCAAAGTGAAGGGCAAATTTCCGTTGTGTAACTCTACTGACCTTGCATCCCAACCTACTAAGTCCAATTAATTATTCTAGGCTTTACCAACCTAAGCCATATTATCCTAGGCTTTGTTATTACTAAGCTTTATTATCCTAAATTGGATATTGGACTTAGCTTACTAACCTCATTTTATGTATTTAAGGTTATATAAATTACCTTAAAAATTCAATTACCCATAAATCCCTTTTATTTGATTCTTCTATAAATGTCAATTAGTCCATGATAAAGAATATCATCCTAATGGACATTTCCTAAGGCGTTATGTATATTTACTAATTTCCAATTAGTAATCTATCCTAACTAATCCATAGTCACTAACCTAACTTCTTTATTTATTAGTTCCATTAATCCATTTACTCTATTAATTAATTATAACCCTCAAATCCATTTCACAATTATTACCCACTAATTGGAGTTACAACCTTTCCAAACTTTCCTCCTATTTACTATTCGTTATTGGACCCTATTTCTAAGTATAACTAATATCCTAAGCGAGCGTTACACATAAATCGTCATATTAGTTAAGTATTTATTAGTGCATATAAATACCTACTTTAACCAAATATATTCTAGTTACAAATCTTTAACTAGAATATTCTTTTCCATACTTAATTTGCTGAAATTACATTTCTTAGGAAGATTCTCCGTTGTGATTTCGATAAATTAGTTTAAAACAAAAGATCAAGAATAATAGAAAAGATTTTCCTCATTTGAAATTAGAAGGAATGATTGTTTTCTTTTAATTGGAATAGATTGTAAATTATGAAGAATAAATCTGTACTTTACACATATCTTTCTTTTCATTCGTTAAATCAAAAGCTACACTTTCTATGCAATTTGGAAACACTGATAGATTTATAAAAATCAAATTGATATTCTTCCCATAAATTAAACTAATCTCCAATTCAACATAATTAGGTAATAATCAAAATCATACTAATAACCCACAATCCTATTTCAGATCTAGAATAAATTTCTTATCTAATCAATATCCATATCTATAACTTTTGGGACTGATTTCCAAATCAGGGTATAACAATAATTCTAATCAGACCTCCTAGGAATATGTAGGCCATGTTTAATACATTCAAATTTAGCCTACAATTCAAATATATTTATTCATTTAGGCATAAAATTCAAACGTATGCCAATGGAATAGATTCAATATCATAAACAAATTATAAATTTCCTACTCACCTTCTAAAAGCATTCAAAATCTCGAGATCTGAAGTAAATCCTTTGATTCAACTCCATTTCCTTTTTATTCTAAGAAATATGTATAAAAAGAGTATATACATATATTAGAATTACAGATCCGAGAAGAGATTTGGGGTTGAAGGGAAATATATATATATATATATGTATGTATATTACCTCGTTATCGCGTATTGTTAATTCGCTTCTCTTCTTCTCTTATTTGATTTCAATTCTTCTCCGATTTGTATATATACAGATATAAATATTTTATTTTATAATTTAGAAAATAGCAGAGAATAGAAATGGCCGAGCTTCGTTGTTGATTTTATAAAAATATGAGAAGAGAAGAGAGGGTTAGGCCTGAATTTATAGGCATTCGAATTAACCACGACCATTAGATTTAATTGTATAAAAATCTGGGCCATTTGGCTAAAGCAAAGCCTAACCGTTACTATCCCAACCAGCCGATCACTTCATTGCACCGGTCGACTGGTACATGTCGACCGGTCATAATAAGGCTGTTGACCTGTGGGTCTCGGAATATATAAGCATTAACTTTCTAATTTAATTATTTCCATTTCGAATTCGTTTATCGTTCGTAACTTCTTCGTTTGGACTTCGCACGCAAAACTCCATATATGAAAGTTGCTAAGAATTTTGCCACGAACGCAATGGTGTAAGTTTCATGGTCAAATTCCATCGTTTGCATAAATTTTACTTTTGGATCATAATTAACTAATTAAACAACTAACCGTAAAATATATGGGGTGTTACATTCTTCCTCCATAAAAGAATTTCATTCCCAAAATTATACCAATGACTAAGTCATGGTTCTAGCTCGTAATTATCCTAAACTACACAACCAATTAGTGTACAACAAATTTTGCAACTAATGTGCACAAGTGCATAGTGTATGACAACATAGAAAAATTGTATGCAGAATGATTTTAAATCGGGCCCTCCGATATGAATGCTTTCCATCTGAATACATTCTTGAAAATATGGTGCAACCAACCTATATATATATATATATATATATACACCGGCAGCTCTATATGCAAGCAGATTGTGAAAATTGTTTTACCTAAAATCCCCATACTCCTACGAATAGAAGTATGGTGCAACCAATTTGCATCCAATTACTACCAACCAAAAATCTAACGCGTCGAAATCTTGCTTCCTAAATGTCACTCCTATGTCGGAAAAAAGGGATTTAGGTGGAGAATTTTTAATTTTTACCGCTCTATAAGCTACCCATTTTCCATTGTACAGTGGAAATTTCCTGGCTGTCCTGGATTTACTCCAAAAATTTCCACGTACAAAACGCATAAAGAGGCTTGTTACCAAGCTCTAAAATGGAATTGAGTCCAAAAATAGACTCGCGTGCATCATGTACAAGGAATAGAAATAGAAATTCCAAGGCTAAACCAGTTTTTACCTTGTAATCCCTTGTGTTTTATCGTATCGTCGATCCTAATGCACCGCCAAATTTGCATTTCTAATCTATTTTCCTTCCCTTTGCTTAGCATGTGGTCTTCAAAATCAAAGACTTCATAAAAACCCTATTTTCTTTTCTAAATTTATACGTCGCTTGAAAAATAAATTTCCACAATAATTAGACGCAAATATTCCCTTGAAGTAAAATTTGGGAAAAAACTCTAAAAATTATTTGAGCGCTAAAAATAATTTAAAGAATTCAAAACCTTTTTCTAAGCGAAAATTTTTAAATCAAGAGAAACTTTTCAAATTATTTCCTTTCTCAAAAATTTTGACTATTCTAGCCACATTTTTAGCGTTAGTCGAAAGTCAGTTATGCGCTAAACGCATAAGCTCGATTCTAATGTTCTATAACTAACCTTAACCCACAAAACTTGACATTTTATTAAAAAATGTCATTATACTCAGTTATTCAAAAATTTTATCTTTTAAGGAATAGGAACAATGACCCGTGATTCCAAAATAATTTTACCTATCCTTCTCTTGCTAAGATTTCTACCTATTTAAAACTTTAGTCTCATATTGCAATTTACTATTAGTTAAGTTCCTTTTGATATTTTCATATCTATACAATTTCTTCCAAACATACATATAAGAGCAGTTCACATATTTGGTAATAGTAACACGGTAAAATATAAATACATCTCATAATATCGCCGCGTCTTCAAAAGAGACAACTAACAGTTACAACCCAACAATCTAAAATGGAAAGAACAAATACTGGAAGAAAAGGATACAACAACACACTACAAGACTTAAAACACTACCTACTGACCCGATCCTCGATGGGAATTCGAACCAATGCGTTGCCTCGAAAAGGGCAAAGCATTGTGGCTAAGCACCCAATCTCATGACTTTAGCAATGTAGCTTGATTCTCATCTCTCGTTGGTCGGTGTGGATCTCCTAGAGCTCAGTCTAGACCGACTGAATAGAGACTAGCTCAGGACTCTGATATCCTTCGATGCCTTGTCCCTGCTCTGCCTCCTGCTGCAGCTGCTGCTTTGTTGTTGGCTCAGCCGGTGTGGCTGGTGGAAAAGAATTCTCATCTTCCTAAGGGAGGCTATATCAATGGTGGGTGGGACATTCGTTTGGGCAGTCTACCCACTAAGGTTCACCCCGTGTCATCTGAAGACGAGAGTGAATAGGTAACAATATGGAAAGTAACTCCGTGGGGAGCCAACTTCCTGATCGAAAAAATGAATCATAAGAGTGCATGCCCAATTGACGACTATACCACCCATAACTGCATAAGTGACCTTCCGCACCCAAGGATAAATCTGATCATAGCTTCCCATCTTGGGATAATGTTATGCTGAATAATCCGCACAATAAGACGGACAGTCAAACATAGATTGTCCTTCCTCCAAACACTGACATCTTGAGAAAAGATTTGCTGCAAAATCTCCAAGTCGGTCATCTCAATATCGTCAAATCCACGCCATCCATAGAAATCTCCATAATATCGTCGAAGCCGTCGTCAGACATTTCGATCCTGACTCCTTTAACCTCCGACTGAATGAAAACTGTTGTCTTCATCGAAATTCGATGCCAAATAAGCATCGAATTGGTGAATCCAGCGCGGGTAGCATTCCCGCTGAAAAGTCCCGAAGCATAGGATCGGTGCAAGTCTACCGCCTTGATAAGCTCTTCTAGCCCAAAGGCAGTAAATTCTCCAAACTTCATCGTCTCCCTTGAAGGAACTTGAAATTCGCGGAGCTAAGGAAGATGGAGATCTTCTTGTCATTCTAGTCCAGCTACCTGATCTCTTGAGGGGTGACACCAGGGTTGTGCGAGGAGGAACTAGTAGTGCCGGGAGGTGCCATGAACTTAGAAATGGAGAAATATGGTTTAGATCTAGAGTGACAATGGGGAAAGATCTAACTCATGAAAATCGGCACAAGAGGAGGCAAGGCTGCTGCTCATTGGAGAGGGGGAGAAACGGTGTCACCTAGAGGTGCAACGAAGGAAGCGAGAGCTGATTTAGAGGAGGAGTAGGTGGTGGTGATTTTAGGTTCAGCTATTAGAGGAGAGAGGAAGCACTAATGCGGCTGGGGGAAATAGGACGTAACCTTATAGTCGCATTCTAGTTTCGGGTTGGGGAAAAATCCATTGACTGGTCGATCGCTGTAGGGTTACCGATCGCTAGGTGGTCGACCGTTATACGGAGATTTTGTGCAAGTTGAACGTGGATCCTTTCGGGCTAGGTTAATTTATAATGTTAATAAAGATAATCATTTCGCACCATCTCCTTCGACTCGACAGGATCCGAAAAATCCCCGCTCTCTTTATGACGGTGCCCAAGCATACCCTTTAGCATTCCGAACCACTCCTTCGCTATTCCGCGGTACATCTGACTTATACTATTTCAACCAGCAACAATTCCAAAAACCTAATAATATTCTAACCACTATTCTTCGGATATTTCGCACGAAAATATTTCTTCTAATAGCTGGTGGGTAATACAACACTTCTAACTTCATACCCCACTAAAACTAAATGCCATTCCTATTTTTTCCGTCCTTTAGAAGAGAGAAAACTTTAAAAACATTGATTTTTACAAACAAAAAAATCATTGGGCTAAATATTCACCCTTTGAAACTCATTTCCAAGTCGATAAACTATTTTCTTGCTAAAAATCAAAATCAAACATTTACTGATGTATACACACACACACATAAATATTTAAGGATTTCAAAACTTTTTCTTTTTGAACCAAAATGTCTTAACACGACCAAACTTAGTGGTATGCGCATTTCTTGAAAATTAAAGTTTCAAAACTTCCCAAAATTTCCAAAATAAATCCTTTGGAAAGGAAATCCTTTTTCCGAAATCTAAGGCATTTCCAAAGTATATTTTATCAAAATTCTCTCATGGGTTTAGACTAAGGAATTGACCTTAATTCTTAAAATTTGGTTTGCCATCTAAATGTGGTTGGTGGACATTCCCTTGTCAAAATTGGTTTCCGAATGTTTGCAACATACAGAATTCTATTTCCTACTTATTTGTAATAATTGTGTATCTTCGAATGCAAGTCATCATCAAAATCCAAAATCACAAAGTAACTAGAATCTCAACCATCCAGTCGAACATCCTCCAGTCTCCGAGACTTTGCCATATGTCGTACTCATGTTCTTTTCCATCAGTGCCTTAAGTATCACCAACACTCCATGGGGTAATTCAGAATCGGCGTGAAAATCTTGACTCTAAGATATTTCCAACCCATAATTTATTTGCCCATTCCTTTGGAGTGGAACTACAACTACTTCTATAGTCGAAATTCTTAAAGTCTAGCATAAAAATAATAATAAATAGGAAAGCACGAATATGTTCTCTCAATCTATCATAATTCCTCTGATCGACTAACCTAAGCTCCATTACCAAATGTAACAACCCGCACTTTAATGAGCCTAAATTTCGATAAAAATTGAAACTCAAGTCCATCAAAGCATGGATCGTTGGATTTGGTACCTGCAAATAAGCATGAGCATATCAGAGATTGATAAAATCTAAACTCCTAGTGGAAATAATAATAGGATATAAATACTAACTATGGCTACTACTTTGGAATTAATGGTATTCCTTGGATATCAAATCGCCACATCAGTACCGAGCATGAGAGATAAGAAGACTTATACAACAAGCAATCACATCTAGTTCCAATGACCTGTTCTTCTAAATCTATCATGTGGGTAGTAATGAGGAGGGGGTTAGATCACCATTCTGGTGATTGGAAAATCTATACAATGTCAATAACATAAATTTGTACCGATTGGTTTCCATTTAATTGTTATGTCTACTATTCTAGGGTTAACCAAATTAACCTAATATTGCATACACAATATTCACACCTAATATGATTCACCTACCTACCATTTCTAAGGTATAAAATACTAATGTAAGGCCATCGGCCACTTAACACTTCCAAATATGAAGCGGGCTCCTAGCATCTTCATCGCTAGCCTATTGGTTCTAGCTATAGAGACCTTTGACCACTATTTATGGCTTTATAATATATAAAAGCCATAATACTAATGCATCTATGATCATTAAAGTATTAGCTATGTGAGAGACGGTACCCAAGCCACTTATTATCTTATTTGTAAGGACTAGGCAGACCCTTGACCATCTAACACCTATATTCTAGGCAGGACTTTTTCAATTAATACCTAACCCCAAATGCAGAATCCTCACTAATATTATCTAGCTGACATCACTTGGAAAATCACTAGGACACTTAATACTTCTTTATAGGAGAAAGGTAGACACTATATCCGTCACTTAATACCTTACAACTGAAGGGAACCCATCTCGAGATATCCACTACCGCTCCTAATCGTTAATTCAGACTATTTAATACTTTTTAATTAGGAAAGAGGTGGGCCTTCAAACAACCACTTGATATTTCTATTCCCTAAGTAGATCCTATTATTCCTATAATTGTTCCCTATAGGTCTTATGATCGATGATGTCCCAAATCAGTAATAAGTATACACATCTACTGGTAGCCTCTGAGTGAAGAGCAGACTTCTATTATGTCACTTTACTGACCTCGCATCCCAATCTTCTAAGCCCAATTAATTATTCTACGGGTCCTAAGGTTAAAGATGTCTCACTTGAATAGAAAGTTTATACAACTGCTAGTAGCCTCAAAGTGAAGGGCAGACTTCCATTGTGTGACTCTACTGACCTCGCTTCCCAACCTACTAAGTCCAACAAATTATTCTAGGCTTTACCAACTTAAGCCATATTATCCTAGGGTTTGTTATTACTAAGCTTTATCATCCTAAATTGGATATTGGACCTAGCTTACTAACCTCCTTTTATTTATTTAAGGCTATATAAATTACCTTGAATATTCAATTATCCATAAATCCTTATTATTTGCTTCTTCCATAAATGTCAAGTTGTCCATGATAAAGAATATGATCCCAACGAACATTTTCTAAGACATTTATGTATATTTACTAATTTTCAGTTAGTAACCTTTCCTAACTATTCCATAGTCACTAACCTAACTTCTTTATTTATCAATCCCATTAATTCGTTTATCCTATTAATTACTTGTAACTCAATCCATTTCACAATTATTACCCACTAATTGGAGTTACAACCTTTCCAAACTTTCCTCCTATTTCATATTCGTTATTCGACCCTATTTCTACGTATAACTAATATCCTAAGCGAGCGTTATGCATAAATCATCATATTAGTTAAGTATTTATTAGCGCGTATAAATATGTATAAATATCTACTTCTATCAAATTTATTCTAGTCACAAATCTTTAACTATAATATTCTTTTCCATATTTAATTTGATTACATTTCTTAGGAAGATTCTCCATTGTGATTTCCATAAATTAGTTTAAAACAAAAGATCAAGAATGAAGGAAAGATTTGCCTTGTTTGAAATTACAAGGAATGATTTTTTATTGGAATAGACTATAAACTACAAAGAATAAATTTCTACTTTACACATCTCTTCCTTTTCATTTTCATATATTCCTTGTTAAATCAAATGCTGCAATTTCTATGCAATTTGAAAACACAAACAAATATATAAAAATCAAATCGATATTCTTCTCACAAATTAAACCACAAATAGCCTTCAATTCAACATAATGAGGGTAATAATCAAAATCGTACTAATGATCTACAGCCCAGGAATAAATTTCATATCTAATCAATTTTCATATCAGTAACTTTTGGGACTGATTTCCAAATCAGGGTGTAACAATAATTCCAATCAGATCTCCTAACAATATGTAGGCGATGTTTAATACATTCAATTTTAGCCTACGATTCACATATATTTATTTATTTAGCCATAAAGTCAAACGTATGTTAACGGAATAATTCAATATCATAAACAATATACAAATTTCCCACTCACCTTCTAAAAGCATTCCAAATCTCTAGATCTGAAGTAAAACCTTCGATTCAACTTCATTTCCTTCTTATTCCAAGAAATATGTATAAAAAGGGTATATACATATATTAGATACACATATCTGAGAAGGGATTTAGGGTTGAAGGGAAATATAAATATATAAATACAAATATTGATGTGTGTGTGTATGTATTACCTCATTATCGCATAGTGGTGATTCACTTCTCTTCTTCTCTTATTTGATTTTTATTCTTCTCTAATTTGTATATATACAAATATAAATATTTTATTTTATAATTTAGAAAATATTAGAGAAGAGAAAATGACAGAGCTTCGTTGCTGCTTTGAGAAAATATGAGAAGAGAAAAGAGAGTTAGGTCTGAATTTATAGGCACTTGAATCAACGAAGGTCGTTAGGTTTAATTATATGAAAATCCGGGTCATTTGGCCCAGGCAAACCCTAGCGTCACTATCTCAACCGGTCAACCGCTTCATGGCACCGGTTAATCGCTACATGTCGACTGGTCGTAATAAGGTTGTTGACCTATGGATCCCGGTAATTAATATATAAACAATAACTTTTCTAATTTAACTATTTCCATTCCCAATTCGTTTATCGTCTGTAACTTCTTCGATTGGACTCCAATCGCAAAACTCTAAATATGAAACTTGCTCAGAATTTCGCCATGAATGCAATGGTGCAAGTTTCATAACCAAATTCCATCGTTTGCGCAAATTCCATTTTTTGACGCTAATTAACTAATTAAACAATAATTGTAAAACTTATGGGGTGTTACAATATTATTCTATCTTATCGGCACATTTTACTTCACGTATCAGACTTTGAGAGACAATTTTCTATGTACTCTAATTGGACCACTTACTGATTTTTCTGAGGCTGTGATTGGATATTTTCTAAGATGGACATTTTTCTGTGTTATATGTTTTGTTCCTTCCACTGTGAGTTTTGAAAGTATAGTATATCTTAGATTATATCTGCTGGCATTAGTCTCTATTATGTTATAAAAACCCCAACGGCTTATATTTCTTGGCACGACGCGAGTTCGAAAGTCGCACTAGGCCTTGGATCGGTGGGTCGGAAGGTGCGAGTTATCATAGCTTTCTTGATCCCTCTCCACTGGACCCACCTTGGTTCTATGGGGAAGGCTTTCCTTGGTAATTATTGTTCATCTACCTACCAGTTACGGGTTCCTGAAAATCATTGCAGATTTTTTTTCCACATTAAATCCTCAATGACATCTCTTATATGCCTAAACTCATTTGTGTTATGATCATGAATCTCATGGAAGAAACAATATTTCCCCTAACGTCTTTCTTCCAGGTTACCTCCCTTGAAGGTAGTTTCTTATAGCGCTTAGCACCTTGCTTAGCAAGGTAAGTATTTTCAATTATATCATTCAACATAGTATAATCTCCTAGTACGGTGTACCTAGTGTGCTTCTTAGAGTCTTTCTTCTTTACATTTATGCCTTGGATCTTTTTCTTAGCATTACTATTGGTATTCCAACATTTACTGCAACATTCCTAGCATTATAACTAGTCTGCTTGATAGCAATATTGCTTTGTATTACACCACTTAATCCCTCTTGACCGTTAAAAACCAATCCGACAGCCAAATCGGCATCTTCCAAGCATAGAATTAGGATGCATTTCAGTAAACTCTTATATGTAGATGGTTCTTTATCTCGAGCCACCTACCAAAATCCATCCAAGGGTGAACCTCATTGATTAAAGTTATCAATACAATCTCCTCTCTGGGCTTGCTCACATCACTAATTTCAAAATTGAACCCATTTAAAAAAAATTCCAGAGTCCCTTTTGAACTCCGATAAACATTCAACAATGACTTCACATCTTTAGGTCGCATGGTATGGACTGGAAATTGCTTTCATAAACTTCTTAGCCAGCTGGTTAAATGATGGTATGAGCCAAGTGAAACACATTGTCGTAACACTGTCCAAGAATATTAGAAAACATCTACATCAAATAACATCCATTGCACGAGCATTATCTATATGTTATCCATACTTCAATAGATGTTATCCCGGTTCAGTTGTCCCATCATAGGACAACATAGTCGGCATCACATGCTTCTTTGGATACCTCGCTTCTAGTATCTTTCGATGAATGGGGTCCGATTCGACGATGAACCCTACTTATCATTATTTCAATGGTGATTTTGGTTCAATGATATCTTAACTATATCAACGATATACTCCTCGCTGCTTTAGGCGACTGGACGACGATCGTCAATAATAGCCTCGAGTGTTTGACTTTGCAAACATACTCGGTTCTTTGCATGACGTCTAGCCTCCCTTGTCTCTAAGGAAGCCATTCGTCCTGACCCTCTATGTTAATGCCTCGTTGGTTCCATAGCGCTCGTTTGAACACCACCAGTCTGAGCCTTAGTAACACGTCCTTCATCGGCATCGGCATCATGCAAATCTTCTTCGCTATCAGATAAATTCAATGCCTCCATGGACCTCTTGGTACTGATATTACTAATTCTCTCAACATCTACTTAATTCTCTTAGTATAGACATTATTTGCATTTGCCTGATTTGCTCCATCTTTTGCCGTCTGCTTCCTAGATGCCCCCAGCATCCTTCCTTTTTATTTTTTGCTTGACACCTCTTCGATTTCGATCTAATGAAGATGACCTTTCTTTCTTGGAATCTGAAGATGATTAATCACTATGGCTCTTTCTACGTCTTTAAGGTAGTTGAGACATCATAGCAAAATTTTACTCCATCCTTTACATGATGGTATTTTGACTCTTTAGCATCTTTATATTTATCACAACCATCATCATATCTAATTCAGCCTTGATTACCATCTCAGTTAAGATGAAGGTCCCGGTAATGTAGGCAAAGGTAGAGTTGTTTCTTTATTATGCTGAGAGCCTTCATCCACCTCCAACAGTAACTTCAGACTTAAAAGCAGCTTTCCTTGGAGTCATTCCTTATTGGATCCACAAGTAGATTCTTCTTCAAAATCTAGGTAACTACAGATTCACAATGGATAATTTCTAGATCTACTTTTTATATCCTTCAAATCCAAAATTAAAGCGCTAATGCATACTCGAGAATCCTCTCTCTCAGTGAAAGCACCAAAAAAGTTGCATCAAAAAATGACACAATAACCCCATCAATTGAAAATGAGATAGCTCTGATAAAAAATGAAATTAAAAAGAGAAAACACAGGATTTCTATAGTGGATCGGCCTCAAATTAATTACCTACATCTATTATAAGTTTACTCAAATAATCCTCACAATTACAACCACTTTTAGTTCTAACACTATTTGACATAAAAAATGGAAGCACTTCGACGTAAGGATCAAAGAGACGGAAAACGTTCTTATTTTGTTACCAAAGGATGGATATTTATATTTGAATTCATCTTTTAGAGCAAGTATCTCATGTAAGAATGAGTAAAATTTCTAATCCATGCTTTCAGGCATGAAGAACGAGTAAAAATTGTAAGTCAAAACAACTCGGTACCAAAATGATTATGTCGATACCAACATGTTTTGTTTCCTTGTTCCTTTGACTTTTCTTTATACTTGTTTAGTTGATCAAGCTTCAAATATTTGTCGACGAAATTGCTCCTCCAAATCATGACGGTACCAACATGATTTGTCATATATGAGTCTTTTTCTCCAAAGTATAAGGCAGCTTCATCTATAGTTCAATGTAGATCCCACTTCTCAAAACGAATCATTACCGACATGATTATTCATGTCGATATCGACATGATTTGATTTGTAAAAATCTTCACCAAACTTCTTATACTTCATCTTTTATCTTTCTTGACAACTCCTGAGCTTCTTGATTTTCATCATTGTAACGACCCCATAGCGATGCCCATTTTAGCAAAGAACATCACAAGTAATGTCGTCTGCTAATCCGGAGAATATAGCTTGTTAAGGGCCACTTAATATCTGAACTGAAATTTGACGTGTACAATATTAATACAAAGTAATAGACACACCGATTTCTCAGAATCGAAATAGTGTATATAAAAAGTAATCACAGATCATAGCGGAATAAAAATCTCAACTTATACATATACAAATTTTGAGTCTACAAAATAAAACACTAAACTCACATAATATACAATTTACAATTCTCTAACCTTAGTTATACATTTAATATATAAAGTCCAAATTTCCTAAATAGGATAAAATAGAAGTTCGAATGTTTATCCCTTGCTAGCCCAACTATCCAAAGGTTAACATGTTTTGCAACCTGAAAAGTCTCGGCCTGATCCGAGCAAAATAACACATGGGTAAGAATATCTCTAAATATCCAATAGGGTAAGAACCAGATATAGCACAAGAACAAATAACAAATTGGTAAATACAAATGTCCATGAAATAACGAGTCACGGGAATTAACTTAACTTAGAGTTCATCACAAGGCGCATGGTTATACATTTAAGTCATGAACACATATTGGTCACTAAACACTGAATTCACAGAACAAAACATAACATCTCTAAGCATGCAAATATCAATGATTAACTCAGAATAGGGTTATAAGTTTAAGTCCTTAACATGAATGTGACGATCCACATTTCAGAAGGTTTAAATCGATAATAATCCACCCATGTTCCACTCAAACAATCTGAAACACAGATAATCAATGAGGTTAATTAAGAAAGTGAGAAAAGAAGACGAAAACAAACACAGAATCTCGCAACGGAATGACAAAATATAATAATCAAATAAACAGTTCATGAAGCTGTTTACTATACATTTGATTATAATTCATACAGCATCTATCAGAGTTAGATATACAACAAAAACAAAGTATAATAATGCATCAGGACAACATGATGCAGGAAATAAAAATAGTAATAATATACCAAATCTTCGCCCTCTAGAAAATGATCTTCAATGCGCTGAAAAACTCAAGGCTGATCCGAGCATAATGAAAAACAAAACACTCGAGTCGGGACTAAAATATCCTTATGTGAGTCAAATCGATATCACATAACATGAGTGTAATAGCGTTAGAGATGTTTATAGGATTTCATATCTCCTATCCAGTGTATAACGTGCGTGCAATAACTCAAGAGATGTTACGGGATTTTCCATCTCTTAAGGATCCGTCAAAATATTTATATATAGTAGAATACGCTACATATATAATGTCTAATCGATAAAATAAATATTTTTCTTAGCGTTAAGGCTTTACATTAATCCCCCTTAACGTGTTGTCGTATAGTTTGCATTTAGCACAACCAGTAGCACGTCGGTAGCAAGTGATGTGCCGTGATACGACAACACTATACCAAAATCGTAGGGGTCTCGTATAGGGATAAAAGTATGACAAGGCACGTGAGGCAATGCCCAAGGTAGGATACTACCAGTTCGGGTCGCAGGGCTGGTGGTAACGCATCGTAGCCACGACCGCCCACCGCGTCCATCCATCCTATATGGAGTCAAGGGAGGCTATCCCAAAATCAAGGTGCACCATCGAAACCAACAACAAGAGTAATAGTATGGACCAAGTCCAAGAAAAATCGAAGAACGGATGTCCGCTAGGGGTAATTAGCCCACTTGGCCATGTCAAGCCGTCCTGGTTTAGTCATTTCAAATTGGCACAAGTGTCAGGGTCTCCATCATCGTTCTCTTTCTTCAAATCCAGCAAACGACGCCAAATCCAACCACTTCGTTCTGGAGTCTCCTCCACGTACACAGCTGTTAAAGTGGTTCTAATATTGACGCGGAGTATGCCAATGAGAGGCCCTGGTCTCTTTAACAACTAAACGTTGTTTTACACACCAGTTGGTACTTTTACATTTCGAAATGATTCATACTTGATATCAAAATATCATATTCGCATCAAAACCAATTTCATTTCAAAATATCATATTTACCTCAAATATGTCAATTTCCACTTGAAATTCATTTTCACTTCAAAATTCGATTTGAATTACAATTTGGGTTATAACTTTATTTTAATCCAATTCGCATTTAAATCCATGATTTAAATATAAACATTCCCACTCTGACTGTAACGACTCGGAATTTTCGACCCTGAAAATTCGACACTAATACGTTTACTGTCGAAGTGCCGAGAAATCGAACGTCGGAAATCCTAGATTGTTAGGGTAAAGAAGAAAAAAGGTAGAAGAAGAAACGGAGAACAGAACACAGAATCTCACATTCGTAGCGGATCAAAATATAATACACAAATAGTAGCATTTACACAAAGAAAGTTGTAACTGTCTATTTACAGACAATACATCAGAGTACAACCATTCACAAATAAGTTTTATAACTTAGTATTTCAAGTTATATGGGTTACTCACGCTAGTTTCCAGGCATTTCTCGTTTGGTTTGATTTTGATAAGCAACCAGGTTTTGTGATGATATCAAGTTTTAAAATAAAAAAAGAAATAACAAGTTTTTAAGGTTTAAACTTAATCAAGTTTAAACAATTTCTTAGCCTATGAATAATACATGTTGATTTAATTAAAGATTTTAAAACAAATTATTTTAAGTTTAAAATGTTTAATATATACATATATAACCTTTATTTTAAAAGTTTATTCTAAATAAAATTAATAATGTAATTAAGGAATTAATTAAGAAGATAAAATGTTTTAAAGGTTAATTAACTTAAAGGTCTAAGTTAATTGGTAATTGATAATTAATTCCAAAGGTTATTAAGAAGATTTAAATGATAATTAAAGTAATTAATTAAGATAAATGGGTTATCTTTTAATTAACTAAGGTCTCAAGTAATTTTGTACGTTAATAATAACTTAATTTCAGGCATTTAATTTAAATAATATTTAAATGTAATTAAGTAATAATAAATGGTTTATCTTAAATTAATTAAGGACTTAAGTAATTAAGGGTTAATTAATTAAATTAAGTAATTATAGGATAATTAATTAATATAATTAAAGGATAATTACTTAATGAAATTAAATTAAGGATAATTAATTAATGTAAGTAATTAAAGGATCATTAATTAATGTAAGTAATCAAAGGTTAATTAATTTATGTGAATAATTAAATGATTAAAGAATAATTAATAAAATGGTTTAATTAATGTTAATTAAGCAGGATTTAAAGGTAATTAATTTTTTTTGTGTTAATTAAATTAATTAGATTGGGTGACAAATTAATCTTGCCTATGGATGATTAAATTGTATTGAATGTTTGGATTAATGTCTCTAGTCTGATAATTTGTGATGTTTTGTGATATGATATGTTTGGGTAGAACTGTGATAATGTGGGTTATCTATCGATGATGAATTGCTGTGTAAATGTGACATCCTGTATTTTAAATTGAATTGTATTCACTTAAACAATTTGGATTAAAGATGACATTGGATTCGAAGAGACCGGGGTCGGATATCAACGATATTCGGTACCACTTCAAATAGTAATCTATAATTCTTTATAGATTTGATTGTAAATCAAATAGGCTGGAATGGAATAAATTAAGTAAACTAGACCATTGAAACTAAGTAACGGTACTTAGACATTATTTTGTGAAATAAGTGTTTGGCTATAGAATGATTAGAACTCGTAGTGAGGTACGAGTTACCCTGGTTTTCAAATAAGTTTTATAACTTAGTATTTCAAGTTATATGGGTTTACTCACGCTCGTTTCCAGCTTGACTCGGGTGTTACTTTATTGTAATGCTCGGGTCAGACCGAGTATTACAGATTTTCAGGATAGGACGTTCTGGAGTTCATGAGACGAGCTAGATGACAGGGATGTATGGAGTATACTCCGCTGTGTATTGGAGATTGTAGTGATAGTATTCTGGGACAGGTTGTTACAACTGTCCAGTTTTGTTGTACTCTGATATGTTGTATGTAAATTGACATTTACAGCTTTCTTTGTGTAAATGCTACTATTTGTGTATTATATTTTGATCCGCTGCGAATGTGAGATTCTGTGTTCTGTTCTCTGTTTCTTCTTCTACCTTTTTTTGTTCTTTACCCTAACAATCTGGGATTTCCGGCGTTCGATTGCTCGGCACTTCTACAGTGAACGTATTAGTGTCGAAATTTCGGGGTCGAAAATTCCGGGTCGTTACACTGACCAGTTTGAATTTTTAGAAAATAGTTTGAAAATTTTTAAATAGTTTAAAAGTTAAAATAGTTTAATATAAAATAGTTTAAAATAAAATAGTTTGAGTATTGAAAATGGTTTATATAGTAAAATAGTTTGGAAAATCAAAGTAATTTAAACATCTAAAGATAGGTCTTTAAACAATTTATATAATAAAATAATTTATTTAAAAAATAGTTTCAAAGTCAAACTGACCCAATTCCAAATTTTCCAATTCAAAACAATTCAATTTCCATTTCAATTTAATCGATTCCATTCCGATTTCAATTCGAATTAACTTCGATTCCAATTTCAATTCAAATCAATTTCAATCCCAAATTAATTTCAATTTCAATTCCAAATCGATTTCAATTTCAACTCAACTATTTGATTCAATGGTTAAATTTCAACTCAATTCTCAATTTTAAACCATTTCAAAGTATCGATTTAAATCATTTAAATGAAATTTAACTTCGATGTTCGATTCAATGTCCAAATCTTTAAATTAATTCAATTCCGAGCTCAACTTTTGAAATATCGATTTAAATTACTTTTACTTAGCAATATTCAAAGTCTGAATAAAAGTCTAATCTTTTAAAACAAATCAATTTCTGAAATTCAAATCATATTTCGATTATAACTTTAAAATCTCAACTTCGATTATTTAAACAATCCGAGTTACCAAATATAAATTTTAACCTTTCAAGCTCAAGTTCGAAAATAATTCGATATCCATAAATTCGATTTTTACTTCTTTAAATCAAATCATTTAAATAATTTCAAATCAAAATTTTTAAAATCATTTAATTTAACCAATCCGGTGTCCGTATATAATTTTCTATCCTATGTCCAAGTGATCAGTTATTTCAATTTAATTTCAGGGATGGATATATATCATTTCAATCCATAATAAACGTCATGGGTATATATCATTTCAACCTATTTCTTAATTTATTTGAAATAATTCCAATATCATTTTTATATACTGTCGAGTAATTTACAGGGTGATAACAGGATATATAAAATAAATAAACATCCAAATCATCCAAAATCTCAACCAATTAGCATTCATCACAAACAATCATCCAAACAGTCAATAAATCACATCAATTAACCAATTATCAATAATCGGAAATTTTACTAGCAGTTTAATTCTAATTTCCATTCAACTGTTAATTCAAAATTTCTAACATATAAATTTCTATATCGATTTCCATGTCAGTTAAATTCACCAAACAACAATCAATAATTTAAATCACTTCAAAATTTTAATTTAACTAACATAAAAATAATTTAGTCATTCGTGAGCGTTTAAATCACTCACCTTTTATTTGAAACTGAAAATATTTTCAACTTCAAATAAATACCACTTCGATTCCATGCCAAAGCCTCCGTCGATATGATTCCAACGTGATTCATTTCGTCCAAAACGAGCCTCGTATGAAAATGATATGCTATAATTAATATAACGGTAATTAAAAATTTAATTAACTTAATTAACAACTAATTAACATTACCTAAACTTCTCCCTCTCTCTCGATCAACTATAGGCAGCACGCAAAGAACCCATCACGCGAGAAAAAACCTACGCGCGCGCACAAACCTCGAGACACCGGAATACGATCGGCCTCCACCACGTTGACCGCCAGCTCGAGAGCCACCAACGTGCCAAGTTTCATCGCATCATTCACTGTCGTTCATCCATACAACCCCAAAACCGCACGTACTTTGAACACAGATCCTGGCGAAATCACTAGCTCTCAACATGATTCGACCGTTGGAATATGTAGATCTCATCGAGATTACGATTTTGCTTTTGGAAGTTTTTGAATTCACTGCGTGGATGAAGAGAAATCGGAGGAAGAAGGTGAGGCAACATCGGCCATTAATTGATTTAGAGGGAGCGGCCATTATTCTCTTCTGCTAGGGTTTGACTAAACGAACGTGGCCTTATATAAGTTCCGACTCAATTAACCTGTGAAATTTCCGAACTCCAAACGAAGCGTGCCGCCTAACGTTCTTAATGTTTTACCCCTACTCTGAACGCAATGGAACTAGTCTCGAGGCCTAAATCGATCGTATGCAGAAGATGGCTTTTCAAAATCAATTTATTTTAATTAAATTCCTTAAATAAATTTCTACGTGTTTCAAGCTCGCACGACCAAACGATAATTCTGGTCGCTACGAAACTTGAAATCCTATAATAATTCACTATTACAGATCCGATGAAACTAGTTTCGTCGAAATCCGAGACAGTGGCCAAAATGGCTATTTTTACACGTTAATTAAAATAAGAAATTCAAAAATCAATTATTCATTTTAAATTCAATTTTAAAAGTTAATAAACTTCATTCTTGTTCAAATAAAAGTTGTTGAACTTGTAAAATTTAACTTTTAAAATGAATTCAAATTATAAAACAACTATTTCCATTTTACAATAATTCACCATTCATTATTCAATTCAAACTATTGATTAGAACCCATTCAATATATAGAATTCCTATTCAATATTGATTATTGCCCAAATCATCGAAATTGATTATTTCAAAATTCTATCCAAATTCAAATTCAATAAATTACATAAATAAACATTAAAAGTTTTTATTTTTAACCATTATTATTCAATCATCATATTAAATTTAATAATTTAAAATAGTTAAAAATATGGGTCGTTAAAATGAACTAGTCACTAAACATAGAATAACAGAATTAACTTAACATCCATCACAAGACACAAGAACATATATATTTATTTATTTCACAAACACAGAATAATTATAGAATCAAATTTCCAAAATCCAAAATATCTTACTCAGAATGATCGTAATGCTCGTACACAGAACTGTAACATCCTGAAATTTTGTGCCATTCACATCCATACATGTCGGATTTGAATTGCTCAAAATATCAGATTGTTAATTTAAATTTGGCAAAACTCAGCATATACAGTAAACAAAATAACGACAGAATCACAGACACAGAGATATAAAAATAGTGCAGTGGAAACAAAAGAATAGTAGTTCATGAAGCTACTATATATATATAACAGAGTTAAACAAGATACAACAGAAGTCTCGAATACATAGATGTCTCAACACAATAGTCAACTACAAAATCTGAATACATCACTGGAATCAACTGAATAACTGAAAGCTGAATAGATAGTTGGATCTCCAAGTGAAGCTCCAACTTCAAAGGTGAGTCTCAAATGTTGTATCACTCAGTCTGTAACAACCCAAGATTTTTGCAAATATTTTAAATTATATTTTATTTCAAAATTTTATTTTTAAAACATTTTAAAAGTGTAGTTGTAATGTTCCAATACTAGCTGTATTTTGTTTACAATTTTTAATTCTAGTTTCAATATAATAAACTATTTCTTTATTTATTTTCTATTTTTCCTAAGACTATTTATTTATTTTCATTTCTACTTTACTTTGTTTTAACTTTTATTTTGTTTAATTGATTTTTTATTTGTTTATATTGAATTAAAAAGAAAGTGGAAATTCAAAGAGACAAAGTCTTTTCATTTGCTTGTGACTTTTCATTTGCTTGTGACTTTTCATTTGCTTGTCTTTTCACTTGCTTGGCCGTCCATTTCCTCCAGTTTAGCCGTGCATTTCATTTGCTTTTCACGTGAAAAACTTCCCATCTCACTTCATTCTCTCGGCCATTTTCATTTCTGAAAAAAAAATGTAAGTTAATGGCTTCTCCTTTTTTCTACTTTTTCTCTTCATTTTGCTTGTTTTTGCCTTGATCTCCTCTACTGTTGCTCGGCCATAACCCTCCACTCCTCCACCGACCACCACCATCACCTTTCCCCATCATCCACGACAACAACACCTCCTACCCCTCTGACCAAACCTGGCCGTGACCACTAGATTGAGCCATCACCACAAACTTTGCAAAAAACTCCAAAAAATGCCTAGCCGAGCCTAATATTTCACCATCCCCTTCATTTGCACCTCGGCCATCACCCTTAGCCACCACCACTAGCACGTGCATCACCTCTGGCCATCCCCTCTCATCTAACTTGACCCGTACCTAACCCTGGCCGAGCCCAAACTTGACATGGGCCGAGCCTATATTGAACCAAAACTCCACTTTTGGCCTTGACTCTTTGCATTCCTTGTTTTGCAACTCCAACCTCTTCATTTCCTATGTTAGCCATGCCATTTTGTGTCCAAACCCAAGCCTTACCATCAAATAAAACATGTATGGCCGAGCAAACAAGGAGTCATGGTCGAGCAATTTTGAGTTGAAAGCATGGTGATGTCATTTGTTAATTCTATTTCCATTTTTGTTTCAATTAATCTTTGTATTGTATATATATTTATATTGCTTTGTTTTATTGTTGTATACAAGATTAATATCTTGGCTCTCTCTCCACTTGAATCCAAAGTCGTGCTATATCATGCTTTCTGGAATTTGTTTGTGTGTTTTGATTTGCGAACTCCAGCTTAAAAAGGTGAGTTATTCACACTTAACATTCATACTTATAGAATTTGTGAAGTGACAACAAGTGAATGTGTAGAAACTGTTATATCATGTTATACCTGCCTGTGATATGAATTATATGATGTTAAACTTTGTTATAAACTTGTCACATCATCTGATATATTATATTCTGTTATATTGTTTATTTTATTCTGTTCTCACACTGCAAGTTCCCTGTAGAATAGAATCACTATGGGTTGAAATGATACATACCCGAACGGACTTTAGAATAGGGAAAAATCATTATGGGCTGAAATGATAGGCCTGAGCGATTTTTATTTATTTTTAGTTGACTTGGGATTGCGGGTTTGAAATGATAGAACCCGGATTTTCTTTGTAAATTACGGATTGAAATGATATATTATCCGTATCACTTGACCTAGGTTAGAAAATATTATACAAACCCGTGGTTATTTTATATAGTTTTCTGGAAAATTTTAAGTATTTTTAAAATGTAAAATTTGATATTTTGAGTTATATTTGGATTTAAAATGATTTAATAAAGTGAGAACGATTTTTCTATGTATTAAAAATGTTAAATAAATGAATGGAAAAATTATGATTTGAAACATAACTTAATTTGGAAATTTGTGATTTGATTTTTAAATGGAAGTTTAAGTTAATTAAATAAAATGGAAATTAAGTTTTATTTATGAAATGGAAATTTAAATTTAAGTGTTAAGGTAAATTGTTAAAAATGAAAAGAATAATAAAATGGTACACTTGAATTTAATAAGTGAAATTATTGGAAAAATTGATTTTATTGTAAATTTTTTCTTTATAAAATCATAAGTTAAAGGGTATTTAAATGAACATTTTTGAAGTGGAAAAATTTGATTTTTATAAGTTAAAATGGTTAAAATTGAAGTTTATTTGTTTCTGAAATTCTATTATAAATCTGGAAATTGAATTGGTAGCACTTCAGAAATGCTATCATTTCTGAAATTAACTTAAAATCTGAAGTAAATGATACTGCAGCACTTTGTAAGTGCTGTGGTTGATGCAATGAACTAAAGGCTACTGCAGCACTTGGTATGTGTTGTGGTTGCAGAAAGAAAGTTAAAATCTGAAACTAATAAAAGGGCTACAGTAGCACTTGATAAGTGCTATCTTTGCTGAAATGAACTAATTTTTCAAATTGAGCCTAAACTACTACATCAGTTAATAAATGTTGTCTTTGCTGAATTTAACTTGTTTTCAAATGAAACTGAACTACTACAGCAGTTTATAAATGTTGTCTTTGTTGAATTTAATTGTTTTCAAATGTAACTTACCGCAGCATTTTCTAAGTGCTGTGAAATCTGAAATTTCAATGTTTTAAAGTATTTAAGTGGATAAATGAGCTCAAGAAAGGCTAAATTTTTGGGAAGTGAATATTTGATTTGTAAGTATAATGACTTTACTTTTAAATGGTTTAAATGATGTATTTTGATTTGAAATATATACCAATTTAAAATGTATAACCACGGGTTATAATAACGATTGGTTGTTAAAGAGACCGGGATCAGATATGGACATACTCTCTGTCGATACCAAAAACCACTTTAACAACCGTGCATGCGGTGGAGATTCCAGAATGAAGTAGGATGGCGGCGACGATCCTATTGAGGTATGAACGTGGACCCGACTCCCGTGAGTTGGCATAAGGTGGCTAAAATAGGAGCGATTCTCGGGCCAATGAGGTAGCACCTCTGATCGGACGCATTTCTTTGATACATTTCTCCGGATGTGTGTTGATTATAGGGAGCTGAACAAGCTCACTATAAAAAACAGATATCCTATGCCTCGCATCAATGATATGTTTGATCAGCTTTATGGTGCCACTGTTTTCTCTTAGCTTGATCTTGCCACAGGTTTCCACCAGCTCAGAGTTGCTGAGGAAAGTATTCCCAAGACTGCTTTCCGTACTGAGAATGGGTTCTTTGAATGGTTATTCATGCCTTTCGGTTTGACTAATGCTCCTGCTTTCTTTGTTGATTTGATGAATCGTGTTTTTCGTGTTGTGCTTAATAAATTTGTTCTAGTCTTTGTTGATGATATTCTCGTTTTCTCTAAGTCTGAGGAAGAACATGAGTCGCATTTGAAATCTGTTCTTGAGACTCTTAGAAAGCATCAGTTGAAGGCTAAATTTTTGAAATGCCATTTCTGGAAGGATGAAGTCCGATTCCTTGGACATATTGTTTCTGGTACTGGAGTTTCTGTTGATCCAGTCAAGATCGCTACGATCAATGTAAGTCTTTCTTTCCTTCTCTTTCCTTGTTTCATTCAATTTATTCTATCTTTCCGGTTGTCCTTATTTATCCCTATTCTGTGCAGGATTGGGAAACTCCTAGGACTCCAACTGATATTCGTAGTTTTTTGGGCCTTGCCGGTTACTACCGGAGATTCATTGAGAATTTTGCTCGGATTGCTGCACCTCTCACCGCTTTGACTCGAAAGCATGCTAAGTTTATCTGGAGTGATGAGTGTAAAGCTGCATTCAGTGAGTTAAAGCACAAGCTTTCTTCCGCACCAGTTCTTACCGTTCCAAATGGAAATGAGGGATTAATGGTATACACTGATGCTTGTCGTGAAGGTTTGGGAGCTGTTCTGATGCAGGATGGTAAGGTGATTGCTTATGCTAGTCGTCAGTTGAAGACCCATGAGGCCAATTATGTTGCTCATGATATAGAGTTGCTTGCTATTGGTTTTGCTTTGAAGCTTTGGAGGCATCATCTTTTGGGTACTAAGTTTGAGCTCTTCACTGATCATCAGTCTTTGAGGTATATTTTCACTCAAAAGGATTTGAATCAGAGGCAAGTTAGGTGGTTGGAGTTTCTTGCTTCTTACGACCTCGATATAAACTATACCCCTGGGAAAGCTAATGTTGTGGCAGATGCTTTGAGTCGGAAGAAGGCTATGTTGTGTCAGCTGGTTGTTTCTTCTCCTTTGCTGGATCGTATCATGGCTAAGTAGGATGAGGATCGGTTGCTTAGGCTTACTAAGGAGAATGTTCGTAGTAGGGTTGGAGGTAGTAGTCTTGATGGCAGTGGAGCTCAGATCGATGATAGAGGTATTTTGAGGATTAATAATAGGATTTGTGTCCCGGATGTTGATGGATTGAGATAGGAGTTACTTCGGGAGAATCATCGGTCCAGACTTTCTATTCATCTGGGAGTGACCAAGATGTATCAGGATATGAGGAAGTTGTATTGGTGGAGAGGTATGAGGCGAGATATCTCCATCTTTGTTAGTAGGTGTGTAACTTGTCAGCAAGTCAAGGCAGATCATCAGAAGACCCCTGGTTTATTGCAGTCCCTTGAGATTACCAATTGGAAGTGGGAACAGGTTACCGAGGACTAGGAGGGGTTATTGTGGATAGACTGACCAAGTCCGCTCATTTCATTCTGGTCAAGTCTACCCGTTCTGCTTCTAGCTTGTCTGAGATCTACATTAGAGAGATTGTTCGTCTCCATGGTGTCCCTATCAGTATTGTTTGTGATCGTGATCCTATCTTTACTAGTCGGTTTTGGAAAGCTTTTTAGGTATCTTTTGGTACTCATCTGAATCTGAGCATTTCTTAGCATCCACAGACCGACGGTCAAACGAAAAGAGTGAATCAGATTCTAGAGGATCTTCTTCGTGCTTGTGTGCTTGATTTTGGAGGATCTTGGGAAGATCATCTCCATCTTGTCGAAATCACCTATAACAATAGTTATCAAGTATAATCTCAATCTTCTATTTTAACCTTATCTTAATCTTTTATCTATCTCATATCTATCTTTGAATTCAGGCCAGTATTAAAATGTCGTTGTTTCTGCTCTTTACGGACGACCTTGTAGATCTCCATCTTGCTGGATTGAATCCGGTAATCGTTTGGTTCTTGGTCCTGAGATGATTTTAGAGGCTTCTGAGAGAGTTGAGGAGATTAAGAGGAAGATAAGGATTGCTTAGGATAGGCAGAAGAAGTACGCTGATAGGCGTAGGCGGAGTTTGGAGTTTTCTGTTGGTGATCGGGTTTTCCTTATGGTCTCTCCCTTAAGGAATGTCATTCGCTTTGGTCGTAGAGGGAAGCTTTCTCCAAGGTTCATTGGTCCTTCCCGCATCTTGGAGAGGATTGGTTCTTTAGCTTATCGCCTGGATTTGCCTGAGAAGTTCTCTGGAGTGCATAATGTATTCCACGTTTCTCATCTTCGTTGCTATCTGCATGACCCATTTCTTATTGTTCAGCCTTCTGCTCTCGATAGTTTGGATATAGAGCCTAATCTGACTGTCGAAAGGAAGCCACTTCGTATTGTCGATAGAGGTACGAAGCAGCTAAGAAGGAAATCTGTTAGTCTAGTCAAAGTACAGTGGAGTACTGATGATCGGGATTGTACCTGGGATATGGGGGAGAGCATTCATGCTTCGAATCCGGAATTGTTTGTTTCAGGTACTATTTGCTTTTCTATATGTTTTTTCTTTATTTTCCTTGTTTCGTTCTTTTCGAGGACGAAAGATTTGAGTGGGGGAGAGTGTAACAACCCAAGATTTTTGAAAATATTTTAAATTAGATTTTATTTCAAATTTTTATTATTAAAACATTTTAAAAGTGTAGTTGTAATTTTCCAATACTAGCTGTATTTTGTTTACAATTTTTAATTCTAGTTTCAATATAATAAACTATTTATTTATTTATTTTCTATTTTTCATAAGACTGTTTATTTATTTTCATTTCTACTTTACTTTGTTTTAACTTTTATTTTGTTTAATTGATTTTTTATTTGTTTATATTGAATTAAAAAGAAAGTGGAAATTCAAAGAGACAAAGTCTTTTCATTTGCTTGTGACTTTTCATTTGCTTGTCTTTTCACTTGCTTGGCCGTCCATTTCCTCTAGTTTAGCCGTGCATTTCGTTTTCTTTTCACGTGAAAAACTTCCCATCTCAATTCATTCTCTCGGCCATTTTCATTTCTGAAAAAAATGTAAGTTAATGCCTTCTCCTTTTTCTCTTCATTTTGCTTGTTTTTGCCTTGATCTCCTCTAGTGTTGCTCGGCCATAACCCTCCACTCCTCCACTGACCACCACCATCACCTTTCCCCATCATCCATGGCAACAACACCTCCTACTGCTCTTACCAAACCTGGCCGTGACCACTAGATTGAGCCATCACCACAAATTTTGCAAAAAACTCCAAAAAATGCCTAGCCGAGCCTAATATTTCACCATCCCCTTCATTTGCACCTCGGCCATCACCCTTAGCCACCACCACCAGCACGTGCATTACCTCTGGCCATCCCCTCTCATCTGACCTGACCTGTACATGACCTTGGCCGAGCCCAAACTTGACATAGGTCGAGCCTATGTTGAACCAAAACTCCACTTTTGACCTTGACTCTTTCCATTCCTTATTTTGCAACTCCAACCTCTTCATCTCCTATGTTAGCCGTACCATTTTGTGTCCAAACCCAAGCCTTACCATCAAATAAAACATGTATGGCCGAGCAAACAAGGAGTCATGGTCGAGCAATTTTGAGTTGAAAGCTTGGTGATGTCATTTGTTAATTCTATTTCCATTTTTGTTTCAATTAATCTTTGTATTGTATATATATTTATATTGCTTTGTTTTATTGTTGTATACAAGGATAATATCTTGGCTCTCTCTCCACTTGAATCCAAAGTCGTGCTATATCGTGCTTTCTGGAATTTGTTTGTGTGTTTTGATTTGCGAACTCCAGCTTAAAAAGGTGAGTTATTCACACTTGACATTCATACTTATAGAATTTGTGAAGTGACAACAAGTGAATGTGTAGAAACTGTTATATCATGTTACACCTGCCTGAGCGATTTTTATTTATTTTTATTTGGCTAGGGATTGCGTGTTTGAAATGATAGAACCGGGATTTTCTTTGTAAATTACGGATTGAAATGATATATTATCCATATCACTTGACCTAGGTTAGAAAATATTATACAGACCCGTGGTTATTTTATATAGTTTTCTGGAAAATTTTAAGTATTTTTAAAATGTAAAATTTGATATTTTGAGTTAAATTTGGATTTAAAATGATTTAATAAAGTGATAATGATTTTTCTACGTATTAAAAATGTTAAATAAATGAATGGAAAAATTATGATTTGAAAGATAACTTAATTTGGAAATTTGTGATTTGATTTTTAAATGGAAGTTTAAGTTAACTAAATAAAATGGAAATTAAGTTTTATTTATGAAATGGAAATTTAAATTTAAGTGTTAAGGTAAATTGTTAAAAATGAAAAGAATAAGAAAATGGTACACTTGAATTTAATAAGTGAAATTATTGGAAAAATTGATTTTATTGTAAAAAATTTCAAAAATCATAAGTTAAAGGGTATTTAAATGAACTTTTTTGAAGTGGAAAAATATGATTTTTATAAGTTAAAATGGTTAAAATTGAAGAGTATTTGTTTCAGAAATTCTATTATAAATCTGGAAATTGAATTAGTAGCACTTCAGAAATGCTATCATTTCTGAAATTAACTTAAAATCTGAAGTAAATGATACTGCAGCACTTTGTAAGTGCTGTGGTTGATGCAAATGAACTAAAGGCTAATTAACTAAAGGCTACTACAGCACTTGGTATGTGCTGTGGTTGCAGAAAGAAAGTTAAAATCTGAAACTAATAAAAGGGCTACAGTAGCACTTGATAAGTGATGTCTTTGCTGAAATGAACTAATTTTTCAAATTGAACCCTGAACTACTGTAGCAGTTAATAAATGTTGTCTTTGTTGAATTTAACTTGTTTTCAAATGAAACTGAACTACTACAGCAGTTTATAAATGCTGCCTTTGTTGAATTTAATTGTTTTCAAATGTAACTTACCGCAGCATTTTCTAAGTGCTGTGAAAGCTGAAATTTCAATATTTTAAAGTATTTAAGTGGATAAATGAGCTCAGAAAAGGCTAAATTTTTGGGAAGTGAATATATGATTTGTAAGTATAATGACTTTACTTTTAAATGGTTCAAATGATGTATTTTGATTTGAAATATAAACAAATTTAAAATGTATAACCACGGGTTATAATAACGATTGGTTGTTAAAGAGACCGAGATCGGATATGGACATACACTTTGTCGATACCGAAAACCACTTTGATAACTGTGTACGCGGTGGAGATTCCAGAATGTAGTAGGATGGTGGCGACGATCCTATATGAGGTATATACGTGGACCCGACTCCCGTGAGTTGGCATAAGGTGGCTAAAACAGGAGCGATTGACGGGCCAATGAGGTAGCACCTCTGATCAGACACACTTCTTCGATACCATTCTATTACTTTTGTGATTGATTGGGTGCACCCCTTTGATTTGGAAGTGTGGCTCGAGGTGAGCGGTAGTGGCTGCTATGCGTTACCACCAGCCCGGATGCGTAATTGGTATATCTACCCTGGCATTGCCTAGTTGTGCCGTGTCACCTACCATATCGAGCTTTACTACGAGTTTGGATTTGTGTCGTAGCATGTGGAGTATTGAGGGTAGCCCCCGATCTGGGAGTATGCTAATACTGGATAGACTACTGGGACTATTACGTGTTAAGATGGAAAATGTAAAGCCTTAACACTATTTAAAAGTAAGATTATTTTATATTTAGACATTATTATAATAGCGAATATTACTACATAGTAGATAGTTTAACGGATCCTTAAAGAATGGGCGATCCCAAGCATTCTTTAAGTTACTTATACCTTTTATTACAGTTCACTTGAGTTGGTTTACATTGTATAAGTATGTATGTCCTGACTCGAGTGTTTGTGTTTTATTTACGCTCAAGTCAGCCTGAGTATCAGCTTTGGATTTCACCTTCTGGAGCTAGGACTGCTGGAGATCATCTTTTATCTAGTTGCTATCTATTTCCATTCAGTATTTCTGTGTCAGCTTTGTATTAGAGACATATGTATTTGGGATTTCTACTATGCTTATGTATTCAGACTTCTGTTGTATCTGTTTTTAGACTATGTATTTTGAATCTGTTTTGAGACTATGTATTGTAGTGGCTTCAAGAACCACTATTTATTTTATTTTCCGCCGCGAGTTATTCTGATATTCTGTGTCTGTGATTGGTTTTATTTGCTCCAAATTTATTACAATCTATTGTTTTGTATTATTCAAGTTCGACATGTGTGGTTTTATTGTCGATTTGAATGGTCCAAAATAGTGGGTCGTTACACAATCTGACCCGAGCGTAAAGCAAAACACAAAACACTCGAGTCAGGATTAACATTCTTATATCAATAAATCCAACTCAAGTGAAATATCAACTGAAATACAAGTAACTTAAAGGATGTTTGGGATAACCATCCTCTAAGGATCCGTTAAACTATCTACTATGTAGTAATATACGCTATTATAATAATGTCTACAGTAAAGTATAGTATTTAAAAATAGTGTTAAGGCTTTACATTTTCCACCTTAACACATTTTTAGGTGTGCCAATAGTCTATACAGTACCGTAATACCCCGTAAACTGGGGCTACCAGAGGATACTCCATAGGTACGACACAAATCAAACTCATAGTAAAGCACGCTAGGGTAAGTGACACGGCACAACTAGGCAATGCCAGGGTAGATATACCAATTACACTTCCGGGCCGGTGGTAACGCAGAGCCGCAGCAATCGCCCACCTCGAGCCACACTCCCGAATCAAGGGTGCGCACCAAATCAATCATAAAGTAATAGAATGGCATACGATGGAGTGTGTCCGATCAGAGGAGCTACCTCATTAGCCCGTCAATTGCTCATGTTTTAGCCACCTTATGCCAACTCACGGGAGTCGGGTCCACGTATATACCTCATATAGGATCGTCGCCACCATCCTACTTCATTCTGGAATCTCCACCGCGTACACAGTTTTTAAAGTGGTTTTCGGTATCGACAGAGAGTATGCCCATATCTGATCCCGATCTCTTTAACAACCAAACGTTATTATAACACCGCGGTCATTTCAAAATAATTTATACTTCAAAACCAAAATATCATTTTCATTTCAAAACCAAATCAATACGATCTCATTTCCATTTCAAATATATTCACTTCCAAAATCATACTACTTTCAAAGTTATAACACTTTTGAAATCAGAACACTTAAAATTAAAATACTTTGGAAATCATAACATTTTGAAATCGCAGCACTTCGGAAATCATAACACCTTGAAATTATAGCATTTTGGAAATCATAACACTTTGAAATTATAGCATTTTGGAAATCATAACTCATTGAAATTATAGCATTTCCCTTAAACCATTTAGATATCAATAACAGTATATATAATAAAATAGTTTATAAAATAAAATAATTTATATAAAATAGTTTATAAAATAATATAAAATAGTTTTAAATATAATTTAAATACTTTATATAATAAAGATAGTTTTCACAAATTCACAAATCGGTTCAAATCAACTCGACTTCCAAATTCAAATTTACCCAATCATAAATCATCAATTTCAATTCAATTAAACAATTCAAATTATATCGATTTCAAATACCGATTTGAACCACAAATAAACCATTTCAATTCCAATATATTTCAAGGCTTTATATATTCAACATTTCAAAACTAAATTCGATAATTTAATATATATATATATATATATATATATCAAATTCACTTTATAATTATTTAGTTTTGAAATATTTACTTAATCATTTCAATAACATCTAAATACAACTTCAATTTACAAATTTAAATAAATAAAATATCCCATTTATATTTATATAAGTTTGAAACATTCATTTAATTCACCTTTAATCAAATTCAAGTTATAAAACATATCTTTAAAATTTCAAATTTAATAAATTTCAAATCAAACTTATTTAAGTAAAATTCCTAAATAAATATAATTTCAAATTTATCTTTCCAACCTGAATCATTATAAACTCTATATTTGCAAATATATATTTTAAATAAATACTTACATATATTATATATCAACTTTATTAAACCAACTTTAATAAACCTTTAAAATCAATATTTATTAAAACCCTATATTTTCTTTCAAAACCATAGAAATCATTTTCAAAATATTTATATATAGACCAACGGTGTCTGTATATAATTTTCTATCATATGGTTAAGTGATACAGATATTTATCATTTCAATCCGCAATTTAAATATATACGGGTATATATCCTTTCAACCTGCAATCCCAAATTCAATTCAATGAAAATCGCTTGGGTTTATCATTTCAACCCATAACGATTTTCTCCTATTCTACAGATCATTCGGGTATGTATCATTTCAACCCATAGTGAATTCTATACTAACATGGAACTTGCATAGTGATAACAGATATGACAATAATATAACAATCAGTAACATGCATATATCATCAGTGATAAATAACAGATAATGGTGTCAGATGTCATGGGTGAACAGATATAGATAATAGCATATATGTAACAATGTGAATAACTAACAGCAGCATATTTCAATTGTCGTTTCAATTGAAATCAAATTTAATAAATAAAAGAACATTAATCGTGAGTGATTGCTCACCTTCCAGGGATAGAGAAATTAGACAATACAACAAGCTACGAATTGGATCACGAACTCGACAATCGACAAATTCAAATGACAGATCTCAAAGCAAAGCAAGGTGGGCACGAATTTGACGAACAAAGTTGATAACAAGGAATCGATGAAACAAATCAATCAGTTTTGATATGATCTGAAAATATATACATTAATATATTAATAATTTCCCTAAACAATTTTTTTTTAAAATATATATATTAAAAATAAAATCTATATACATAACAGATTATACAAACTTATAATCTAACTACATATATATTATATACAGACCATATTAAAAATATACAAATAGAGATGCTACAAAATGTATGCAAGTAACAATGTATATGCGAACAACTAATTGTGTATAAACAAATATGCAGACTGGACTTAATGTAACATCCCGAAAATTTTCGACTTTCGAAAATTCAACATCGATACTCACTTTATCGACTGCTGAGCCATCGAATGCCGGAAACCCGAAAAGTTATGGTTTTAAGAAAAAGAAAAAGTAGAAGAAGAAGAAGGCAGAAGGAAAAGAGAAGAAAGAAAGCAGAAGAACAAGAGCAGAAACAGAAAACAATTATAAGAATCTCACATATCGCAGCGGAACAATATATAATAGATAACACTAGTCTTTTAAAACAAAGAACTATATCAGTTTATACATACATCAATCATCAGAGTCAATATACAACAATGGACAGTTATATAAACTTGTCCTCATACAGAATACACAGCGGAATAAATATATCAGATACAAATACTACGTCTCGTCATCCAGCTTATCTCCAAAGCTCCAGAATATCCAGAATATCCTGATAATATAACTCTAGGCTGCCCGTGTGGAAATTGGTGGGCACCCAGAGTTTAGAAGGGAACAATAAACTCCGAGTCAGTCATGGTGACTGGTGTGAGATCGTAAAACAGTTAATTTTCTTTAAAATAAACAACAGAAGAATTTTAAAGTCAATTCGCAATGCTTTTGGAAAATGAAACTACCATAAGACCTCCCGCCACACACACAATGCAAACGCAGACTTGGAGGAGATTTCTTCTTATGATAGTCAAAGATGCTTACTACGCAAAAATCAAATTCTTTTTGATATTATTATTAGTGCATAGTGTAGAAAACATTTCGAAAGTATAATATTAATCTTAGCCAACATACGACCAGTATCGTATGCCTACTATAGCTACTATGTTCAATAGCAGGTTACCGCCACATTCCATAGCAGGTAATACAACTAAAACCGTACAAGTCACGTATTGTTTCTTTGGATTTCCAACAAATGGTCAGGCTAAGGAACTTCCTTTTCCACGATGGGTACGTCCCTGGAATAGACGACCCGAGAACCTAACCGGATCTCTACCAACACAAGGCCGGGTTACCTCTGCAAAAATAGGTAACTACCGACACGCGTATGCCATCCCCCGATCGTAACCGATCTTCCCGAGGATCCCCGATTTCCAACAAACCACATAGATAATAATGCAGCAACCACATAGGTAAAGTATCTGGGCTCCATACCATGATACCACCTCTATCCAGAAGGAATGACATACACTAAGGGGCGCTACTCCCTAGAACCTTGCCGCATCCTTCCTGTTTCGACCATTTCCGGGGTGTGAGGCTCGACGAAGTCTCGTCCACAAAGCTACGCTTTCTCAAAAAGCCCTGCTTCGGGTCAAACAAAATGATCAACCTATGATCACAAAGATATAAGATCAAACAAATGATCATATCACAAATGATCAAACACTGATCATTTCACAGCAACACTCAGTATGCCACGTTACCAAATTGGGATATATCGCTGATAAATTTCAACTACATAACCTCTGAGCTCGTACGTCTCAGAGAAGGGTGTTAAGCTAAGAGAATAAATTCTCCGCCACCAACAGAAATGTATTTGAAAGAAATCAGCTTTATATCTCAAATTGTAACGTCAGACACACAATCCATACAAGTCTGTTCCGGGATCGAACAGAACCGAAGGCACTTCTCACGAAGCCCTTGCATTTCCGGATAATTTTCTAATCACGTCCGGACTTCCCGTCACTAAGGGTGATAAAACCTCTAAATCGGAGATCAGCCGATGTAGAGTAACTCGACGGTAATCCTTCCGTTTTCAAAAATATCTGGTCTTCAACACCGGTCTTCAAATGCAATTCATAACGACGTATCACATATTCGGAATGGGTTATACGACCCCATGGTCCTTTCCCGGTTAACCCGAATAGTGAGCGATTATTCAAAAATAAGTGTGGCATTCAAATTCATCCAATTCACAACAAATACCATTCAAGGTAATTATTGATAGTCGGTTATTTAACTATCAATAAAGATGCGCAACATCATCAGATTCCAAATAATTTTCCAAATTATTTCTTCTTCAAAAATATCTTTACCAGATATAAAAACTTTTCCACACTTCAAAAATAAATCAACGTTTATTTTTCTAAACAGTTTCCCTTTCCTTTATAAATTCCATAGTGAATTTATATTTTCGAATATCTACTGATATTCGATTTTCAAATCGATTTCAATATTCATTTCGATTTATCTTTAAGAAGATAAAATCTCAAAACAGTTCATTTCATATTGGAAAAACATTTCCATACTTATTTAATAACAAGTATTTCACAAATCTATTTATTTTCAACATTTGAAAATATTCGATATACTTAAATCAAATTAAGTATATATTCATTCTTTAAGAAAAACATTTACTATAACAACATTTATTTGAGTCAAAACGAATGTTACGTAAAACATCGTTACGACGACTCAAAATCACTAGTATAGGGATTCGAAATTTAGATAGATATATAAATCCCAATACTAGACAAAAACATTTCCTTTCGGAAATCATTTTCTATAACAACAGTGTTATAGTCCACCATTTCCTTATTTCTCGAAAACGTCTATTTCAACAATAAATGTTGAAATCTATGATTTCGATAGTTCACACATTTTAAAACATCTTTTAAAACAATTAACTTCCTTTATAATATCGCTTTCCCAAACATAACTAATTTTTTCAATAATATATTCACTGTCCAAAATCGTGAATATACTTCAATAACCAAATTTCGATCTTTTCTACACATTTATTTCAAGAATTACCCACTGTCCAAAATCGTGGATAAAATCCCCTTTAACTTTTTAATTTAATCGAATCCAATTGATTTCGAATTTATAAAACAACGTTTATAAATTCTATTTCTATTTTCTAACGACTTCAATTTAATAAATCTTCTTTATTAATAATTCGATCAATATCCCATTTAAAGGCAACAATCCAAGTTACAAGTAAATTTCTTATCAGTCTTTATTCTACAACTTCATTCATTTTATAACTTCATACTTTATAAATCTATAAACTTCAATCTTTATAAATCTATAAACTTCAAATCTTCACAATCTATAATTCTATAAATCTCTAACACTTATAGAAACTCGTTTTAAAATTCCAATACTTTTAATTGATAAATATCAATTCTGTACATCTTTTATATACATCATTTTTAAATAATTCAAAAGAAATCCAACTTAAACTATTTTATTTATCACTTGACTATTTATTTCAAAATCACCTTTCAGGTATATTTCACAATTTAAAATTTTCATAACTTTAAATTTATAACATTTATTTATTTAAGATAAATAAATTCAAAGATTCAAATAAAACGTATACTTTCAAATAATCACTTTTAAAATCTCTTTTTAAAGTTAAAATCGTTATTTTTAAACTTCAAAATTTGGATCCGATGATGCAACGCATCAATTAGTCCATCACAACATCAATCATCATAAATCATCACATGATAACAGAATATATATCAACATCTGTAAATAAATAAATACAGTTGAGGAATCCAGTTGGATCCCTCCAACCTGTTTCCCTGCATCCAAAGACGTTAGCACAATACCAATTCCGCTCCAGTACGGAATTATCGCGGTATATGGGTTTTATAAAAATCCGCTTACTAACGGCGCAATAGGGTCTCATCCGCTATACGAGGCGGGAAATCATCAATCCAATATATACATATGCCAATATGTATATATTGCTATATATAGATATATCCTATCATATCTAATACCACATCCAATAACAATCATCAATCAAAAATAACTGTAAATTCAAATTTCCTTCGAGTGAGAAAATCTCACCTTAGCTTTTTATTTTGCCATCCCATTTCATTTCCAGCTTGATTCTCGATTTTAAACCTTGTATAAATAATTATACAATTCGTTAATATTCGAAATAAATCGAATAACAAATTTTCATTTGGTAATTTCAATTATTCAATGCTTTTATTTCAAACCAAGTTCTTTTAATAAATTTGCGTAACTATAAATTAAATTTAAAACTAATTTCTTCTTTAACAAAAATTTAAATTTTTAACTGATTTCCCTTTTTAAATAAACTTATTTAATTAAGATTTCATTTCGACCCAATTTTTTTTATACAAATAAATTTAACTAATTATTTAAATTCTAAACTAACTTTCATATTTCTTTAAACTAAATTCTCATTTAATCTATTTCTTTAAGTACCTTATCTACATATTTTTATTTTTACTGTAAATCAAAAGCAGAATAAATTTTTATACCTAACTGTAAATATCCTCTAGATATATATTTTTCTTTTATCTGCCAATCCATACTTATATAAAATCGAATAATTAATTTCTACTTACTTATTTTATTTAAACTCGTACATTTGGTTTCAAGCAAAAATTTAATTTTTTAACAAACTTTACTGTAAAACCTCCTAAACAATATGTAGTTGAAATATACACATATGCATATTTTCTCTGTTTTAGATTATATAACTAAATTTCTTCCAAATCAGTATTAAAATCGAGCAAACGAAATGAAGATGAACAATACCTCACGCACAAACTAACGCGAGAAGATCCTCGACGAACTCCACCTGACCCGATGCCTCGCCTCCGCCTTCCTTTCCAGGTCGCCACGCGATCATCGCGATAGCCTACCGCACCACCATCCACTGCACACGCGAACCAAAACCAACCCTAACTCGATCACTTCCCTTACGAACCCAAAAATTGCCGTGACCAGATTCATGACCCCATTTGAGGAGCCCTAGTCGCGAGCTCCATGCGAGCACGAACGCCATTGCTTGACCTAAATCTCGACACCCCGCTCTATCTCGCAACGCGCGCCACCACCTGGTCTGCCCTCGTCGACGCCGCACGACTCACGCGATGCCGTCTCCACTACCCACGATATCGAACGTCGACCAAACCCTAAACGCCTTCACTCGACCACTCGCGTGGACTAACTGTCGAAGAAGGGGGAACTCGCGTTTTGATTTTCGAGATTGACGAGCTTTTGTTTTGAAACGAGCTGACATTGTTTTGATTTGGTAATTGATTTCGGGGACGAAGAAATGGGGTATGGAATTTAAAATGAAACGGCCATTAAATTATTTTCTCAGAGAATTTCGAACTGAGAATAGTTGCGTGATATCAGATGGGAAGGGGGAACAAGAAGTACGCGACCCCTACTTTGCACGATTTCTGCATCGCGATTTTAGGCGAAAATTTAGGCGCGTGATTAAAGGAACGAAATGGATCGACGTTGACCAAATTAAAATTTAAATTTAAATTGAATTCATTTTGAAATTTCAACGCGTTTAACTATCGTATGGTCACATAACAATTCCAAATGCTACGAAATTTGAAATCCGGTAATAATTCAATATTACGGATCCAATGGAACTGGTTTCGTCGAATTCCGAGACTGTGCCTCGGACGGCTATTTTTAAATATCGATACGAACGATAAAATTCAAAACTGATCAAATCGTTTTCAAATTCGATTCTGAAGCTTCAATTATCTTCAGTATTATAAATACGAATTTTAAAAGCCTTTGAAATATTTTTCTTCAGCTTAAAATTGAAGATTCAAATTTTTATCCAGTTCAATAGATTAAATTTTATAATTTAATCATCAAATTCAAAGTTATATTGGGGATTCACATTAAATCATCGTTCAAATATTTAAAATCAATTAAATATTCTCAATTTAATTTGTTCAAAATTCTGGGTCGTTACACTTAATATAATACATACTAACTAAAGCAGATCAGATATGAAATAAATCAACATATATAACATACTTTATAAAATCTAACATGTATATAGTCTAATATATATATATATATGAACCTATATACATGAGCTACATGAAACACCAGCAACATCTCAATCTTGGAAATAAACCTATGTATATTAAATTAATATATAACTAACTGTTTATAATATGCTTATATATATAGAACTTACATTATTGTTTCACAAATGATATCAATACTTTGATTATATATAACAAAGTCCATAATATATGCGTGAATAATATAGCTTCTTAGAACCCAAACTTTTTATATTGTCTTTGAGAAAAATCAAACCACATATAATGAAACCTTTACAATTGTTAATTCTTAAAACACCTTTACTTCCCATCGAAATATATAGTTTGCTAATATATATACTAACGTACCATCCCTGTTATATACTTTATAAAAGACTTATTATATATGAGCTAGTGTATAAATGTTATAGATGTTTATTAAAATTAGTATATATATATATAAACCAGCAAACAGATCATATGTATGAATTGTATAAAATTATATATAGAAAGACACATCTCATTACCATATATATAGACAACATAATCTGTAAGCCTTTAACAACCGATATATTTATAAGTAAACTAACTGTAAAACAAAATTTGTATAACTCATATCCAAGATAATTTTTAAACATCTCTTAATATACGTAGAAACTTACTTTAATGTACCAACTTGCAATTCTATCTAGACTTCCCTGAAGACCAGTAGATTTCATACTCATATATACATGAACCAGTCATATGAGTAACTTATACATATTATGAAACTTTTTTTAAAACAATACTAAAACGTCTAAATAAAAGTTACAATATAAATATATTTTAACCAGTACCGCAAACATAAGAATGAGTAAGTGTCTCACAACTTTAAGCTTATATACCATTCTATATTCATACATTAAAACTGTTCACTTTAAGGGGAATATAAAACAAAGAATTATAACCTTATATGTAAGCTAACCAAAATTCAATTATGTAAACTATACATATGCAAACAAAATAAATATATGCATGTTAAAATATATATCGATTTTATTTATAACAAATATATATATATATATATATATGCGTACAATATGAAACCATTATTTCTTAAAATCAATGTATTTACATATATATGCTTCTTATATAATATATGCAATAATAGTATTGCAAATACCTAGCAAATGGAGGTTGCTGTAGTTGTGGCTGCTGGAGGAAGGATCGCCAGACGTGGGGAGAAGGTGGTGTAGGCTCGGAGTGAGGCGGACTCATAGCATGGGCCGAGATTGCTGTGTGGTGGCGTGGTGCTTGGCGAAGGCGAGTGGTGGTGGGTGCGCAAGGAGATTTCTTGGTCGAGTGGCGACTGCTATGGAGGAAGGTGGAGGAAGAAGGAGCATTTCGGCTCAGGCTGAGGGGAGATGAAGGCTTTGGGAAGGAGATGCGGGGAAGGCCGAAAGAATGGGTATATCAAAGGAACAACACACATGAATAAAAGAACAGTTTAAAAATAAAAATAATTTTTTTTCAAAAGTAAATGGTACAATTTAGAACCGAGAAGAATAGCAAAAGTCATGCTAATTGGATTCAGAAATACAAAGGGGTAAGTGGCCATTTGGTTTCAGAAAATAGATAGATGAAGGGTCACAAGAACCAAAAGACACGGAACCGATACCGATACGGTTACCGGTTTCATGGATTCCGTTGTGTATCGGGCTTCAATACACAGAATTGGATATACCGCAATGATCAGCACGACGAGACGATCAAAATGGTATATAGATATCAGTGGTACGATCGAGCTACCTAAAGTCGATATCGGTGCCGAAATGCTGCTAAAATGCCAGAAATAAGATGAACGGAGCAGTAGAACTCCAAATTTGAAGAAACGAAATATAACGCCTCACTCAGAAGATGATTACAAATTTATTGTATAAAAATATTCAGGTTTGGAAACATTTTATTATCATCAAATATTAACTGATTTGAATTGAAACAAAAGTACACAACAAAATAAACTTCCATATTATCTGATGAAAATTTATCATTTGCAATGTTTAATTAGACGTATTCCAAATATCAAATTTTCATTTCAAAATTTTATTATTTAAAATTTCATAAAATTCTATTAATAAAGCAAATAAAATTTATTAAAATTTACGGGTTGTTACAAGAACCGTGGCAAACAAACAATAATTTGGTATCACACGAACGGATCTAATACCGAGGATCGTGCACAGGACAGAAACACAAATCACAGAATGATCTCAAGGGTAGCAGCCATGACCGAACCTTTTATTTTATGTTATTACATTAAAAAAGTAATCTAGGAGTAACTTCTTGAGGAACTAGCAGCCATTTCCTGCACACCGAAAGAGAGTAAACTCTAAAGTGCCAAATACTATCGCCTTCGGTAATCACTAGAACTTAATCAATACGTCCAATACCATATGGTGAAATCCAAGTATTTACTAAAAGGTAGTAAATATCACTTATTACGGATACCACTGAAAAACCTAAAGTACATTCTCTTAAGGATCTAGCAACCACTTGTCGTACACCAGAAGAGAATACAACTCTAAAGTGTTAAGTACATTCCCAAATATGATCACAAGAATTTAACCAAGGCATCCCATACTACCCGGTGGAATTCGAGTATTCGCTAATGGGTTAGTAAGTTCCACTCAAACATTATATTCGATAAGTTATATTATATTCGACGAAGCGTTAATCGAAAGCATTTAAACCAATCGATAACACTAAATCGATTATCGGTACTTCCCAAATTATAGAAGTAAGGTTCTCAATACATTTATTTAATTTGTCACTATCAAAATATTCTGTTATTCCAAATTGTTCCAAGAGTATTTATTTTACAAAACAAGATTTTCCATGTTTCAAAATCACATTGATTCTTTAAATTCCATAAGATTATAATGTTTACACATCATATTCCAAAAGCCACTTAAAAAAGTATTCATTTATTTGTGAATCCATAATTCCATTTTTAAAACCAATCTAGTATTCTAATAACTAGTTAAAACCTTGTACACTTGTATTCCCAAAATTGAAATTCCAAATCCATAAAATCATTTATAAAATTAATTAGACTACTTTAGTAAGCAAGTTTGATATTTAGAACTTAAATAAACTCTCTTTACGAAATTATTTCTATACAAAACTAAGCATTTATATAAATTTGCAAAATAGGTAGATTTAAGTTTATAAATTTCTATAGCTTTGAATCAAAAATGATTCAAAGTCTACAAAGCACAAGAAATTCACTATTACATATCACAATATTGTAACGACCAATAGTTCCACAAGGTTTGATAATAATATCATCTCTAAACACAATTTATAACTTAACAAAATAATGGAGATATATATATATATATATATATATATATATATATCAAAACGATCATGACCGAACATTCAAAGCACATTGCAACAACATCATAAACATAGCAACAAATCATGGGTCACGATAGAATTTCAGTTTTGAAACACCATTTCGACCCATTTAACGTTAGCATTTTCGAAAACATACAACATGAAAGTTGTTCCTTAAATTCTCAGCTTTCCAAGAAAAAAGTTTTTGCACAATTTGGATTTATGGTTAAAAAGCTATTGTGATTTTAGTTTTGGGTTTCAACTTGGAAAATTGACAGAGCAGAGTGTGTGTATGAGTTTCAAACCCTATTTCGACCCTTTAAAATGCTGAATTTCAAAAAGTGATTAAAAGATAACTTGTAGCTTATTGGATGAATTTTCTACCAGAAAAAGATGGAGTCAATCTGGAGTATTTTACACTAAGATATCGTTGTTTTACTGCAACAATTATCGCAATTTATTTTCAGCAAACAATCAAGTGATCACCCAAATTCAAGTAAACAATTCACAATCAAATTGAAAGCAATTTAATCAACAAACCATTCAATCCAAACAGCAATTAACAATTATTCTCATGGATTAGAGATAGTAATGTGAGTGATTAACTCGCCTTTTTAACCTCTTATGATTTGCTAGATCTTCACCTAGGCCTTGCTAGACCATGTAATTTCTTTGCTAACCCCAATTACACCTAAAAGCACAAAACCAAAAATCAAACCAACAGCATACATATCAAAAACGAGATCAAAATCACACTTTTATGGTTCCAAAAGATAGATAGCGTTTATAATACTTACCCTATCATTATTGAACAAAACTCCTTTGGTTTGATTTGGATTTGAGGATGTGTAACGACCCGATATTTTGGACCATTCAAATCGACAATAATCCACACATGTCAGACTTGAATAATACAAAATAACAGATTGTAATAAAATTTGGAGCAAATAAAATCATTCATAGAATCACAGACACAGAAATATCAGAATAACTCACAGCGGAATTTAAAAATAACCATAGTGGTTCATGAAGCCACTAAAATACATAGTCTCAAAACAAGTACAAATTACATAGTCTTAAACCAATACAGTTTGAATAATCATAGAAAAAAATCCCAAATTCATTGTCTCAATTACATAAGCTAAAATAAACGACTGAAAAGCAAAATAGATAGCAGCTTGATAAAGATGATCTCCAGTAGTCCAAGCTCCGTGAAGAGGAAGTCCAACTGATACTCAGGCTGACCCGAGCGTAAAATAAAACATAAACACTCGAGTCAGGATATACATACTTATACAATGTAAACCAACTCAAGTGAACTGTAGTAAAGATACAAGTAACTTAGAAGATGCTTGGGACCGCCCATCCTCTAAGGATCCGTTAAAATATCTACTATGTAGTAATATTCGCTATTACAATAGTGTCTAAATAAGTAAAGTATAATCATATCGGAAAAATAGCGTTAAGGGGATGGAGAACCTTAACGCGGTCGGATCTTAAAATCATAATCGTAGTAAAGCTCGATATGGTAGGTGACACGGCACAACTAGGCAATTCCAGGGTAGATATACCAATTACGCACACGGACTGATGGAGCGCATAGCAGCCACTATCGTCCACCTCGAACAACATTCCCAAATCGGAGGATGGCCATCTAGTCAAATCACAAGTAAGAGTATAATATCGAAGAAATGTGTCCGAGAAGAGGTGCTACCTCACTGGTCCGAGATCGCTCCTGTTTTAGCCACCTTATGCCAACTCACGGGAGTTGGGTCCACGTAACATACCTTAAGAACGTCGCCACCATCCTACTTCATTCTGGAATCTCCACCGCGTACACGGTTGTCAAAGTGGTTTTCAGTATCGACAGAGAGTATGTCCATATCCGATCCCGGTCTCTTTGCCAACCAATCGTTATTATAACCCGTGGTTATAGATTTAAAACAATTTATCAAATATACTTCGAATTAAACCATTTAAAACAAAGTCATTGTTCTTTTAAATCAATCTTAAATTCCCAAAGTTTAGCCTTTTCGGAGTTCATTTATTCACTTAAAACAATAGCGTTAAAATTTCTCAGCTTTCACAACATTTAAAAAGTGCGGTGGTAAGTTATATTTGAAAACAATTTTATTTAGCAAAGACAACATTTATAAATTGCTAAAATAGTTTAGTTTTAAACAAAATCATGTTTCAGCCTACTGTAGCTCTTAATAAGTGCTACAGTAGCCCTTTTTATTAGTTCAGGTTCAATTTAGTTTCTGCTACAACAGCACTTACCAAGTGCTATCGTAACTTTAGTTCATTTTAGTCTTTTGGTTCACTTATATAATCCACAACACTTAACAAGTGCTACAGATTCTACCTAGTTCAGAACTTATAAAATCATACATTAAAAATGTTCATTTCGATTCTTTAACTAATTTATTTTAAAGAGAAATTTTACAAGTTAAAACCAAAACTTACAAATCTGCTTATTACATTCATTTCAACATTTAAAATTAAACTCCATTTTTCCACCAATTTAAAACTAAATTTTCATTTCAATTTAATTAACTTAAGTTTCCATCTTTTCTTTTTGGTCAAACTTCCAAATTTAAGCTCCATTTCAAAATCAATATTTCCCATTTATTTATTTTTAACACATAGAAAAATCATTTCTATTCTAAATAAATCATGTAAAAATTTCGATTTACATCAATTTAATATTAACACAATATTTAATTTATTTAAAGGTATCCAGAAAATACAGAAAAATAACCACGGGTCTGTATAATATTTTCTAGTCTAAGTCAAGTGATACGGATACTATATCATTTCAATCCGTAATTTACAAAGAAAAAATCCGGGTTTTATCATTTCAAACCCGCAATCCCAAGTAAATAAAATTTAATTGAAAATCGTTCATGCCTATCATTTCAGCCCATAACGACCTTCCCTTATTCTAAAGTCCGTTCGGGTATGTATCATTTCAACCCATAGTGATTCTATTCTATAGGGAACTTGCAGTGTGATTTAACAGAATAGAATAACAGTAAAATAAGAAATATAATAGATGATACGATATGCAGTTTTAACAATCTAACATCAACTATAAATAAATCACAGGTAGTTATAACATCATTTATTTATTTATTTATTTCTACACATTCAGTTGCGGTCGTTTCACAATCATATAAGTATGAATATTCGTGTGAGATTTACTCACCTCTACGGAGCTGGAGATTCGTTACAGAAAGAGAATACGCTATCAATTGAAAAGCACGCGGAAGCACGATCAGTTGTTAGCGGATGCGCCAACTAGATTCAAACCAAAAGCACAATAAATAATCAAATCTAAGATTGCACGAATAACGAATTTTCAGATGAAGCAAACAAAGGAAAAAGAAACACGTTGAAAATCGAAAACAATAGCACGACCACCTTAAAAATATAGATTATAACTTTATATTTGCAAAGTGACAAAAACATTTTTTTTTCAAACAACAATGGCTCGGTTAGGCATCTTTCAGAAAAAAAACAAGTGACAAACTATTTTTCTCATTTCTTGATTTTAAATACAAAGGCCAGACGCAATAAAACTAAACTAAAGCAAAAGGAAATTTTTCTTTTTCAAAACAAAGGTCAGGAAGCAAACAAAACTAGGCTACCAGAACACGCGACAAAGCAACTTCTCATTCCCCTTTTTTTCAAACAAAGCCAGTGGAACTATACTCAAACACCAAAATACAAAAAAAGTTAAGATAACAAACACTCCACTGCTCTAGTTTAAAAACAGGGCTCGGTCATTATGGTTATGGTCAGAGGGAGGCGTGGTGGTAGACGTGGGTTTGGAGGTGTGACTGGTTGGTCTGGTCTGGGTTCGTGGTGACGTGGTGATAAGGCGTTGGTCAGTGGAGTGGGATCTCGGTCTCGTGGTGGAGGTGATGTGGAAACTGGTGGTGGTGAACTGGCACGTCGGTGGTGGTCTAGCATGAAGGCAGCGTCACATGAACTCTCGGCCAAGGGGTCATGTCAGAGAGGAGCGGCACCGCATGGGGTGGTCAGGCGTGGGGTCGTGGTTGGGTGGCTGGCACCTTGGTGGCCTGGGGACGTGATGGTGGAGACGTGGGGTTCGGTTAGGCGAAGGGGGTTCTCGGCATGGATTTTGGCTGGGTAGGGGTTCGGTGACGTCGAGCCTGGAGTTGGAGACGGTAGTGGATCGGTGTGAGGTTGGAGGCGGTGGTGGGTCGGTGTGAGGTTGGAGGCGGTGGTGGGTGGGTGTGAGGTTGGGTGGAGTTTGTCTCGGTGGTGAGCGAAGGCGTGGGAACTAGCGATGGTGACGTGGTGGTTTCGATCTGGAGTAAGGCTGTGGGTGGTATCGGTGGTGAAAGGAGGCAGTAATAGCATGTAGCTGGCAAAAGATAAAGTAACAAAAACAGGGAACAGGCAAAACAATTGAAATACAAAATGAAAAAGAAAGAAAAGAAGATGTTGCCTTACCTTCCAGAAAGATGCTCACGTAAATGGAGGATACAGGAGATTTTGTGGAATTGGAATTGTGAACGTGAAAACAGAAGATGACAGCTGTTCACAGATTTATTAGAGAAGGCAAGAATTCAAAGATTTGAACGGCAGAAAGCTGAAGCAATTTAATTATATTAAAGGCTGGACGAAACGTAAGGAAGATAAAGGGTGGCAAGAAATATTCTCACGCGCACGCATCTGATGCATGATTTGAAATTTTCAAACTGAAATATACAGCTGAAATTAATGGACAAAGGAACAATGAACGTACAGTGTAACCCCAAAGTAACGTACAACCGTTATTTGTTTCTTTTATTAAATAAAATTTAAAAAAGCTAACGGTTTCTTTCAATAATAACGTATCATTTTAACCCACAATTAAATAGCTATTACCATAATTAAAAATTTCATTGTTTAAAATAAGTTAAGGACGGATGTAAATAAACGTAATGAATTGCACAGTTTAAATTTCCCGCTTCACCCAAATTATCACACTTTTAATTCAAATCAATATTTCAAAATGTTTATTTTTAAAGAAAATTTTGTTAAAATTTTTTGGGCTGTTACACTCTCCCCCACTCAAATCTTTTCGTCCCCGAAAAGAAACGAAAAAGGAAAACAAAGAAAAATAAGACAGAAGAGCCAAAGTACCTGAAATAAACAATTCCGAATTCGAAGCACGAATGCTCTCCTCCGTCTCCCAGGTGCAATCCCGTTCATCAGTGCTCCACTGCACTTTGACCAGGTTGACAGATTTTCTTCTTAGCTGTTTCGTACCTCGATCGACGATACGAAGTGGCTTCCTCTCAACAGTCAGATTTGGCTCAATATCCAAACCATCAAGAGCAGAAGGCTGAATAATAAGAGATGGATCATGCAGATAGCGACGAAGATGAGATACTTGAAAAACATTGTGTACCCCAGAAAATTTCTTGGGTAAATCCAGACGATAAGCAAGAGAGCCAATTCTTTCCAAAATGCGGAAAGGACCTACAAATCTAGGAGAAAGCTTTCCTCTACGACCAAAACGAATAACATTCCTTAAGGGAGAGACCTTAAGGAAAACCAAATCACCAACAGCAAACTCTAAACTCCGTCTTCGACGATCAGCGTACTTCTTTTGTCTATCTTGAGCAATCCTCATCTTCCTCTTAATCTCTTCGACTCTCTCTGAAGCTTCCAAAACCATCTCAGGACCAAGAACCAAACGATTACCTGATTCAATCCAACAAGAAGGAGATCTACAAGGTCGTCCGTAAAGAGCAGAAAACGGAGACGTCTCAATACTGGCCTGATAACTATTGTTATAAGTGAATTCGACGAGATGGAGATGATCTTCCCAAGATCCTCCATAATCAAGCACACAAGCACGAAGAAGATCTTCTAAAATTGATTCACCCTTTTCGTTTGACCGTCGGTCTGTGGATGGTAAGCAGTGCTCAGATTTAGATGAGTACCCAAAGAATCCTGAAAGGCTTTCCAAAACCTACTAGTAAAGATAGGATCACGATCACAAACGATACTGAGAGGAACACCATGGAGACGAACAATCTCCCTCATGTAAATCTCAGACAAACTAGAAGCGGAACGGGTAGATTTTACCGGAATGAAATGAGCTGACTTGGTCAATCTATCCACAATAACCCAGATACTCTCGTTACCCTTCCTAGTCCTCGGTAAACCATCAATGAAATCCATAGAAACTTGTTCCCACTTCCAATTGGGAATCTCAAGAGGCTGCAATAAACCAGGGGTCTTCTGATGATCTGCCTTGACTTGCTGACAAGTCGCACACCTATTAACAAAAATGGAAATATCTCGCTTCATACCTTTCCACCAATATAACTTCTTCATGTCCTGATACATCTTGGTCACGCCTGGATGAATAGAAAGTCTGGACTGATGATTCTCCCGAAGTAACTCCTGTCTCAATCCATCAACATTCGGGACACAAATCCTATTATTAATCCTCAATACACCCTTATCGTCAATCTGAGCTCCATTACCATCAAGACTACTACCTCCAACTCTGCTTCAAACACTCTCCTTCATCAATCTAAGCATCCGATCCTCATCCTGTCTAGCCATAATACGATCCACAAGAGGTGAAGAAACGACAATCTAACACAACAAAGCTTTCTTCCTACTCAAAGCATCCGCCACAACATTAGCTTTTCCTGGTGTATAGTTGATGTCGAGGTCATAAGAAGCAAGGAACTCTAACCACCTAACTTGTCTCTGATTCAAATCCTTCTGAGAGAAAATATACCTCAAAGACTGATGATCTGTGAAAAGCTCAAACTTGGTACCCAACATATGATGTCTCCAAAGCTTCAAAGCGAAAACAACAGCAAGCAACTCTAGATCATGGGCAGCATAATTTACTTCATGGGTCTTCAACTGTCGACTAGCATAAGTAATCACTCTCCCATCCTGCATCAGAACAGCTCCCAAACCTTCTCGACAAGCATCAGTGTATACCGTTAATCCCTCATTTCCATTTGGAACGGTAAGAACAGGTGCGGAAGTAAGCTTGTCTTTTAACTCATTGAATGCGGCCTCACACTTATTATTCCAAATAAACTTAGCATTCTTCCGAGTTAAAGCCGTGAGAGGTGCAGCAATCCGAGCGAAATTCTCAATGAATCTCCGGTAATAACCGGCGAGGCCCAGAAAACTACGGATATCAGTAGGAGTCTTAGGAGTTTCCCAATCCTGCACAGAATAGGGAAAAAGAAGGATAATAGGAAAGATAGAGTAAATTGAATGAAACAAGGAGAGAAAGAAAGAAGAACTTACATTGATCGCAGCGATCTTGACTGGATCAACTGAAACTCCATTACTAGAAACAATATGCCCGAGAAATCGGACTACATCCTTCCAGAAATGGCATTTGGAAAATTTAGCTTTTAACTGATGCTTTCGAAGAGTCTCAAGAATAGATTTCAAATGTGACTCATGTTCTTCTTCAGACTTAGAGAAAATGAGGATATCATCCACAAAGACTAGAACAAATTTATTAAGCACATCACGGAAAACACGATTCATAAGGTCAACAAAGAAAGCAGGAGCATTAGTCAAACCAAAAGGCATAACTAACCATTCAAAGAATCCACTCTCAGTACGGAAAGCAGTCTTGGGAATACTTTCCTCGGCAACTCTGAGTTGGTGAAAACCCATGGCAAGATCAAGCTGAGAGAAAACAGTAGCACCATAAAGCTGATCAAACATGTCATTGATGCGAGGCATTGGATATCTATTTTTCATGGTGAGTTTGTTCAACTCCCTATAATCAACACACATCCGGAGAGAACCATCGGACTTGGTGACGAAAACCACCGCAGCTCCCCATTCAGAAAAACTAGGTTTGATCAGACCCTTGGAAGATAGGTCCTCTATTTGTTCCCTTAACTCAACCTTCTCGCGGGGTGCCATTCTTCTAGGAGGAAGAACTACAGGTCGAGCTCCAGGAATGAGATCAATGCGGAAATCAATTTCCCGCTTGGGAGGTAAAGCAGTAACTTCACCAAATACATCCGGGTAGTGATTGACTACCCGAGTCGACTGAAGATCAACAGGAGAAGCATCCAATGAGTAGATAAAGCTACCAGCATAATCATGAGGCAGACTACACTGAATAACCAAAGAATTACCCCGATCATCCTTAAGAGAAACAATTCGGGATTTACAAGAGATATGGGCATCATGATTCTTTAACCAATCATCTCCAAGCAGCAAATCAAAAGTATCAAAACCAAGAATATAGAAATCACCACTAAAACGATGATCGGAATGGTGGAGTTTCACATGTTTACAAATCTTATTAAGATTTGCGGGACCACCAATAGGATTTGAAACACATAAAGGAACAGAAGCATACTCAGGAGAAAGGAGATGTTCAAACTTGTTACACAGATCATCAGAAATAAAACTATGCGAAGCTAGTATCAAATAAAACACGAACAGGATGATGAAATAAAGTAAAGGTGCCTTGAAGAGTACCTTGACCATCGCTAGGAGCAGGAGCAGGTGCAGCAAGAGATGAAGCAGACGTGACAGCAAATACACCAGATGGCTTTCCCTTCTGATATAAAGGACAGTCCTTCCTAAAATGACCCGGCTGAAGACAAACATGACAAAGATCGTTCCTGGAAACCTGGGGTGGAGGAACAGCAGCATTAACCGATATAGGGCAACTATTGGCATAGTGTCCCTTCTGGTCACATTTGAAGCAAGTAATGGAGGAAAGATCAATAGGGTGTCTCTGGGAAGGAGCAGATGCTGAAGATCCCAAGCCCGCATGCTTGATCCAATTCTTCTTCTGCTGGTGGAAGTTGGGCTTTCTCTTCTTGGAATTTGCAGAGGAAGATTGTGAGACATGAGTACCAGAAGCAGCAGGACCCTTGGAAGTAGGGTTCTCATAGCGAATAGCCATATCCATGAGCTCAGTAAAAGTGCCATGAACATGTGAAATAAGACGATCGTAAAACTCTGGGCGAGCTCCAGAAATGAACTTCTCATTCTTCTTTAGCTGAGTATCGATAAGACCAGGACCAAATTTGGAAAGTTCATTGAACTTCCATTCATACTCTGAAAAAGACATGGTACCCTGCTTGAGGTCCATGAATTCACGGTAAAGCTGAGATTTCCCGGCTTCGGGCATCCATTTTGCCACAAAAGCCTCCCTGAAAAGAAGATACAGAACCGAACTTAAGATAGGTTCAAAAGGAAAGGAAATGGGAAAAATTCAAGTTAACACAAAGGATACCTGAACTGCTCCCACGAAAGATCACCTTCGTTACTGTGAGTCGTAACAGACTCCCACCAATCTAAGGCTGACTCTTGCAGCTGCCATGCTGCTAACTGACGCTTCTGGGCATCAGTGATCTCTAGACCAGTAAAAATTCTCTCCAAACTTCGTAGCCATTGCTGGGCTTCGATAATACTCTCTGCACCGGTGAACCTAGTGCCACCAAGCTGAGAGAATTCCTTGCAAAGAACTGTAAACCTAACGGGTGCAACAGGTGGAGGAACTGGGGCAATACCACGACCCCTACCTCTAGCATTTCCATGATTCATCCTGGAAATATCAAGAATAAATTTAGGACAAGGTACAGAGAAGACAAAGATAAGTTAAGATAAGACACGATAAGATCACTTGGAGGAATATCCTAATAACAAAATTCCTAACAAGGTAGATACGGAAAGAAGGAAGTTTAGAAAAAATTTCTTCTTAAAACAAGAGAACTTTATATCAAAATAATCTTTGAAAAATTATTTGAGAAATCATTTTAAAATCATTTTATACTTTGAAAATACGTTCACTCACAAAGAAATGATTCTGAGTTTGATTTCACTCATTCTAGGGTATTTCTACCCTATCTCTAATGAGTTTTTGCTCCATAGGCTAAGGTTTGCCTAAACCTGGCTCTGATACCAAATGTAACGACCCGATATTTTGGACCATTCAAATCGACAATAATCCACATATGTCAGACTTGAATAATACAAAATAACAGATTGTAATAAAATTTGGAGCAAATAAAATCATTCACAGAATCACAGACACAGAAATATCAGAATAACTCACAGCGGAATTTAAAAATAACCATAGTGGTTCATGAAGCCACTAAAATACATAGTCTGAAAACAAGTACAAATTACATAGTCTTAAACCAATACAGTTTGAATAATCATAGAAAAAAAATCCCAAATTCATTGTCTCAATTACATAAGCTAAAATAAACGACTGAAAAGCAAAATAGATAGCAGCTTGATAAAGATGATCTCCAGTAGTCCAAGCTCCGTGAAGAGGAAGTCCAACTGATACTCAGGCTGACCCGAGCGTAAAATAAAACATAAACACTCGAGTCAGGATATACATACTTATACAATGTAAACCAACTCAAGTGAACTGTAGTAAAGATACAAGTAACTTAGAAGATGCTTGGGACCGCCCATCCTCTAAGGATCCGTTAAAATATCTACTATGTAGTAATATTCGCTATTACAATAGTGTCTAAATAAGTAAAGTATAATCATATCGGAAAAATAGCGTTAAGGGGATGGAGAACCTTAACGCGGTCGGATCTTAAAATCATAATCGTAGTAAAGCTCGATATGGTAGGTGACACGGCACAACTAGGCAATGCCAGGGTAGATATACCAATTACGCACACGGACTGATGGAGCGCATAGCAGCCACTATCGTCCACCTCGAACAACATTCCCAAATCGGAGGATGGCCATCTAGTCAAATCACAAGTAAGAGTATAATATCGAAGAAATGTGTCCGAGAAGAGGTGCTACCTCACTGGTCCGAGATCGCTCCTGTTTTAGCCACCTTATGCCAACTCACGGGAGTTGGGTCCACGTAACATACCTTAAGAACGTCGCCACCATCCTACTTCATTCTGGAATCTCCACCGCGTACACGGTTGTCAAAGTGGTTTTCGGTATCGACAAAGAGTATGTCCATATCTGATCCCGGTCTCTTTGCCAACCAATCGTTATTATAACCCGTGGTTATAGATTTAAAACAATTTATCAAATATACTTCGAATTAAACCATTTAAAACAAAGTCATTGTTCTTTTAAATCAATCTTAAATTCCCAAAGTTTAGCCTTTTCGGAGTTCATTTATTCACTTAAAATAATAGCGTTAAAATTTCTCAGCTTTCACAACATTTAAAAAGTGCGGTGGTAAGTTATATTTGAAAACAATTTTATTTAGCAAAGACAACATTTATAAATTGCTAAAATAGTTTAGTTTTAAACAAAATCATGTTTCAGCCTACTGTAGCTCTTAACAAGTGCTACAGTAGCCCTTTTTATTAGTTCAGGTTCAATTTAGTTTCTGCTACAACAGCACTTACCAAGTGCTATCGTAACTTTAGTTCATTTTAGTCTTTTGGTTCACTTATATAATCCACAACACTTAACAAGTGCTACAGATTCTACCTAGTTCAGAACTTATAAAATCATACATTAAAAATGTTCATTTCAATTCTTTAACTAATTTATTTTAAAGAGAAATTTTACAAGTTAAAACCAAAACTTACAAATCTGCTTATTACATTCATTTCAACATTTAAAATTAAACACCATTTTTCCACCAATTTAAAACTAAATTTTCATTTCAATTTAATTAACTTAAGTTTCCATCTTTTCTTTTTGGTCAAACTTCCAAATTTAAGCTCCATTTCAAAATCAATATTTCCCATTTATTTATTTTTAACACATAGAAAAATCATTTCTATTCTAAATAAATCATTTAAAAATTTCGATTTACATCAATTTAATATTAACACAATATTTAATTTATTTAAAGGTATCTAGAAAATACAGAAAAATAACCACGGGTCTGTAAAATATTTTCTAGCCTAAGTCAAGTGATACGGATACTATATCATTTCAATCCGTAATTTACAAAGAAAAAATCCGGGTTTTATCATTTCAAACCCGCAGTCCCAAGTAAATAAAATTTAATTGAAAATCGTTCAGGCCTATCATTTCAGCCCATAACGACCTTCCCTTATTCTAAAGTCCGTTCGAGTATGTATCATTTCAACCCATAGTGATTCTATTCTACAGGGAACTTGCAGTGTGATTTAACAGAATAGAATAACAGTAAAATAAGAACAGAATATAACAGATGATACGATATGCAGTTTTAACAATCTAACATCAACTATAAATAAATCACAGGTAGTTATAACATCATTTATTTATTTATTTATTTCTATACATTCAGTTGCGGTCGTTTCACAATCATATAAGTATGAATATTCGTGTGAGATTTACTCACCTCTACGGAGCTGGAGATTCGTTACAGAAAGAGAATATGCTATCAATTGAAAAGCACGCGGAAGCACGATCAGTTGTTAGCGGATGCGCCAACTAGATTCAAACCAAAAGCACAATAAATAATCAAATCTAAGATTGCACGAATAACGAATTTTCAGATGAAGCAAACAAAGGAAAAAGAAACACGTTGAAAATCGAAAACAATAGCACGACCACCTTAAAAATATAGATTATAACTTTATATTTGCAAAGTGACAAAAACATTTTTTTTTCAAACAACAATGGCTCGGTTAGGCATCTTTCAGAAAAAAACAAGTGACAAACTATTTTTCTCATTTCTTGATTTTAAATACAAAGGCCAGACGCAATAAAACTAAACTAAAGCAAAAAGAAAATTTTCTTTTTCAAAACAAAGGTCAGGAAGCAAACAAAACTAGGCTACCAGAACACGCGACAAAGCAACTTCTCATTCCCCCTTTTTTTCAAACAAAGCCAATGGAACTATACTCAAACACCAAAATACAAAAAAAGTTAAGATAACAAACACTCCACTGCTCTAGTTTAAAAACAGGGCTCGGTCATCATGGTTATGGTCAGAGGGAGGCGTGGTGGTAGATGTGGGTTTGGAGGCGTGACTGGTTGGTCTGGTCTGGGTTCGTGGTGACGTGGTGATATGGCGTTGGTCAGTGGAGTGGGATCTCGGTCTCGTGGTGGAGGTGATGTGGAAACTGGTGGTGGTGAACTGGCACGTCGGTGGTGGTCTAGCATGAAGGCAGCGTCACATGAACTCTCGGCCAAGGGGTCATGTCAGAGAGGAGCGGCACCGCATGGGGTGGTCAGGCGTGGGGTCGTGGTTGGGTGGCTGGCACCTTGGTGGCCTGGGGACGTGATGGTGGAGACGTGGGGTTCGGTCAGGCGAAGGGGGTTCTCGGCATGGATTTTGGCTGGGTAGGGGTTCGGTGACGTCGAGCCTGGAGTTGGAGACGGTAGTGGATCGGTGTGAGGTTGGAGGCGGTGGTGGGTCGGTGTGAGGTTGGAGGCGGTGGTGGGTCGGTGTGAGGTTGGGTGGAGTTTGTCTCGGTGGTGAGCGAAGGCGTGGGAACTGGCGATGGTGACGTGGTGGTTTCGATCTGGAGTAGGGCTGTGGGTGGTATCGGTGGTGAAAGGAGGCAGTGATAGCATGTAGCTGGCAAAAGATAAAGTAACAAAAACAGGGAACAGGCAAAACAATTGAAATACAAAATGAAAAAGAAAGAAAAGAAGATGTTGCCTTACCTTCCAGAAAGATGCTCACGTAAATGGAGGATACAGGAGATTTTGTGGAATTGGAATTGTGAACGTGAAAACAGAAGATGACAGCTGTTCACAGATTTATTAGAGAAGGCAAGAATTCAAAGATTTGAACGGCAGAAAGATGAAGCAATTTAATTATATTAAAGGTTGGACGAAACGTAAGGAAGATAAAGGGTGGCAAGAAATATTCTCACGCGCACGCATCTGATGCAAGATTTGAAATTTTCAAACTGAAATATACAGCTGAAATTAATGGACAAAGGAACAATGAACGTACAGTGTAACCCCAAAGTAACGTACAACCGTTATTTGTTTCTTTTATTAAATAAAATTTAAAAAAGCTAACGGTTTCTTTCAATAATAACGTATCATTTTAACCCACAATTAAATAGCTATTACCATAATTAAAAATTTGATTGTTTAAAATAAGTTAAGGACGAATGTAAATAAACGTAACGAATTGCACAGTTTAAATTTCCCGCTTCACCCAAATTATCACACTTTTAATTCAAATCAATATTTCAAAATGTTTATTTTTAAAGAAAATTTCGTTAAAAATTTTTGGGCTGTTACAGGATGATTATGAGCTAGGTTTTTTTTCTTTTTGAGAATTTTGTTTTGTGGTTTCTGGTAGAAGAAGAATGAGAAAAGGAGATGTATGTATGTTTTATTCTCTACTTATACTAGTTCTATTTGAGCCAAATAGGGTATGGTAAGAATCCAATAAGAAGTGTTGCAAAATAAATTCCTAAATAAAAGTGTTACTAATCCTATTATGTTTTATTACTTCTTATAACCTATATTACACTAAACCAAAATAAAAATTGATTTCTCAATTTTATTTAAACAAATCTCAAATTAAAAATCCTCATTTTAACGATGAATCGCAATATCGACATTTTACTCTAACTACCAAAATTAAATAATTCATTTAGTAATATTTCAATATTTTAAATTGGAATCCGAATTAATAAATGAAACTCATTTCATAATTAAATATAATCATTATTTTCAACACTAAATTTAATTTTTACAATTAAATTTCACAAATCATAATTAAAAATTAATTATTCATAATTAAATTTAATTAACCAAATAATTAACAACGGGATTGCTACAGAATTCCCCCCTCAAAGAAATTGCGTCCCTGCAATTTCCTTAATAAACGAAATCCATAATATAAATTTTCTCTTGAAACAATTATTTTGTTAATTGGTTTCTCATATTCCAAACATTCGATTAATACCACTCCAAATTATAATGCAAAAAATGGAATTCTTTAGTTATCAAAAATGTTCTAACGCCTTAAATTTACGGAAAATTTCGCTAGCGTCTCCCTTGCACGGCTAGCATTTCAAAATTTTACAATATGAATATAATTACATATATACATCTCATCTCAAGGATGAGGCATCCCGTAGGGAAAAATATAAAAATGCGATATATAATCCGAGATATATACCTTATATTTGAAATATTAGCGAGTCCGCTAATATTTCTTAAGAAAAACAATTTATAATCTTTTAAACGATATCTATTTAACTTCAGATACCTGCACTTATCTCGAGAATTCATATTAGTATTTAATATCAAATTCATATCATATAGGATATATTAACAATTCATGATTACACTTTAGTTAGATTAACATCATAATATTCCATAATGAAAGAAATTCATACTTGAATTCTCAAGTTTTAATTATTACTTATGTAAAAGTGTCACGTTCGATGTTTGGAAACCCCTATCGATAACATGGCGTCCCACATATCGATCAGAATCCTTAAACAATGTTCGGATAAGTTAACACAGTAGATAATCATAAGTTTAGATGCATTTATTTTATTATTACTAACATCCATGCATCCAATTTTAAATAAATGCAATCAAGCAATCAATTCCTAGGAACCAATCAACCAAAACATACATAATCACTTACAGTGGAACAATTCAATGTCTGGAATTCCACTGCACAACTCTATTATTCCTAGATCATTTAATTATTAAACTTATTTACACAAATTTCTCAAATTTTCTATTAAAAGAAAACAGTTCACTTTAATTTAATTCATTCCAATTTAATTCCAAAATTTGCTCAACTCTAAAAGATTTTACTCATTATTTACTAAAGGTTTTAATGTCAAAAATTCCAATTTATCAATTTAAAATTTTTAAATCAATTTACATCCCAAATGATTATCCCGATAATCATTTTATATTTCTATCCCTAATTAGATAATTAATATAACTATCTACCGCACACCCCAGGGGAAAGGACTCTAAGTCATCTAGGTCTCGGATCCGTAATATTATATTCTATAATTTCTTGACACAACACTGATACCAAACTACAACGACCCCACCCTGATGCTCAGTTTAGCAAAGAGCATTACAAGTAATGTCGTCTGCTAATCCAGAGAATATGGCTTGTTAAGAGCGATCGAATGTGAATATATCTTTATACTAACACTATCACGTCATTTATACATTTTCACTTAATATCTAAACTAAAATTTGACGTGTACAATATTAATACAAAGTAATAGACACGCCAATTTCTCAGAATTTGAATAGTATATATAAAAAGTAATCATAGATCACAGCGGAATAAAAATCGCAACTTATACATATACAAATTTTGAGTTTACAAAATAAAACATTAAACGCACACAATATACAAGTTTACAATTCTCTAATTTTAGTTATACATTTAATATATAAAGTCCAAATTTCCTAAGAGGGATAAAAATAAAGTCTAAATGTCTATCTCCTTGCTAGCCCAACCATTCAAAGGTAAACATGTCCTGTAACCTAAAAAGTCTCGGCCTGACCCGAGCAAAATAACACACGGGTTAGACTATCTTTAAATATCCAATAGGGTAAGAATCAGATATAGCACAAGAACAAATACATATAGGTATACAGATGTCCATGAAATAACGAGTCACGAGAATTAATTTAACTTAGAGTTCATCAAAAGGCACATGGTTATACATTTAAGTCACGAACACATATAAGTCACTAAACACTGAATTCACAAAACAAAACACAACATCTCTAAGCATGCAGATATCAATGATTACCTCAAAATAGGATTATAAGTTTAAGTCACAAACACGAACTAGTCAATAAACACAGAATAATAGAATTAACTTAACTTAACATACATCACAAGACATAAGAACATAAATATTTATTTATTTCACGAACACAGAATAATTATAGAATCAAATTTCCAGAATCCAAGATATCTTACTCAGAATGATTCAGAACCGTGGCAAACAAACAACAATTTGGTATCACATGAACCGATTCGATACTGAGGATCGTATACAGGACAGAAACACAAAACCACAGAATGATCTCAAGGGTAGCAGCCATGACCGAATCTTTTAGGTTTATTTTATGTTATTACATTAGAAAAGAAATCCAGGAGTAACTTCTTAAGGATCTAGCAACCACTTGACGCACACCAAAAGAGAGTAAACTCTAAAGTGCCAAACACTATCACCTTCAATAATCACTAGAACTTAACCAATACGTACCATACCGTAAGGTGAAATCCAAGTATTTACTAAAAGGTAGTAAATATCACTTATTACGGATACCACTGTATACCTGAACTACATTCTCTTAAGGATCTAGCAACCATTTGTCGCACACTAGAAGAGAGTACAACTCTAAAGTGTTAAATACTTTCCTAAATACAATCACAAGAATTTAACCAAGGCATCCCATACTACCCGGTGGAATTTGAGTATTCGCTAATGGGTTAGTAAGTTCCACTCAAACATTATATTCAATCAGTTATACCATATTCGATGAAGCGTTAATCGAAAGCATTTAAACCTATCGATAATACTAAATCGATTATTGGTACTTTCCAAATTATAGAAGTAAGGTTTTCAATACATTTATTTAATTTGTCACTTATCAAAATATTTCATTATTCCAAATTGTTCCAAGAGTATTTATTTTACAAAACAAGCTTTTCCATGTTCCAAAATCACATTGATTCTTTAAATTCCATAAGGTTATAATGTTTACACACCATATTCCAAAATCCACTTATAAATGTATCTATTTATTTGTGAATCCATAATTCCATTTTCAAAACCAATTTAGTATTCTAATAATTAGTTAAAACCTCGTACACTTATATTTCCAAAATTGAAATTCCAAATCCATAAAATCATTTATAACAGTAATTAGACTACTTTAGTAAACAGGTTTAATATTTAGAACTTAAATAAACTCTCTTTACGAAATTATCTGTATACAAATCTAAGCATTTATATACATTTGCAAAATAGGTAGATTTAAGTTTATAAATTTCTTAAGCTTTGAATCAAAAATGATTCAAAGTCCATAAAGCGCAAGAAATTCACTATTACATATCATAAGATTGTAACGACCAATAGTTCCATAAGGTTTGATTTTAGTATCATCTCTAAACACAATTTACAACTTAACAAACCAATGGATATATATATATATATATCAAAATGATCACTACCGTACATTCAAAGCACATTGAAACAACATCACAAACATAGCAACAAATCACAGGTCACGACAGAGTTTCAGTTTCGAAACACCATTTCGACCCATTTAACTTCAGAATAGTTGAAAATTTACAACATGAAAGTTGTTCCTTAAAGTCTCAGCTTTCCATCAAAATATGTTTTGCACAATTTGGATTTATGGTTAAAAGGTTATGGCGATTTTAGTTTTAGGTTTCAACTCAGAAAATTGACCGAGCAGAGCGTGTATATCGGTTTCAAACCCAATTTCGACCACTTAAACCGCCAAATTTGAAAAAGTGATTAAAAGATAACTTGTAGCTTATTGAAAGAACTTTCTAAACAAAACGATTAAGTCAATTTGGAGCATATTACACTAAGGTATTGCTGTTTTACTGCAGCGATGTTCGCAGTTTATTTTCAGCAAACAATCAAGTAATCACCCAAATTCAAGCAACCAATTCACAATCAAATTGAAAGCAATTTAATCAACAAACCATCCAATTCAAACCAAACAGCAATTAACTATTATTCTCATGGATTAGAGATAGTAGTGTGAGTGATTAACTCACATTTTTAACCTCCTTTGATTTTCTAGATCTTCACCTAAGACTTGCTAGACCATGCAATTTCTATGCTAACCCCAATTACACCTAAAAGATCAAAAGAAAAAAATCCAACCAGCAACATACATATCAAAAACGAGATCAATATCACACTTTTATGGTTTTAAAAGATAGAGATAGAGTTTATAATACTTATTCTATCATTATTGAATAAAACCCCTTTGATTTGATTTGGGTTTGAGGACGATATGAGCTAGGGTTTTTTTTCACTTTTTGAGAATTTGGTTTTCTGGTTTCTGATAAAAGAAGATAGAGTATGGTAAGAATCCAATAAGAAGTGTTGCAAAATAAATTCCTAAATGAAAGTGTTACTAATCCTATTATGTTTTATTACTTCTTTTAACACTATATTACACCAAACCAAAATAAAAATTGATTTCTCAATTTTATTTAAACCCGATCTCAAATTAATAATCCTCATTTTAACAATGAATCACAATATCGACATTTTACTCTAATTGCCAAAATTAAATAATCATTTAGTAATATTTCAAAATTTTAAATTGAAATCCTAATTAAGAAATGAAACTCATTTCTTAATTAAATCTAATCAATTATTCACAACATTAAATTTAATTTTTACAATAAAATTTCACAAATCACAATTAAAAATTAATTATTCATAACTAAATTTAATTAATCAAATAATTAATAACAGGGTTGTTACAATCATCATCTTCAGTCCAGATTCATCGAGATGTCGCTTGGTTCAAAATTCGGATAACATTTATTTAATTTTATTTATATAAAAGGTATTATTTAATTTATACAGGTTATAATATATAACTGTATCAAAAACACTTATATATGTGTACATCACTTGCAACATATAAGAAGTGTACATGGCTAATGTGACCGTATATAGGTGTTGGGATTTACACTACAATAGACACATTTGTCAATTTGAACATGCCTTTATTTTCCATATTTTTATTGGAAAATTATATATATATATATATATATAATTGTAGATATTTACTTAAATAATTTTAACCAATTCAAAACATTTTGAATTAATATATTAAAATATCTTGTGTTAATTTTAAAATATATGTGTGTATATACATATTTAGTCTTAAAAGATATTTTTTTTATTCGAAATTTACACATACATATGTATTAAATTTTAATTTAATATATATATATATTAATTATAAACTAAAATATACATATATGTTAAAATAATTTTTTTAGGCCAAAAATGGTTTTAAGGGATTTTTTAAATAACAAACTCGTACGGGGTTTTTTCATTAAATAAATAAACATACATTTTAATAAATTACGTGAAAAATTAGTTTTTTATTCCAGACTGAAAATACCTATGCATATAAGTTTATTTTAGATAGTTTAATATATATGTAATATACTATTATAAATATTTGCAACATTACATCATAAAATTATTAAAAGTATTTGAAATTAACATTAAATTCAAAAATTATAAATAAATATTTAAATGCTATGGCCAAAAATAAAACAGATATATTAATAATGTTTTTGTATGTTTTTTTAAAACAATTTGGATAGATACACACACAATTAGGCAATACAGGTTATATATAAATTCGTTGTAATAATATAACTCCAAGCAACCTAAACATGATGATCAACATATACAATAATAATTATTGATGAACATGAAATGTTACCAAAATTAGCAGCTTATGATTAGCACCTTAAATGATGAACTAACTTCTTAGATATGATCAAACCACCTCCGGTAAATTGCAGTAGACTAGAAATGAATACCACTCTTTGTTTTAATTTATTTTGGTTTGAATTTCTTTTGAAATTTGATGGCTTTAGGCCCTTGATATTTTCAGCTAGAACATGGAGGCTAGAGAAAAGCACAAATGAATGAGAGTGGAGAGTTTAAATAGGCATCTAGTTAGAGCAAAAAGTGGAGATTCAATCTCCTTTGTTTACTCCATCTCTTATACTAATTAAAACCACTATTCGAGAATTTATAAACCACACCCCTTTCTCTCCTATGGCCGGCCAATACAAAGGGCATAATGGGCCCACAAAATTTCCAAACCCATTTTATAATATTTATTTAAATCAAATTTATATCTTTATTGATATCGTATATTGATACGTATATATATAACTTTTATATATGCACCCAATGAATTGCTAGTGGAACCAAAAATAAAAATAAATTTTTTATAATTAATATTCCATAAATATTAGTTGGTTTAATTATTTATAAAAATTATAATTTACTTAATCAGGTGGTATTTCCGAGTATTCAATATTGTGGTAGTACGGCTCATAGGTGTAAATTCAATCAGCGATCAATATCGAACAATTCGAATACTAATGTTCACACGTCACCCTAACTAATGGTGTGATAGTTTGGCCAAATTAATAGCTTACGCATTTTTCGATAAAACCCTAATTTCACTATTTTGAGCGGTATTTGGTAGTAATGATTATTTACACCAATTGTTTTCATCGAAACTATATCACTTTAGGACTTATGGAATTTGGTTTTGGTCAAAAGTCCAATATCATTCATGTTTTACTTGTTTTGTCCAAACATAAAGAGTTTGGTTCATTAATAACAATTATTATTAACCATACTGCTTTGACCAGAGACTTTGACTTCGAGTTAACTACAATTGACCGTGATACCAACCTCATATAATCAAGGAGACGAATTATCTATTGAACGGTGTTTCACTTCCAATGCTTCAACTCAGACCCTACTATTGTCGTTCGATGGATGCCATACCATGATTTAACTATATTTAAAGTGGAGTATTCACAATGAAGTTCAATGGTATTCTCAAACTGAGAGAACTACGTAATAGTGTCAATTAGAGATTCTCTATTTGACCTTAGTTATATTAACCAACGGAAAAATCTAGAGTAAGTCATTTCATAGTTATCCAATAACTACCACTATGTAACCTCTTTATGCCCCCAGTATCCTTGAGTAATAAATTGCCGAACATATGGAGAATATTACGTACTCTGGTCTTAATGGATGTATCGATGTCCCGTCTCAAAACATCTTAGCTAGGAATATTTAAAATAATATGATATTTTTAATGTGATAAATTTCTCATGATTATAACATGTTGTAATTACTATCACATAACATATTATTTAGGATTTTCTATTTAATATACTAAAATTATATAATTGATTAACATAACACATTATGACAAGTATATAATAGAAAGAAAATACCTTTTGTTTCGAACGAGATTATGTTACAAAGTTAATAATTTATTATAAATTACCCCTAGGGCATATCCCTAACTCTATCAATCTCTCATTTGTATTTGGGGTCAATTATGAAATTTCAATCCCATTTCTTCAATCAGTTTGATGAGAACTGACTGAGCTAGTCTATACCGATATGACTTTTCGACACTCGAATGTCGATACTATTACATCAATGGTATTCGTGTGTCGAACACCCAAGTACTGGAATGACTGAAAGTTAGTGTAAATAAAAAAGTATAGAATAAGAAAGGAAGAACACAAGTCCAGAATCTCACAGCGGAACGATAATGTATAATATCACAAGAAAAATACAAAGTGTTACTCTGAATACATGAATTTTCAGAGTTACAAAACCTAAGTGTTATCATCGGCTTGGACAGTTATAACTGCCTGTCATTACATTGTTGATATATGTACATAGCTAAAATGGAATAACGGAAATAGATAGATAATGGAAGCCTTCAACTCGTCTTCTAAACCCTAAAGCATCTAAGTTAAAACCTGCCATATTCAGCCTACTCAAAAGAGTATGCAAGAAATTTAGGGAAACAAAAATCAAGTGTCAGACATAAGTCTGGTGTGAGAAAACTTGAGATACATGAATACATGTAACGGTAACTACTGAGACCGTATGGATTCCAATAACAGTTTTCCTCTCAAAAGAAACCAACCATTCATTAAGTTTAATATAGTTATATGATAGATGATGTCTAGGGTGTAGGATATATCGTATCAAATAGCTGTGATGCTTACATTGGTCACACCACAACATATTTAGGTCACATTTAAAACCGCTAAGGTACGTTTGCACAATGGATTTTTCCATGGAGATCTCTTCGATCGATGCCGAATCCAATCTTCTACACAAGGGTCAGAAAGTACCTTCCAAGCGTCGTATATCTCTAGATAAAATATATCATTTAGGTAAACATAGGAGGCCCAGCATCTAAACATAAACATGAACAACATGAACCAAATATCATAACCTCCCGCCGGCCAACAATTGATAAGTATATCTAGATATGTAGTTGATAATACCTTGACATGGGTCGCTAAACCCTAGGTTGTGCATCCTACTCTATTTATAGTCATTTCTGATGTCGAGGTTACATTCAGCATTTTTCACATGAGTCTTTATCACTCGACCAAAACACAAATCCCTAAATGGATTTTCATATCTCAAACAGATCACGAATCACTACATGGGTTCGAGCGTCTAGAATAGATCTCGAATCTCCACATAGATTCCCTTTTTCAACCCTTCCAAAACATAGAACTAGTATACTATTTTTGAGGTTATATTCGACAAGTAAAACACTTACCAATCAAGAACTCTTCAAAACCAAGCGAGGAATTTCTGTCAAACTCAATTTCGGTTCTTTCAGAAGTAAGTGAAAGCTAGAGGCATTACATACTAATACTCCTCCCCGGGGGTTCTCATTGGTATGAAATCATGAAGTCTTTCAATTGCTTCTTAAGTTAATATTAGGTCAAATTCGATAATCGACTAAGCGATTATCTAGTCAAAACACTTGCTTATAAAAATCACGATTTGTATGCTTTACTCGTTTCCGACGTTCCAACTTAACTATTTCTCATTCAAGAGTGAAGTAAAGTAAGTTAGAGCACTGATCGACTTGCTTAGACACATCATTCTTGAGTCTCACAAATAGATAAGTCTACCTTGTCGACTTTTAGTGTTAAGTATAGTATTAATGATTTCCATAAACAAGTAAGAAATCAACACGATTAACATGTTTCCGACTTACTATTCCTCGGCCAAGAGGGAAACCGGTAAGTTAGAGCTCTATTTCTCCATCCCTACTCAACATCAATCTTAACTCTCACAAATAGATAAGCTTTATTTTGTCGGCTTTTAGTGTTAAGTTAATTACTTTTCCAACAAGTAATCAAATAATTAAGCATTTAGCCACAAAGCAATTCTTAACCCTTTTTCGAAAACATTTGTATATACTTTTAAAATACTTGAAAATAATTATAATAGGTTTAAAACATTTATCCAAAATATTACTTTAAAATAACAAGTTTGTGAAATTATAAAATTGAAAAAGAACATGTTTTATCATACAAACCTCTTCTTTAACAATTCACAATTAATTCTTAAAAATTCATAAAGACCTCAAACCACTTTTAAAATACTCTAATAATAGTTATTATACACTTGTAAAAATAATGAAACAAAATACTAAAACTTAAATATCTTTTCAAACCTTTTAAGTCCAAAAATCAAGTCTAAACGGGGCAGTTTTGCATAAGTGAAGTTTTGGTCGTTTTTGAGATGTTACTTAACTTTTTACTATCCAAGCTTTTAATAGAAACAAACATATATATATATATATAACATTATAAATATGGTGTATCTCTCTACAAAGTTCCATAGAAATCGCCAAAAACAAGGCAATTCCGAACTGCATCTACAACGACTGTCGCTATTGTGCACTTTCAAATCGAATTATATTCAAACCTATGTTCAAATACAACCATGTGCTTTGTTACAAGACTTCTATATGTCATACAAGTCCATTCAAATTCTTTCAAGTCCATTCAAGTTCATACATATGCCACTTGCTTTCAAAGCAAGAATCAAAATCAATGTTTTCACATATATCCATATTAATTCAATAATACAATCAAACATCAACATATATATGTGATATTTTCCAATCAAAATGATGGGTTAGCTTACCTTAAACCTCACAAACAACTAAGATCCAGGAACCTAAGTCCAAACCCAAGCTAGCAACCTCCTTTCCTTCCCTTCCTCTATTGCTTTTGCCTTGCTTCCTCCTCCTTATTACTCCAAATGCTCATGGCCTATAGAATGGGGGAGTGTGGCTTTGATTTTTTAACTTCTAACTAGATAGAAGGTTTTATAATATGGTAGTAAGGCTTTACTCCAAGTTTGAAGTAATTTGGATTTGATTTGCAAATATTTTGCTTTAAGAAATTATGAAGAGGAAGAAGAAGACATGGATTTTAGCTCACTTTTGCTTGTGAATTTGTGAATGGTAACTAAGGGTATGCCCCTTCATTACATAAGCTAAGAATGGTCCTCTTTAAGCTTGTGTTCACCCTCCCTTCATGCCATGAAAGAGCCACCTCCCATCACTTCTCCTTTAAATCACTTCTACTTTATGCTAATTACCATTTTACCCCTCTCATGGTAATATCTTTTATCCTAATAGAAGCTCCTAGAACATTCCAAGATTTATGAAGAGTTATGTGTGTTAATTAGTTTCTAATGTGTTCATTTGATCATTAGTCAAGTGCATAAGAGTTCAACAACTTATATCGATCGAAAAGCTGTTTATCGATAAACCGATTTTCGGTCACATTATCAATTTTTCTTCGAAGAATATATTTTTGTAAACAAATTTCAAAAACAAGTTTTTTATCACTAATTATCAATTAAATGATGTTTAACAAGGTTATAAAATCATGTTTATAACACTTAATTATATTTCAAAACATTTTGATATTGACGAAGTATTCGAATTTCAGGGTCGCTACGTTCTCCCCCACTTAGATTAGTCCATCCACGATATTCAACTAAGAATGATAATCCAAGAAGATAGAAGAACAAGGTATATATATAGCATACTGTTGAAATTATATACAAACTAAAATGCAACCCAAAATGCATACTAAGTGACTCCACCTCAAGCCGTGAGTACACTACAAAAGACGTACGATACTAAGATAAGAAATCCCTAGTCTAAGAACAAATCCGGATAGGACTCTTTTAAACTATCCTCTATTTCCCACGTACAATCCCAAGCATTCTCGCTCCATTGTACCTTGACTAACTTCACAATCATAGTCCTTAATTGCTTTGTATCCCTATCAATAATACGAACAGGTGTATCAAAACAGTCAAATTTAGCTCAATCTTCAAGTCCTCCTACTGCCATGCTTCCACTATCATTGAAAGATCATGCACAAACTTACGCAAATGCGACACATGAAATACATTGTGCACACCCGCTAGCCTAATCAATAACTCGACTCTGTACGCGAGTGTACCGATCCTCTCCAGAATCGGGAATGATCCTATATAACGAGGAGCCAACTTCTCAGCCCTTCCAAACTAGACTACACTTCTCATCGGAGAAACCTTTACAAACACTAAGTCTCCAACTAAGAACTCAAGTCTCTATGCCTCTCATCCGTATATCTCTTCTATCGATTCTGCGCTTCCTTGATTCACTTCCGAATCTCTATGACCTTATCTGACGCCTCTTGAATCATATCCGGCCCAAGCACAAAACGATTCCCAGGTTCTACCCAAGACAATGGAGATTTGCAAGGCCTTCCATACAACACTTCAAATGATGTCATTTCGATACTGGCCTGATAACTATTATTGTATGAAAAACTCGACAAGTGGTAAGTGTTCTGCCCACGAACCCCTAAAATTTAAATGCATGCTCTAAGCAAGTACTCCAATACTCAGTTCACCCTTTCTATTTGCCCATCTTCCTACGGATGGTAAGTGGTACTCAAACTAAGCTTGGTCCCTAAGGCCTCATGCAAACCCTTCTAGAACTGGCTTGTGAATATTGGATCTCTATCACTCACGATATTGCAAGAAACACCATGCAATTTGACGATCTCCTTAACATATAACTTAGCAAAACTAGAAGTTATTCTCGTGGTCTTAACAAGTAAGAAGTACGCGCTCTTGGTCAATCGATCCACAATAACCACATACCTTTGTTACCTCTCCTCCACCTAGGCAATCCATTGATGAAGTCCATGGAAATCTGCTACTATTTCCACTTAGGAATATCAAGCGGCTGAAGCAGTCCAACGGTCTTCTGGTGACTACCTTTTACCTATTGGCAGTTAGCACACCTGCTTACAAAGATAGAAACATCCCTCTTCATGCTCCCACTAGAACGTCCTCTTCATGTCTTGATACATCTTAGTGACCCCAGGATGTATCGTCAACCTAGAATGGTGACTCTCTACTAGAATTTCCTGCCTAGTCCCATCAACATTTGGGACACATAACCTACCGTTCATTCTCAAAATTCCATGTCCATCCACCTCGAATCCCGGCCACCTCAAATGGTGCCTCATTCTTGCTTACTTTTTTAGCTACCCTAGCAAAATGAAGATCTCTAAGCTGATTCTCTTCAATACAACTAATCAGAGTCGAACGAAACACAACATTTTCCATAAATGCATACCTCTAACTGGGTGCATTAGCTATGACATTAGCTTTCCTCAGTGTGTATAATTTATCCCGATCATAAGCCACAAGAAACTCTAACCACCTTTGTTGCCTCGTGTTTAAGTCTTTTTGCATAAAAAGATACTTTATGTTTACACCAAAAATTGGCACAAACACCCAATAGAAGCTTTGAAGAGAAATAAATGAAGAATATCAAATGAAATAGAAGAAAAACGTAATGAAATAGCTATAAATCAAAGTAATAACACAAACATAGTAAATTTATAGTGGTTCGGCATTGTTTGTCTATGTCCACTTTTAATAGAAAACTTTATTATTCACTTTGTAATCTGAATACAATAGGGATCGGATGAAAATCCTTAGATACAATAGAGTACAAAGTAACCAGTAGCGTAAAAGTCTTGAAAATGAACAACCAAGCCTGTATTTATAGATGAAGATGGTAAAATATCTTCCTGAAAATTCGACAGAAGGATCCCCAAAACCATATGGACCCGTAAGAGGGATCAGATGGCCCAAATCCCCAATGGTAGGGATCGGTACCGATCCATCTTTTGGAGGAATTTGGTGGTGCGATCCCTATAGTAGCGTCCCCATGTTGAAATATGCTTAGCCTCCAAGTTTCATGCCAATTGGATTAGTAGAACTTGAGTTATTGCTTGATCTTTGCTTCAATGTCGATTGTCTTCAATTTTTAGCCGATCTCTGTTTAGGGAAGAGGGCCGATCCCACTAATTTCACCTTTTTAAGGTGCGATCCCTAGGGTAGGCTCCCTAGGGTCCCCACTTCTTGCTTACAAAATTTCAAATGCTTTGGACTTATGGATCTTGAGATGTTGATTGTTTTCTATTGAATTGCACTAGCTTCCTGAAACATACCGATCCCTATGTTGGAGGCCAATTATAGCCAATCCTTCCTATATGTTGAACCATATTTCATACTTTGAACATTCTGCATTGCATATCTCTCAATTCCATTCGATCACGGCTTCATATTACTATTTGTACTTGACTTTTGGACCCTACAATCATCGCTCTAGACTTACTAGTCTTGACGTTGGTCGAATCTAACTTGTCCAATCAGTTCGAATATAGCCAGGTCAAAATGCCAGATAACACTTACCCCCATAAGTACGTCTTGTGCTGAGCATGACGTACTTTGAATCGAAGCAAGTTGGAGCCGTCGGAAAGAAATCCATCCAGTTTTTTGAATAGTCGCTATCCTTCCGTCAAATTATTTTTCAAAAGTGTTATATCTCTCTGTAACAACCCGTATTTTTGATAATTAAAAATATTAAATTTAATAAGGTTTTGGACTTTAATATTGTCAGAAATTAAAATTTATGATTTATTAAATTGAATCTTATTAGATTAGAAATTTTGACCTTAAGATAAATCTTAAAACAACTAATTTTAATGAGATAAAAGATGGTAACACGTATTAACATATAATTTGCTAATATTGATTGAATGTAATTGACTACTATAATATTTTAACGTAATTTCAATCAATTTAAATAATAAAGGTTAATAAGGAATAGAATAAATGATGTATAAATTGATGTAATCATATGTTATTAATTGCAATTGGTTTTAATATGGAGTATGAAATCAATTATTTTGTACGTAAATTTATTAACCTTTGTTTGTAAACAATAAGTTATTAGATATGGATTATTAATGTATAACCATTGTTTTATTTATTATCTTATTATTAAATCCGTTAGAAATTTATTTGGTAATTAATGGAGAATTAATGTAATTGAAATATTACAATTGATATAAGAAAAACGTTAACTGTTGAGTGATGAGTGTAATAAAATGAAAACTTATGTTAATCAATTTCATAAGGGAATAGTTGATTTGATAATAAGACTGTAAATCAAAAAGGATTTGTTTGAAATTTAAATATATAATGAACGGGTTTTATTACAGTTGTAATTAAATGTTGGAATTAATTTAGTATATAGATATTGGGTTTAACATGGAAAATTGGATTTCAAAGGAAACAATTGGATTATTTATCTTCCCTGTATTAGGGTATGTTTTGAGATTTAATTATTGTAATTAATAGTAATTATATCTTGCCATTAATAAGAAATAGAAGTAAATGGTAATTAATTAATGATATGTGAACCTTACCTTTTGTGTTAAAAATATAATGAAAATTTCAATGAGAAATATTACGTTCAAATTGTAAGTACTTAAGTTTGTTACAAATATAATGATAATAGGAAATCAATTGATAAAGAAACGACGTGGTTGTACGAAGTATTATTTCTATGACTCTTTAATGGGATAGTCTTTAAATATAAGTTGGTTTTAAAGGGGGAGGTGTTAATTATAAATTAATGTGTAATAAAAATAAATATGTTTCAATAAAAATAAAAGAAAAGGATTGGTTTCTTGAAAAGAATATTTTTATCAAATAAAGTGAATATTTCATTTGTGAATGTAAATTTAATTTCATTAAAACAAAGAATTGAATTTTGTTGTATGTTTCTAGTTGGAATATTTGATTTATTACAATATTCAAACTTGATTTGAATTTAATTTATAAAAAAAATAACAATAATAAGTGGTAAGAAAACCACTTGAAGGATTGGTTAAATTTTTGATTTGGAATAGTCAGCATATTTACATAGGAAATTTATTCTGTTTCAAATTTGACTTTGGAGTCTTAGTTCATCTTTTAATGTGTGGGGTAGTGGTCCTCATTATGTTAATTGCGGTGTTTAAATTTATTTAATGTGTACTATATAAAAATACATATATGTGTGTAAATTTGAGCGTATTAGGGTTAATAAAATATGTTAAAATGAACTGTTTTTTAGTATATTAGATTTGTTATTTCTGTGTACAGTCTACGTTCTCAAATTTAAGTCGTCGCTTTCATTTATTTTATTTTATTATTACTTTCTTTTATTAAATACATGCCTCTTTTGGTTTTTCAGTAAGTTTTATTTATTTACACGCAAGCCTTGCCTTGAAATGTTTCATGTGTGTTGATGAAATTAATTGAGGTAGCACATGTTTTGAAATTTTATACCAAACTATTTGCGTGCCATGTAAACATGTCTTATCAAATTCCAATGTGTGTCTTTCATCTTTTGTTAATTACCTGCATGTTAGGCTCTTTTTATTTTGCAAATTTACATCTTCTTGTATTCTTCCCTTTCATATTCCAATTTCCCAACGTGCTTTACCCTTATTTGTTTCCTATTTCACAAATCTCTTCATCTAACTTTCCATTTCCAAAACGTGCTTCCATTATTTCTTTTTCCTAAACTTTCTTTCTCTTCTAAAAAAACAAACAATGAGAAGCCAATCTTTTCCATTTGTTTACAAATCCATTGCCTAAAGCCTCCTTCCTCCATGTGTGAGTTATCATGTCATTTATTTTCATTGATTCTCCAGAATTTAGAAACATGAGCAGGCTTCAAAATTCTTAATGTGAGTAACTAACTTATTTTATTTTATTATTAAAATGTGTGTACATGGTTTTATATTTCATTTCCATAATATTCCTATAACTTGAATATCTTCCGCATATGAACTCCGATTAATGCGCGGTTTCTTCCTTTGGGTTCGTATCAAAATTCCGGACAACATGAAACTAGTTTGGTTGAATTTAGAGACCGTTGAAATTTTGGGCTTTTATTGGATTTTCAATTGGCTATAAATCAAAGGTGAGTGATTAAACCCACTCACGCAATACTAAAAATTCCATTGCAAGTTAAGTAAAATATATGATGTGATATATAATTTTTTTTATTGCCGTTTGTTGATTTAAGTTGACATTTGAATTGATATTGAATCTGAATTGACATTTAATTTTATATTGGAATTTAATTGATAGTTAAACCCCGATATTGATAACTATTATATATTGAAATATATTGGTTGATTTGGATGTTGTTTGAAATGGATGCTTATTGATTGATATGTTGGATGTATGGTTGTTTATTTATTTTAATATGTACCTGTTATCACCTTGTATATTATTGACATCATTTAAATGGTCCTCTGAATAATTTTAGAATTGGATAATTAAGACATTTAAATTATGGGTTTAAATAATATACACCCATATAATTTCTTGAATTTGGATTATTTATTGAAACTGAATTATTTAAAAAGTTTAAGTTTTTAATTTAAACTTCAGATTTATTTTAAATAAAGTGGTTAAAATTAGTATTTCGAATTATTTGAAATCTCGTAAGTTATTGCACTCACGTTGTACACTTAATAGGAGATGAAAATTTTCGTAACATCTCTGAAGCAATTGCACTCATATTTTTATTTGAGATTGATTTGACTTACATAGGAATTTTTTTAGTTCTGACTCGAGTGTATTGTTTTTCATTATGCTCGGGTCAGCCTGAGTTTTTCAGTGTTGAAGACTATTTTCTGGTGGAGGAAGATGAAGATTTAGTATATTATTACTATTTATTATTCCACTACATTCTGTGTTCCGCTGCATTATTTGTTTATTTATGATGTATGTATAACTCTAATTTGAATTTGTAAAAGTGTAATCAAATGTTATTTGTAAAACAACTTCATGAACTGTTTATTTGATTATTATATTTTGTCATTCCGCCGCGAGATTCTATGTTTTTTTTTCTTTCCCTTTTTCTTTTTTTCTTATTTACCCCATTAACAATCCTCCATTTTGAATGGTTTGAGTCTGACATGTGTGGTTTATTGTCGATTTGAACCGTCTAAAAAAGTGGGTCGTTACAGTTGGTATCAGAGCTATAGTTTAGACATACCTTAGCCTGTTGGGGTTAACTCATTAGAGATATGGTAGTAATACCCTAGAATGAGTTATCTGAGTGTATATACGAGAGCGCGTACTTGTTAGTGTTATAAAAATATTTTATATAAGTTTTGAAATGAAATATTTTTCCGAATATTATATGTTATATATAAAGGAATATTTTATAACTAATATAGTTATTTGTAATGTGTTTGTTATATGAAATGGTAATATCTAATCATTATCATTTATCGTTAACTTGTTGTATTTAGTCAAATTATAAACATTGGTTATTATTGTTGATTGAATTTATGGACTAAATACTAGTTTAATAATAGTGAATTAAAGAGAATGAAGTGGATAATTAGGATATTCGATTTGAAATTTAAATGTTGTTGTGAATTTTGTTGTTTGTTGACCGGTAGTTTCAACCATTGAAAAAAATGGAATATCTAGATATTTTTTGATAATCGAAACCTTCTGAATTAATATATGAGTTGAAACCTAGAAATTGTGTTGAATTATGCAGTTGAAATTGATAACCTTAATTTGAAAGAAAGTGAAACAAGGTTTAATTTGTTATATCTATGTCTAGTAAATGAATAGAATTTTTGTATACATTCTTTGCATGTAATGTAATAATATACAAGTATGAACTTTAAGCCTTGGGATGTTTAATTTGAAACTATGATTAAGGAATGTTGTAAATGAGATTAAATTGGAAAAAATATGTTTATAAACTTAATTAACATTTATGAAATGTGTCATAAATAAATTGAAAGGTAAAGGTGAAACAAAATGGGATAAGCAAATATAAATTAAAAGTGAAATGATTATAAATAAAGCCATGACTTGTAAATTGTAATGAAATAAATGGATGTTGCAATAAATGGTTATAAATAAAGTTGTGATAACTTTAAACTCGAATAATGTCTTATAAATGGAATAAAGCTTTTATAAATTGGTTATAAACTGAAGGAAATTTCTCATGAAATGATTCTCAAATAAATGTGGTATTAAATGAGAAATATTACATGTGAAATTGAATGTAATTTACAATGAAGAGAAATATAAGCAATGTTGTGAGAATGAATATGTTAATGTTTTGTATTAAATTGAGAAATTCTATGAAACAAATATTAAAGTATGAAGTGATACTTGTATTAATCAATGAGATTAATAATGAATTTGATTAAAATGTAATTGTGATGAAACAAATTGGAATAATTATGTAACTATTATGTATATTGTTTTATTCGCAAAATTAATTTGATCCGGATTTGAGTACATAAGTTTTATGTGAATTACACCACTTCGTGTTAGGACTTTTCATTCGATTCTTGATGGCGAATATTTGATATGGATTTTGGTTTGATTCTAGAATTCTCTATCATAGTATTTGGCTATGCAAAGAGAATGATGGTTTCTAGTCAAGAAACCTTATCAAAGTACGCATTAGGGAAGTCGAATGAAGAATACTAGTTCGAAAGCGAACTTGTGTAATCGAGCGAGCGATCGAATGCGATTTTGCGAAATGATGACATATGTACATCTTATGTTCTAATATTATTGATATGCTTTGACGCTGAAATTGAAAGTTGTTGGTTTGGATATCTTTGTAATTTAAATTGGAAATTTTCTTGTATGCAAAACTACTATTAATTTAAAACCATTTTACAAAACCATTTTCTTTTATTTTTCTTATACAAACTATCTTATTATATTTTATTTAATGTTTGTACCAAAATTGGGCACAACACTCTTAGGAAGGGTTTGAAGAGATAAAATGAAGAAATAAATGTGAAAAGAGGATTATCTAACAAACACTTCAAACAATAATCGGAAAAACAGCAAAAGAACATAGAGATTTAGAGTGGTTCGGCGTATTGCCTATGTCCACTATGAAATGATTGATCTTTATTCACTTTTTCTTGCTGGTTACAGCGGATTACAACAGTAAATCTCGAGTACAACAGTGAAATTCGAGTACAATGGTGAATTCGGCAAAGTCTGGACGTCAGAGAGCCAAAAGATCCTTTTTCCGTAGGCTCTGGGATGCTATTTATAGGTGTAGGCTGCAAATATCTCGCTCAGATCTCGGGAGACCTCTTATGGCACGTGGGTGGGCCCACGCGATCGATCCCACGTGATTTGCACTCGGTCCGTGATCGATACAAATGAATTTTGTATCGATCAAGATTTGACCTAATCGAGTCAAAATTGGGCGTGAGCATTCTTTAGGTTGTACGCGAGCTCCTATGAAAATTTGGTGGCATTTGGACTTGTAGATTATGAGTTATGATCGATGCAAACTCGGGTTTTATGTGGGCTGTCTTGTACGTATCGATACCCTTTGTATCGATCAGTTTGAGTCGATCCGGGCACGTGCATGTAAGTCGACGTGGCGCTATCTCCTCGAAATGATCCACTTTTGATGCCGAACGATCGAGTCTTCCCTAGGTATACGCCTTGTTCGTATCGTCCTGGTTGAGCCCCATTTCGTATCGACCCAGTTCGCCTCTGCTCGTATCGATCGTAACAACTTTGCTTTGTTCGTATCGATGGCAACTACTCTGTTCGTATCGATGGCAACTACTCCGTTCGTATCGACCACTAGCCGATTGATACAAAGTAGTGGCTTTGTTTGGTTTTGATGGATACGGAGTGAAGTTTGTTGATCGATGCGAACAAGTTGAAAATTACGGATACGAAAAAGGCTGCTTCCTATGGATACGAAGTATGTGAATCTGGATGGATACAAAGTGGACTTCTATGTTGCAGTTGATGGATGCAAAGTAGGTAATAGTCGATTGATACGAAGTGCGCTCGTATGTCGATGGATTCGAACAGGATCGATACGACTAAGGCTGATTCTCTCGATGGATACAAAGTAGTGCACCTAGATGGATATGAAGAGATACTTGCTGATGGATACGAACATGCTAAGGCTTGAGGGGTACGAACAACAGATGACACCGAGACTTGATGGATACGAGTAGATGGTTGTGATTGTGTTGAATTCCTTGAATCGTATCGATCATATCTTGAGCATACGAACTCGGATTGACTTGAAATTTGGAACGTCGGCTTTCGTAGCTTTGCTTGTCATGTCTTGTCAATTGTAGCTCAATCCGGTCTCGGACAAAATTCATCGATATCCATAGTGAGCCTGCGTATAACCGATCTTTGGAATGAACTGTCTTTAGTTTCCAGTAAATTCTTTGATATCACGGCCTTGCCAAAAGGCGGGATAACATCTTCCCCCCAAAGTATGTCTTATGAGAACACGACGTGCTTTGAAAAGTTGCAATCTTCATTCTGAAAAGTTCCATCTGACTTGTATGAATGTCATTGTCTTTTCGTTGAAAGATGTAACCTTTGATTTATGCTTCAGTAATATAAATCATGAATTGTTGATTGTCAATTATTGTACCGTGTACTATTATGACTGAGTGCTGAATGATAGCAAATTGTCGTTGTAATTGTCATCAAACGAGTATCCAATTCCTGCAAATTTTAATAATTGGTCGTTAGTCTGTTATACATGTATGCATGTTAACCTGACTCTCGTTAACGTTCGTACGTTCACGAGTCGTCATTTTTTCTTTTGCATCGAATTTTGTATCGATCCTCTCCTGAATCGGTGCGAAATTTGAGTTGTAGCAATGATCGATAGTCGTTTTAAGTAATTTCTTTCGTATCGATCCTCTCCTGGATCGGTTCGAGAACTTGGAATACACGTTTCGTATCGATGGCTATCGATACGAAATGGATAGTCTTCGATGATGTTTCGTATCGATGGATATGATGCATTGGGTCTCAAAGTTGGTGGATACGAGGTTGGTGTTTCATATCGATAAAGTTGATTTGTCCAGATATAATTTTTCAGTGATCTTCGTATCGAGGGACTTATGATGGATATGAATAGAGCAATTTGTATCGATACGTTTCAGGTGGATTCGAATTTCTACAGGCTTGAAAGCAGTGGATACGAAATGCGCGTTTCGTATTGGTTGGATCCAGTGATACAGGTAAGTCTTTGCTGTAAGTTTCGTATCGATAAGATCTGAATCGATGGATACGAACAACTCCTTCGTATCGCTTTGAGTAGAAACCTGTCGAAACCGGTTGCAATGACTGGGAGACGAATCGCCTTTCTCTTTCCCTTGGGTCCATATAAATACCGTTTCGTACTTAGAAATTTTCTTATCTTTTTTTATTCCCTTCCTGCCTTCGTATCGATCCGAGCTAAAGAAAAGAAGAAAATACTGCCTTTGCCTTCGAACCATTTAAACCTTTAATCCATCGAATTAACTACTCAAATTAGGTAATTAGTTGAAATAATCTGTTCTAGAACGATAAGACTCGAGATTGAAACTAGTTTCGTTCAAAATCACGGCCGATTCCGGCGGTGCTGTTGTTGGAGTTGGTTAGAATGAGGTTGTTGAATGGGTAATGGCATGCTATCTGCTCGAAGGAGAAGATGAGTTGATGGACACGGGGGGAGCATTCGTATCGTTCGATGGAGGAAAGGGTCTTGTATCGATCTGAAAACGATGGGACTTCGTATCGATAAGGCGAGTAGCCTTGTATCGATTGATAATGGGAGTTTGCTTCGTTCCAGATTGATCGATACGAAGATCCAGACCTGGTGATCGATAGAAGATGTCGTCGATGATCGATACGAAGTGGAGGTTTTTGGACCAATACGAACGAACTTTCTAGTGATCGATACGAGATGTCGTTTTCGTGATCGATACGAATTGCACTTCTGACCGATCCGAACTTGCATTTTGATGGATACGAGCCCTTTTCATAATCAAATATTTACCTCCGATGAGCTCCTGCCTTGCATAATTTGAATTGACCATTAAACTGTATATTTGACTGCCTTTCGAAGCTCATCGATGGAACTGTAACTTGAAACACTTAATAAACTTTTACTTGGGTCAGCCTCCAAAGTTTGGGTAATACGATTGTGACGGTCAGTGATGACGGTCACTCCGGTTGAATCTCGAAGTCTTATCATTCGAAATTTTTTTTATTTCCGTGAAGTTTCTTAGGCATCACATAGCGCTGCACTGCACATTCACACACTTCACACTGGGGAGCACACGGGCTTATTATCGTCTAATAATGGTTTTTAATAAGTTAATTAGCTATGGAATCCACAAGTTCACAACAGCAGGAGCTTCAGAGTTCATCTCCCTTAGTCATAGAGATATCGGCCATCGCGGCCGAAGTTATAGACCCAGCTCCGGACGAGCTTCCTGGTGCCACGTTTATCATGAACCCACAAGATTCTATGCCGTCCAACGTCTCCGAAGATATGCTGGGCCGAATATGTTTAAGGCATGGTCTACCGTTGGACGACGTATTATTACCAGGACCGAATGATAGACCGCATGCTCCCCCAGAGGGGTTTACGGTCTTTAATCGCCATGCATGTACAACGGGAACACTTCCTCCGTTTAATCAGTACATTAAAGAAGTGTTGTCTTTTCTTGGAATTGCCCCATCACAGTTACACCCGAATGGATATGCTCTGCTCAACATTTTGTTCATTGTATTTATGGAGCATCTTTTCCGAGCTCCGATCCCGATCGAAATTAGATACTTATTCAACATTAAGAGTCGGGGAGATAGTCCCTCGTTCACATTCCTAGAGGCAGTCAGGAATTGTCAAGTTGTGACCGGCTCCTGGACCAGACTGAGTTACTTTAAAACCGAGTGGTTCTATGTCCGATGTCCTCCAGGATTTGCTAGCCGGTGGTTAATCAGACGTAAGTGCTACAATATTTTCCAGGAGTTAGTAATATAGTTGCAACTGGTATTAGAACTAATACTCTCTTTCTTTTACAGCCACAATTCCTCGACCTAATGGTGCACATTTTAAAGATATAGTACGGGTCCTCCAAGAAGTTCCAAGCGAGATGAGAGAAATCGAGTCGGTGCTCACCGACAGGAACTTGAGAATTCTTGGATTAATCGAACGAAACCAAAGTATCAGACTGGAGGGAACGCTTCGGGCAGTCTCGACGAAGCGGGTAAAGCGCAAAGCGCCAGGAGTCGTAATTGCTAAGGAAGGCGATGAAGAACGCACGCCTACAAACGATGAACCAGTGGCCGGGCCTTCTGACAGTTTTCAGGGTTCAGTGGGAAGGAGAAAAGGCAAGGCAGTTGCACACAAACGCCGTAAATCTTCGAGATGGAAATCTGTAGTTGTGTCCCTGCCAGCCTTCGGCATTAGAATTTCGGAGGCTCCTCCCTCGCCAGTAGAGGATCCTTTTGAAGGACTTGCTGATATTCCGATTCCGGACTACGTGTCACTTCAACACGACACCGGATTGGAAGGGCTTCAAAGTGGTCTAGATTTAAGTGAGTCTCTACCTATCAGTGCGACCATGGCACTACACGGTTTCCAGCTTTAAGTCGCCTGTTTTAAGAATTCACTAACTCCGTTCTTCTTTTACTTTACAGATACGATGAATAGGCGAGATTCTATGCTCAGCAGCCTTCGCTCAGCGCGTCAATCATCGAGCTCGTATTATGAGTCCTGTCGGAGGGAGGATGACAGAAACCGCGATCGCGGTTATTCTAGTCAGGAACGCTACGAGAGGGATAGAGACAGTGATTACATAAAACGGAGATATTGATCCCGATCGCGTTCTCCACCCCCTCGACTCCCCACACAACCTTCAGGCCAGGGAAAACAGCCGATAGAGCCCCCTTCGTCATAAACCATCTTCGCAAACTTCTCGGCCTGAGTCGTAATGCCACAGAACTGAGGTTGAGCCTCCAGTCATCACTGAACAAGCTATAACTGAGCCTACTGGGAAAGAAGCTATTAGAATTGCACAACTAAAGAAAGATTTTCCAAATATATGCTTTGACGGCAACATCTTCCCTCCTCACTTAAAGAGAATTCCATCGGATGTAGAGAACACAATGCATGATTACATTCATGACATCTATACCCAGTACAAAGAGTGGGTGAAAGCAGTAGAAAAAGCATCAAAGGTAGCCTTTGAGCGGGCAAAAACGGTCGAGAAGCTAGAAACTGAACTTGCTCAAAAAGACCAGATCATTCAAGTGTTTAACGATGAAGCCGAATCCTCTTGGAAATTAGAGACAGAGGCCACCAAAAAGGCCGACGAGGCAAACTTGGCTATGGAGAGGATGAGGCAGACACACTTTGCTTTGGTGGAGCAGATGGGCCACCAAAACACCACTGTCACAGCTGAACGGGACGCTGCTCTAAAAGAACTTAACGAGCTCAAAGCCAAATTTTCTGAAATCATCAAGGAAAAAGATGATGCAAATAGAGCAGCCCAAGAGGCTTGTGAATAGGCCGTAGTGCTTCGGGGCGAGCGGGATGCGGCAACGGCTAAGGTTCGGGAGGTGGAGACTAAGGTTGTAACAACCCGCATATTTTACGATTGTATATTTAAATGTTTTATTTAAATATAGCATCGTTAATCGATTAAAGTCTGAAATGTTACTTTTTGTAAACAGTCGAATTGGGACTCAAGACCACTTCCATTGAGTCCAAAATGGCATTTGCAACTTTTTTGAGTATAAACATCGATATGTTTGGAGTTGAGTAGAATTTTGCTATTTTTCTATTTTGGGCTTTGGGTTTGGGTTTCAGCCCATTAACCCATCTTAATACCCTAACTCAAACTCCTCTTCATTCATTTCATTCCTCATTTCCTAAAATTCAAGCTCTAGAGAAAAATGGAGGAAAAGATTGGAAATTAGAATTCCAAAACCTTAGTTTTTTAGGAAATACAAATTCAAGTCCAAAATCAAGGAGAAGCTTTGGTAAGCATCCTCTTCATCTTCTCCATCTCTATCCCTCTTCAATTTTCATAAATTCGTAAACCCTAACTTAGAAAATATTTTCTTATTAGCTTAGATTGGAGCTTCTTGAGATGAAGTTGAAGAGGAATTGGCTTTTCCTTTGTGTTAGAGCTTCTCGTTCGTTGTTTTTGGGTTTAAAGGTGAGTTCTTTAACTCACATCTACGTCTATAACTTTCATTGTTGTTAGGTATGAATTCCTAACATTTGTGCATGTTCATTTGCTTTTGATTTGAATTGATTTGGTGAATTTTTCAAATTTTGGTGTTCTGGTCTAATTTTATGGAAATCCTTCTATGGATGTTTGGACGTGATATTTGGGGTGTATCGAAAAGCCTATAAGGCTGGGTTGTCGCTTGGCATAAATCCCTAGTCTCCGTTGCTCGTTCGATAGCTTCCAATTCGTTTTGGCCATCAAGGCCTAGGCAAACTGTTGCCCAGACCAGGTCTTCAGACGTCTGAGTTTCAGTTTCAGACGTCTGGTTATGCCTTCTGGAGAAAAGAATATACGGCAGAAAAATAAAAATGGCAGAGACTAATTTCAGACGTCTGAATTTATGGTTCAGACGTCTGAAAGGGGTTTCAGACGTCTGCTTAAAGATTACAGACGTTTGGGTGGTTTTCTGGAATATTTCCAAAGACCAAATCCAGACGTCTGGATTTATCCCCAGACGTTTGGAACTGCCCAGTTTTGCCTATTTGCCTATTTTTGAGTGAATTTCCATTGTTTAATCAATTTTTGTCGATCCGGTTAGTTGTTATCACTTATTATCGACTTTGATGACTTCTTTCTTTGGATTTTTAGGAATATCCGTTTGATGGATTTGATATCGATTTTTATGGATTTAATTCACATTTTCGTATGTGAATTTTTGGTGATTGATTATTTCTACAATCATTTCTGTGGTTTGTCACTTTAAAATACAAAGGTTTCTATACTAGTAGTAAATACTCAAACTCTTTCACAAAAACGATTTCAACACTACTTTTAAATACAAAGCTCGTTTTTAAAACCGTTTTCCAATCTATTAGTATACACAAACCTTTACCTCATTCGTATGAGAAATCTGATTAAACGGCTTAGCAAAATAAGTGGTATGAAACACTTGCGTTTACTTTGTCGGTTAATTCTTAGACTTGTTCGATTGAAATCTTATGACAACTTTCGAGTGGAAATCTATAATTTGTTCGTAAATATTTAAGTTAAGCTAGTGGTTATGGGACATGAAGCTAAACTCTTATATTTACTAGCTTAGTGTGATTCGCACTTCTTATTGATCAATGGTGATCATTTTGTGATTTAGACTAGCGATGTGCGATGTCTTTTTGTTTGTGTGGGGACTAAAAACCCCGTTTGTGGAACTTCGGTTCAATTTGGTGGGGTAGCGAACCATGGTCTTGGGCCGTTTGTGGAGCCTCGGCTCAAAATTTTATGGTTAGCGACCATGGAATAGCGTTCCATTTGTGGCACACGTGTTGGTGAGTTTTCATGCTCCCGTTTGTGATAGGCCTCCCCTCCCCCTTGTGATTTCTGGACTTTTGGTGGTTGATTTCTAGAATTTGTGTTTTACCAATTTTCGTGGATTGCATTGATAAGCTCTATCAATATTTGTGTTTTGGTGAATAATTTAAAGAATATGACATTCTTTTTGGTGTTTGAGAATATTTGAGATATTGTATGATTTTTGTTGTTATCTGATGTATACTTGTCACAGTATGGCATTATTGTTATCATACATTTTTGTGATATCTCTTATCCTATCTCATTTTATCTTATTTATAGCTAGACTGATCCGTTTATTATTTTCTTCTTAAATAATACTCGGGTCGGACCGAGGTATTTCAGGTGCTCCTTCTTGACTTCTTATCATGGTCGGTCACCTGACTTTTGGCTAACTACTTTAGCATAGTAGTTTTTGTTAGTATACATTTGAGATAGAGACTCCTTGTTGTATACTTATTCTTTTGTCTAGTTCTTGTATCTATTCTTTTGTGATGTAGTGGATCTAGTTTGACCACTATTTTGATGTACACTTTTATGTGTTATATTCATATCTGTTTCCGCCTTTGTGATATGAATATCTATGACTGATTTGTGTTATGTTTATTTCTATATTTGTTTCCGAAGTCCACATAGCCACTGTGTGGTAGCTTTGAGTTTGTATTTGATATGTCAGATTTCTGAAATGAAATGTAAGTTATATTATCTGACATATCGGTACTCGCACAAAGCAATTACACAGATGGTCGCTCCTCAACGGCCTTATTCTTCATGCTAGTCGACGGCATTACCCTGTAGTGTCCTAGGCTAGTGTGAGTATAGAGGTGGGGCGTCACAGCTTGGTATCAGAACCAAACATCGGAACAATGTAGAATAATCTAGCAAGGATCATTGTCCTAAGTCTTTCTTAGGAATCGTGCCTTAGGATTAATTCGAGTCTTTGGACCCGTTCTATCCTATTTTCTTTTATGATGCCTTGTTTTATCAATCAAATTTGTTTGATATTCATTCTGTGAATAACTTTTTTCCTCTTCATTCTTTCTTAAAGAAGAGAAATGGTTGGACCAGGCCGTCCCAGCGCCGGTCAATCCAGTGCTACTCCTCAGGAAGGAGTATTTATGTCTGCCCGACAGCTCTTAGATCTTGTGAAAAATGCTCAAGCTATCGGACCCATTCCAGAGCCTACTCATCCTAAATCTGGGTTTGCACGCTTGTGCAGTGATTACACCAACTTTGGTGGAAGGCCTTTCAAGGGTTCTGAAAGCGTTATAGAAGTCCAAGCTTGGCTTAGAACATGTGATCGCATCTTTTCCCGCATGATTCTTATTGATCTACATCGAGTCCAAGTGGCTTCTAGCATGCTCCAGGAGAGAGCATTAGATTGGTATGAGCTTTTGATTTCTGAAATTATTGAAGCGGATCTTACTTGGGAGCAATTCCAGGAAAGGTTCAAGTTAAAATTTGTGCCAGAAGCTGAAAAAGTATCTTTAGCTCGACGTTTTATCGACCTTGTTCAAGGTGAATCTTCTGTGACCGACTATGTCGCATCTTTTGAATCTCTTTCTAAGTATGGGGTCGAGTATATTAATACCCCATTGAAGAAAAAACAGAGATTTGTCTATGGGTTGAATAAGAACCTCAAAAAGCCATTACTTCTGAAACTAGAAGTTTCTTTCGATCAGCTTGTTGATATCGCTCTTCGACTCGAAGAGGCCGATAAAGAAAGTGATGTTGAAGTTGTGGGTGCCAAACAAAACATCAATAAGAAGAGGCCTTTTAAGTTCAAGCCTTATCCCAACAAGAAAGGGAAGCAAGCAACTTCGGTAGAAAAAACTCCTACCTCTAGTCGTGGAGAATGTTACAATTGTGGTTCTAAGGACCATTATACAAACAAGTGTCCGAAGTCTCTTACTTGTCGCTATTGCAAAATTTTGGGTCATACTATATCTTCATGTCCCAAACTTCCAAGCAAGAAGGAAGGGAAGCTAAATGTTGTGCAAGCCCCTAGTAACACTTCTCTTGGTCAAGGTATTTCTCATTCTATCCTTGATGGCATTATTATATTTTGTGATCTTCCTATTCGAGTTCTTTTTGATACGGGTGCATCTCACTCTTTTATATCAAAAGAACTTGTTGATGCTTTGTCTTTGAATGTTATTGGCTTGATGACTTCATTGAGAATTGCGAATCTGGTTGGTGGATCCGCAACACTAAGTTTACTTTGTAAATATGTCATGATTATTTTATGTGATTATTCTTTCCGAGCCGATTTGCATGTTATGCGTTACCTAGGTTTCGGGATGATTTTGGGGATGGATTGGCTTAACCGATATGAAGCCCATATCCTATGTCCTAAGCGGACTATATATCTTTGACATCCTCAATCTGTTAAGAAGATTTCTCTTGTTCTGAAAGATTCAGATTCCAATTCGGGAGCATCCTTGTATTCTCTAAATCCTCATGATGACGATAATGATGATGAGGAAGATGTTATATCTCTCATTCACATTGTTCGTGAATTTCCCGACATATTTGAGCCCGTATTAGGATTACCACCTAAGCGAGCAATTGAGTTCAGAATTAATCTAATCCCTGGAGCTCTACCTATCACTCGTCCTCCTTATCGTATGTCCAATAAGGAAAATGAGGAGATGCGTAAACGATTATCCAAATTGGAAGCAAAAAAGTTTGTTCGTTCTAGTTCCTCTCCATGGGGAGCTTCGGCTATTTTTGTGAAGAAATCTGATGGTACACTTAGGCTTTACGTTGACTACCGCAAGCTTAATGATCTCACCTTCAAGAATAAATATCCCTTACCTCGGGTTGATGATTTATTCGATCAACTTAGTGGTGCTAGAGTCTTTTCACAGTTAGACTTAGCAACCGGTTTTCATCAGCTTCGTATTGCAGAGGATAGCATTCCTTTGACATCGTTCCGTACTCGTTATGGATCTTATGAATGGCTTGTTATGCCATTTGGTTTGACGAATGCCCCAGCTTATTTCGTTGACCTTATGAATCGAGTTTTCAAAGACTTCCTCGATCGATTTGTTCTCATCTTTATCGATGATATTCTAGTTTATTCTAAAACCAAAGAAGAGCATGAAAATCATCTTCGGATTGTGTTGGAAACTCTTAGGAGCAACCAATTGAAAGCAAAATTTTCTAAATGCCACTTTTGGCAATCTCGTTTGAAATTTTTGGGGCATATTATTTCTGAATCTGGAATTTCCATGGATCCTTCAAAGATTGAAGCGATTCAAAATTGGAAGAGACCGGAGAGTGTGACGGAAATTCGTAGCTTCCTTGGATTGGCGGGCTATTATCGTCGATTCATAAAAGACTTTTCTAAAATTTCCGTGCCTCTTACTAATTTGACAAAGAAGGGAGTTAAATACATTTGGTCAGACAAATGTGAAACTGCTTTTCAGAAATTAAAAGAACTCCTTTCAGATGCTCTTATTCTTGTGATTCCCGAAGGGAACCAAGACTTTATTGTTTATACCGATGCTAGTCGTGTTGGTTTGGCTGCCGTTCTCATGCAAAGGGAACGTGTTATCGCTTATGCTTCTAGGCAATTAAAGCCTGCCGAGACTAGATATGCCACTCATGATTTAGAGCTCGCGGCTATTGTTTTCGCCCTTAGAATTTGGTGTCATTATCTTTTGGGAGAGAAATTTGTTCTCTACACCGATCATAAATCTTTGAAGTATTTATTTTCTCAAAAGGAACTTAATTTGCATCAACAACGTTGGCTTGAGTTCCTTGCATCTTATGATCTTGATATTCTCTATACTCCCGGAAAGGGAAATCGTGTTGCCGATGCCCTTAATCGTAAGCAACAAGCGGTTGTTTCCATGATGATATCCGAATGGACTGATCTCGAGACTTTATCCACTTGTGAGATTCGAGATTGTGAATCCAATTCATGTTCATCTCTTGTTTTGTGTAGCCTTGAGGCTTATCCTTCTCTTTTAGACCGCATTCTTGAAGCTCAAAAGCATGATCCTGAATTGGTTCTTCTTAGCCAAAGTTGTAGGGATAAAATTGATATTGAAGGTTTGAAAGACTTTGATATTGATGCTCGTGGCGGTATTCGAAAATTTGGTAGACTTATCGTGCCAAATATTTGTGATCTTCGAAAAGACATTTTAGAAGATTCTCATCATTCTAAATTTACCATTCATCCCGGTAGTAGTAAAATGTATGCGGACATGAAGCGACTTTATTATTGGGATGGAATGAAATTTGATATTGCTAACTTCATTAAGCGTTGCATGACTTGCCAACTCGTGAAGGCCGAGCATCAAATGCCCGGTAGGTTATTGCAACCTTTGGACATTCCAGTTTGGAAGTGGGATCAAATTTCCATGGACTTTATTGACGGGCTTCCCCGTTCTTGTTCGGGCCATGACAGTTTATGGGTGATTGTCGATAGACTTACAAACTCCGCCTATTTTATTCCCGTTCGGTCCAATCGGACCGTACCTCTTTTGGCAAAACTCTATGTTAAAGAAATCGTTAGATTGCATGGAGTTCCTACTTCTATTGTTAGCGATCGTGATCCATTGTTTACTAGTGGATTTTGGAAGGGTCTTCAAAAAGCTTGGGAACAAAGCTTAATTTTAGCACCGCTTATCATCCTCAGTCCGACGGACAAACCGAGCGTGTGAATCAAACTCTTGAAGATCTCCTTCGTGCATGTGTTCTTGATTTTGGTGGAAGTTGGGAAGATCATATTTCTCTTGTTGAGTTTTCCTATAATAATAGCTTCCACTCTAGTATTGGTATGGCACCTTTCGAGGAACTCTACGGAAGGCCATGCCGATCTCCTTCGTGTTGGCTTGAAGCCGGTGAGAGGCTGGTTTTAGGTCCAGATTTTATTCGTGATGCCACAGAAAAGATTGACCTTATTCGTTATAGGATGAAAGAAGCTCAAATTAGACAAAAATCCTATGCCGATAAACGAAGAAGGAAACTAGAATTTTCTGTGGGAGATTTGGTGTTCATTCGTGTTTCACCTATGAAGGGTGTTGTTCGTTTCAGTCGATCGAGAAAATTAGTACCTCGATATATTGGTCCATTTCCCATCACCGAACGCATTGGTTCCGTGGCTTATCGCCTTTTATTACCGGCTCGGTTTTCTGCTATTCATGACGTATTCCACGTCTCTCAACTACGGAAGTGCCTTAGAGATTCCGATTCTATTCTTGAGCCCGATGTTACTGAAGAAATTGAAGTTTCGTCTAGTTTGACTTATGAGCAACATCCTATTCGTATCATTGCTACGGAGGTTAAACGCCTTCGAAATAAAGATGTTCCTCTTGTGAAAGTTCAATGGTCCTCAAATCCTAAGGATTGCCCTTGGGAATCCAGAGAATTCATCGAGCGAACACATCCGGACTTACTCTCTCGTGCTCCTTAAGGTGAACTTCTTATTTCAAATTTTCTTTTGTATTGATATGCTTTTATGGTTTTTACTCTTTGTTTTCTTCTTAAGAATTGCGAGGATGCAATTTCTTTAAGGAGGGGAGTATGTAACAACCCGCATATTTTACGATTGTATATTTAAATGTTTTATTTAAATATAGCATCGTTAATCGGATTAAAATCCAAAATGTTACTTTTTGTAAACAGTCGAATTAGGACTCGAGACCACTTCCATTGAGTCCAAAATGGCGTTTACAACTTTTTTGAGTATAAACATCGATATGTTTGGAGTTGAGTAGAATTTTGCTATTTTTCTATTTTGGGCTTTGGGTTTGGGTTTCAGCCCATTAACCCATCTTAATACCCTAACTCAAACTCCTCTTCAATCATTTCATTCCTCATTTCCTAACATTCAATCTCTAGAGAAAAATGGGGGAAAAGATTAGAAATTAGAATTCCAAAACCCTAGTTTATTTAGGAAATACAAATTCAAGTCCAAAATCAAGGAGAAGTTTAGGTAAGCATCCTCTTCATCTTCTCCATCTCTATCCCTCTTCAATTTTTAGAAATTCCTAAACCCTAACTTAGGAAATATTTGCTTATTTTAGCTTAGATTGGAGCTTCTTGAGTTGAAGTTGAAGAGGAATTGGCCTTTCTTTTGTGTTAGAGCTTCTCGTTCGTTGTTTTTGGGTTTAAAGGTGAGTTCTTTAACTCACATCTATGTCTATAACTTTCATTGTTGTTAGGTATGAATTCCTAACATTTGTGCATGTTCATTTTCTTTTGATTTGAATTGATTTGGTGAATTTTCCAAATTTTGGTGTTTTGGTCCAATTTTATGAAAATCCTTCTATGGATGTTTGGACATGATATTTGGGGTGTATCGAAAAGCCTATAAGGCTGGGTTGTCACTTGGCATAAATCCCTAGTCTCTGTTGCTCGTCCGATGGCTTCCAATTCGTTTTGGCCATCAAGGCCTAGGCAAACTGTTGCCCAGACCAGGTCTTCAGACGTCTGAATTTCAGTTTCAAACGTCTGGTTATGCCTTCTTGAGAAAAGAATATACGGTAGAAAAATAAAAATGGCAGAGACTAATTTCAAACGTCTAAATTTATGGTTCAGACGTCTGAAAGGGGTTTCAAACGTCTGCATAGAGATTAGAGACGTCTGGGTGGTTTTCTGGAATATTTCCAAAGACCAAATCCAGACGTCTGGATTTATCCCCAGACGTTTGGGACTGCCCAGTTTTGCCTATTTGCCTATTTTTGAGTGAATTTCCATTGTTTAATCGATTTTTGTCGATACGGTTAGTTGTTATCACTTATTATCGACTTTGATGACTTCTTTCTTTGGATTTTTGGGAATATCCGTTTGATGTATTTAATATTGATTTTTATGGATTTAATTCACATTTTCGTATGTGAATTTTTGGTGATTGATTGTTTCTACAATCATTTCTGTGGTTTGTCACTTTAAAATACAAAGGTTTCTATACTAGTAGTAAATACTCAAACTCTTTAACAAAATAGATTTCAACACTTCTTTTAAATACAAATCTCGTTTTTAAAACCGTTTTCCAATCTATTAGTATATACAAACCTTTACCTCATTCGTATGAGAAATCTAATTAAACTACTTAGCAAAACAAGTGGTATGAAACACTTGCGTTTCCTTTGTCGGTTAATTCTTAGACTTGTTCGATTGAAATCTTGTGACAACTTTCGAGTGGAAAATTACAATTTGTTCATAAAAATTTAAGTTAAGCTAGTGGTTATGGGACATGAAGCTAAACTCTTATATTTACTAGCTTAGTATGATTCGCACTTCTTATTGATCAATGGTGATCATTTTTTGATTTAGACTAGCGATGTGCGATGTCTCTTTGTTTGTGTGGGGACTAAAAACCCCGTTTGTGGAACTTCGGTTCAATTTGGTGGGGTAGCGACCCATGGTCATCAGGCCGTTTGTGGAGCCTCGGCTCAAAATTTGATGGTTAGCGACCATGGAATAGCGTTCTGTTTGTGACACGCGTGTTGGTGAGTTTTCATGCTCCCGTTTGTGATAGGCCTCCCACCCCCCCTTGTGATTTCTGGACTTCTGGTGGTTGATTTCTAGAAGTTGTGTTTCACCAATTTTCGTGGATTGCATTGATAAGCTCTATCAATATTTGTGTTTTGGTGAATAATTTAAAGAATATGACATTCATTTTGGTGTTTGAGAATATTTGAGATATTGTATGATTTTTGTTGTTATCTGATGTATATACTTGTCACAGTATGGCATTATTGTTATCATACATTTTTGTGATATCTCTTATCCTATCTCATTTTATCTGATATGATCCGTTTATTATTTTCTTCTTAAATAATACTCGGGTCAGACCGAGGTATTTCAGGTGCTCCTGCTTGACTTCTTATTAGAGTCCGTCACCTGACTTTTTGCTAACTACTTTAGCATAGTAGTTTTTGTTAGTATACATTTGAGATAGAGACTCCTTGTTGTATACTTATTCTTTTGTCTAGCTCTTGTATCTATTCTTTTGTGATGTAGTGGATCTAGTTTGACCACTATATTGATGTACACTTTTATGTGTTATATTCATATCTGTTTCCGCCTTTGTGATATGAATATCTGTGACTGATTTGTGTTATGTTTATTTCTATATTTGTTTCCGAAGTCCACATAGCCACTGTGTGGTAGCTTTGAGTTTGTATATGATATGTCGGATTTCTAAAATGAAATGTAAGTTATATTATCTGACATATCGGTACTCGCACAAAGCAATTACACAGATGGTCGCTCCTCAACAGCCTTATTCTTCATGCTAGTCGACGGCATTACCCCGTAGTGTCCTTGGCTATTGTGAGTATAGATGTGGGGCGTCACAAAGGTCGAGGAGGAAGTCCAAAGGGCGGAGTCTAGGCTAGAAGCTGATATTGAAGATCTCCTTATTGTTTATAATGCTAACGTCTTGAAGCATAGAAATCTAGCCTGGCTCGATAGTTATCTGACACATCTATACAATGCCTGGGGCCTATTGGTGAATGAATTTGAGCTTGAAAACCGAATGTTGAATGAAGACGGGCAAAAAATCTCCACGATGCCATGATTTCACATGAGAAGGAGAAGCTTGGCGCTCAGCATTTGGAAGTTGGAGAAGGTTCTGGTGTCGAGCATCATGATACAAGTCCTGAAACTCTTGTGCCGACTCAGCCCGAATCCACACCTACGGTTGATCCCCAGCCCATTCCTGCTTATAATCTGGATCAACCGTAGATATCTCCAGCTCGCGAGCAAGTCTCTGAGGCAGTTCCGCCACCCGCGAGCCAAACCGAGGAAGGTACTTCGAACATTCTCTATGCTTATTCGAAATCGGAAGCGTCATTTGAAGTAATTATTAACAGTTCTTATTTTTTTTATCCAGTGATTGATGCTACACCAGTCGTGCCTCCTGCCACTCAAGAACCACATCATATGCAGGAGGCCATTATAACTGAAGTGACCACCAAAACGACCACGGCACCGACTGATGGAGCGCAGGGGAGCATGATTATTTTTGATGAGCAGATGATGGAGGAACTCCTCGGTCATCATAGCGATCCTTTTGCAGATTTGTCGTTCGTTATGGGCGGAAGTGCACTGATGACAAGTTCTTCGGCTCCAACCGCGAGAGTTCCTGATGATGCACAAATGCTTCATGAGGAGGAAATCATAGCTGAAATTAATGCTAAAATGGAGGCAGTCGTGCGGGGTAGTGGTTTTGGGGGTAGAATGGCTGGACCTGGTCCGGCTCCTTTGCGGATGATATCTCTAAGAGGAACAGTCATTGAGACGAGCGTGCCTGCCCCACCTCCTTCTGTTGATCATGTCCCTCCGACTCCGCCTGCAGGAAGTGTTCCGATACACTTGAGTTTGGAGGAGGATGTTGATATAATGCCCCTGACTGGAGACCGGCCGCCGAAAGGCAAAGGCTCAAAGAGAAAACTAAGCGGAAGCTCCAGCGGGTCTACACCGAAGGGGAAACCGAAGAAGAAGAAAGAATAGACATGCTTCTTTGGTGAAATTTTGAGTAGATAGGAATTTCTTTTGTTCTTTTTTTCTAGCCATGTATAGATGCGGGTTCGGCGCCTGCTAGTAGAATTTTTTGGATAAACTTATACTTAGTTTTCTTCTACAAACAGTTGAAATGAAATTCCATTTTGTCTTTTAACTCAATTTTTATTTATTTGCTTAAGTGTTCCAGCATTTGAACTCCAGTCCAGTGTACTTGATGAGTTTCGGTATTTTAGTTGTTAAGTCCTGAAATCACAACTATGAGTGATGTCTGGATGTTAAACTGGACTCTGATGCTGTACTATCTCAATCAGTGATCGACGCTTAAGTTCTGCCCCTAGTTACAGGGACGAATTATAAGACCAAGTGGCAATCGCACTCCGCTTTCAACTCATCGAGCGTAACGTCGTCGAACTGATACTGGAATAAAGAAATTCGAGTGGTCGAATCGCACTCGCTCAGTTATCGTCGATTTCATCCACACTCCGGGGATTTTCATTCGTACGTCGGCGGTCGGGCACGCCTGCTTGAGTTTAAAGGATACGTCCACGCTCTGGGGACTTAAGTCATTTTCACAGTTGGTCAGTCACACCCGCTTAATGTTTGTAATGATGTCCACACTCTGGGGACTTTAGATGGATTCGCGAGTGGTCAGTCACATTTGACTTGCATTTACACTTTAACCACGCTCCGGGGACTTAGAGTTGTTTTACGGACGGTCGATCCCAATCCGGTTTGTGTTCAAGCTGCAATCCACTTTCCGGGGTTTTCGAGTTAACGTTTATACTCCAATTCGCACTCTGGGAATTTGGAGTTGGTGTTTATGTTGACACTCCAGTTCATACTCTGGGAATCCGGAGCTAGTTGATGTTTATACTCCAGTTCGCACTTCGAGAACTTGGAGTTGTCCGACAGATGGTCAGTCACATCTGTTCAGACTTTAGGATTTCGTTCGCACTCCGGGAACGACGAATCTATTAGGATCTTGGACGGTTGGTTCACATCCACCCTGAGTTAACAAGCGAGGTCATTAGATGGATGGATCCATCTTCCTCAAACTTGGTCAAGATACGGGCGAAGTCGTTGGGTGGACGGATCCACCCTCTTTGAAACCGTATTTGTAAATTTATACTCCAGTTCACACTCTGGGAAACTGGAGCTGGTTAAAGGATTGTCGTGTATCAATCCTTTTTTGACTTCAGTGTGATGATTTGTCCCTGAGCTCGGGTATCATCTAGCGATTAACCGGTCGTATCACAGTCACTCCCTATTTGAATAAATTCCACCGTCAGGTGGAACTTAGCTCTCCGTGCATAGTGATAGTTGTATGACGCATTCAATAAATCACAGCTCTGGCTCGAAGAGATTGCATTTTATTGTTGAAATAAGAAAATACGACAAAATCAGTTGCCTTATTACAAATTCAAATTTCTAAATGCAGAAACAAATTGCAAATGAAAAATATACTGAATAAATAAGTAGAGCATGTCATGTGTAGTAGCGACGAAGACTTTCGCTGTTCCAGGCTCTTGGAAGAGTGAGACCGTCAACAGTCGATAATTTGAATGTGCTATCTCCGAGCTTTCGTTTAATAACATACGGCCCTTCCCATGTTGGCTTCATATGCGAAGGGACCGGGTAAATTCTCTTAAGGACGAGATCGCCAAGTTCAAAGGTTCGAGGTCGGACCTTGGCATTGTATAATCGGACGACTCGACTTCGGTATGCAGCTTCACTCAAATCAGCCTCTTCACGCTTCTCATCCAATAAATCCAGAGATTCGGTAAGTAATATAACATTTGTCTTCGGATCATAGTATGTCACACGATGAGAAGGCACTTCTAGTTCGATTGGAATAACAGCTTCTGAACCATAAGAAAGAGAGAACGGAGTGTGGCCGGTCGCGGACTTGCGGGTTATTCGGTAGGCTCATAAGGCCATAGGAAGTTCATTGACCCATTTGCCCCCGGCGTTTTCCAGTAGTTTCTTCAGAATAGACTTTATAACTTTGTTAACAGCTTCGACTTGTCCATTTGCTTGAGGGTGTGCAACCACGGAGAATTTCTTCAGAATGTGGAATCGTTGACAGAAATCCTTCAATTCAACATTGTCGAATTGGGTCCCGTTATCAGTGATGATGGTATGTGGGAGACCAAATCGGCAGATGATGTTGCGCACTACAAAGTTGATCACCTTCTTTGTTGTGATTGTAGCAAGAGGTTCAGCGTCAACCCACTTGGTAAAGTAATCAACTGCAAACGGGCATGGACTGACCATTTGAGTTATTTCGGTAGGTGGGGCCCTTAGAATCCGAGCATGCTTCTGGCATTTGTCGCACTTTCTTGCGTAATCTGATGCATCACGATTTATGGTTGGCCAATAATATCCATATCTGAGCACTTTCTTGGCAAGGGCTTGCCCCGTAGTGTGATCGCCACATTCTCCTTCATGCACATCATGCAACACTCGTTTGATTTCATCGTGAGCGATACACCGAAGTAAAGGAACAGAGTACCCTCTTCTATACATAACTCCATTTTGAATAGTGAACCGTGAAGCTTTTCGAAGAATCTGTCTCTTTTCACTCCTGCGCTCTGGCAGGATTCCAGATATACTTGGGAGATTCACTTGTTTCGGGCAAGTCCTCCGGGATGGTAAATTCAGCTATGAAATCTGCCAGGACTTGTCCTTGAATGGCTCGCCTTGGATTGTAGGTAATGTCAAACTGACTTAATTCGATATTCCATTTGAGTAACCTACCAGACGTCTCAGGCCGCGTAAGGACCTGTCGTAACGGCTGGTCGGTGTAAACGGTGATTGGATGAGCTTGGAAATACGGACGGAGCTCCCTCGAGGAAATAACAAGACAGTAAGCCAATTTCTCTAGCTTTAGATAATTTCTCTCAGCTCTGGTTAGCCGTTTGCTAATATAGTAGACCGGTTTTTGTATTCGGTCTTCCTCCTGAATTAGAGCAGCGCTGATTGCGTTTTCTGATACTGCCAAGTAAATGTACAATTTCTCGTGATCGATAGGCTTTGACAAAATTGGTAATGTGGAAAGATGTTGAATTAATGCTCAAAATGCGCCCTCACATTTTGTAGTCCATTCAAAGTTTCGTTTTCCTTTTCGGATCAGATCGAAGAAGGGAATGCATTTGTCAGTAGATTTTGAAATGAACCTGCTCAGTGCTGCTACTTTCCCGTTGAGACTCTGGACTTGCTTTATGGTTCTTGGAGTTTCAAGGTTTCTAATCGCCCAGATCTTTTCGGGATTGGCTTCGATTCCTCGAGCGTTGACGATAAACCCAAGGAATTTTCCTAATGCAACCCCAAAATGACATTTCAACGGATTAAGCTTCATTCTGTATTCTCGGAGAATATTAAACATTAACTCCAGGTCTTTGATGTAGTCAGTGGAGAATCATGACTTGACTAGCATGTCGTCCACGTATACCTCCATGGTTTTCCCGATCTGATTGGCGAACATTCGATTAACTAATCGTTGACAAGTTGTGTCAGCATTCTTGAGTCCAAAAGGCATAACCTTGTAGCAATAAAGTCCCATATTGGTTACAAAACTGGTATGCTCCTGGTCGGGTAAGTGCATAGGTATTTGATTGTAGCCGGAATACGCATCCATGAAGGATAAGAGTTCATGTCCAGCCGTTGAATCTACGAGTTGATCAGTTCGAGGAAGTGGAAAACGTTCTTTGGGGTAGGCTTTATTCAGATCAGAGTAATTGATTTCTCCATTTCCCATTTAGCTTTCGAACAAGTACAGGATTTGACACCCATTCTGGATATAATGCATCTCGAACAAATCCGTTCGATTTAAGCTTGTCTACTTCTTCCTTAAGGGCGGCAAATCTCTCTAGATCCATACCACGCCTTTTTTGTTTGACCGGGACGTGCCGCGGGTCAATTTTCAATTCGTGGCTCGTGATGTCCGGCGAGATTCCACACATGTCAGAATGTGTCCAAGCAAACACGTATAGGTTTGCCCGGAGAAATTCAACCAATTCCTTTTGCATTTGTTGGCTTAACTGAGATCCAACCTTTATCATTCTAGAATCATCGCTATCATCGATCGGAACATTGATCGTCAGTTCGGCCGGAGAAGCTTGACTGTCTTTACTTTCATCTTCACTTTCGGTGTCTCTCGGGACAAGATCTCTTTGGAATTGGTTGGGGTGCCCATGCCTAGGCCCATGCATCAATTGTCAATTATCAACAAAACGGACGTAGAGAGATTCCTCTACGCCATTTCCTTTCTCCTTTCGCTGCGCCTCGCGTAGTTCAGCAACATAACAGGCTCGTCCAGCAGCCTAATCTCCTTGAACGACTCCAACTCCATGATCAGTGGGGAACTTTAGAGTCAAACGCCAAGGGGCAATAGCAGCCCTGAACTCAGCTAGGGCCGGTCCGCCCAAGAAGGCATTATATGGCGAGTCTATATCCAAAACAACAAACTGCAGTATCCGGACTCTCCAGCGTTCTCTAATACCTAACTCCACTGGCAATTCCACCACTCCAGTGGGTATAGTTGCACTCCCGTTGAAACCATGGATACGGTACTCACAAGGTTTCAAATCTTTAGTCTCCATTTTCATCTGATCATAGGCTCGCTTGAATAATATATTCACAGAACTTCCACTGTCTACCAAGATCCTCTTCATCTAAGCAGGACCTACTTGAGCTGATATGACAAGTGGATCGATGGTTGGGGCTTTGATCCTATCGGCATCTCTGTCTCGGAAGACGATATCGTCAATCATCGTCTTTTTTTGCTTGACCAGAGCCCCATCTTCTGAATTACTACAACACTCGAAGCTCGCATGCCTAATACAACTGGCATACGACTCCATTTCCTTCCAGCTTCGGTCTGCTGGATGAGGACCACCACTAATGGTATTTATTACCAACCTCCTGCTAGTACGAGCGGGTTCCTCCTGTCTAGCCTGATTTGGTACATGATTCTGATTCGATGGGCCGGCACCTCCAGACTGCGGCGCCCGCACAAACTGTTCCAACTTTCTCTCTCTTATCAACTTTTCGATGAGATCCTGCAAGTGACGGCATTCATTTGTGTTATGGCCGTAGCTTTCATGGATTCTACAAAACTTCCCTGTCTGAATCTGTTTCTCCGATGACTGTTTCAGAGCAGGCTTCTTATACTGAATTGTATTGCAGGTCTGTAAGTACACATTCTCCAGTGACGTATTCAAAGGAGTATAATTATTAAACATAGGAGCTCTACGTCGCGGACCACGGTTCTGATCCCGTTTTCTATTTTGGTTACCATTGCCTTTCTGCTGATTTTGTTCATTCTGAATGTTCAATTGCACTTTCCCGAAGCTCTCCCCGGATTGTTTCACAGCAATATTACTCTGAATTCCTTCCATACTAGGCCCCGCATCATCCTTCTTCCTAGACTGTTTCACATCTTCCCTTCTCAAGAATCGGGCTGCCTTGGAATAGAAACGGTCCAATGATGCAGGGGGTTTTCCGACCAACCAGTTGCTGAATTCGGAATCGGGGTCAATTCCCTTAGTCAGTGCCATAAGAATAGATTTATCATTAGGGTTGCTGATCTCAGCGCATGCAGCATGAAATCTCTCTAAATAACGCCTGAGTGTCTCTCCAGGAGCTTGAGTGACACTAGATAAAGTATTAACATCCTTCGGTCTTGCGACATGCATAAAAATTGCTCAATAAACTTTGTTGCCAATTGATCAAAACAAGAGATAGATCGAGATGGTAAACGGGTAAACCACATAGTTGCTATGCCCCTAGAGAGATCGGGAAGCTTTGGCATTTAACTGCATCATCAGCTCGTGCAGCATTCATCAACCACTCGTACTTTAAGACGTGTTGATTGGGATCAGAGCTCCCTTCATAAATTGGTAAAGTCGGCATCCTGAATCGCCGAGGTGGTTCAACATAAAGTATCTCATCATTAAAAGGAGTATGACTTCGGGAGATTCCCCAGTCGTCATTAGTGAGGCCTTGACTCTCTCGGATCATTTGACGGATCATCGTCGGAATGTCAGGCATTTGGATATTTTGAGCATGTTGGGCCAAGGTGTGGTCGGGTTCCACAATGCGAGGAGGGGCCGGTCGCTGTCGGCGGTCCATGTCTCGCCTCCTTGGTTCTATGTTTTCGGGGACATATGGTTTGGGAGTATGTTCATGCTGGTGGTCGTTCGGATCTGTCCGATTTCGGGCATCAACTCCTGGTTCAGTCGTAGTGGTGTTAGTGCGGTCGTCTGTAACATGATATGGAAGAGTACCTCCTCGGGAGAAGGGTCCAGTCTGATGGCTGGTTGACGGACCAACTCTCGGTTGCCCAAGGTTCAGTGCATGCTGATATCCAGTAGCCTGAGTGTAACTCCCATCCAGTCGTAGGCGCGTGGATCTATGATGATAGTCGGAAGAGGCTGAACTCTCGGTGGACGAATAGGAAGCCTGATCCCTCTTGGATCTTCTTCGTGGTTGACGGTTCAGTTGGTTGGTTAGTTCCGCATTAGCACGGAGCTGTTGAGTGAGCTGTTGGCGGCTCTGAGTCAATTCTTGCATTAACATCTGAAATTCTTCCCTGCTAACAAGGCCTTGCGGATATGATGGTCCGGAAGCATTCTGGTCAATCGGAGGCAGTTGTACGGGATTTTGTCTGTCCCGTCCTTCTGGATCTGTAGCTGTAGAAGTTGTCCTAGTGTTAACCATGATGGATAGTGAAGCTCTTTCCTAGACTTGATGCAATTCTGAATAGGATGGAAGAACTTTAATCTTTGAGATCTGGATCTTCTTCTTAGATTTGTGCAATCCGATATCGATAGTAGATCCAATAAGCAGGAGAAAAATTATGTTCTCTCAGTGAAAGCACCAAAGTGTTTGTACCAAAATTGGGCACAACACTCTTTGGAAGGGTTTGAAGGGATAAAATGAAGAAATAAATGTAAAAAGAGGAAGAGGATTATCTAACAAACACTTCAAACAATAATCGAAAAAACGGCAAAAGAACGCAGAGATTTAGAGTGGTTCGACATATTGCCTACATCCACTATGAAATGATTGATCTTTATTCACTTTTCTTGCTGGTTACAGCGGATTACAACAGTAAATCTCGAGTACAACGGTGAAATTCGAGTACAATAGTGAATTCGGTAGAGTCTGGACGTCAGAGAGCCAAAAGATCCTTTTTCTATAGGCTATGGAATGCTATTTATAGGTGTAGGCTGCAAATATCTCGCTCAGATCTCGGGAGACCTCTTCTAGCACGTGGGTGGGCCCACGCGATCGATCCCACGTGATTTGCACTCGGTCCATGATCGATACGAATGAATTTCGTATCGATCAATATTTGACCCAATCGAGTCGAAATTGGGCATGAGCATTCTATAGGTTGTACGCGAGCTCCTGTGAAAATTTGGTGGCATTTGGACTTGTAGATTATGAGTTATGATCGATGCAAACCAGTTTGTATCGATAACCTTCGTATCGATCAGTTCGAGTCGATCTGGGCACGTGCCTGTAAGTCGATGTGGCGCTATCTCCTCGGAATGGTCCACTTTTTATGCCGAACGATTGAGTCTTCCCTAAGTATATGCCTTGTTAGTATCGACCTAGTTGAGCCCCATTTCGTATCGACCTAGTTCGCCTCTGCTCGTATCGATCGTAACTACTTTGCTTTGTTCGTACAGATGGCAACTACTCTGTTCGTATCAATGGCAACTACTCTGTTCGTATCAACCACTAGCTGATCGATTCAAAGTAGTGGCTTTGTTTGGTTTTGAAGGATACGGAGTGAAGTTTGTTGATCGATGCGAATAGGTAGAAGATTATGGATACGAAGAAGGCTGCTTCCGATGGATCCAAAGTATGTGAATCTAGATGGATACGAAGTGGACTTCCATGTTGCAGTTGATGGATGCGAAGTAGGTAATAGTCGATCGATACGAAGTGCGCTCGTATGCCGATGGATTCGAACAGGATCGATACGACTAAGGCTGATTCTCTCGATGGATACGAAGTAGTGTGCCTTGATGGATACGAAGATATACTTGCTGCTGGATACGAACATGATAAGGCTTGAGGGGTACGAACAACAGATGACACCGAGACTTGATGGATACGAGTAGATGGTTGTGATTGTGTTGATTGAATCGTATCGATCATATCTTGAGCATACGAACTCGGATTGACTTGAAATTTAGAATGTTGGCTTTCGTAGCTTTGCTTGTCATGTCTTGTCAATTGTCGCTCAATCCGGTCTCGGAAAAAATTCATCGATATCCATAGTGAGCCTGTGTATAACCGATCTTCGGGATGAACTTTCTTTAGTTTCCAGTCAATTCTTTGATATCAGGGCCTTGCCAAAATGCGGGATAACATTTAACAAAACTATTTTACAAACTATTTTATTTACAAACTATTTTATATACAAAACTATTTCACAAAACGATTTTATATACAAAACTATTCTAAATTCAAAACCTTTTATAAAGCAAAGATGTTCAATTCCATGTGGCTTTTCATACAGTGAAGTTGATTTTGGAAAAAATTTGATTCTTGTATAAGATGGACTTTATATAAGTTTAAGGTGATTTTGAAAACTATTGATTTTGGAAGGTATTCGATCTGAAGAGATAAACCTTATATATAACGGAATTTGTACAAGAATAATTTTATATATTCGAGATTATTGATTTTGGAAAGTACTTTATCTGAAAATGAAATCTTATATATAATGGAATTTATATAAGTGTGATATTTGAAGCTATGATTTTGAAAGGGTACTATATATGGTATGTTATAATTTGAAGTAAGAGGTATGGGGAATTACCCTCTACGAAGAAGTGTAGTATGATATGCTTCGACCCAGATGGACTTGGGGAATCCAGGAATGGATTCGATCGATAAACCCTAATATACGGGTGAATTTAGAAATGGATTCGAACCGATATGGTTGTCCGGACTTAAACTCATGAGTTCCTTGATTTTTTTTGCAGGGTAGATGGTTCTTTAGTTTACCCAATGGAGGCACTTTCGATCCTGGGATCTGTTGTTTATGGATCTTCCGAGAAGGAAGTGCATCCATTGCGTAAATCATTGAATCAGCAGTTACCGCTGCAGCAGGGGTCAATGGTCCCTTGTTTACGAAATGGCTACGATATTTTTCTGGAATCTGGAAGGTGGAAGGATCTTCTGGAAAGTTTTGTGTCCATTGCGTAAATATTGGATCAGCAGCGGGCCACTGCTATCGTAACATCATCGTTTGACATTAGATTTTGAGCGGTACTTCTCATACCTGTTTTTAAGTATTTTTCACTTGGAGTTGAAACAGGTCTACTAAGTACTTGGAGATTTCTAGTCTTACGCCTGATCAACGTACGACCAGAGTCTGCAAGAACGAGGATAAACCTGTTAAGACATCGAATTATAAAAGTATTATATAAAGGATATTTTGGTCATTTTTTTCTTTTCTAAATACTTTAAAATGTTTAAAATATTGTTTATTTATGTACAACATGGTTTATTAGTGTTGTAAATATCGTGAGAAATTATTAATTCAATAAAACATATTTAAAGTATATGATTATTGATTTATTAATAATGTTTGAAAAGTATCTTGAGATAAAACTAATAAATTTATAAGTAATGGATTTAAGGTTTTCAATAGCTTCTTTGTAAATATAAGTAATGATGTAAATAATTATTTTCAAATAGTTTTCATATATTTGTAAAGATGTTATTCAAAATATTTAAATGGTATTTATAAATGAAGCAAGAAATTTTACAAATGAATTTTTATAAAGTATTAAAGTATTAAAGATGATTGATTTGAAAATGAAGTTTTCAAATGAATATTTCAAGTAAAATTTATATAAGTTTCTTTGAATGTGTAATTTAAAGATATTATATAAATGGAAAAAAAATTGATTTGTGAAGTTTATTTATAGTAATATACTTGACAAATAAATTTGAATCTCTATTTTGGAAGTATAGTTTGAAATATTTACTTGGTTTCAATGTACTAATAGTCAATTTATTGGTTTATTTACTATTTGAATTTTTGTATTAAACCATAATAATTGTTTTCCATGATTTGAATATTCATTTTAAAACAAGTGTGTAAAATTAATTATGAAGATATGAAATTTTATACTTTGATTTAGAAATTTAATGTAATATTTGAGTATAATATTAGTTTCAGTTTAATAATCTTGAGTTTATACTTATTTTAAAAATAACGAGTCTAATAAATTATCGGATTTAAGGAACTTTATTTTAAAGCTTATTATAATGTTTTGATATAAATTTCTAACATTGTTTTATACTTTTGAAAAATCTTTGCATAATGCTATGAGGATGTTTTAAATATATCTTATATTTTTACTAAGTGAATGAGGTTAAATGTTTTAATTGAATTTTTAGATATATTGAAATATTTCTTTTCTCCTCAAGGGCGAATACCAAAAACTTAAATTTTTATTCAATAACTGAATTAAGTTATAAACTTAAGTAAGGTAGTAGAAGCTTAAGTAATATTTTTTGAAATGATTCATTTATGACTTAAATCTTTAATGGAAACCAAATTATGTAAGTGATTGATCTTTATATAAATAAATGAATGAAAGGTAAATGATGAAAAAAAACCAATCGAATAAACTTAAATGAATTTAAAATTCTTGTTGTTTGGCTGATGGGAAGTTAGGAAAGAATACTTCTAGTTGTTGAGGTTGTATGACTAATCTATTAAGTAATTATCTAAGGCTGTTGAGCAAAGGGTACACTTAATAGTTTATTTATTACCTTGCATGATTAAAAATTTCTGAACTAAACAAACCATTGGTTTTTGGTTGCTAAGGATGTATGATGGATTCTTTGGTTGGATAAATGGTTGTATTGTTTGTTTGATTATGTTTTATATTGATTTGCTTTTGTTTCAAATTGAAACAACTTAAATATCTCTCTCATATATAATTCTCGCTATTTTGGATTATATAAGTGAAATACAAGTTTATGGAAGCAATAGTTACTGCTTTTGGTTTCATAAATAAAGTTGTTTTCCCAACAAATAGGTATGTTTTCGGATTACAGTTTTATAGCAATATTTTATTGTTATCCCATGGTTTGGGATATTTATTTTTGAGATATGATATATATACGTTTATTATTGATATTATTATTTTTCTGGACCTAACCGCGCAAAGGAGATGCTGCCGAAATTTTGCGTGGAAGTTGAGTTATTTTCAAATTTATATTTAACCTAAATATGTAAGTTAAATTGTTTATAAATTGATTATTTTAAATAAAATATTTCAAATTCCTTGATTCCTTCTTGTTCCTTTTCGAGGACGAAAAGTTTTAAGTGAGGGAGACTCTAACAACCCGTATTTTTGATAATTAAAAATATTAAATTTAATAAGGTTTTGGACTTTAATATTGTTAGAAATTAAAATTTATGATTTATTAAATTGAATCTTATTAGATTAGAAATTTTGACCTTAAGATAAATCTTAAAACAACTAATTTTAATGAGATAAAAGATGGTAACACGTATTAACATATAATTTGCTAATATTGATTGAATGTAATTGACTACTATAATATGTTAACGTAATTTCAAACAATTTAAATAATAAAGGTTAATAAGAAATAGAATAAATGATGTATAAATTGATGTAATCATATGTTATTAATTGCAATTGGTTTTAATATGGAGTATGAAATCAATTATTTTGTACGTAAATTTATTAACCTTTGTTTGTAAACAATAAGTTAATAGATATGGATTCTTAATGCATAACCATTGTTTTATTTATTATCTTATTATTAAATCCGTTAGAAATTTATTTGGTAATTAATGGAGAATTAATGTAATTGAAATATTACAATTGATATAAGAAGAAACGTTAACTGTTGAGTGGTGAGTGTAATAAAATGAAAACTTATTTTAATCAATTTCATAAGAGAATAGTTGATTTGATAATAAGAATGTAAATCAAAATAAAAGGATTTGCTTGGACTTTAAATATATAATGAACGAGTTTTATTACAGTTGTAATTAAATGTTGGAATTAGTTTAGTATATAGATATTGGGTTTAACATGGAAAATTGGATTTCAAAGGAAACAATTGGATTAATTATCTTCCCTGTATTAGGGTATGTTTTGAGATTTAATTATTGTAATTAATAGTAATTATATCTTGCCATTAATAAGAAATAGAAATAAATTGTAATTAATTAATGATATGTGCAACTTACATTTTGTGTTAAAAATATAATGAAAATTTCAATGAGAAATATTGCGTTCAAATGGTAAGTACTTAAATTTGTTACAAATATAATGATAATAGGAAATCAATTGATAAAGAAACGACGTGGTTGTACGAAGTATTATTTCTGTGACTCTTTAATGGGATAGTCTTTAATTATAAGTTGGTTTTAAAGGGGGAGGTGTTAATAGTAAATTAATGTGTAATAAAAAGAAATATGTTTTAATAAAAATAAAATAAAAGGATTGGTTTCTTGAAAACAATATTTTTATCAAATAAAGTGAATATTTCATTTGTGAATGTAAATTTAATTTTATTAAACAAAGAATTGAATTTTGTTGTATATTTCTAGTTGGAATATTTGATTTATTTAAATATTCAAATTTGATTTGAATTTAATTTATAAAAAATAACAATAATAAAATGGTAAGAAAACAACTTGAAGGTTTGGTTAAATTTTTGATTTGGAATAGCTAGCATATTTACATAAGAAATTTATTCTGTTTCAAATTTGACTTTGGAGTCTTAGTTCATCTTTTAATGTGTGGGGTGGCTGTCCTCATTATGTTAATTACAGTGTTTAATTTTATTTACTGTGTACTAAATAAAAATACATATATGTGTGTAAATTTGAGCGTATTAGGGTTAACAAAATATGTTAAAATGAAATGTTTTTTTATTATATTAGATTTGTGATTTCTGTGTACGGTCTACGTTCTCAAATTTAAATCGTCGCTTTCATTTATTTTATTTTATTATTACTTTCTTTTTTTAAATACATGCCTTGAAATGTTTCATGTGTGTTGATGAAATTAATTGAGGTAGCACATGTTTTGAAATTTTATACCGAAAGATTTGCTTGCCATGTAAACATGTCTTATCAAATTCCAACGTGTGTCTTTCATCTTTTGTTAATTACCTGCATGTTAGGCTCTTTTTATTTTGCAAATTTACATCTTCTTGTATCCTTCCCTTTCATATTCCAATTTCCCAACGTGCTTTACCCGTATTCGTTTCCTATTTCATAAATCTCTTCATCTAACTTTCCATTTTCAAAACGTGCTTCCATTATTTATTTTTCCTAAAGTTTCTTTCTCTTCTAAAAAAAACAAATGTGAGCAACTTATTTTCATGAAGCCAGTCTTTTCCATTTGTTTACAAATCCATTGCCTAAAGCCTCCTTCCTCCATTTGTGAGCCATCGTGTCATTTTTCTTCGTTGATTCTCCAGAATTTAGAAACATGAGCAAGCTTCAAAATTCTTAATGTGAGTAACTAACTTGTTTTATTTTATTATTAATGTGTGTACATGGTTTTCTATTTCATTTCCATAATATTCTTATAACTTGAATATCTTCCGCATATGAACTCCGATTAATCCGCGGTTTCTTCCATTGTGTTCGTATCAAAATTCCGGACAACATGAAACTAGTTTGGTTGAATTTAGAGACCGTTGAAATTTTGGGCTTTTATTGGATTTTCAATTGGCTATAAATCAAAGGTGAGTGATTAAATCCACTCACGCAATACTTAAAATTCCATTGCAAGTTAAATAAAATATATAATGTGATATATAATTTTTTTTATTGTTGTTTGTTGATTTAAGTTGACATTTGAATTGATATTGAATCTGAATTGACATTTAATTTTATATTGGAATTTAATTGATAGTTAAACCCCGATATTGATAACTATTATATGTTGAAATATATTGATTGATTTGGATGTTGTTTGAAATGGATGCTTATTGATTGATATGTTGGATATATGGTTGTTTATTTATTTTAATATGTCCATGTTATCACCTTGTATATTATTGACATCATTTAAATGGTCCTCTGAATCATTTTAGAATTGGATAATTAAGACATTTAAATTATGGGTTTAAATGATATATACCCATACAATTTTTTGAATTTGGATTATTTATTAAAACTGAATTATTTAAAAAGTTTAAATTTTTAATTTAAACTTCAGATTTATTTTATATAAAGTGGTTAAATTTGTATTTCGAATTATTTGAAATCTCGTAAGTTATTGCACTCACGTTGTACACTAGATAGGAGATGAAAAATCTCGTAACATCTCTGAAGCCATTGCACTCATATTTTTATTTGAGATTGATTTGACTTACATAGAATTTTTTTAGTTCTGACTCGAGTGTATTGTTTTTCATTATGCTTGGGTCAACCTGAGTTTTTCAGTGTTGAAGACTATTTTCTGGTGGAGGAAGATGAAGATTCAGTATATTATTGCTATTTATTATTCCACTACATTCTGTGTTCTGCTGCATTATTTGTTTATTTATGATGTATGTATAACTCTGATTTGAATTTGTAAAAGTGTAATCAAATGTTATTTGTAAAACAGCTTCATGAACTGTTTATTTGATTATTATATTTTGTCGTTCCACACGAGATTCTATGTTTTGTTTTTTCTTATTTACCCCATTAACAATCCTCCCTTTTGAATAGTTTGAGTCTGACATGTGTGGTTTATTGTCGATTTGAACCGTCCAAAAAGGTGGGTCATTACACTCTCTTTGATCTTCATAACGTTTGGTCGATTTCCAATAGCATAAATCTAGGATTATATTCCATCGGCTGATAGCTTGGCCCGGTTCTACGAGACTATTAAGCTTAGGCTATTTGATCCAGTCTCAAACTTGAAAGCTTCAGGTTTGAATTCATTTCCCGTCGATTTTAAAAATTAAACCTTTAGAATATACACGTGCACATTCAGGTACATGTTCTAGTCATTGGCTCCCGGACGCGTTCATATGCTCATGGGTCATCGCCAATTTCCATTGGCCTAAATGCGATTTTGTTGCCTTTAGAGTATATGTTCTTTACATAATTTTTATGTCCATTTTTACATGTACAAAAGCCCATAGCCGACCTCCTCTTTTCTTCCTTTTTTTACACATATTCGGATCAGCATTCTCCTAGCCGATCCCTCCCTCCTTCTTCTTTTTTTTGCACTTATAGGGATCGACATTCTCTTAGTTGATCCTTCCCTATTTTGTTTTGACTTCATGAAGAAAACGAGGCAGGTCGATCCCTCTACCTTCATATATAAGCCAACACTTTCCTTTTTATCCTTCACTAATTCATCTTTTCCTTCACTTACTTTTTCCTACTACACGACCGAACCCTCAATCCAGCTCCTCAAAGCTGAACCCTCCTTCCTTTCATCAACCCGATCCTATTCCTTAGAAACAAACATCGCCTCTTTCCTTTAATTCACCATATTCTCTCGTTCTAAACCGCTGCACCATCCCCAACCTGAATCGAAGTTGAAAACCTTCTATCGAGCAACTTGTGCTCTTTAAACTTTGGTTGGTTTCCTTTCTTTTAGCCATTAACTTGTGATGAGATGATGGGTTCGATTGTGTTAATTCATGGGTTAAGGAAGAAATGAGATGGATGATGATGTAGAGTACGGTGAAGTAGTAAAGGAGGAGGAAGAAAGGAGCATATGATGAAGGAAACATAGGGATCGGTCATAGTGAAGTATGAAGAGGTCAATTGGAATGTTTGAGGAAAGCATGAAAATGTTAAAGGAAAGGGGTTGGTGGCTTGTGGCTTGCATGGAGGGATCGGTAGGACGGTCGAGTTGAGGGAACGGTGGTTTTGCTAAGTAGAAGAGGGAACGGTTGGAAAGTTAGAGAGTTATGAATGCGGCAAACTATAAGGATCGGTTGTGGTGTGTTGCAGACGGAGGGATCGGTAGTTTTGCTTTGTAACAGGGGTTGGTCGTAGGCCTTTAATAGGGGTCGGTTGTTATAAGGGATGAGGATCGGCTAAAATAGGGATCTGCTATTTATACTTGGCTGATCCTAAACTTCGAATTGAACTTGAAAACTAATCCATATTCATTTGTTTGAACAATTAGAACCAATCTCATCCCAATGAACTTGAATATATTATGATAATGAACAACATGATTTGCATATCCAATATCGAACTCGAAATTAAACGACCAAATTACCAGGACTTAGGACATGAACTAAAAATTAACATATAGACTCATAATGGACTTCAAACTTTGACAGGCTGATGGTCTATCCTAAAGCTTACACCACCGATCAATCTAAATGCCAGTTGAGATGGTCAGCAATGACGGTCACTCTAGTTGAAATCCAAAGTCTCATCATTTACTTTTTCTTTTAATTTTGAACTTTTTATCTCTGCACTGCACAACACTGCACTATACTAGCTTACACTTAGCATGGGGGGACAGATAAAATTTTCTAATCTCGATTATCTACCGAGTTTAGTTGATATGGGCTCCAGATGTTCAGAGCATCTAGCTGCAGTGCCTTTCTGACAATCTTCACAATATAGCAGTCCCGAAGCTGAGTCAAGTTCTGCAACTGTTTTCGGCAGACTCTCCCCTGATTCTCAAATTAAGCAAATGGAGGTTTCAGGTCCATTGACCGGCCTTTTCTCTGATGTTCCCATCCTCCCGGCGGAAGATATCAGTCCTGCCTCTGATGTTGTAGAAGGTGCTATGTTTTTAGATAACCCGACGGATTCCCAAGCCTCTAGGATCGGTGAGGTCGCTCTTCGCAGACTATGCTCTAGACATGGGATTCCATTTAGAGATGTTCTGGTTCCTTCGGTGAACGAACAGGCTCATTTGCCCCCGGAGGGGGATACAGCATTCAATAAGTTCATTTGCTAGGCTGGATGTGTGCTGGCTTTCAATTATTTTATCCAGGAGATGCTAAAATATATCAGAGTAGCTCCCGCTCAACTATACCTGAACAGCTACGCCTTTCTTCATGGCACTTTCTTGCTATTCATGAACATTCTGTTCCACCTGCCATCTCTCGAAGGCATTAGGTTTATTTACAACTTCAAACGACGGACCAGAAGCCTTTCCTGCACTTTCCTTGAGCCTTCGCCTACTAGTGCTTGGAACAAACTTAGCCTCTTTAAACATGAATGGTTCTATATCTGAAGTCTGCCTGGCTTCACGAGGCGATGGTTGGAAGGATGTAAGTGTCGTCTTCACTTTACTCTCAAATTCTTTGGTCCAAATCATATCCTGAACCAACTAATATTTTGAAAATCTACTGGTGTCCATCCACGTCTAGAGGGTGATAGTTTCTTAAAGGTAATTTACGCAATTCGTGCCACCCCGATTGAAGACGGGGATATTAAATCCCTTGTAATCGATGAATGGCTATCTTTGTTTGGGCTGCAGGAAGAAGGTCGTAGTATTGGGTTTCTAGGAAGTGCTGCACCACCAAGAAATGTTGTAGAACAAGAAGGCGAGGCCAATAACCCTGCTATTCCCCTAGTCAAGGGAACTCAGGATGATGCCGAAGAGGGTGAAATTACGGTGCCGAAAGCAACAAGCCCTTCGATGCTGATGCAGGTCGAGCGATGAGCCCATGGTCGAACCATCACAAGGTGCACAACTTCACTTGCCAGTAAGGAAAGGAAAAAATCTTGCATATAAACTTCGTAGGAGAAAAAATTCTAAAGAGCCTGAGTTTGTTATCACTTCCGTCGATGAAGAGTCTTCCTCTCAACATTTAGAAAGCTCGATGGAAGGGTTTTCAAACCTTCAAATTCCTGATGACATCATGACTTATGACTTCCCTAGCATCAGTATTAGAGGGCTTAATTCTCCCACCCGAAGATATGATGGCTTTCTTCCCACCAGCAAAGGGGATAAAACCTCTATGAGCAAGGCTGCAGCAACTGGTCCGTCGGGGGACACTAGGACACTCATAATCACGCACACTTCACCGCATGATTTTCACCTATCTTTTGCTCAATGGTTACTTATATACTTTTGTTTGGTTTTCAAGTGAGATGTCTCAATCTCGCACTTTCGATCGTTTGAGGGAATCCTCAACGAAGTACAGATCCAGCCACGGTTCAGAATCGGGTAGGCGCAGAGAGAGAGAGATGACGGTCGGGAAAGAAGTCGTCATTCGAGGGAATCTTTGCCTTCTAAACATATGTCCCAGTCTCAATCGTCTCATCAGGAAGTTCAGCCTAATCTTCATGTACACAGTGGCGATCAGACTTCTTTTCATGGCCCTCAAGTTGTTGTACCGCTTGAGAAATATTCTAGTTCATCTAACTCTAGAAAGTCCTATGATCGAAGGTCGAGCAAACGTCCAATCATCGCTTCTATTCCATCTTTGCCGATTGCAACTCTTGAGGCTTCTACGACGGAAAAATTGGCAAAACTTAAGGTCAATTTCCCAAAGATTTGCTTCAATAGGATTAAGTTCCTTCCTTCCATTCATACAATCCTAGGGACTGCTAAAGCGAGTTCCCTCGCATGCGTCAATGGCGTTTTTGTGCAACACGAATTGTTCCAACACCTAGCCGAAAAGATCTCCGAGGTGTCTATCAAGAGACAACATGAAATCAGTAGTCTCAAGCTAGAAGCGATCCATTATGAAGATATAATTAAACATCAAGATAATGAGATCTCAGAGTTAGCAGTGAAGCTAACCGAAGAATAAAAAAGTGCCAAAGAAACATCTGAGGTAGTGAGTCATCTGGAAGCTTCCACAAAATGGAAATGGATGCTGCCCTCAACCGCGATGGTGTGCTTGCTTTAGAAAAGATTCCTTGCAAAAGGAGAAAATATTTTAGCCCATCGCGTTGAGGAACTTGAAGAACTCCTTAAAAAAGAGAGGGAAGAGAAAATCGAAGCTCGGGAATAACTCGCAAAGTTATTGCGAAGAGGCTGTTGAATCCCAGGGACTGAAAATTAAGCTTGGCGAGCAACTCGCTCAAATTGAAGTCCTTAAGGAAGAGGCAATGAAAGCAGGCCATAATGAGATTAGAAAATAGATCGAGGCCCGACTAAAAGATGCCAAAGAAGTCGCTCGAAATGAAATTAAGGATATGTTTGATCCCATGATCATTGAATATAACGATAAAGTCCTTATCCATCGAGATCTGATTTTTCTTGGAGAAGGCTACCTTGAGTTGCTCGCCGAGGCCTGGGAATACATTGTCGATATGAAAAAGAAATCCTTCGGTGAAGCTGATTTTGATGAAGAGAAGTTGGAATGGGAGATTCTTCGCAGGGATGAACCTTTCGACCTTAATGCTGCAAGACTCTAATGCTTTAACATCCTAGCACCCTCTGGTAAAGGTAAAAACACTATTGAGTCTTTGGAGTCCAATCCAAAAGGCCCCACCTCTTCTTAAGTAGCTGAAACATTAGTTTCTCTCGGCTCGAAATAGGATCTAAAATACGATCTGGACAGACCCAGTTATCAATCTAAGGTGCTGACTCCTATTCTAAAGGGGAGCACTCCGACGACAACTGAATGTCAGTCGGATGCAGGTATCCCACTTTATTCTCCATTATTTGAGAGATTTCGTTCCTCATACCCAATAGCCATAGGCTTGTCATTTTGTTTTCGCGAATCAGTAGGTCTTTTAAGTCCCAGCCAGACTCGAGGAAGCGGTGCCACTATGGAGCAAAAATCGACATCTACTGAAATTCCAGCGGCCATCGACATCCCAAGGCCCGATGCTCAGACTATCAGAGCACTTGATGATGAAAAAACTGAAGGCCTGCTGGTTCTAGATGAATCAGATGATGTTATGATCACTGGCTCCACCAAACATACCGATGAGCTTAGCGTAAAAGAACGCATCGAGAGAGAGAAGTTGCTAAAGAAAAAAGCTAAGGCTGAGCCTGTCGATGCGGACATTGACGATCCAAATCTCATTCCATTACAAGTCATTCTACATGGTGGGTCGGTTCCCCAAGAACTCCCTCCAACCTCTAAAAGCTCTCCTTCTAAGGGCGGTAAAGGATCAAGGAAAAGGACAAGTGAAAGTTTGGGTGGTGGCACCCCTAAGAAATCCAGAAAGGAGAAAGGGCAGAAGAAATAGCCATCAATCCAGCTTAGTTTGTATATAGGTTGCATAGCTGTTTTTCTCTTTTGCTGGCCGTGAATGTGTGGGTGCGGCTCGTGTTTTTGAATAAACTTGTATCACAATTTTGAAATTTAGCATGCAAATAAAAGTTCTTTGTTTTTTGTCGAACTCATATGAATTTTGTTTAAGTAGTCGAGCTATTAATTTTCCATTCAATATACTTGTAATTCATTCCTCATTAATTCAAACAATCTTCCATTAATTTTTACTCAAGGCCTCCATGTGGTCGTGGCTTTAAGTTGTATCAAATAGTGGGCTCGAGCCCTAATGTTATGCCATCGAATTCAGCAGTCTGAGTAATTATACTCCTGCCCCTAGTTTAGGTTAGTGGAGTTAGATAGCGGATGGTCGAACTCCATCCTTAGCGAGTTTATACTCCTCCTGTCGGTTTTAGGCCGAAGTTTATGCAATTATGGGTGGTCGAACTTCACTCATCTATTTGTTTATACTCATATCCGTACTCTAGGGATAAGAGTTAGTTTGCAAGCGATCGAATCACACCCATTTATGTTTATATCCCAGTCCACACTCTGGGGACTTAGAGTTATTTTGAAAAATAATCGGACCATACTTCCCTTAATTGATTGATTTGCCCCCAAGTCTGGGTTTAACTTAGCGAGCGATCAGCCGTATCACGATACCTTTTGATTCATATTCATCCCATCACTTGATCGGATTAATTTGGTTCTCAGATGGTCGAGTCACATCCATTCCTCGTTAGGTATTCTGTCCATTGGGTTGTGAGCAAGAATTATCAAATGAACTGTCGGATCATTCTCATTTTGTTTAGTTCAATCCTGAACTTATGTAATCGGCTAGTTCCAAACTCTGCGAACTTGCTCGGAGATAACAATATTAGTTAGTCCGGATTGTAACTAATATGTAATGTTACAGCAATCACAGATATAAAGGAATTTTCACACTTTATTCGCCAAATTGAAAGAAAATGACATAATCTATCTTATTACATATCTGGAAAATCAAATGCTAAAGCAAATTCAGAAATTGAATACAACTGAATGAAAAAGAAATAAATTAATTGAAATAGCATTGTAGATGCTCGATATTCCATGCTCTTTGGAGCGTGATGCCAACAACAGTCGCTAGCTTGAAAGTTCCCTCTCCAGCCTCTATTCAATGACATACGGTCCTTTCCAAGTAGGACTCATATGCGATGGTGTAAGAAAAACCCATTTTAAGACCAGATCATCGATTTCAAAGGATCTAAGTCGGACTTTAGTGTTGTAGTATCGGGCGACACGGTGCCGGTGTATAGCTGCTCTCAAATCAGCTTCTTCACACTTCTCATCTATAAATTCTAGAGATTCCAAGAAGAGATCCATGTTCATTCTTGGATCATAGTAGGTTACTCGATGAGAAGGGACTTCGGCTTCAGCAGGAATTACGGTATCAGAGCCGTAAGCAAGGGAAAATGTAGTATGGCCAGTCGCGGACTTGTGGATGGTCCTATAAGCCCATAATGCTGTCGAGAGTTCATCCACCCACTTGCCTCTAGCCTTTTCCAAACGCTTCTTCAGAATGGACTTTATGATTTTGTTCACGGCTTCAACTTGTCCACTTTCTTAAGGGTGAGAAACTATTGTAAATCTCTTTTCAATATGATGCTGATGGCAGAAGTCTTTGAATTCAGCACTATCAAATTGAGTCTCGTTATCAGTTACAATAGTTCATGGAAGACCAAAATGATATATAATGTTTCGGACGATGAAGTTGATTACTTTCTTTGTCGTGATCGTGGCTAAAGGTTCTGCTTTGGCCCATTTGGTGAAGTAATCAACTACGACGATGCCGTACTTCGCACCACCTTTATAGATCGACAAGGAACCGATAATATCTATGCCCCATACAGCAAATGGCCATGGGCTAACCATTTGTGTGATTTCGATCGATGGAGCTCTCAAACTTGTGCATATATGTAGCACTGTCGCATCACCTTGCATAATCGGTAGCATCTCGATTGACAGTCGGCCAAAAATACCCGTAACAGAGTATTTTTTGCTAGGGTTTCCCCCCAGTGTGATCGCCACATTCTCCTTCATGAACTTCCTTTAGGACTTGTTTTATTTCATCATGAGCGATACACCGGATCAAGGGGACGGAAAAACCCTTTCTATACATAACTCCTTCCTGAATGATATATCGTAAAGCTTTGCGAAGGACTTGTCGTTTTTCATTCCTCCATTCGGAAAAAACTCCCTGTAGCAAATAGTCTTTAATCGGAGTCATCCACGACTCCTTCTCAGGCTTCGTCTCTAGCACCTAGCCGATTTTGATCAGGTTTATGCTCGGAGCATTTAACACTTCGACTGGGACCAAGCCCATTTGTTGTGCATCCCCAATGCTAGCAAACTTTGCCAATGAGTCGGCCTCTTTGTTTTGATCTCGAGGAATGTGTGTAATATCATAGTACTCAAATTCAGACCATAGCTCTTGGACTCGGGTAAGGTACGGAGCGAGTCGTTGTCCTTTAGCTTTATAATCTCTCCTAACTTGATATATTACTAATGTGGGTCACAAAAGATTTCAAAATATTTTATCCCCAGTTCTCTGGCGAGGTTAAGTCCAATAATCAGAGCTTCATACTCTGCTTTATTATTTGTTGTAGGAAAATCAAGCTTTAAAGCATAGCAAATTGACTGATCTTCTAGAGATACTAGCACAATTCCAGCTCTAGAACAACGATCATTGGATGCTCCATCTGTATACAACTTCCACCGTATGGTAGGGGTTCCACCGCTCTTTGGGAAATCATCCTGTGCGGTAAATTCTGCTATAAAGTCCATCAGTGCCTGGCCCTGAATAGCCCTCTGAGGAAAATAAGTGATGTCAAGTTGGCTTAGTTCGATATTCCACTTAAGCAACCTTCCAGATATCTCGGGTCACTATAGGACCTATCATAACGATTGGTTTATGCAAACATTGATAGGATGAGCCTGAAAGTAAGGGCGGAACTTTCATGAAGCAATTAATAAGCAGTGTGCCAATTTTTCTATCTTCGAATAGTTTTTTTCAGCTCCTGTCAATCGCTTGCTAACACAATAAACCGGTCTTTGGATTCGATTCTCTTCGCGAAGCAATATGACACTTATAGCATGTAACGACACGGCCAAGTAAATATACAAGTCTTCATGATCTATCGGTTTTGACAGGATGGGAGGACTCTCTAAGTGGTTCACCAAAGCCTAGAATGCATCTTTCCAATCATGCATCCATTCAAAATTCATTTTCCTTCTTCTAATCAATTCAAAGAAAGGAATGCATTTATCGATAGCTCTGGAAATAAATCGACTTATGGCGGCAACCTTCCCATTCAAGCCATGTCCTTGTTTGATGGTCTTTGGCGCTTGGATATTGTGAATGGCTTGGATCTTCTTGGGATTAGCTTCGATTCCGTGGGCATTAACAATGAAACCCAAGAACTTTCTTGATGCAACGCCAAAAGAACACTTTAGAGGATTGATCTTCATTTTATAATATCGAAGGATATCGAATATTTCTACCAAGTCTCTAATGTGGTCACTAGATAGTCGTGACTTCAGAGCATATCATCCATGTACACCTCCATCGTTTTTCCGATCTGATCTTTAAAGATTCTGTTGACTAGACGTTGATAGGTCGCTCCAGCATTCTTTAATCCAAATGGCATCACTACATGACAATATAATCCAACGTCGATAATGAAGCCGGTGTGCTCTTGATCAGGAATGTGCATTGGGATTTGGTTATATCCAGAGTACGCATCCATGAAAGATAGCAAATTGTGTCTCGCGGTTGAGTCTACCAGCTGGTCGATCCTTGGAAGGGGAAAGCTACGTTTCGGGCATGCCTTGTTCAAGTCTGAGTAATCAACGCATGTCCGCCATTTCCTGTTTGCCTTTCTCACAAGTATATGATTAGATACCCATTTAAGGTAGAGGGCATCATGAATAAACGCATTATCTTTGAGCCTATCCACCTCCACTTTAAGAGTGTCGGATCTCTCTGGATCCATGCCATGCCTTTTTTGTTTCACCAGGACGTGCCTCGGGTCGATATTCAATGCATGGCTCACAGTAGCAGGCGAGATCCCACACATGTCAAAGTGCGTCCAAGCAAACAAGTCGAGATTCACTCAGAGAAAACCAGCAATTCTTTCATCATCGGGGGGCTGAGGTGTGATTTGATCTTTAGGACCCATGATGGGTCATCATGGCTGACCGTAATGTCAAACGTCAGCTCAACCGGTGCAGCCTTGGTCTCTTTGAGACCCTCCTCGTTATCCCTCGGATCTATGTCTCTATAGAACTGACTATGACACCCGAGCCAAGTCCCAGGTGTTGGTTGTCAATCTTTAGTTGCTTAGGTGTGGAGAGATTTGTCCACACCCTTACCTTTCTCTTTTCGTTGAGCATCCCTCAATTCAGTTACATAGCAGGCACGTCCGATCGCCTGATCGCCATGAACAACTCCATTATCAGTCGGGAACTTCAGATTCAAACACTATAGGGCAAGAGCTGTCTGGAACTCTGCTAGGGCCGGTTGGCCTAGAAAAGCATTGTATGGAGAGTCAACATCCAAAAAATGAATGGAAAAATCCATACTCTCCTACGGTGACCTTCTACCAACTCCACGGACAATTCAACATAACCAACATCTTCGGTTGTAGCATTGTTAAAGCCATGAATGCGGGCTTTAGACGGTTTCAAGTCCTTGGCTTCCATCCTCATCGGATCATAAGCTTTTTCGAAAATTATATTTACAGAGCTTCCACAATCAACCAAAATCCTCCTCACTAAGGCGGGGACAATTATGTCGAATGACCATTGGGTCGATTGTCGGTGCCTCCACCTTATCTGCACTCATTTTTTGAACATATTGTCATCTGTCATTGTACGTTGCTGTATTTTCGGAGCTCCGTCTTCTGTATTCGAACAACATTCAAAATTCACATGCTTGATCATGCTAGTGAAGCACTCCATCTCATGCCATGTCCTCCGACTATTGTATTGATTACTAATATTCCACCAGTCCGCATAGGCTTCCCAGCCCTATGCGGTGCCTGTCCTCGGTTGGGGTCGGATGTCCCCTGCCCACCATCCTGTGAGGCTTTTACAAACTGCTGTAACTTTCTCTCTTGAATTAGTTTTTTAATAATATCCTGGGGATGCGTACACTCATTTGTGTTATGACCATAACATTCGTGAACCCGACAATATTTTCCAGTTTGTTTCTGTTTCTCCATTGATTCTTTCAAAGGCGGCTTCCTATACTACATGGTATTACAGGTAGACAAATAGATTTTCTCTAGAGATGTATTCAGTGGCGTGTAGGTATCGTACATCGGAATCCTAGGCTTTCCTCTTCCAGAATCCCTTTTTCATTCTCGGCTCCTATCTCCACCTTTCTTTTGCTGATTGGGTTTATTCTGGATATTCACTTGAACTTTCCAGAACTATCACCAGTCTGCTTCACTGCGATGTTACTCTGTACTCCCTCTCCACTTGGTCTCGCAACACTCTTCTTTCTAGAGCATCTAACTTCCACTTTCCTCAAATACTGAGCCACCTTTGCATAGAAACGTTCCAATGTTGTGGGTGGTTTGCTAGCTAGTCAATCGCCAAAATCTGATTCTGGATCAATCCCTCTTGTTACCGCCATCAATATTGCATGGTCATTCGGATTACTAATTCCTATGATAGTTATATGGAATCTCTATAAATAATCTTTCAGCATTCTCCCAGAGCCTAGATCACACTGGATAGGGACATTACATCTTTGAAATGAGTTGCATGCATACGGAACTATTCCACAAACTTTGTTGATAAATCGTCAAACCTACAGATCGACCATGGGGGTAATATCATAAGCTACATTGTTTCTATTCCAGAGAGAGTAATAGGAAAACATCCACACTTCATTGCATCATATGCTCACGCCGAAACCAACAGCTATTCATATCTCATGATATGCTTCCTAGGGTCGGTTTTTCCCTCATAGGCAGGCATTGATGGCATACTGAACCTCCTTGGATACTTGGCATGTAGGATATTATCAGTGAACGGGGTATGGCTCCTTGAGATTCCCCAATCATCATTGGTCAATCCTTGGCTCTCTCTCACTAGCTGTCTAATCATAGCCGACAAGTCCGACGTTTGGATAGTTGGAGCCAGGTGATGGTCATGTTCCACCTTGCATGAATGGTCTGGTCGATGTCTATAGACCATTCCATGCCTTCTTGGTTCAACATCCTCTCGATGTATATCATACACATTCACTTCATCGTCATTCCGGGGAAGGAATCGGTCAACATCCATCTGAACTCTAGCATCCACATCAGTCGCAGCATCTCCAGCTTGGGCTCCAGATGGAATGGCAGGTTCCCTCCTCTGGAGGAGAGATTGGTACCGATTTCTATAGAGGGATCGGCATAGATCGGTCTTGGCAGACCAGGTAAATTTGCATGTCGATGCCCCGATGCTTCTGCGTGATATTCGTCAATTCTGTGACGCCTGGGCCTGTGATAATCGTCTGATGAACTAGAACTCTTTGATGCCAAATAAGGGGTTGGGTCCCTCCTAGCTTTCCCACGCTGTTGCTGACTAAGTTGGTTCATTAGATCGGTACTGGCTTAAATTTTCTGATTCAATTATCAATGGTTATCCACTAGCTCTCTTATTATATTCTGAAATTCAGCTCTTGTAATGGAATCAGCTGTATTTTGGAAATTAACAAAACTGGTAGCATTCACATCCACTAGCTGATTGCTCGAGCCTCCTTGCTGGATGATAGCGTTCTCGTTTCCTTCTGCATTCTGAGAAGTAGATCTGGTGTTCCTAACCATTGTTGACATCTTTACTAGACTTTTGCAAATCTCAATAGAAAAAGCAAGTTTCTTGAAGATAATTATGGACCTCCTTCGAGGATTTATGCAATCCAGTAGCAACAAAGAGATCCGAGTAAGTTGAGAATCAACTTCTCAATGGAAGCACCATAATGTTTCCACCAAAAATTGGCACAAACACCCAATAGAAGTTTTGAATAGAAATAAATGAAGAATATCAAATGAAAATAGAGGAAAAAGTAATGAAATAGCTGCAAATCAAAGCAATAACACAAACACAGTGATTTATAGTGGTTCAGCGTTGTTTGCCTACGTCCACTTTTAATAGAAAACTTTATTAATCACTTTGTAATCTAAATACAATAGGGATCAGATGAAAATCCTTAGTTACAATAGAGTACAAGGTAACCAGTGGCGTAAAAGTCTCGAAAATGAACAACCAAGCCTGTACTTATAGACGAAGATGGCAAAATATCTTCCTGAAAATTTGGCAGAAGGATCCCCAAAACCATATGGACCCATAAGAGGGATCACATGGCTCAAATCCCAAAGAGTAGGGATTGGTACCGATCCCTCTTCTGGAGGAATTTAGGGGTGCAATCCCTATGGTAGCTTCCCCATGTTGAAATATGCTTAGCTTCCAAGTTTCATGCCAATTGGATTAGTATAACTTGAGTTATTGCTTGATCTTTGCTTTAATGTGGGTTGTCTTCTATTTTTAGCTGATAGCTATTGAGGGAAGAGGGTCGATCCTTCTAATTTCATCTTTTTGAGGTGCTATCCTTAGGGTAGGCTCCCTAGGGTCCCCACTTCTTGCTTACAAAATTTCTGCACTTCTTGCTTACAAAATTTCATATGCAATGGACTTATGGATCTTGAGATGCTGATTATTTTCTATTGAATTGTACTAGCTTCCTAAAACATACTGATCCTTATGTTGGAGGCTGATTATAGCCGATCCCTCCTATATGTTGAATCATATTCCATACTCTGAACATTCTGCATTGTATATCTCTCAATTCCATTCAATCACGACTTCAAATTACCATCTGTACTTGACTCTGGATCCCACAATCATCGCCCTGGACTTACTGGCATTAACATCAGTCGAATCTAACTTGTCCAATCCATTCGAATATAGCCGAGTCAAAATGCCGGATAACACTTTAAAGGTTTATAGTCTATATATAACTCGAACCTTTCACCAAGCAAATGATGCCTTCACATCTTTAATGAAATACCACTGCTAATAACTCCAAGTCATGAGTTGCATACCTCACTTCATGCGGTTTGAGCTGCCAACTCGCATAAGCAATAACCCTTCCATGCTGCATCAACACAGCACCTAGACCGATTCTATATGCATTAGTGTAAACAGTCAGACCCTCACCTCCATCTGGAACAGTAAGAACAAGAGCACTAGTCAACTCTTCCTTTAACTCTATGAATACTTGCTCGCATTTATTAGTCCACACAAATTTGACATCTTTCTTCATTAAATTCGTTAAGCGAGAGGCAATCTTCGAGAAATCCTATATGAATCTTCTATAATAACCTGCTAGACCCAAAAAGCTCAAAATATCAATTGTGCTTTCCAGCCTCTTCCAGTCTTGAACGGCCACAACCTTAGTGGGATCAACAAAAATACCCTCAACCAAAACAACATGACCTAAGAACCTAAATTTTGAACGCTAAAAATGCCACTTCGAGAACTTAGCCTTCAACACATGCTCTCTTAGTGTTTCTAGAACAATCCTCAGATGGCGTGGTTATTCCTCTTTGGTTTTGGTGTAGACCAGAATATCATCGATAAAAACAAGAACAAACTTATTCAACACATCTCGGAAAACTCGATTCATTAAGTCTACGAAATATGTTGGAGCATTAGTTAGGCCAAACGGCATGACTAACCACTCATAAAATTGGTCGGATCTAAAAGCGGTCAATGGTATAGTCTCCTCTGCCACCCTCAACTGATGGAACCCTGTAGCAAGATCAAGGTGAGAAAACACTCAAGCTCCATGAAACTGATCGAATAAGTCATCTATCTTAGGCAAAGGATACTTGATTCTAACAGTTCCTTAACCATCCACCTTTGTAAAAAAGACAACGGGCGCTCCCCAACTCGAATGACTTAGTCGTATCAAGCCCTTCTGCAACAAATCACTAAGCTAATTTGTTAGCTCTAACCTCTCCTTTAAGGAAAGTCTACAAACGGGCAACACGATAAGTTTTGCATCCTTCACTAAATCGATGCGAAATTCTATCTCTCAGTGAGATGGTAAACCTGACACCTCTTCAAAGACATCCGCAAACTCTTGAACAGCCATGATCGAACCTAACTCCTCCTCTGCCACATCCAAAGAATAAATAAAACTACTCATAAGAGGGATAGGTTCCTCATAAGGCACAACCAGTTTCTTCCACCACTCCTTCATCAATGACACAGTATGCTTAGCACAATCCAAGATAGCATGATTCTGAGATAACCAATCCATCCCAAGCAAAACATCAAAGCCCAGAAAACCCAGAACATACATATCGCAAGGAAGGATTTAATCTAAGAAATAAATTGAAACTCTTAAACAGATCATACTAAGATTGGACGAGCCCCCAACTGGGTTCAACGCACAAATAGAATCTAAAGTTATATCTGGCTCGAATTTTAGTCTATTAACAAGAATACAAGATATGAAACTAAGAGAAGCACCAGTATCAAATAAGATACGAACGGGAATGCCAAAAATAGATTGAATACCTTCCAGAACTTGCTTCCCCTTTGCAACTGCAGAAGTGGAAGGTGCTGAAGCTAGTGCAAAAGCTCGAGGATGTTCCACCTTTTGGAGTAACATACACTCCCTAGCAAAATGGCCTAGCCGGTGGAAGTTGTAGCAGCTCCTTGGTGCAAACTGGGCCTTGGTCGTCCATGGCTCTAACTTTGGTACCTTAGTAGTCGATGCCTTTACTAACGCTGCTTTAACACTTGCCCTTCCCTACCCGACCTATAATTCGTAGCATTGTGTCGTTTCTTTCCACACTTATGCCACCACCCAAGAAATATCTCTCGGCAGCTGAAACTTCCGCTTGATACCCAACTGGTGTGACAATAGATGGCTTCAGTGCTAAGCTCTCAAACCTCGATCAAATGTTTACCAAATTCACATAAGACCCCAAGATGTGATTTTTCATATTACCCTTGAATTCTGGGCACATCCCTATGATGAACATCTCATTTCTCTTCAATGGCGTATCTATTGAACCAGACCCAAACTGAGATAAAGCAATGAATCGGTTATCATACTCCGCCAATATCATGACCCCCTGCTTTAAATCTAGGAAGCTCCTAAACAATGAAGTCTTCCCGGCGGTGGGGACAAACTTCATCTCGAATCCCACCTTAAATTGGGCCCAAGAGATATCGTTCTTTTGTACATTAGTGGTGATAGAACTTCACCAATCCATGGATGCATCAGTCAGATGTTGTGATGCCAATCGACGCTTCATCACGTCATCTAGCTCCATATCCTTAAATATTCGATCAAATAATTTGACCCAAGTTTGGACTTCTATGATCGTCTCTGTACCACCAAACCTCTTACCTCCTAGCCTCTCAAAATCATAGCAGAGTGATGCAAAATTCACCTGAGGCCTGACCTACACGACCTCCTTTACAATATCCACTCTTGGTTCCCCGACTGTAGTAACATTCCTTGGTGCTTGATCTCCACCATTTGTGACGGTACTACCCCAATCACCTCTACCTCCTGGAGAATTGATAGCTCTAGTACTCATGATGTACAACCTGAACATAGCAAAATATATTTAGGATATGAAAGGCTAGAGTATTTCAAAGAAAGAGATTAACCCTAAGGAAAGCTAAAAAGGGGATATAGGTTTATAGAAAATACAAATACGCTCTCATATATATAATATACTTGACTTATTCTAGGTTGTCACTTACCCTATCTCTAATAAGCCATGCCTAACCAAAGCCAAGGTGTTCGCTCAAGCTTGGGCTCTGATACCAAATGTAACGACTCAACTTTTCGACCCTTGAATGTAGACACTAATACATCCACGATATTCATGTGCTGAACATCCAAGTGCCGGAAAGACAAAAAGTTAAGGTAAAATAAAAAATAATAGAATAAGAAAGGAAGAACACAACACTAGAATCTTATAGAGGAACGATAATGCATAATATCAAAGAACAATACAAAAGGTTACGCTGAATACAGGTTTTTAAAGTTACAAAACCTACGTACTATCATCAACTTGGACAGTTATAACTGTCTGTCCTTACATTACTAATATATGCACATAGCTAAAATGGAACAATGGAAATAGAAATAAATAGATAATGGAAGCCTCCAGCTCGTCTTCTGAACTCTAAAGCGTCCAGGTTAAAGCCTGCCATACTTAGCCTACTCGAAAGAGGGCACGAGGAATTTAGGGAAACAATAACCAAGCGTCAGACATAAGTCTGGTATGAGCAAACTCAAGATACATGAATATATGTAACAGTAACTATTCAGATCGTACAGATTCCCATAACAGTATTCCCCTCAAAAGAAACCAACCATTCATTAAGTTTAATATAGTGATATGATAGATAATGTCTAGGGTGCAAGATATAATCATATCAAATAGTTGTGATGCTTACATTGGTCACGCAATAAATATTTAGGTCACATTTAAAACTGCTAAGGTATGTTGTATAATGGATTTTTCCGTGGAGATCTCTTCGATCGATGCCGAATCCTATTCCTGCACAAGGGTCAGAAAGTATCTTCTGAGCGTCATATATCTCATAAAATATACCATTTAAGTAAACACAAGCGGCCCAGCATCCGAACATAAACATGAACAACGTGAACCAGATATCATCAACTCCGGCTGGCCAACAATCGATAAGTATATCTAGATAAAGAGTTGATGATACCCTAACATGGCTCGTTAAACCCCAGGTTGTGCATCCTACTCTATTTTTAGTCATTTTCGATGTTGAGGTTACATTCGGCATCTTTCACACGAGTCTTTATCACTCAAACAAAGCACGAATCCCCAAATGGATTCTCATATCTCTAACAGATCACAAATCACTACATGGATTCGAGCTTCCAGAACAGATCTCAAATCTCCATATAGATTCCCTTTTTCAACCGCTTCCAAAACATAGAACTCGTATACTGCTTTTGAAGTGGCAATAGATGTATTTTCAGCTAATTCAATTTTCATTCTTTCAAAAGTAAGTGAAAGCTAGAGGCATTTCATACTAATACTCCTCCCCGGGGGTTCTCATTGGTATGAAATCATGAAGTCTTTCGATTACTTCTTAAGTTAATATTTGGTCAAATTCAATAATTGACTAATCAATTATCTAGTCAAAACACTTGCTTATACAAATCACAATTCGTATGCTTAACTTATTTCCGAAATTCCAACTTAACTATTTCTCGTTCAAGAGTGAGCAGAGAAAGTTATGTTATAACCTTCATTCTATGGTTTCAATGACAACAACTATACAATCACATATATTATATATCTTATCATGATTAAAGGTATATACTACCAGAGATCGTCATGCTCAAGGTATCGGGACTCGAAGACAAACAGAGATTTATGGACCATACTATGATTAGTAAGGTTATACTAGTGTATTAAGAGTCTTAGATAAACATTGTAAGGTCTCCTTGAGTATATATGCACACATGAATTCATATACACAAAATTGGCACCGAAAAACATTCAAAATCTGAAAATGCCAGCCACATACATCTGTGGAAAATACATAAACGTCTGTAAGAAGGCTCGGGAATTTTATTCCTGAAGCCACAGATGTCTGTGGTTTTTCCATAGACGTTTGTCGTCTGGCAACTACTAAATTATGAATGATTGCTTCTTTTCAGATTGAATAATCTCGTCTCTTCTTTAAAGGTTAAAGCCACTAAATCGAATAGAGTTTATCTGACAGTAACAACTCCTCATCTGTATCTCTTTTATCCTATAAATACTTCAAAGATTGAGATTTGCAAAAAAAAACTGAAAATTATTCTCTTGATTTCTTATTCCTCTCTATTTACATATTTGTGCATCTCTTGCTTATATATTCTCGATCTGTCATAATCAAAATATCATTTTGGTTAAACCACTTCCTACAACTCAAATATTCACATTCACATACTCAGAGGAGATCATAGGAAGAATTGTACTATTAGTCAAAATCCATGTTATTTGGAACACAAGATTATAAGAGAAATATTTTTGTATTAGCCTATTCCTCCGGGCGCAGTGAGGGTTATTTGGTTAAAGGAAATACCCAAGGGGAGCCTTGGGACTGGACGTATAATGGGAGGTCCGAACCAGTATAAAATATCTAGTGTGCTCGCTTTTATTATTTACCTTTTTTATATTCGGTTATTATTCTCTGCTTAGTATAATTAGTAATATACACTCTCACACTTATATATAAGTTGCATTATATAAAGATCCTATAGATTTTCATTTGGTATCAGAGCACGGTCATTTCAATCTGCAATAACACATTGAAAAATCATTAATATGGCAAGCACTTTTAAAGAAGGTCAATCAACTACTCGTCCTCCACTATTTACTGGTCTAACTATGCTTACTGCTCAACTCGTATGAGAATTTTTATAGAGGCAAATGGGTTAGAAATATGGCTAGCAAGTCAAAACAAATATGAAGCACCTACCACCGACATTAGCACTTAGACTGATGCACAAAAAGCGGCGACATCTAACAATGCCAACGCTATGAATGTATTATTTTACTCGTTTGAAAAAAAAAAGAGTTTTCATGTGTCATGCTTTGCACCACTGCATATGATATATGGCGCACTTTACAAGTCACACATGAAGGCACAACTAAAGTCAAGCAAACTAAAATCTCGATTTTACAAAACCAATTTTCATCTTTCAATATGAAAGCAAATGAATCAATTATTGGTATGTATGCTATATTCCAGACCATTCAACACGATCTCATGGCACTTGGAATCAAAATCACAGATTTTGATTTAGTCACACGAATTTTAAACTCGTTGACAAATGAATGTGAAAGAAAAGTTTTAGCCATCAAAGAAGCTAATGATCTATCTCAACTCAAAATCGAACAGCTAATAGGAAATCTGATGTCATATGAAGCTAACTTGCAGGCTAGAAAGGATCAAAACCATTAAAAGAATAACATAGAATTCCAAGCAAGTAACAAAGATTCGGACTTAGACGAAGATGAGATTGTTTTTATTGCCAAGAACTACAACAAATTCAAGAAGTTCAAGAAGATGACCAGATTTCAAAATGGTGCCAAACCAAACTCCTCAAATCAAACATCGATTAAATACTATGAATGTAACAAATTTGGCCACATGAAGAAGGATTGTCCAAGTTCAATAAGGATAAAAAGAAAAGAAAGTTTGAGAAATTCAAGAAAAAGTAAAGAGCTTTTCAAGTAACATGGTACGATTCTGATTCATCTTCTTCATCTGACAATGATAGTGAAAGCGACTTAGAACAAGCAAATGTGTATTTTATGGCTAACAATGTTGAGGTACGCCCTGAACTTACTTATGATGAAATAATGGAAATTAGCATTGAATTTGATGATAAGTATAGAGAATCAAAAAAATTAAATAAGGAATATATAGAAAAGTTAACTATAGCAGAATTAAAAATTGAATTATTAAAAGATGAAAAAACAATCTTAGAAAAAGAATTAGAAATTACTTTAAAATATGTGCAACGTTATTATCTCAAAAAGACATCTTCTTACATGATTTAGAAAATTATAAGTTAGAAAAAATTAATCTTGAAAAAGAAAAACTAGAATTACAAGCAAGTTTAGGTTCTAGTAATATTGAAATTTGTGATCTTAAAAGTAAGTTAGATAAAATAACAAATAATGTGACAAAATTCAACAAAGAAAATTTTATTAATATCTAAACCATTAAGAAATCGAAATAGATTGGGTTTTAAAAGCAAACAAAAGTCAAAGAATTATAGCATATTATACACCAAATTCAAAAGGCCAAAGTTAGAAACTAAAACTAAGAATTCATACACAAATATGGTCAAAATATGGATTCGTAAAACAAATAATAAACTAATTAGACAAACGTATATTGATGAACATATATATATAAAGTTGTATAACAATAATTACATTTCTAAAGGAACCAAGTCCTCATGGATATGACTGCCTTCTTCCACTAATACGTTGGACCCTAAACAAAAAACATGGGTACCAATTAAAATTTTCTTCTTTTGCAGGTACCCAAAATTAAAATAAAAAGTAAACAGAAATGGATACTCGATAGTGGTTGCTCCAAGCACATGACTAGTAATGCTCATATGTTATCAAATATAACATATATCGATGTTGGCACTTGTTTGAACTCCAATTTGTTTATTGTTGAACTCAGATTCATTTATTGTTCAATTATGTTATTTATGTTTATGTGTGATCTGTCAATGTATTATTCATATCTATTTATCTCATTTGTTGTATCTATATGTTTATGTTTCTCTTATTTTATTTAATGACAAAGGGGGAAAAGTAAATGTATATACATAGTGGGAGATTAAATTAAAGAGGAGTTATTTTATCATGACTAACAATTGTATAGTTGTCATCGTCAAAAAAGGGAAGAATGTTAGAACCACCGTTCTATGGTTTCAATGACAACAGCTATACAATCATATATGTTATATACCTTATCAAGATTACAGGTATATACTACAAGAGATCGTAATGCTCAAAGATATCGGGACTGAAGACAAACAGAAATTTATCGCCGAAAAACATTCAAAATCTAAAATGCCAGCCACAGACATTTGTGGAAAATACACAAATATCTGTGAGAAGGCTCGGGAATTTTATTCCTGAAGCCATAAACGTCTGTGGTTTTACCACAGACATATGTCGTCTGGCAACTACTACATCCTGAATGTTTGCCTCTTTTCAGATTGAATTTCTCATCTCTTCTTCAAATGTTGCAGCCATTAAATTAAATAGAGTTTATCTAACAGTAACAACTCCTTATCTACATCTCTTTAATCATATAGATACTTTAAAAATTGAGATTTACTAAAAACTAAAAAATATTCTCTTGATTTCTTATTACTCTCTATTTACATATTTGTGCATCCCTTTCTTATATATTCTCAATCTAGCATAACCAAAATATCATTTTGGTTAAACCACTTTCTACAACTCAAAGTATTCACATTCACATACTCAAAGGAGATCACAGGAAGAATTGTGCTATTAGTCAAAATCCGTGTTATTTGGAACACAAGATTGTCAGAGAAATACTTTTGTATTAGCCTATTCCTTTGGGTGAAGTGAGGATTATTTGGTTAAAGGAAATACCGAAGGGGAGCTTCGGGACTAGATGTAGGATGGGTGGTCCAAACCAGTATAAAATATATAGTGTGCTCGCTTTTGTTATTACCTTCTTTATATTCAGTTATTATTCTCTTATTAGTGTAATTAGTAATATACACTCTCACACTTATATATAAGTTGCATTATATAAAGATCCTATAGACTTTCAAGTTAGAGCACCAGTTGCATCAAAGGCTTTCCTAAACACTTCAGTCTTGAATCTCACAAATAGATAAGTCTGTCTCGTCGGCTTTTAGTGTTAAGTATAGCATTAATGTTTTCCATAAACAAGTAAGAAATCAACACGACTAACATGTTTTCGCCATTTTCTGACCCTCTATTGCTCCATCCCTACTCAACATAAATCTTAACTTTCGCAAATAGATAAGCCTTACTTCGTTGGTTTTTAGTGTTAAGTATAGTTAATTACTTTTCAAACAAGTAATCAAATAATTAACCATTTAGCCACTAAGCAATTCTTAACCCCTTTTGAAAACATTTGTATATACTTTTAAAATACTTGAAAATACTTATAATAGGTGTAACAACCCGCATGTTTTACGATTGTATATTTAAATGTTTTATTTAAATATAGCATCGTTAGTCAAATTTAAGTCCGAAATGTCACTTTTTGCAAACAGTCGAATTAGTACTCGAGACCACTTCCATTGAGTCCAAAATGGTGTTTGCGATCTTTTTGAGTATAAACATCGATATGTTTGGAGTTGGGTGAATTTTGCTATTTTTCTATTTTGGGCTTTGGGTTTGAGTTTTAGCCCACTAACCCAACTTAATACCCTAACACTCCACTCAACTCCTCTTCATTCACTCATTCCTTTTCCTAACACTCTAGCTCAAGAGAAATGGGGGAAAAAGATTGGAAATAGAAATTCCAAACCCTAGTTTGATTTGGAAACACAAGTTCTTGCTCCAAAATCAAAGAGAAGCTTAGGTAAGCATCCTCTTCATCTTCTCCATCTCTATCTCTCTTCAACTTCAGAAATTCCTAAACTCTAACTTAGGAAATATTTGCTTATTAGCTTAGATTGGAGCTTCTTGAGTCGAGATTGAAGAGGAATTGGTCTCACCTTTTTTTTAAAGCTTCTCACTTGTGTTTTGAGTTTAAAAGGTGAGTTTTTGAACTCACATCTATGTCTATATCTTTGATAGTTGTTTGGTAGTAATTCCTAACATCTATTCCTTGTCCATTTGCTTTTGGATTGAATTGGTTTGATGAATATTCTAATTTTTGGTGTTTTGAGGTCAAATCTTTAAAAATCCTATTTTTGATGTTTGAATACGTTTATGGGGTGTTTAGAACAGCGATACAAGGCTGGGTTGTCGCTTGGCGTAAATCCTTAGTCTCTGTTGCTCGTCCATTCGACTCAGGTTAGGATTTTGCCCCACTTGGGGGCTAGGCTGGTAATGCTGTAGAAGCAGGTTCAGTCGACTAAACCAGGAGGTCAGTCGACTGAACCAGGGGACAGAAAATGCTTTGTGCCTATATCAGTCGACTGACCACCTGGTTCAGTCGACTGACCTGGAAACCGAAAGTTTCCAGGCATTGGGGCAGCCGACTGACCACCTGGTTCAGTCGACTGATCTGCTTGTCTCAGCCCAATTTGCCTATTTTGCATGGGTTTCCAATTTTAATCGATTCGTGTTGATCCGATTTGTTGTTATCATTTATATTGACTTTGATGACTTCTTTTTCGGGATTTTTGGGAATATCCATTTTTATGGATTCGGTATCGATTTTTATGGTTTTAAATTCACGTCGTCGAATGTGGATTTTGGTGATTGATTGTTTCTATAATCATTTTTGTGATTTGTCACTTTAAAATACAAAGGTTTCCAATACTAGTAGTAAATATTCAAACTCTTTCACAAAGATGATTCCAACTCTATTTTCAATATAAAGCTCGTTTCTAAACCTATTTTCCAATCTATTAGTATATACAAACCTTTACCTCATTCGTATGAGAAATCTAATTAAACGACTTAGTAAAACAAGTGGTATGAAACGCTTGCGTTTACTTCATCGGTTAATTTTTGGACTTGTTCGATTGAAAATCTTGTGACAATCTTTGAGTGGAAGTCTACAATTTGTTCGTAAATATTTGAGTTAAGCTAGTGGTTATGGGACATGAAGCTAAACCCTTATATTTACTAGCTTAGTGTAATTGACACTTTTTATCGATCGATGATGATCATTTTGTGATTTATACTAGCGATGTGCGATGTCTATTTGTTTGTGTGGGGACTAAAAACCCCGTTTGTGGAACTTCGGTTCAATTTGGTGGGGTAACGACCCATGGTCTTCGGGCCGTTTGTGGAGCTTCGGCTCAAAATTGATGGTTAGCGACCATGGAATAGCGTTTTGTTTGTGATACACGTGTTGGTGAGTTTTCATGCTCCCGTTTGTGAAAGGCCTCCCCCCTTTGTGATTTCTGGATTTCTGGTTGTGATTTCTAGAATTTGTGTTTCACCAATTTTCGTAGTTTGCATTGATAAGCTCTATCAATATTTGTGTTTTGGTGAATAATTTAAAGAATGTGATTCTTTTTGGTGTTTTGAGATGATTTGAGATATTGTATGATTTTCGTTGTTAATTGATGTATGCTTGACAAAGTATGGCATTTTTGTTATCATACATTTTTAGTCATATTTCTTATCCTAACTCCTTTTATCTGATATTTATAGCTAGACTGATCCGTTTATTATTTTCTTCTTAAATAATACTCGGGCCAGACCGAGGTATTTCAGGTGCTCCTTCTTGACTTCTTATCAGGGTCCTTCACCTGATTTTTGGCTAACCACTTTAGCTTAGTAGTTTTTGTTAGTATACATTTGAGATAGAGACTCCTTGTTGTATACTTATTCTTTGTCTAGTACTTGTATCTATTCTTTTGTGATGTAGTGGTTCTTGTATGACCACTACTTTGATGTACACTTATATGTGATATATTCATATCTGTTTCCGCCTTTGTGATATGAATATCTATGACTGATTTGTGTTATGTTTATTTCTATATTTGTTTCCGAAGTCCGTATAGCCACTGTGTGGTAGCTTTGAGTTTGTATTTGATATGTCGAATTTCCTCTTGAAATGAAATGTAAGTTATATTATCTGACATATCGGTACTCGTACAAAGCAATTACACAGATGGTCGCTCCTCAACAGCCTTATTCTTTGTGCTAGTCGACGACATTACCCCATAGTGTCCTTAGCTAGTGTGAGTATAGAGGTGGGGCGTCACAGCTTGGTATCAGAGCCAAACTTCGGAACAATGTAGAATAATCTAGCAAGGATCATTATCCTAAGTCTTTCTTAGGAATCGTGCCATAGGATTTAATTCGAGTCTTCGTACCGTTCTATCCTATTACTTTTTATGATGCCTTGTTTTATCAATCAAGTTTGTTTGATATTCATTCTGAGAATAACCTTTTTCCTCTTCTTTCTTTCTTAAAGAAGAGAAATGGTTAGATCTGGCAGTCCTAGCGTTGGTCAATCCAGTAGACCTTCTTTGGATGGCGTATTCATGTCTGCCCAACAACTTTTGGATCTTGTAAAGAATCAAATGTTTATCTGTGCTTTGAGTAAAAACCCCAAAAAGGTTTTACCTCTAAAACTAGAAGTTTCTTTCAATCAGCTTTTAGATATCGCTCTTCGACTTGAAGAGGCCGATAAAGAAAGTGATGTTGAAGTTGTGCGTGCCAAACAGAACTTCAACAATAACATGAAGAGGCCTATTAAGTTCAAAAGCCCTAATCCCAATAAGAAAGGGAGGTAGGCAATTTCGGTAGCAAAGACTCCTACCTCTAGTCGTGGACAATGCTACAATTGTGGTTCTATGGACCACTATGGGATTGAGTGTACAAAACCCTTTTCTTGTCGCTATTGCAAAAGGGTGGGTCATCTTTTATTTTCATGTCCCAAACTTCAAAGTAGGAGAGAAGGAAAACTGAATGTTGTGCAAGCCCCTAGTAACACTTCTCTTGGTCAAGGTATTTCTCCTTCTATCCTTGATGGCATTATTTTGTTTCATGATTTTTCTATTCGAATTCTTTTGATACGAGTGCATCTCCTTCTTTTATGTCAAAAGAATTTGTTGATACCTTTTCTTTAAATATTTTGGGCTTGATGACTTCACTGAGAATCGCGAATCCGGTTGGTGGATCCGCAACACTCAGTTTGCTTTGTAAAGATGTTGAGATTATTTTATGTAATTGTTCTTTCCGAGCCGATTTGCATGTTATGCATTACTTAGGCTTCGGAATTGATTTTTTTGAGAAAGGATTGGCTTAATCATTATGAAGCCCATATCCTATGTCCTGAGCGGACTATCTATCTTCGACATCCTCAATCTGTTAAGTAGATTTCTATTTTTTCTTATTGATTTCGATTCCTAATTTGGTGACATCATTTTATTCTTTAAACCTACATGATGAGGAAAATGTTATTTCTCTCATTCAAGTAGTTTGCGAATTTCTCGGTATATTTGAGCTTGTCTTAGGATTACCACCTAAGCATTCTATTGAGTGGTGCTAAGGTCTTTTCAGCTCGACCTTGCCACCGGTTTTCATCAGCTACGAGTTGCGGAGGGTATCATTCCACTTACCGCATTCCGCACTCGTTATGATTCTTGTGAGTGGTTCGTTATGTCATTCGGTTTGACGAACCTTCCAGCTTATTTCATCCATCTTACGAATCGAGTATTCTACGGATATCTCGATGAGTTTATCCTTGTATTTATTGATTATGGATGAAAACAACAATTTAAAATTTTCAAATCTTTTTAATAAGATATTTATAAGTATAATTGGATTTTGTTCTAAAACGAGCAAAGATTATCATATAGAAGATGATTTTGTGTTGATTTTCCCATTGAGTGCTTTAAGAATTCTGGTCGATGCGCTTGATCAACGTTATCGATAGGAATCTCCTAAACGCTATGATGAGACAGTCAGACACAATAAATTGACTTGTAAAAAGTAATTTTTTCTAAAAAGACGATTACATAAAGTTCATTATGATTTTGAATGTCTTAGCTTTTTGGGAAAGAGGATCATTTAAAAGAACTCTTTTCCGATGCTTTTATTTTTGCGATTACTGAAGGGAACCAAGACTTTATTGTTTGTACCGATGCTAGTCGTATTGGTTTGGGTGTCATTCTCTTGCAAAGGGAATGTGTTATCACATATGCTTCTTGACAATTAAAGCTTGTCGAGACTAGATATTCCATTCATGATCTAGTGCTCGCGGCCATTGTTTTCGCTCTTAGAATTTGGCGATATTATCTTTTGGGAGAGAAATTTGTTCTCTACACCGATCATAAATCTTTGAAGTATTTATTTTCTCAAAAGGAACTTAATTTGCATCAACAACGTTGGCTCGAGTTTCTTGCATCTTATGATCTTGATATTCTTTATCTTCTCGGAAAGGGAAATCATGTTGCCGATGTCCTTAGTCGTAAGCAACAATCGGTTGTTTCTATGATGATATCTGAATGGAATGATCTCGAGACTTTGTCCACTTGTGAGATTCGAGGTCGTGAATCCAATTCATGTTCATCTCTTATTTTGTGTAGCCTTGAGGCTCATCCTTCTCTTTTAGACCGCATTCTTGAAGATTTTCTTCGAGCATGTGTTCTTGATTTTGGTGGAAGTTGGGAAGATCATATTTCCCTTATTGAGTCTTCCTACAATAATAGCTTCCAATCTAGTATTGGTATGGCACCTTTCGAGGTACTCTACGGAAGGCCATGTCGATTTCCTTCGTGTTGGCTTGAAGCCGGTGAGAAGTTGGTTTTAGGTCCAGACTTTATTGATGTTCATTTGTGTTTCACCTATGAAGGGTGTTGCACATTTCTGTCGTTCGAGGTAATTAACACCTCGATATATTGGTCCATTTCCCGTCACCAAACGCATTGGTTCTGGGGCTTGTCGCCTTTTATTACCGGCTCAATTTTCTGCTATACATGACGTATTCCATGTCTCTCAACTACGGAAATGCCTTAGGGATTTCGATTCTAATCTTGAGCCTGGTGTTATTAAAGAAATTGAAGTTTCGCCAAATTTGACTTATGAGCAGCATTCTATTCGTATCATTACTTCGAAGGTTAAACGCCTTCGAAATAAAGATGTTCTTCTTGTGAAAGTTCAATGGTCCTCAAATCCTAAGGATTGCTCTTGGGAATCTTGAGAATTCATCGAGCAAACACATCCGGACTTACTCTTTCGTGCTCTTTAAGGTGAACTTCATATTACAAATTTTCTTTTGTGTTGATATGCTTTTATGGTTGTTACTCTTTGTTTTCTTCATAAGTATTGCGAGGACGCAATTTCTTTAAGGAGGGGAGTCTGTAACAACCCGCATATTTTACGATTGTATATTTAAATGTTTTATTTAAATATAGCATCGTTACTCGAATTTAAGTCTGAAATGTCACTTTTTGCAAACAATCGAATTAGGACTCTAGACCACTTCCATTGAGTCCAAAATGGTGTTTGTGACCTTTTTGGGTATAAACATCGATATGTTTGGAGTTGGGTGAATTTTGCTATTTTTCTATTTTGGGCTTTGGGTTTGGGTTTCAGCCCACTAACCCAACTTAATACCCTAACACTCCACTCAACTCCTCTTCATTCACTCATTCCTTTTCCTAACACTCAAGCTCAAGATAAATGGGGGGAAAAGATTGGAAATAGAAATTCCAAACCCTAGTTTGATTTGGAAACACAAGTTCTTGCTCCAAAATCAAAGAGAAGCTTAGGTAAGCATCCTCTTCATCTTCTCCATCTCTATCTCTCTTCAATTTCAGAAATTCCTAAACTCTAACTTAGGAAATATTTGCTTATTAGCTTAGATTGGAGCTTATTGAGTTGAGATTGAAGAGGAATTGGTCTCTCCTTTGTTTTAAAGCTTCTCACTTGTGTTTTGAGTTTAAAAGGTGAGTTTTTGAACTCACATCTATGTCTGTATCTTTGATAGTTGTTTGGTAGTAATTCCTAACATCTATTCCTTGTCCATTTGCTTTTGGATTGAATTGGTTTGATGAATATTCCAATTTTTGGTGTTTTGAGGTCAAATCTTTAAAAATCCTATCTTTGATGTTTGAACACGTTTGTGAGGTGTTTCGAAGAGCCATACAAGGATGGGTTGTCGCTTGGCGTAAATCCTTAGTCTCCGTTGCTCGTCCGTTCTCCTCAGGTTAGGATTTTGCCCCACTTGGGGGCTAGGCTGATAATGCTGTAGAAGCAGGTTCAGTCGACTGAACCAGGAGGTCAGTCAACTGAACCAGGGGACTGAAAATGCTCTGTGCCTGTATCAGTCGACTGACCACCTGGTTCAATCGACTGACCTGGACACCGAAAGTTTCCAAGCATTGGATCAGCCGACTGACCACCTGGTTCAGTCGACTGATCTGCTTGTCTCAACCTAATTTTCCTATTTTGCATGGGTTTCCAATTTTATTCGATTCGTGTTGATCCGATTTGTTGTTATCATTTATACCGACTTTGATGACTTCTTTTTCGAGATTTTTGGGAATATCCATGTTTATGGATTCGGTATCGATTTTTATGGTTTTAAATTCACGTCGTCGAATGTGGATTTTGGAGATTGATTGTTTCTACAATCATTTCTGTGATTTGTCACTTTAAAATACAAAGGTTTCCTATACTAGTAGTAAATATTCAAACTCTTTCACAAAGATGATTCCAACTCTATTTTCAATATAAAGCTCGTTTCTAAACCTGTTTTCCAATCTATTAGTATATACAAACCTTTACCTCATTCATATGAGAAATCTAATTAAACGACTTAGTAAAGCAAGTGGTATGAAATGCTTACATTTACTTCATCGGTTAATTTTTGGACTTGTTCGATTGAAAATCTTATGACAATCTTTGAGTGGAAGTCTACAATTTGTTCGTAAATATTTGAGTTAAGCTAGTGGTTATGGGACATGAAGCTAAACCCTTATATTTACTAGCTTAGTGTAATTGACACTTTTTATTGATCGATGATGATCATTTTGTGATTTAGACTAGCGATGTGCGATGTCTATTTGTTTGTGTGGGGACTAAAAACCCCATTTGTGGAACTTCAGTTCAATTTGGTGGGGTAGCAACCCATGGTCTTCGGGCCATTTGTGGAGCTTCGTCTCAAAATTGATGGTTAGCGACCATGGAATAGCATTCCGTTTGTGACACACGTGTTGGTGAGTTTTCATGCTCCCGTTTTTGATAGGCCTCCCCCCTTTGTGATTTTTGGATTTCTGGTTGTGATTTCTAGAATTTGTGTTTCACCAATTTTCATAGTTTGCATTGATAAGCTCTATCAATATTTGTGTTTTGGTGAATAATTTAAAGAATGTGATTCTTTTTGGTATTTTGAGATGATTTGAGATATTGTATGATTTTCGTTGTTAATTGATGTGTACTTGACAAAGTATGGCTTTTTTTCGTTTTTAGTCATATCTCTTACCCTATCTCCTTTTATCTGATATTTATAGCTAGACTGATCCATTTATTATTTTCTTCTTAAATAATACTCGGGTCAAACCAAGGTATTTCAGGTGCTCCTGCTTGACTTCTTATCAGGGTCCTTCACCTGATTTTTGGCTAACTACTTTAGCTTAGTAGTTTTTGTTAGTATACATTTGAGGTAGAGACTCCTTGTTGTATACTTATTCTTTGTCTAGTACTTGTATCTATTCTTTTGTGATGTAGTGGATCTTGTATGACCCCTACTTTGATGTACACTTATATGTGATATATTCATATCTGTTTCCGCCTTTGTGATATAAATATCTATGACTGATTTGTGTTATGTTTATTTCTATATTTGTTTCCGAAGTCCGTATAGCCACTGTGTGGTAGCTTTGAGTTTGTATTTGATATGTCGGATATCCTCTTGAAATGAAATGTAAGTTATATTATCTGACATATCGGTACTCGCACAAAGCAATTACACAGATGGTTGCTCCTCAACAGCCTTATTCTTCGTGCTAATCGACGGCATTACCCCGTAGGCCGTAGTGTTCTTGGCTAGTGTGAGTATAGAGGTGGGGCATCACAATAGGTTTTAAAACATTTATCCAAAATATTACTTTAAAATAACATGTTTGTAAAATCTATAATACTTGAAAAAGTACATGTTTTATCATAAAAAACTCTTCTTTAAAAATTCACAATTAATTCTTAAAAATTCATAAAGACCTCAAACCACTTTTAAAATACTCTAATAATAGTTAGCGGACACTACTTAAACTTAAATATCTTTTCAAACCTTTTAAGTCCAAAAATCAAGTCTAAACGGAGCAGTTTTGCATAAGTGAAGTTTTGGTCATTTTCGAGATGTTACTTAACTTTTTCTATCCAAGCTTTTAATAGCAACAAACATATATATATAACATTATAAATATGTTGATAAACCCCTAAGCATCTCTCTATAAAGTTCCATAGAAATCGCCAAAAACAAGGCAATTTCGAACTGCATCTATAGCGACTACCGCTATAAGTGCACATTCAAATCGAGTTATATTCAAACCTATGTTCAACTACAACCTATGTGCTTTATTCCAAAAGTCCATTCAAGTTTTTTCAAGTCCATTCAAGTCCATACATATGCTACTTGATTTCAAAGCAAGAATCAAAATCAGTGTTTTCACATATGTCCATATTAATTCAACAACATTAATACAATCAAACATCAACATATATATGTCAGATTTTCCAATCAAAATGGTGACTTAGCTCACCTTAAACCTCACAAACAACTAAGATCCAAGAACCCAAGTCCAAACCCAACTCCAAACCCAAGCTAGCAACCTCCTTTCCTTTCCTAGGAAAGAAAATGTTTTTTCGATAAAGAAAAATAGATATAAGATATAGAGGAAATATACTATGTTATATTTATATTTATTATATACTATTAATATAATTAAAGAATTTAAAGAATTCTGAATCGTGGATACATATGTATTCTTGATATACTGGGAGGAATCAATGAAACGATATCAATTCAAATCCTGGATCTTCGAATTGAGAGAGATATTGAGTGAGATCAAGAATTCTCACTATTTCTTAGATTCATGGATCAAATTCGATTCAGTGGGATCTTTCACTCACATTTTTTTCCACCAAGAACGTTTTATGAAACTCCCAGCCCCTTTTCATCAATGGACTCCTGACGTATACGAAGGAGTGCGGTTCGCTCAACAAATTCCTACCTCTATATCTATCTCTGAGATGTTTGGATTTTTAAAAACTCCATAGACATGCAGAAGAGAAATGCTATCCCCACTCGGACCAAGACATAACTTTTACCAAAAGTTTTTTATGATCTTTTTGTTCAAATAACAATTAAGGTGAAGCAGGGTCAGTTCCTCCCTTGTTTTTTCCTTGCTTCCTCGCCCTTATCACTCCAAATGCTCGGCCTATTGATAGGGGAAGTGTGGCTTTGCTTTTTCAAATTCTAAATATGTACAAGGTTTTGTAATGTGGTGTTAAGGCTTCACTCCAAATTTGAAGTGATTTGGATTTGATTTGCAAATATTTTACTTTAGGAAATTATGAAGAGGAAGAAGAAGAAGACATGGATTTTAACTCACTTTTGCTTGTGAATTTGTGAATGATAACTAAGGGTATGCCCTCCTTATATAGGCTAATAATGGTGCTCTTTAAGCTTGCCTTCACCCCCCCTTCATGCCATGGAAGAGCCACCTCCCATCACTTCTCATTTATGCTAATTACCATTTTACCCCTCTCGTGATAATATGTCTTATCCTAATAGAAGCTCCTAGAACATTCCTAGCTTTATAAAGAAGTGTGTGTTAATTGGTTGTTAATGTGTTCATTTGATCATTAGCCAAGTGCACAAGAGTTCGAACAACTTATATCAATCGAAAAGATGTCTATGGTTAAACTAATTTTCGATCACATTATCGATTTTTCTTCGAAGAATATATTTTAAAAAAAATTCAAAAAAAATTCTTATCATTAATTATTAATTAAATGATGTTTAACAGGGTTATAAAATCATACTTATAACACTTATTATATTTCAAAACGTTTCGATATTCGAAGACGAAGTGTTCGAATTTCAGGGTCGCTACATAGTCCCTTCATGAATGGATTTGCTTTGTTGTTTTAATTATTTACTCTGACAATCAACTCTCTCCAATACTGATAAATTGCCTTTATCATGTAGAACTATTTAGAGTGTATTTCTCTACTTATAGTAAGCTTTATGTTCTTTGATGATCTGTATCGTGACATTGTTATCATATAACAATGACATAGGATTCTCAATACTCGGAATCACCTCAAGCTCAGTTTTAAATTTGCACATTTATATTTATACATTACTTTTATTGCATTGCTATTCAAGGTAATGTACGTAGCATATTGGTTGAATTAGCCACAACTCTTGTTTGGAACATTTCCAGCTTAAAGCTCCTTAACTAAGATTTGAAAATGAATTTAATACTGACGTATTATACTCGATATAATATGTAGTTTGAGTTCGAATACTTTTTCATGAAAAGCATGTTGTTTCTATAAACAATTCTCTAGTATTTCAAAAATACTTTAGAATACTCTTAACTGCCATTTAGCGATATTAATTTGGATTTGATGCTTGTTTATGTATCAAATACATAAGCTAAATATGATATGGTAAACAATACAATATGTACGGTAATTCCTATTGTAATTGTAACGACCCAGAAATTTAGTCATTTGAATTTGGAATATTTAATTGATTTTAAATATTTAAAAGTTAATTTCATAAGTTAAATAACTTGGATTTCAATATAGTGATTTATTTGATAATTAAATTGTTTAATTTAATATTTGAAAATGTTTAAATAATTGAATCTTGAATTTAATGTGAATGAGAATGATTTCAAAGTTGATTTAAATTGTATTTGAATAAGAAGGAAGATAGTAAACTTCTAAATTGGATTTAAAAGTGATTAAACTGATTTTGGAAATTACTCGTTTCAATTAACGTGTAAAAGTAGCCTTCTGGGGCACTGTCTCGGATTTCGACGAAACCAGTTTCATCGGATCCATAATAGTGAATTATTATATGCCGTCAAATTTTATGACGATTGGATGTATCGTTTGGTCGTGCGAGTTCAAAACGCGTAGAAATTAATTAAAGGAATTTATATTAATATAATTCGATTTTGAAAAGTTAACTTCTGTATACGATGAAATTGGCTCTCGATATATATTCCATTATGTTCGGAATAGGGTTATAACATATAGAATGCCAGGTGGCACGCTTCGATTTGAGTTCCAAATTTTCACGGATGAATAGTGCTGCGAAATTTTCTATATAAGGACTTGAAAATTTTTATTTTTACCTTAATTTCTTCAGCCGCCACTTTAAAATTTCAATGGCCAAAAATAGCCCATCTTCCTTCCTCGATTTCTCTCCATCCACGCGCTTTTAGGCTTCAGCCTCAACTAGGAAGATGGAGAGCTCGGCGAGCTCTACAAGATCGACTATCAGATCGTCGAATTGTCGACGAATGGATGCGTGAGGGGGTTGCGTTTGTGCTACATTTGGAGTTGATTTGGTGACGATTTCTATGATCAAGTGCAATGAGGCTTGGGTGGTAGGCGTTGCGGAGCATCGGCTTTCGTATGGTGATGTTCGATAGATCTCAGGTGGAGCGTACGTAGCGCGACCATCGTGGAAACGTCGACAACTTTGGGTTCGAGCACGTCAGTTACCTGGGCATGTGAACGAAGAGAAGTTTGGAGGGAAAGTTAATAAAGGTTTAATATTTTAAAACTTAAATTTAATTAGTTAATTTATTTATATCGTATGTTAATAAATTCATAACTTTTTCGTACGAGGTCCAAATTGAGCGCGACAAGTTGCATTGCGTTCGTATCAGCGAGCACTACGCTATGGAGTTGGATTGGAAGAATTCGAAGCTAGTTGGAATTTTGGGTTAAATTTAACGACCGTTCAATTTTAATCCAAACCAGAACGTTTTGCGACTATTAAAAATCAAAGTCAGTTAATCTCACCTTTTGGGTTAATCAGCAAATTTATATAGTCAATAAAAATTATCTATTGGATATTTGGATATTTATTTTTGATAGTTATTGACTGTTTGGATAATTTACTAATTATTATTAGTTGGATTGGATATATTCCCACCTATTGGAGCGGATGAGACCCTATTACGTTCCCGTGTAAGAGCGGATGACCCTTTGTATACGAATCCCGCCTCGAAGCGGTTAATTTATATTTTTATGATTATATACTATATGTGATGCAGGGGGACAGGTTGGAGGGATTCAACATGGTTCCTCACACTGTTGATTTTATTTTTCATATATATTATGATATATGATATGTTGGATGTTATATTAGATGACATGAACATGAATTTGATTATTAGTGCTTTAGTAGCATTGGGCCTTGTATTTTGGTATTTTAAGATACCATAAAATAGTGATTAATTTAAAAGGGGGATTTCCAAGCGATTTTGAAGATTATATATGTTTTAAATAACTAGTCCTGAATTATTGAAGGAGTAATTTATTTTTAAATCAAAAGGTAAGATTTTTGAATATAATAATTTAATAGTTTCATGAAATATTTTAAAAAGAGATTTTGAACCGTGAATAAAGATTTTTAAAATCTTAAAGAATATGTCAGTCTTTTATAATGAAGGGATATGGTTTAAAAAGGAAATAGAAATAGTTTGATATAATATTTATTAATCACCTTTGTATAAAGTGATATATATGTATATAGGTACATATATTATGATTAATTCATAAATGTGAAATTTATAAATGGGATAATTTATAAGAGTGATATTTTTACAAAGGAAGTGAAGATTTGTAAAATCATATTTTGTTAATAAAAGTATGAATTTATAAATGGGGTTTATAAATTAAAGGAGACTATTGTCGTTTAATAAATTGTAGAAATAAATTAAACGGTGGATTTATTATAAGATATGAAATGATATTTTAGAAATAGTTGACTCTGTTTTGGAAATTGAAGGCGAGGGTAAATTTGGAATGTTAAACGATATTTTATAAATAGAAAGGAATTTAAAGTAATGTTTAGAGGGATGGTGATTGATGTCATAAATGAGATTTATGAATAAGTGAGATTCATGAATGTTAACCCAAAAATGGATCAACACCCTGGATCAAGTATGAAAGCAACAGTGCAGATAATCAGCAGCACAAATCTCAGATAAACAACAAATAAACGACAGAATTAAGAATAGAGACACAAGATTTTTATAGTGGTTCGGCTGACTCTGGCCTACGTCCACTTTAATCAATCTTTATTATGATTATACAAGTTGAATCTCTCTGGATCTCAACTAGCTAGCCCTTAGATCTAAGTTACAATGAGTTAGAATAAGTCACAAGTTCAAGGATTGACTGGAGAATCACAGTAACACTCTTGATGACTGTTGTGAGAGAGAAGAAAGTTGAAGAAGTGAAGGAATTCCAGTAGAGTAATGGCAGCTCTCTCCCTCGGAAAAGATCCATCTCTAGTTGTAGGTAAGTGAGTATTTATAGGGAAGTTCAGTGAGTATTGGGCCGGAAGTCTAGGGGCAGAAGAGTCCAGTTGTTATGCCAAGTCATCACCAAAAATCTCAAATCAATCTGAGTCATTTCTATGGATCGCTAGTTATCTATAGGGGATGGATCGCTAGCTATCCATCAGCTTAACATATTTTTCTACCAGAAGCCTTTACTTAGTGCTACGAAGGAGTTCAGAAAGTTTGAGGGCGATTCGACCTATCTTGATGGATCGCTAGCTATCCATATGGGATGGATTGCTAGCTATCCATCCACTTAGCATATTTTTGAGTGATCTTTGTTTGGTTGTCTTCTTATCTTCTATTTAAGTGCCTTGTCCAAATATCAAGTCGTTTGGAGTTAGTTTGATCATCTATCTTCATGGGTCATCTGATCCAGAAGAATCATCCATAACTCACTCAAATCTTAACCAAATCGAATGAAACTTTGCAGGAGCACTCTAGATGGAGTCGGGAACCCAGCATAAAATTTGAGCTGGTGGAGCCTAGTTTAGATGGGTCACTAGCGATCCATCTAGATGGGTCGCTAGCGATCCATCAAATCAATTCCAAATGCTCTCATTTTTTTGGTGAGCCTTCTTCTATGATTTCTAAATGTTCTCCCAAAATTTCAAGTCAATCCGACTTTGTATGAGTTCTGTAGGTCCATTTTAAGTTAGCTAATTCTCGCCAAATAGCTTGAATCAGATGAGTCTTCACTTCTAGAGCTAGATTGTTTGGCATGCTATGAAACTTGGCAAGCGTGCTTAGAAATGGTAATGAATCATAATGCAAGAGGTTTGGAGGATCCATGAGCAAGTCTTATGGATCGCTAGCGATCCATAGGTGATGGATCACTAGCGATCAATCACCTTAGCTTATTTTGACATCTTTCCTCTTGGGTCTTTCTTTCTTCTTTTTCTGGTCCTTTTGGTTGATTCTTGAGTTGTTCTGGCGTAGTCTGAATGTTCTAATTCTTATTAATTTTGATGGGTTAAAAACCCAGTTAACACTTGCCCCCCCAAAGTACGCCTTTTGAATGAAAGGTGTGCTTTGTTTAAGAACAAGTTCATGTCTCCAATCTTCGATAATGGAGCTTTCCAGCGGCTTTAGCCTTGGCAAACCGTCCAGTTCCTTTGGATTCTTTCGTTAATTACAAGTCATTCCAAACCTGTTATATCCTATGGCTCTAACTCTGCTTAGGTGTAATCTATACATCACAGTCATTCTGATTTCATTCGAAATTATTACATCACATATCTCTAATTAAATCACATGTTTCCAATTACATCACATATCTCCATTTACATCACATATCTCTAATTGTCCCATGTTCATTCGGGATTTACATCACTATCAATTTTTGCTTCACATCATATGTCAGAACACTACAACAAAAAGTGTCTTTTATAGCGGCATATAGCTGCTATTAATCACAACCATAGCGATTTGATAAGCGTTGTATATCGACATGTTATAAAAAACTGTTGAATATTTATAACACAAAATATGCCGCTATGGTTGAGCTTAGTTTTATAACGCAAATTCGCCGCTATGGTACGTTAATTCAATAGCTCATTATAGCCGCTATAATACAGCTAAATCTCAACGGAACTGGAAATCTTTATAACACCATTTTGCCGCTATAAAAAATTTATTCAATAGCTCATTATAGCCGCTATAATACATCTTTTTAAACAATGTGCATCAATTCATGTTGTATCATAAAAGCCAGAATCTTTTTAGACAAAATATTTAATATTTCCTACTACTACTACACGAACACCAAAGTACAAAGACAATTAATGGTCACAATCCTGCTTTCGATTTACTACGAGAGATACGTAATCTAACAATATGCAAGCATAAGATATTATATATAATAAAAAAAGGCATAATCTTTTTAGACTATCCAATATCTCCTACCACACAAACACCAAATTGCAAATACAATTAATGTCATAATCCTCTCATCACCATCATATGCCGTTTCTTCTTCTTCCAGAAATCCAAATTATGAAGAATAAAACAGGATTCAACGGCCTCAACGCAGCGCACGTGTCAACCTAGTCACATCCAAATTATGAAGAATAGAACAAATTCCCTTCTCAACAACCTCACTCAACCATACAACTTCACCATATCACACTTGCCTCACCTGCAGACCACTCTACGAACAACAATAATTTCCACACACCCTTACTGGTCCTTCACCACTGTGAACCACCTCACACAGTGCCTTACATCTCTTCAACCAGTGCACCATCCTACTGACACACCCATACCACCACTGTCTCTCCAGTCATCCAACCCTACCATTGACTACATATTAGCCATCTCCACCACATATTAGCCATCTCCACCACCAACAAACTCATCCTACAACTTACTGCACATTCATCTATGTCGATCTTCAGGCCAACTTCAACCAATAACAACACTTACATACACACTTCAAACTATTTTGCCACCATATCTACCTGCCATGCTTCATCCTACCTCTGCTGCCCACATACAAACCCACCATCCACCACTGCATCTTGCCTCAACACAGCCACCTACTCCTCCACTTATCACTCTAGCCATCAAAACTCTGTGCAAAACATATACTACACTGTACAAAACACTTCACCATTACCTACGTACAAAAATCAAGGCTCAAATGGGAACACTATTCACAAAGAGGGGAAATGCATAAAAGTCCAAACCAATATGTTCAATTGCACATAGGTGCATGACAAAGCATGTATGAACATCTCAAGGAAACAGGAAACGAGGGCGTATAACTCAAAGCAACAAAATACAAAGGGGCAGGGATGTATAAACAAATTCAAGGCATAGAACAATGATGAATGCATGTCCAATTTAAGGTAGCGACTGAGTGACGTAACCAATTCAAGGCTACAGGCAACTGCGTGAGCAAGCTTTTAAAGCAGCAGGCAACGAACGAAACCAAGGCAACAAGCAATTTGTGTAACCAATCTTCAAAGCACAGGGACGAACGAAAATATGGCTACTGGTTAATTTATAGTCAATAGTTTTAACAACGAATGGATCATAAGTTTGTAACCAGAGAGACTATAAATCATCTTTTAATTCGCAATCATTTAACATAAAAAAAATCAAATGCAAGCTATAAGAATTTTAGAGATAGATCATAAGTTTGTACCTACTACATACTTAAACAATTACATGAGTACATAAGAATAGCATAAAAAAATCAATAACCATGCGTAGGCAAGTACAAAGACCACAACCCTGTACATAGAGTAGTAACATATTCTGATATGAATTCATTGGACAATTGCTTTGCATTGGATTTTCCATCAAAATAATGATCCGATGATTAGAAATACAAATATTTGTATATTTAAAGAGTACGTAAGTATACTCCCTCTTAATTACCTATTGATGATGCAATGCCAGAAACACTTCCATAAACCAAGCTAACCGAATCATTAGAATCTGAACGCCTGTTCAAGCATATTCAAATCAAACTTTTGCATGAAATTAAAATTAAAAAATCACTTGATATTAAAAACAAATCACTACCTTCTTACTTGCCAATGAGATCTCAGAGTTTCATAAACAGAAAAGCTGATTGCCATGCTAGGTCCAACAACCTGCATTTCATAAACATAAAAGCTGATTGCTTTGCAAATGGAACAGTGTATGAGAAACCCTCTATAATACATTTGGTTTGTTTGTAACTATTTCATATGACTACTTGAATTTATTGAGTCGATTTCCTGTGAAAAAGTGATTATAATCTTTCCAGGTTAAGTTGTATAAGATACAATTTGAGAATAAGATTTTACAAACATCTATTTAACAATATATTCCTCATCCTACCTGCCACACAAAATAGCTTTAGGACCATATATAGTAATCCTTATTTTAATTTAGAAACACCAAAACCTCTAGATATGGAACAATCCAAAAGAGAGGAAATATTTATCCATCTATTCACATCAAGATAGTTTTCAAATTAATCAAGATTTCATAAATCACATATTGCACCTTGTTTCAACATATTTTATACATATCCATGTTAATTGTTTTACTCACTAATTGAAGTTCACACAGTCCCACGATTAATTTACATCGAAATGAAATAAATTTGAATCAGACCCATGATGTAATTAACGAGGTACAAAATGAATATTAAATGCCTACAGAACTGAGTCAAACAGAAATTGTTATTGACTAGGAACTTACTCAACTAGAAATAGATAAAGTAGTTGAAGCTCCCCTTGCAGTCCCTGACAGTTGTGCAAAACTAAAGATAACCAGAAACAGCATGCTACATTAGTCGATCCCGTAGTTCAAATTCCTAATGCATCTGTTCTAGAATCACATAGCGACCAACAAAGAATTATGATTACACGAACTATGAAACGAAGCCTGACGAATTAATTTTTGAGTTTAATGCTACAGGTGATAAAAATGTTGTGAACCCTTTATGGGATCAATATGCTAGTCATTTAAAGGCAAAATCTAAAGAAGTCCAAACAGAGTGCTACTTCTCCAAGCAGCTCAAATTTAGCTAATTACTGTCGTTTCTAGTGTGGAACGTGAGGGGACTTAATTCCCTCACTAGAAAACTAGATGTTAAAAAGCATTTAGTTAATTATAAAATTGACTTAACAGGGATGGTAGAGCACAAATTATCTAATGTAATGATAACATAGATAGATTTTACAACACAATAAATTATGTCTCGAAGGTAATTCATAACAATGAGCTACATCCTATGGGTAGAATTATGATACTTTGGAATACTAATATCGTGACATACAACTTGTTTTCCAAATCAGACCAACACAGAAGTGTCATGTTACTGAATAAAGGTGGACTCAGGTACTTTATAACCATAATAATTTATGCTAAACACTTAAATCATGAAAGAGAACAAGTGTGGAGAAACTTATCCGACGATGTAGCAAACACACTCTACCCTGAATGATAGCTGGTCAACTACACTCCCGACAATAATAAAAGAATAACAGGAAGTAATTCTTTAGTAGCAGACTTTGATTTCACGCATGTATCAGCTCAACTAGGTTGAACCGTTGAAGGAAACCAATACTAGAGGAAACCAATTTACTTGGAGAGAAGGTTCGAACTTTCCTTGCATAGCAAACTGGATAGAATATTTGGTAATATAGAGTTTGTACTAAAGTTCACACAAATTTCAGTCTATTTTCTAAACCACTAAATGAGTGACCATTCTCCTATCTTCGTTAAACTTTCAAATGACATAGTACTAAGTCAATATAGGCCTATGAAATTCAACAATGCTTGGCCTAATCAATTAGGCGGCTAGGATGTAATACAAATTTGTTTAAGCTTTAGAAGCTTAAACAAATCTGAAAAATGGAACATAAGCAATATAAACATATAACAAGAGTGTGACAGTATCAAAGAATAATAATTCCCTACATAAGCTTCTGATCAACAACCCAAATAATTTGGAGCTTATACAAGAATACAGAAACAACAATCAGCAACTGCAAACAATTATGTATGCTACGCAAAAGTGAGGTGGCTAACAATAGGAGATCAACCAACTAAATTATTTCATGCTATGGTGATAGCAAAGAAAAACAAGCTACACATACAAGTTTAATTGTTTATTTACCTTTGGCTTTTAGGTATAAACAGTTAAGTTTATTGCAGCAACTACATATTAAGATGATTGCACATTTTCATTTTAGGTGCATATTTCTTATTGGTGCACCCCATCACTTATTAGCATCATGTTTCACTATCATGTTTCTATTATCTATCATTTAAGTAAACATTTGAATCTCTCCTATCAATAACTGAAACCCCTTAATTTCAACCATGTCTCAAAAATATGATGAAAGCATCCTTTTCCACCAATATCTAAAAGTTCTTTCCAGCTATAGATGGATCATGGAGTAGACAAAATTTAACAGAAATACTGACAAATGATGTTCATATTCCAAGCTCCAGTTGGGAATCTAAGAAAAACGAAAGTAGTGGAAAGTTAAAATATGAAGAAATGGAAAACAAGCAATAATTAATGCAGCTGCACTCATTGTGCATGCTTATACACCAACATCTATCCAAACAAACACGGAGAAATAAGAAAATATAATAGCTACAATAACACCAATAATATTAATAATAACTAAAACCCAAACTATAGTCACGGGTCGTAACGTAAGAATGAAAAAAATATTGGGCACTTACTTTGGCACTACTCTTCCATTGTTTCCTTCTTTGGCCCTAGAATAAAGGAAAAACCGATTAAATAAAAACCAACACAAATAGCAAATAAAACCTATGTTTTATGAATGTCCATCAATGTGAGCAACTTTTCACACTTCACTTGGAAATTTTGAACATACCATATAAAAGATGGTCACTTAGAAAAAAAATGTTATTGTTAAAGAAAAGAACAATGGCAAGGATGAATGACAGAAGAATTGAATTTTATGATTAAAAATATCAAGAGATACATTAAAAAAAATCACCCAGTATAAAATTGTAACAATTTTACAATTATGTTCTTTCCATATAAAATACGAACTACAATTTTTATCTTCTTTCTTCCAAATAACATCAAAAGCATAAACCATGATATACTTAATTTACTACATGCATAATCATTATTTTAAAAAAAGTGAAATTAAAACAATTTAATATGATAGAAGTTAACTAAATTCACAATCTTCATAGTCATGAAACATCAATTCAAGGATAGAATAATGCAATTTGAATAGCTTCTGAATAATGTGATATTGAACATGTAGTATCAATTCATGATAGTAATTTTGAATATAATGAGTGCATTGTAGTATTTTACTGAAATATATGAGCAAGAAACACAAATATATTGACAACAAAAAATTTAAGATTTGCAATTTGACAGAAATATATTTTACTGAAATTTTTTCATAATGCCAAATTTAACACGCCAATTTAGTAAACTCGGGTATGGAAGAACTAGACACACAAAATTTGGGCCTGAGATCTTGGTAATAACTTGTGCTCAACTTATTTTGGAAGATAATCTACCAACAAACTCATATAACATTTATTCATATTTGTATGTCATCTTCAATAGTTCACAAAATCTATAGGCCAAAACAAGTTTATCCGATAGACAAGTCATAAAGTTATAATATCCAAAAACAGTCCAAAAAATGAATAAGCATTTTGGGTTCTTGAAATTTAGGGTTCTAGAAATAACAGAAGAACAAAATCGCAATAAATCGAATTAGGGTTTTAGAAGATCACCTCGGACCAAATTACTTGCATGCAACTTCTTCAAATCAAACCGAGTTCTTCGAATCGCCGTGGAGTTCAGAGTGGAAGCGCTAAAGATCAGAGCTGGAGTATGAAACTACTGAAGAGCGAAATCATCGTCGACTAATTTATTTTCGAGTAGGGTTATTTAGTTTTGTGACAGAGATGAAAATTACTAAGCGGTATTTCATTTCGGGAGAGGAGGGAGACAAAAACTGGATAGAGTTTTTTCGGAGGGAGATGAAAATTTTGAGGCTTGAGCATTTAATTTTGAGGCCTGAGCGTTACGTACTTGCGAAATAAAACAAATATAAAGTAAAAAACAAAAGGTTAAAGGTAAATAATAACGCTTTATAATGACGTGTTATCTAATGGCGTTATTAATAACATATTTTCTTGTAGTGGAATCACATCATATATCAGAATCACATCATATATCAGAATCACAACATATATCGAAATCATCATGTTTCATCTAGGATTTATCAATTTTATTCTATTTATAAGACATTCAAATCCTTTTATTAAATCAAATCTATTTTAAGGCTCGATCTCTCCAGATCATTTAAGTTTAATGCGTGATCTCTCCAGATCGTTTAATGTTTAGTTTAATACGCGATCTCTTCGGATCGTTTAATGTGCGATCTCTCCAGATCGTTTAATTTTTTAAGTTAAGAGGACGATCTCTCTGGATCGTTTGTTTGTTAAGTTAAGGGGGATGATCTCTCCAAATCATTTTCTTATTAAGTTAGGAAGGATTAAGTAAGCCTATCCGCTCACTCTCCGGTGAGGGGACTTACTTCTTGCACTCTGGTCCCGTCTCTCCGGTCGGGACTCTATGGCGTTCGATATCGTACAAGTCCATCCACTTGCTCTCTGGGGACTTGCACCTTGCACTCCAGTCCTGTCTCTCCGGTCGAGACTCTATGGCATTCAAAATCAGTATCACATCAAATATGGATTTTACAAAATTCAAATTTCGAATCAAAGCAAACAAGTAGAAATCCAGAATGTTTATCCCAGACATCCGACTCAGAGCGTGGCAAGGGACCAATCTAGGTTTTGTGCATGTCCAAGCGGTCTGAGATTATTATCCTAAGCAATTATCCCGGATATTGGACTCAGAGCGCGACTAGGAACCAATCTAGGTTTAGCACACGTCTAAGCGATTTGGGGTCATTGTTGTCCTAAATATTCATCTCAGGCATCCGACTCAGAGTGTGCCTAGGGACCGTTCGAGATCCCGTACATGTGTAAGCGGCCTGAGGTTATTAAAGGTAGAAAAAGCAGAAGGCGGAGAGTAAGGGATGAACCTGCCCCCTATTCCAACTGTGGGATTTTGGTTTCGGCTCATGAGGTCATGTATTCATACTTAGATTTGCTACTCTAGCTCCAACATCACCCGTTCCAGGCGTTAAAGCTTATCCTAGATCCAAATCTGTCGTGCCCCCAAGTCATGTGGGCATTATTTCAGTTTGTTTTCCTCTAACTCCAGATGCTCCTACATTGGGTCCTATTGTTGATTCCAGCGTTGCCCCTCAAGTATCGGTTGCTCTGGGCATAAGGGCAAGACTCCACCTTGTTCCAATCCTACTCCGGCAGCTCCTGTTTTGTTCCCTGGGTTTGATTGATATTCCCTGCAGATCTAGCTATCCTATGTTGCTTCATCCTTTGGAAGAAGCTATCCATCATCTTTTGTTGCCTAGGCAAGATCCTATCTTGCATCTCCTTCATCGTCCTTTTCACTTCTTCTCTAATCACATAGATGAGTTGATGAGAACTTAAGGACACCTTCTGGCTGCCCCCAGGCTCCGGTTGCTTGCTACAGCTCTAGATTTAGTATTAGGCCTACTCATCTCTCTAAATCTTAGATTCAAACTTCAATTCTTCATATCTCTTTCAAGGTTCTCGGTGAAAGCACCAAAATGTTAACCCAAAAAATGGATCAACACCCTGGATTAATTGTGAAAGCACCAGTGCAGATAATCAGCAGCACAAATCTCAGATAAACAACAAATAAATAGCAGAATTAAGAAAAGAGACACAAGATTTTTATAGTGGTTCGACTGACTCTGGCCTACGTCCACTTTAATCAATCTTTATTATTATTATACGAGTTGAATCTCTTTGGATCTCAACTAGCTAGCCCTTAGATCTAAGTTAAAATGAGTTAGAATAAGTCACAAGTTCAAGGATTGACTGGAGAATCACAGTAACACTCTTGATGACTGTTGTAAGAGAGAAGAAAGTTGAAGAAGTGAAGGAATTCCAGTAGAGTAATGGCAGCTCTCTCCCCTCGGAAAAGATCAATCTCTAGTTGTAGCTAAGTGAGTATTTATAGGGAAGTTCAGTGAGTATTCGGCCAGAAGTCCAAGTGCAGAAGAGTCCAGTTCTTATGCCAAGTCATCACCAAAAATTTCAAATCAATCTAAGTCATTTCTATGGATCGCTAGCTATCCATAGGGGATGGATTGCTAGCTATCCATCAAATTAGCATATTTTCTACCAGAAGCCTTTACTTAGTGCTATGAAGGAGCTCGGAAAGTTTGAGGGTGATCCGACCTATCTTGATGGATCGCTAGCTATCCATATAGGATGGATCGCTAGCTATCCATATGGGATAGATCGCTAGCTATCCATCCACTTAGCATATTTTTGAGTGATCTTTGTTTGGTTGTCTTCCTATCTTCTATTTAAGTGCCTTTTCCAAATATCAAGTCGTTTGGAGTTAGTTTGATCATCTGTCTTCATGGGTCATCTGGTCCAGAAGAATCATCCATAACTCACTCAAATCTTATCGAAATCGAATGAAACTTTGCAGGAGCACTCTAGAGGGAGTCGGGGACCCAACATAAAAAATTGAGGTGGTAGGGCCCACTCTAGATGGGTTGCTATTGATCCATCAAATCAACTCCAAATGCTCTTATTTTTCTGGTGAGCCTTCTCCTATTTTTTCTAAATGTTCTCGCAAAATTTCAAGTCAATCCGACTTTTTATGAGTTATGTAGGTACATTTTAAGTTAGCTGATTCTGACCAAACAGCTTGAATCAGATGAGTCTTCACTTCTCGAGCTAGATTATTTGGCATGCTATGAAACTTGGCAAGCGTGCTTAGAAATGGTAATGAATCATGATGCAAGAGGTTTGGAGGGTTCATGAGCAAGTCTTATGGATCGCTAGCGATCCTAAGGTGATGGATCGCTAGCGATCCATCACCTTAGCTTATTTTGACTTCTTTCCTCTTGGGTCTTTCTCTTCTTCTTTTTCTGGTCCTTTTGGTTGATTCTTGAGTTATTCTGGCGTAGTCTGAATGTTCTAATTCTTATTGAATTTAGATGGGTTAAAAACCCATTTAACAATGAAGGAAATAGAGTTATAAATGGAGTTCATAAATAAATGGGTTTTATGAAAGGAAATTTTATAAAATGGAAAGAGATTCTTAAATATAGTTTTATAATATGAGAATGATTGGGTTAAAGATTTAAGTATGGATTTTTATCAAGGAAATATATTATGTTCCAAAAGTTGGTTACCTATATTAATATTGTTTAAAGTTATTAGTTAATATTTAAATATTTTGAAAGGTTGATTATTTAATTCGTTAATATGGTTTGAAATTAATAATGATGATTGTTAATAATATTTGGGCAATTTATTATTATTTATGTTAATGGTAACATTAACGATTGTTTTATTCATAATGTTTTGATTTATTAATTATTATTTTTAAGAGGTTAAAAGTTAATAATTACTATTTATTTACGATGTTTATTATGAATAATTACTATTATATAATAGTGTTTTAAAGAAAGTGATTAGGACTTATTTATGATGTTTCTGAGATTCATAAATAGAGTTTTGTAAACGGACTTGGATTTTTATAATAAGAGCTTATAAAATGGTTTGAAGATTTAAAGGAAGATTATTTACAAGGTAAAGAGGTTTATAAATAGATGGATATTTATAACAAATTTTAGAAATGGGTTTATAGATTTATAAAAAGAGTTTATAAATAATTGCATGGTTTTATAATGGGTCTATAAATGACTTGGGAAATAATTTATAAATGGTTTATAAAGGGTTTTAGAAATTTATAATGGAGTTTATAAATGATTTTAGAATTCTATAAAAAGGAGATCTTCCTTAGTGTTTGGTAAATATACTTATACCGATGAGATAAGTATATAGATATTTTCTAAGTATTGAAAATATAAGGGTTACGAATATATCTTTGTAAAAGTATTTTGATACAAGCATTTACAAGATGACTTTAATTAATGAACAGATTAATTAAGAAGGCTTATTGATGCTTGATGCTTAGAAAATGTTCGTTTTCCCTATGGAATTAAATCTCTGATTGAATATTTTTTTATTCGATGGTTAACTAATCGACTATCGATTTGGACCCAAACATAACTTTGGAAATATCTGGGAGAAACACGTGAGTTACATGGAACAGTCATCTCCGATAATGTTGTACTGTGCATATAAATCTCGTTTCGTTCTTCTAGGACAATTGATAAGGAAATCCATCCACTAACGGTTAGGAGGTAATCTCTGATCTTATCTTTGACTGTTTATTTCCTAAAGAACCGGGGTTGAGTTTACCAAAAACTATCGAATGTTGTTTCAAAGAGACCGGGGTCGGATCTATTATCCGAAAACCACTTCGATCCAACTCAAGCGTTCGAAGTGAAGACATCCGGAAGATGATGGAATTGGAGACAGAGCTCTCAAATGTTTCGTTCAGTCTGAGAACGAACTTGTATGGATGAATGCTGGTATTGCATTATTTCCTGGAGGGCAATGTTAGCATTCCAAGTGGGATGTGCTATATAAAAGGTAGAATGTAGCTTCGAGCCTCACACCCAGAAAATGACTAAAGCAGGGACATGCAGCCGGGCTAAGTGGGTCACACCCAAGTAGGGTATGATCATCCCAAATCTAGAGCGATATTCATGTATGCTTCAGGATCCTATTGTGTGGTTGTTGATTGCAACCGAGGGGTGATCATATTCGGTGCTATTTGAGAAGGGATTAGTGCCGGTCCCGAGTAGTAGAGATGCAACGTGTTGTAGCCTCCTGCACACTTGATCTAAAGGTGTACGGATTCGGTGGGTAGGCCCTTACCCTTTCATAGTTGGAATCCATTCTCTAACACGAGCCTTCGGTTTTGGTTGTAGAACCTAGTATGCTTAAACTTAATTAATGTAATAATTTCGGCTATGATTAATAAGTATTTGTATATTAGACATTATTATAATATTAAAGGATTTCATATGAAATGTTTTGGTCATCGTAAGGTAAAAACCCGTCCGTGTTTATGTGCGGCGTGGTCTTACGAGATACTTTTGTTTTCAAAGGTTTTTGTAACTTTTAAATCCAGTTAGGTGTGTTTTCTCATTCTGGTTTTCCAAACTGACTCGGGTGTTATTTCATTATAATGCTCAGGTCAAACTGAGCATATTTACAGATTGCTTTGGATGCATTGGAGCTCAGGAGACGAGTTAGGGGTCTTCAAGTCATATTTTCGTATATGTTTATTTTCCACTGCTTTGTTATGGAAATTATCGGCAATTGTGAGGACAGGATGTTATAACTGTCCAGGCTGATGATTATGATTATTGTTGTACTATGATGGATGTATTTATATAACAGTTTCTCTTTTGTAAAGATCATTGATATTATATTATATATTGTTCCACTGCGATTGTGAGATACTATGTTGTTTTAGTTTCTTTTCTCTTCTTCTTCTCTTCTCTTCTTCTTTCTTCTTTCTTTTCCTTAACTATCCGTCTTTCCATTCGATTTGGGTCGGACATGTGTGCTTTATTTTCAGCTTGAATTGTACAGAAAAGCGGGTTGTCACAGTAATGCATAAGAAATACATTTTACATGCTCCATATTAAACATTTTAATATAGTATTTGTGTATCGTTTGGGACAAACCCAACATCCTTTTATACTGATTATAAAAGATATCATTTACTAATCTAATGTCGAGTATTAAACAACCAAACTATGATCATCTTAATTTGGTTACATCATTAATAACCACAAGTTTGCTATTTATAGTTTTAGAAAAATTCTGGCACATTTTTACTTCTTTCTTACAGACACCCGTTTCCTTTTTATTTTGATCGAAAATAAAACTATTTGATATTTCTATCACAGTAACTGTTCAACTCTGATGCTTATCCAATAATACTTCCGCATCAGTTCTTGGATCGTATCTAGTAACTGCGAGCATAGTATCGCTCCCACTGACTGCGAGACACTTTGCTTGTTATGTGCAAGTAGTCTATTCTTAGTTATCATTTAGAATTTTCTATATCAGCGCATATGTACCAAAACTCAAAATCATACAAGATGACAATTTTGTAAGCAAAATCTAAATTAACTTAAGCATGTTAAATGACGAATCTTTTACACTAATTTCAACAAATGAAATTTACAACGTTATTCTTAACAACATTGCTCACTATATTCCAACTGCTTTGGTCTTAATCTTGAAAACACATTTATGGCCGGTGGATCAATCCCTTTAGGTACAACTATCAAATCATATTTTGATAATGTACTTGGAATCCATTTTGGATTTGCGCATCGTGTCATATGGTAGAATTAATACTCTTAATGACTTATTGACAATTGAGGAAATTCTATTTTCTCGACGTGGATAAGAAATTCACAATTTTTCTTTAACGTTGGAGAATTCTTATGAAATATTCTAATTAGTTGTGTCCATTTAGGCTTGTTTAATTTCATTTCATCGCTCGTAATTAGTTTTATCCTTGGATCATTTCTAAATCCATTTTACTACCAATAATTTCTAACAGAAAATTCCTTCATTATGACGTGGAAGTTTCTTAAAACAATAGTTGTTTCTTAATGCAACAGAATAGGTATTCATGAACATTTTATGAATTGTCTTCATACACACACACATAAAAATCTGATTTGGTTTTAGTTAACAAAACTTATGTTCATAACTTAAATTGTCAATTGATTAGTTTCGAACTCCTTTGAATGGTCCGTACAAGATCTTTTACGAATGGTTAATATGTGCAATCTTTCGACTTGCGCAACCTATCAACTCCTTGATCTAGGATATGTATGGGTTTCTTATAAACTCTTATCTTGTATGATCTTGTAACCTATGCTTAAGAAGATATTAGTATTAACCTTATATATTTACTCTTAAGCACATGACTACAAAGAAAAAAATTAACTCAACTTCACTCATCATTATTCGTACTTTGTCCAACAAAATCTGATTACTCCTTATCGATACATCGTTTATGTATCATAGTGAGGCATGGCTTTTGAGATAGAATCTTATTTGTGTTAGGTACATTTGGAACGTATTTCAAATATACTCACATATTCGATCAAACTAAAAAAAATATTCCCTTTTGCATATTGCATTACTTACTTCCATTTTATATTCTATGAACTTATTATAGACATACTACATGTGTATCAAATACACATGTTCATTTCTATGGAAATTCATCGGTGAATTTAATGAAGTATGTGGAACCGTTTTGGTATCATTAGACTTACAATTGCATGCATATATATGTATCAATCTGAAGAGTTCACAAACTCTTATGTCACTCTTACTGAATGTATGATATGCCTTTAATCATCTGAGATTCAATTCATCAGTATTGTATGATTCATAATCATATGATTATCGAATTTTTCCTCAAAGGTAAGGCTTAGTCTGTAATTCCAAAAATAATTGTAAAAGTTTTAGACACTTCTATATTTTCTAATGTATCATTTTGTTACAAAGCAAATTCATTATTATAGTTTTATCTTATAACAAGTACTCATAACATTCATATTGAAATAAAACTATGTTTATTTTTAATCAACACCGAAAACACTTATTATTTCTTATGTAATATTTGGTATGTTTACAATACAATTTTCATAACTTGATGCGACCATCTAGAAGTGTTATATGGTATGCTCCCACCATTTCTATCATTACTATAATAGTGTAAAAATACAAAGCTTCATTCAACCACTTAATATGAGCTATTTATTTTGTTTACTATAACTGGTTTACAGTCGAGAGTTTTCAAATCAAATATCTTAAATTCAAAGAAATAAATCTCATAAAAAATAATTTTCTATATGAAAATACATTTTGAAAATAAATCATATTTCTCATTCCATGCTAAGTATATATTATTATTTTATACAATTCTCGTTTTCAATGTCTCTTCATGAGGTAGAAGTGATTATTCATTCTCTTTATCCCAACAGTGCCTTAAGTTACATCCACCCTTATGTATTCGCCTTACTTTCTACATGGTCAAACCATTCAAAAGGAAACCCTTACTATAAGACCGTAACGAACTCTTTACAAAAGCACATTTGGTTATCCTTAACATTTAAGGATATCAAATAAGTTGTACTTTATGTAAAATGATTAAACTGAAATTTCAATGATCGAATTCCTAAGCACATCCTATAGCTCTTAGTCGGTTCTACATCTAACATAACAAGATCCTCATTGTAATCGATCGTATTGAATACACGATCTTGAATTATGGCTACTTTCTTATTTCGAATGAACTAATCTTATCAGAATTTAGTACATTACGAATTGCTACCATTTACCATTTAATATTTATATGTGATTGAATATGGACAAAATATCCATATTCTTGTATTGTTTTAGAGTTCGAAACTCATAAAAGATAATGCATGGTCTTAGGAAAAAACATGTGAGTGACCAAGTTATGAATGTATTTAGTAGTTTGTATAACTAGGTGCTTGCAAGGGTCTTGAATAGACAACATGCAAAAATTTATTGGTAAGTATACTTTTATTTTTCAATCTTAATTCAATTCATTTGTATATGTTAATTGATAAATGTTTTATCAATTATATTAATTGCACAAATTCATCGAAGTAGATTAGTTTAATTTATACATAACAGATATTCTTACATTATTAGATATGTTAAATGTTATCATTTTATTTATCTAATAAACTCCCACTAGACTTTTATGCTTCTCAAAATCCAAAGATGAAACATAGAAATATTTTGATTTCTCTAGTGAGTGTTAAGAATCACATGCCCTGGCATTCTGACCTTGAGGAAAGCTCAACAAATCATAGGCCCGCATGCGGTGGATAACACTATATCGTTGTATCATATACAATGCCTAGCCAGTGGTCTTTGTCATAATCTCATCTTAACCCTAAGGAAAGCTCAACAAATCAAGAGAGATTATTCACTCGGACCTGCCATTTCATGATGGCTTAAGCATAATACACATATCTTGAGGAAAGCTCAACAAATACATGCATTTATCTTACCATGTCTAGTTAATATATTAATAGTATTATACATAACATCTCTAGCTTGAGGAAAGCTCAACAACTAAAGAGTATATAAGTAATCTGTTAATATATAAATGGTAGAGGACAATTTATATATATTAGAGATTCGTGATCTTTAATATATTTGTTTGAATGATGTCAATTTAGCAAATAATGTATTTCTTATGAAATACCTTTGTGGTTCAAGTGTCAAACACATTTAAAATCATGGTATACATACCATATGTATGTGTTTATTCCTTAAATTTAATTTAGGTTTCTAACAGTTCACTCTATTTAACTAAATCATATTTAGTTTAATTTTAATCCTATTAATTAAATCATATTTAACTAATTTAATTAACATTTTAATTAATTTAATTTTATTCATTTTGAACATTTTAAAATTGAATATACTAATATACTATAACACTTATAGTAATATACATATATCACTATACATGTAGATTATTTCTTAATTAACATTTAATTAATTAAAACAATTTTAATTAAATATAAATAAATTCAAAAATTCATTACTATTTACTATAAACATTTATGGTAAATGTACATATATTTATACATATGTTTTTAATTTAATTAATTAACATTTAATTAATTATCAATTTAATTAGTCTAATTAATTACAGTAAAATTTTCAAAAATAATTAATTAGTTTTCAAAATAATTTTGAAAAATATTTTGTAAAATTTATAATTTTTCTCTCATATTTTCAAATTATCTTATAAATTTAAAATATTATTAAATTTTCAAAATAGATTTTGATAATTAGCCTAGGGCCTAAAATCAACTCAGGCCTTTATATTGGGGGTAACCTTTAGGTTTACTTCATCCTTCGGGCTAGGCTAACAGCCAGGTAGGATAGAGTACTTGATATCCAAACTCAACCTTAGGCACTAAAGATATGACTATTGTCTTAAATGACTTTACACAGTGTAGAATCATCATCAATCCACTATTGTTTGTTCTTAAGGTATATGAAAAAAAAGACAAAAGTTTTTGCAAAAAATAATATAATTTGAAATTTTATTTTAAATGAATTTTCTATATGATAAACCTTGGTATTAGTCATGAATCCACAGTCATCGTAAGAAAATCATTATAAAGTGATGTAGAAAACATTCATGCTTGTGAGGCTCCATGTGTATTTTAGTGTCATAGTTCAAGGTTTATATACTTGGAAGGGAAGTTAAGGGAGAGGAAATTATAGTACCAAATCAAAAGGTGTTTCCAACGTGCAATATGCAATAACATACATATTGACGCTGAAAAAATCAAGTTTCCTTTTTAAGTTTCTCCAAATCATTTGTTATTGACTCATTTTCAATCAGTCAAAGTATCAATACCCAATACAAAGTTACTGCTTATCAGAACATTAATCTTAAAAATTATGTTTTGTCAGCGGTGAAGTTGTGGTTGCACCACATTTGGGAAATCTACACTATCAAATATTGAAATATGCTTTCCTTAACTGGCTTTCCTAGATAAAACATGAGAAACAATAACTTAGATGCTTATTAAATTTAAATAAACATCCTCTTCCATACTCCAACTTTGATATGTAGATTCAAACTTCGGGCTTTAAATCTTCCAAAAAAGAGGCAAAAGGCATTGACTTTTGAATAAGACACTTATTGCCCTTATTTATAAAATATATAGTAAGTCTCAAATTTTAAAAACATTTAGCTGATAAAATCAAAACCCATAAGATCTAAAGGAAGTGTTCACTTGTCAGAATAGTGCATAAGAGCACACAATATAGCAGGATTGATATCCACTAAAAAACAACACTTATTTTAGTTATCATTGCCAACTATATTACAAGAACAAAGGATGTTTTATATGCAGTTTCCACATGTTATAAAATTTATTAGAAAATTTAATTTTCAAATAAAATGTAATGTATTTTGAAAGAAGAAAATACAATATTTGGTAGTGAATTTCAAAACTGATCATATTTCATCTCATTTTGTCACAAGTGTAATTGATAATATATCATCGAGTTCTAACAAAAGACATAACTATATTTCTACTCAGTTACTGTAAACTATGAACTTATTTGCAAGTATAAAGCTAATATCATTATCATGTAGTATAACTTGAAATGAAAACATTACATGTCATCATCAAATAAAGACATTTTTGTAAATAATTGATCCAAAAATGCAAGTGGTTTAGTGCAAATTTGTGTTTGTAATGCAAGTTTCTTGATTCCAAATCTATCCAAATTAGAGATAACAATAATAAATATTTCTTAGTTTCTAGTCAAAATTATAAATAGTAAAGATCATTATTTCTTAATCTTTGGTCAAATTAAAAATGATAATTATTACATATTGATAATTAATTTCTTGTTAAAATTTGAAATGTATGTTGTTTCTTTTTGAGGAGGAATTTAGCTATATTGAGTCATAACATTGGGCTGGTCAAGAAACCTATAGCCATTATTTATAAAAGTCCATGATAAGTCATAGATTTTGAAAACGTTTACCTTATAAACTCAAAACCCACAATATTTTCTAACAGAAGTATTCACCTATTAGAACAATAAATAAGAGCACATAATTAAACAAATGACAAATAAGATCACAAACAAACATGGCATGAGTATAGAAGAAGCTGTTCAATATAGCAAGATTGATATCAATTAAAAATTAACAACCTATTTTATTTATCATTTCCAACTATGTTATAGGCATTTAATAAGGATGTTGTTTACGTAGAGTCAACACAATTTAAATTTTATAAGTAAATTCAATTTTCAAAGAAAATATAATGTATCTTAAAGAAGAAGAAAACTATATTTACTAATCAATTTCAGAATTGACCATATTTCATTTCATTATGTCACGAATATAATTGATGAAACCATCATGCTATAATAAAAGATACAAACTATCACTACCAAAAAGGCTTCGAATAGCGGCCGGCGTTTGCGACGGCTGGCGACGGCTAAAAAATGCGGCCGTCGCTATACGCAGTATACAGGTTTCTTCCCGCGAGCAACATTTTCCTTTCCCCCCAAAATAAACCCCCCCCCCCTTCCCCCAATCCGCCGCCCCCCATCACCGCAGCCGCCGCCCCGCCTTCTAACGCCTCCAAATCACCCAAATTCGCCCAGGTATGCTTCTAATCTCTATTTTGAATGTAAATTTGATGTTTTTTAGGTTTAGTTTATATTAGGATTTGTTGTTAAATTAGGATTTGTTGTTAAATTAGGATTTGTTGTTAAATTAGGTATTAGTAGTTTTGTTAAATTAGGTATTAGTAGTGTTGTATGTTGATTTGGTAGATTAATTAGTTTATTATCATGAAGTTAAATTAGGTAATAGATTAATTAGTTTATCATGAAGTTGAATAAATGGTTGATGTAGATAATTAGTATTGGCGATTAACATGGTTAGTTGTGTTTGGTGAAAAATTAGTGTATATTAATGATTAACTTGGTTATTGATAAATTTACATGAAAGTATTTCATAGTTTATAAAATTGATAAATTACAAATTTAAGTTGTTAAGTGAATTTAAATTGACAAATACAGAGCCGGATGGATGGTTGTTGACCTCGCTGGGACGACATCCCCCCTCATGTCAAGAACGCAATACAGGCCGATTTACTTATAAGTAGTAGTTTGAATTTCAGTTGTAAATTAATATAATCTATATAACTTAAAATAATTTCAATTTACAGGTTGCAGTCCGCGTTGACCCTGACGACATGGACGTTTTCTTAAATCACTGGAATAAAAGAATGAGGAAAAATTACAGGGATACATTGTCCAAGGCTAAGAATTCAGGCAAAAAGCCGAAGTGGATGGGTGATGGTGTATGGACTGATCTTCTTCAGCTTTGGAACACTCCGGCAGCAAAAGTAAGTAATATATGTTTGCTTTGTTATTTAAATCTAATATAAATCTCGCAAGATATATACGTGATAATTTATCTTAATTTGTAGGAATTATCTGCGCGGAACCGGGCTAACAGGAATAAAAATCCTGCATTGCACCGTGGTGGCTCCAAATCCTTCCAGGAGCATAAGAGAGAGCTGGTAATTAAATTTATAAACTGTGTTTACATTTTATTAAAATATTTTATAATCAGATTAGCAATAATATTTATATATCTTCAGGCTGCGAGATACAACCGCGAGCCCACTATGGCCGAGTTGTTCATGGTGACGCATGTCGTGGAGAGGACTGATGAAGAAGGCAATGTTTCGTACGAGTGGACGGATGACAAATCCCAATCCGTAATGGTAAACTTATTTATTGTTAATAACAATATTTTGTCTTATTTTATTTTCAAAAACTTGAAATTCGGTTTTTATCGTGTAAAACAATTGTTTGTAATCGCGGGAGAGGTACAAAGCTGAGCGGGCTCAGGTAGCATAGTCCACTGGTCGGGAAGAGCTTACGCTAGAGGAGGCGAACAATATCTGGGATGCTATTATTGACCCGCCTTCTCGGACCAATGTGCGGTATAGCTATGGAAATATGGAGGTAAATTTTGACATGTACTAATATATAAATTTACACATGCATATGAATAGTTAAATAATTTTAATAATATTATATATATATATACTAATATATAAATAATTATGAACTATTTTACAGGCGATGAGATCGCAGAGTGCATACAGGAGGTCCCAGCAAGAAGAGGAGATTGCTCAGTTGAAGAAAACAGTGGATGAAATAAATGATTGGAGGAAGAGTTTCTTCGAGCAACAGCTAGATGAGCGGATTGCAGGTTATTTGCAACAGCATGGGAGGATGCCTGGAGAGGATGGCAGCGATGGCGAGGAATAGGTATGCTTTTTTGCTCATGTTACAGTTTGGTATATACACATTTTGGTTGGTTTGGTGTATATATATTTTGGGATATTATGTACATATTTTGATGGTTTGTAGTTGTGGTTGGAAAACTATGTACGCATTTTGGTTGGGAAACTATGTACATATTTTGATGACTTGTATTGGTTGGCATGATATGTATTGTTGTTGGGATTGTATATGATTTTGTTAGGTTTTGTTGGATTTTATATTGTTTGAATGTATAGTGATGTTATATGATGGTTATAGTTGATGAATATAGTGTATAGTGGCTGTGATGATGGTATTTGATGGTTATTGTTTGAAGTATATATGGGCTGTGCAAGTGCACAGAATTATGCCTAGTATAGCGACGACTAGCGACGGTCTGTTTGTTTCAGATTAGCGACGGCTAGCGACGGCTAAAGTGCAAAAGTTTTGTGTCGTGTAGCGACGGCTAGTGACGCCAATTGGACATTGGAAAATATCCACGTGGCACATTTGCAGTTGCGAGCCGTCGCTATTTAGGTGACGGAGCCGTCGCGATACTATTGGGCGACGAGGTAAATAGCGACGGCATTTAGCGTCGGCTAGCGACGGCTAGCAACGCCCGGCGACGGCTAAAAGCCGTCGCTATCATGTGCCGTTCTTGTAGTGTATATTTCTATTCAACTACGGTAAAGTATGAACTTTTTGCAAGTATGAAGCCAATATTATTATCATGTAATATAACCTGAAATGGAAACATTGCACGTCACCATCAAATTAGACATACATGAAAATAATTGATCCAAAAATGTAGGCAGTTGAGCTAAAGTTTGTATACCATAATGCAAGTTCCTTAAATTTCTAATCTAAATTAGAGATAATAATATGTAGTATATCGTATCATGATCCCATAAAAAATTAAAATTTGTGGTAGCCAAGCTAATTTCTAACTACCAAGTAATTTTGCATTGGACATACGTGAGTATTTAATGCAATATCAACTTCATAACCAGTCCAGAGATAATCAGATTAAAGTATAAAGTTTGGTAACATATTTTACTCATAAATAGATTCTTCCAAATAATAATGTGGGAAACTATTAATATATATCACAGAAGTTCACTTTAGGTTTCTTTAAATTAATTTTTGTTTTATATTTACACTATATATTACAATGAATTGCAATTAACCAATATATGGACATGTGATTATATTGTATTCATGCTTAAATATATAAACATCGATCTTCCTAGGAGTGATGTCGTTGATCAATCTCAACTATACATATTATGAAGGTCAACGTTTCCTTAAATCATTTCAATTTCCTTAAACTGGAAGCATTCAGTAGTTTAAACGTATGTATGTATTAAAACTCAAATAGTAGTGAAACCTTATTTACTAAAATTGGGCACAAAACCAAGTTGCATTATTCTTATAAAGATAAAGATTATATATATTAGTTCTAATTGATACGCCTAATTATTAGTTTTTATTATAATTAGGATACTATGCTAGTAATTTTAACTTCATAGTTTCTTAATCAATGTTTTCTTACTTGCTTACAGCAAAAGTTATCTACATAAACTAACAACATATAAAAAAATAATAGAAAATGGGGAGGTCTAAAGTAATGAAATTTTATAAATACCAAACAACCTTCTTATAATAATCTTACACGTGCGATCCAAATTTCAATGACAATCCAAAATTCAGCCTTATATGTAGCAATGGGTATTTACACTCCAAGCATGAAGAATCCAAGTAATTGATTGTTTCTAAAATCAAAATCAAATTGACGGTTCAAAAAGTATGACTTAGAAAATAGTTGACCAAAATCGAAGGAATTTTACCTCAAATGGGGAGAGCGAAGCGATTGCACAATATAGCTAACTGTTGATCCAATATTCAATTGCCAACATCGATGATAAACATGAATCATAAAAGAGGGAAAAGCGATTTATGTTTAGGGAAAAGGGATAAAAGTAAGGGTTAAGACAATAATAAAAACCATAGTTATTCTCTATGCGTGTAGAGTAGAGAACGAAATGAAAAATTCTTTCTTACGGGAAAAAATTGACCATTAAACTTAAATTTACATATGGTAAAACCAAACTAAATTTCACTCAAAATGGAAGGGCTTCAGAGCTACGGAAGATCTACTCGGTATTAATAGTATAGTATGGATATATATAAACATTTTTCAAACTTGACATGTCTACAAGGAAATATAACATAAAGGGGTACAAAACAGATTAGAATAAAACAAGCCGATAACCTGGTCAGGGGTGGAGAAGGAACCGTAAACTTCTTCCTCCATAGTAGGGACAAGGTCAAAAGTAAGAATGGATCTGAAAAAATATAGAGATCTTGATGGGAGCGATGTTTGCACAGTAGAGTTTCTTTGAAAAGATTCGAACATTTACGAATGTTAACATCAAAGATGCAAATCAAATTCCTGCAATCACCAAACAGTTCTTTATCTTCTGGCATAAAAATAGGACGAGAGGATAAAGAAGAACAAAAGAGAATACGGTTAGTGCAGAGCAAATGGGTGGGGGAAAGAAAGGAAAGAGGTAAGGGAAATTATACCCATAGTTTGAAATGAAGGCATATGCCCCTTAGAGTTGGAGATTAAGAAATACTGGTCTAACCAAGTATGGGTTTTACAAAAAAGGATGTTGAGGATAGTCTTTTAAGCCTGAATGTGGTAAAACTGTTCACATCTAGAAGTGGAGTTCTCCCATAAGGAATATACGAAGTGAAGCTTGTGGTAATATGAGGGAGAAGCTAGGTGCTCAGCATAAAAGATATAAGTGTAAATTAATAGATAATATGAAATAGTGGCCAACTGGATGGGGGCAATCCCTAAACTATCCAACCACTCTTTGATCACTAGACTCGAAGGAAGATACAAGCCACAATGCATATGCTAAGAATTAAGAGAAATATAGCCCTTGGGCAGGAGATGGATATGCCTAGACATGGATTGAACTTTGAAGGAGTAGTTTTGAACATCAAAGAGGCCAAGGACAAATGCAAATTGATCACGAGAACAAATTACAATGACAGTAGGTTTATGAGAGGTGCTGGCCCGACTCAAAGTGTTAGGTGCAGCACTAGAAGAAATGGGTAACCAGAAAGAAAGGGGATAGAATTAGGTTGAACTAAGAGTCTCGCCTAAAAGTCACTAATAAAACTCAATTTTTGTACAATCTATAATTATTTAATTCTAGTGTACATATTACTCCCCAAACTAGTGTGTGTTTTACATTGAGAAACATGAGAGATATTTGATCAAGCACATGGTCGATAATGTCAAACCAGTATTTGATCAGATATATAATGGGAGACATTAAAATTAGGGGAAATCAACATAAGAATTCCTACCAACCATATAAAAAGGGAGAGGAGGACGAAAAAGAAAGCAAAATATATAATAAAAAGGGGGAAGAAATACTTACAGAGTTTATTTGTTAAAAAGTCAAAAAAGTTGAAACAATTGCTGGAAATCAAGAAACAGCTATCTTTGTAAGTACTGAAAGCGTGAAATGGAAAATGAAGGAATGCGAGTTTATATAGAAGGGAATAGACCTCAACCATTGAAGCTAAAATGGTACTCAAATCTTAATCATTGAAGAATAAGATAGCAAAAGGAATTCTCAAAATACGAACAAAATTCATGAACTTGAGCACCAATCATGACTTGATAGTGTAATGAGTATTTAATGCAAAAGTGATTGACTAAACAATTGAAAAGACGGATGAGAATTACAATCTGTCCTAACAGGCATCAGCATAGACTTAGGGCAAGTGGTACACCTATTTTTCACCTAAAAATAATGCAAAAAAAGCAAAGCGAAAAATCACTACAAACAACTACGCAACAAGAAAAGCACAAGTCATGAGTACACGAAGTTTTAGCATGTGGAATCAACACACTATAGAAAGAAACGTCCCAGAAGCTATCAAATCGGAATTGCACATGTTTCGGATAGACATACAAGACATCATGAATTCAGTACTATGCTACCATATACCTAAAGACTATAAGTCAACTAGCATAGCACACCATTGGACTGCGCAGCCTAGACCCACTATAAGTAAGATATTGAGGCACTCCTAAGGAACAAGGCACAGCCAAAGGCAAAACTATGCTAACTAAAATTGCTTAATCAAAACAGCAAAGGGCAGTAAACCATCATTTCCTACTAAGGACAAATCAAGGCACAACATAATAAACAGTTGATAGGTGGAAAGCATCCAACAACATAGTGCCAATATCAACATTTCAAAATCAAATTATCCCACCTAAACCAAATTATCCAGCCTAAATCAAGTCATCAGTCCATGGCACATAGCTAAAGTCAAGTCAATGAAGAACATATGGTAGAATCCAACGGTAGTAGTTAAGTATGAGGAATGGCATCAACAAGCCATGTGGCGTCTTTTCTTTTATAAAAGGAAAGGATTTAGTAGAAGAAGGAGTTCTAACTTTTTGAAATCAGAGAATAATTACTAAAAATGCTGTAAATAAAAGCTCCATTAAATTTTGTGCTTATACTCAAAACAATATAAAAGAGTGATTGATTTGATCCTTGGACATATGATTGCTTAATATCCAAACCATGTAAATATTTTGAGTCATTTTCTTTTCAGCTATTTTTTATATTTCCGTGTTGGATTTACATTTTTAAAATTAGATATAATTCAGCTAGGCATATTAACAAATAGTTAATATGCTTCCTCTTAATTGTGTAAGTACTCTGCTATACAAAAACCACTTTATATGACATTTAACAAATAGTTAACCTGTTAATTCATGTTTGTTTGAGCATACAGCAATACACCTAAACTTCTTCCTTTAGCACAGTGGATCTTTCAGTTCCATACTATGCCTTTTTTTGCTTTAAAGTAAGGAATGGGGTTGATATGCGTGGCATGCAACTTAGGTGAACACCCTCACATATCGGAATGAGTCCATGCGAATACTTCATGGTTCATTGTCGAAAAACCCTGTAAATTCCTTCTTCATCCTTAGACCAAGCTAAGAACCAACCTTGACTGCCTTCATAGGAGCATCTTCGACTATCTGGATTTTTGACCATCGGCTCTACTGGTCTCGCCTTTGCCTCATCGAGCTCGTTCTATAAATCTATTGCTTCATACTTTTCGCTATTACATCCAAGTCAAGACTCGGGTGGTTGTTGCTATGCATTTTGTGATTTAACATTGAGAGGCTTATCTGTTTTCTTTCGCTTCTCACTACACCTAGCTTCTCTGAGCTCAGCGACGCAGCACTCCCTTTCAGTATTTTGGTTTCCTTGAAGCACTTCAACTCCACTATCTATACGGAACTTCATAGTTAAACACCATAGACTAGAGAGATTCTGAAATCAGCCAAGATTGGTTGGCTCGAAAATGCATTATATGCAAAGTATCCATCAACTACTATAAATTTCTCAATCCACACAGCCCTATGGGTTTTATCTCCTGCAACAACCCCCATTCTATATGCATTTCTACGTATCGACCGATCGTATAACTTTTCTTTTCATACTTGAATGACTTCCAAATAGGTTATAACTTTGGGAAGCATCGTGTCTTTACATTTTGACCCTTAGGGATTTTATTGGATGGTTTTACGCTTAAAAACCTGTAAGGCATATTACTTTTGATAGCAACTGAATTAGAGTTCGAAAACATTATAAGGATACAATGGTTTCTCTTTCCTTAGAGTGGTCTAATGAGTTTTTGGTTTACCTTCTGGGAGATATGGCCATTTAAAGTTAGATAGTTTTCGGAAGGTTATTGGATCATTAGACTAAGCCCATACTTAGCACATTAACCCATTTCGTCATTTAGACTGACATGACATGATGGGACAACTTCTAATCACTCTTCCACGCTTCCCAAAGCATTCTAACCTCCATTAATTATCTCATTAACCAAAAAGTAGCCTAAACCTTACTTAAATTAGCGTAAGCAAGTCATATAAGGGTGATTAGTAAAGATATCAACAAAGAAGCATCATAGATTTAGGATTAGCACTTTGAGATTTGTGATCTTTACTTTGTCTGCCTCGATTTTCATGCACTTGGATGTTAGGTGAGTGATTTATGTCTATCGATATACTATGGATTTTAATAAAATATTAAATAACGTTTTAAAATGATTTTTTAAAGTTACATGTGATTTTGACCTAATCTTGACTTGCTTATGTTTTGAAAATGAATTAAATATTTTAAATTGAATATAGATCTAAATTGGTTCATTGGTGTTCTTTTGGATACCCCATTTTACAATTCGATTTTATTTTGACGATATAGTGATTGTATTGCATGTACGATGATTGTTCGGTGTTTATATGGTTGATATAATGTCTATTTAGTAATTCTGTTATGTTTTGTCGCTTAGGATAGGCATAAAGTATTAATGGAAACTTTGGAGATTCGATCGGATCTAGAGTGTTTTGAGTCGAATCGACGCAAACGAATCATATAGATGGTTAAGGAATTTGGAGTAAAGGGGGAACCAACTCAAAAAGTGCCAAAATGAAGTTAAGATTTTGGACAACCGATCATCACCGATCCATCATTATCGATCCATAATGACGATCGGTCCAAAAATACTTCAAAGAGCTTATGATCGATTTTGGGGTATATAATGGTGTGGACAAGCTGTGGAATTGATTACATGAAGGTTGGAGTTAGGATGGTTGAGATTTGGCATGGATCAGCCATGGTGGAATGGATCATACCCAATCCATTTTTGACTTCAAGAATTGAGGACTAGAGCTTCAAGGTTTGTGTGAAAAGACTTTGGGATTTTAAGGAAATGCTTAGGTAAACACGACATAGAGTGGGAAAGGGATTGGCTTAGCCAAAATGGTTAAGTCTTGAACCATATATGGGTCATACCCGACCTATATGGGTCATACCCGATCCATGTATGGGTAATACCTAACCCATGTGGATCTTCATGTTTTGGGGCCTGAGTGCTTAGGGCTTTAATGTGAGGAAGGGGCAATCTACTTCGGGCCAGTGGAGCTTTGATTTCGGGGAAGTGACTGGATTTCTTGGGGATGAAATATGATGATGAGCGATCACCAAAATGGGCCAAACCATGGTCTAATTGGCATGAGACCGATCCGAGGTTGTCATGGCACCATGTTAACCCCTTACCATCGATCGCCAGGTCGTTAGGTAGGAGGGCATCGAGTTATGGCGACAGGAAGTTTGATGTAGTGATTTACGAAGATGAAGTGGAGTCCCTAGAATGACTTCATGATTTATGGAGGTTGACTTCGGGCTTTGTGATAGCTAACTTATGGGCGTACATGGGAGAGACTCTAGGAACTAAGTGTAACATTCTAGGTTCCAAGGAATTGATGATGCGGCACACTTGATCAAGTACTTCAAGTGGAAAGTGTGTATATGGACTTAGTGATAGTCCGAAAGGGGCATGTTCAACTATGTGAAGCGATGGAGTAGCGTGCGTTCTACTCTTGAGTCATAGGCTGAAGGAATCATTGATAACTCTGGATGTGATGTGTGTTTAATATGGCAAGGGTATGTCAAGACTCTCACCTATGTACCCTAGACCTATGTGATGGTCTGGACTACTCGTGTGAGGGCAATACCTATGTGGTGGTATGTGATCGAGCACCAAATCTGATTATGATGTTATGAGTCGTCGGCCTATATGGAGGTCGTATGAGCTATCATATATTCAAGGGCATCTAATAGTGATGTGAGACCTATGTGATGGTCACTTTGATTGCCTTGTTTTCTATGTGTGCTATAGTTGTTGTGTTTTCTTTGATTGATGCATGGCTGTGATGGATGTCTTGTGATGTAGGTACTACCGTGTTAGATACCCCGACGCACCTATCCTTTACCCTGTGTGTTAGTACACCATATGATGATAGTTTATCATACATTTGTGTTTATGCGCTAGCTTATTTGATGTTGGGATAGGGCATGTTTGACTATACATACCTAGTATTCCTTATACTATATTAGCTTTTACAATATCATGAGATTATTTATCGCTCACACCAGATTGTTGTCAGACTCGAGCTTTTATGCTTTGCTTCTTATTATCTTGGGTACTCTTAAATGAGTAACTGGATAGCAAGTCCGGTATTAGCGCATGGAGCTATTCAGAGGATAAGTAGGAGGCTGGTGCTATTATATATGATATTATCTAAGTCTATTTGCTTATTCCATTATGCAGCGTTGTGGAGCTTTGTCGGTGCTACATTTTTTTATTAAGATATATATTGAGTTTTTTTCTCAGTTGTATAAACTATTACTATTTTGTATAACTATGTAGAACCTATGCTCTGATCTATGATGGTTCATATAGTTATATTTCTGTCTTGATTGTTCTATATTTGTTTCATTATTATATTTTATTCAATGCGCTGTGAGATATACGATAGGTTATCTATTGGAGTTCGATTACTTTACCACTTAACTATTGATAGCTGGGTACCATTACAATGCACTATACATGTGTATCGAGTACCAGTGGTGTAGAGTTAGTCATCACATTTATGCGTTATATGCAAAGTATCCATCAACAACCATAAATTTCTCAACCCACCCCTATGCAGTTAAAGCCCTGCTATTTTCCACTACACCCGCTAAATCAAGGCATTTTAGCATCCACTTTAGTAACTTAATATACAAAGGTTGATTTGAGTAGTTCTCTTTTAAACCAAATCAACAAAGTTTGGGTAGAGACTTAATTTTAAGGCATAAGTGCTCAATATTTGTTCAAAATCTATTTAGTCACCAAATCTAGTCTGCATAAATCATGATATTATTCGATTTTGTTATATAAAATTAAATAATATTTCTTTTTCCTACACAATGTGAGAATGAGAATGAATTAACTTTAAATATATGGTTTTATATCTAATGAAGCCTTCTGCGCCTCTACTATTTTCCTTTGTATCCCCATTTTATCCCCGCTATAACTTTTTGCATGCGACAACACACTATTTTTAACATCTAAAATTAATTATAACCGACGTCAAAATATGCTTATAATTGATTTCAAATATTAAAAGCAATGGACAGTGGGTAGATAAAAATTAAATAAATTAACAAATAATAAATAGAAAAAGGGAAACCTCACAGTGGACTTTTAAACATCAACATATACATATCTCAATCCAACAATTTAAATATTACTCAAATAAAATACTTCACATAATTTATGCATTTTATTACAACAATTATTAAGCAACACTTATTTAACTTTGGTGCAAGAGATATACCGAACCATCCTGCAGATATGACTCATTCCAAACCCTTTTGCTCATTCCTTTGCTTCTACCTGCAAATTTTCACATTTACATAGATACATACAATAAAGGGAAAAGGTGTCAACTATTTTTGGGGCTACCCCAACTTCTATACACCCTGACCTCAAGGAAACTGGTGCTTGTTGCATAAAAAAGATTATCTACGTACCCCTTCGGTCCTACATAGTTATATTTCCTACTCTTCTCCTGCATCCAAATACATATTAGTACATTGCAACCATAGCATTCATGCAACCATTACAACGATAAAAAACAATGTAACTAATACAACCATTGCAACCAATGCTAACAATAAAAGCAGAAAATAATATTCTTACTCATCCATCTTAACAAATCATCATATAGGGTAAAAAAAATAGCACACAGCCATCAATCATCAACGACATTCAATGCCAATCCCAATCATTAAACAAGAAGATAATAACTCAAATATACTTACATACATACTAATCATCCATTTTAGTAACGCATCAGCAATGTAAGTACAAATCATCAAATGTGGGCTAATTATCCCATCAACTGACACAAATCAATCATTAAATATGCACTAATCCAATCAATACCAGTGATTCGCAAGTGGGAGAAACCGATTTTTGGAGATCGGATGATGGTGATGAATGGGATGACGGTGTCGAATTTGGGGAGACAGACGGTTGTACGAATGGATAATGAAAATGGGATAGAAGCATGAGGGCTAAGGGGAAACGCAAGGGAATTTTAGGAATTCCAGAAAGACACGGTTGAAGCATGTGTATTGAATTTTCATTATTAGTAGTAGAGATTAGTGACACGATATCCATCATCAAATAACTATAATCAACTACCCATCAATTAGTAGTAATAACTGTGAAATATCGCACACTCATCAAAATGCGATACTATCATCAAACATTAATCATGTGTGATCAACTAACAGTCAATCACACAATCAACAATTACCAAAATAATATTTGCATCCATTATTATCTTAGGTATAAAAATCATTTTGTTATTGTTTATTATTTCATCCCATAATTATATCATTTTATCGAAATTAGTATTATTATTATTGAAAATATTATTTTATTTGTTAATAATAATTACATCCCAGGTCTCAATCTAAAAGTGATTCCTATTATTATTTATGAATTTTCCCAAAATTTCAAAAATAATAACCTTATTTAAATCCATACTTCTAGTTTTAGTAAATTTGTTAAGTCATTGTTATTTATAGAAACCACCTAAAATCTATAAATAACCTTATTTATTATTTATTTTACTAATTCTCTCATTATTATTTTTCATCGATATTCATATTAAATCTCTTTAGTTTACCCCAAACATTACTATTTATCTCAAAATAGTGTAATTTTCACAAAAACCATATTATTATTTATAAAACCTCACTTTATTCAATTATAATAATAAACATTCTAAAATAAGTTTAAAGTATATTCTCCATTATTATATATAGATTTCGCGAGAAATTTAGAACTAATAACCTTCTTAAATTTTTCTAGTTTATTTCATTTATTTTCATCCAAACACTGTTATTCACAAACACTATACAAAATCCAACGCTTACAACTAATTTTCGATTTTAAAAGCAGTGGACCATGGGTAGATAAAAATTAAATAAATTCTAAAACAATATATATAAAATGGAAACCTCATAGCAGAATTTTAAACATCAACGTATAAATATCTCATTTAAATGATTTAAATAATACTAATAAAATAATCGCATAATTTACACATTTTATTATGACAACTATTATTTAACAACAGTGCATGAGATATACCAAACCATCCTACAGATATGATCATTCCAGACCCTTTTGCTTCCACCTGCAAACTTACACATATAAATATATATATATAAACTAAAGGGAAAAGTTGTCAACTATTTTTGGGGCCGCAGCAATTTCTATACACCCCGACCTCAAGGGAACCGATGGCTATTGCATAGAAAAAAAACTGCCTACATACCCCTTTTGGGGATCAAGCCCTGCTCTTTCCTACATCCGAATACTTGTTAGTATATTGCAACCATAGCATCCATGCAACCATTGCAATGTTCACAAGCAATACAACCAATACAACCATTGCAACCATTGGAATCAATGCAACTAATGCAAATAGTAAAAGCAGAAAATAGTATTCTTACTCGTCCATCTCAACAAATCATCATATGGGGTAAAGATAATAGTAAAAGCACACAACCATCAATCATCAATAACATTCAATGCTAATCCAAATAATTAAACAAGAAGATAACAACTCAAATATACATACATATTAATCATCCATTTTGGTAACGCATCACTAATGTAAGTATAAACCACCAAATGAGTGCTAATTATCCCATGAAGTGACATGAGTCAATCATCAAATGTGCACTAATACAAACATTAGTGACACAACATCCATCATTACATAACTGTAATTAACTACCCATCAACTAGTAGTAATGGTAAAATATCGCATACTCATCAAAATGTGATACCATCACCAAACATCAAACATGTGTGATAACTACAACTAACAGTCAATCACACGTTCAACAACCATCAAAATAATATTTGCATCCATTATTCTCTTAGGTATAAAAATCATTTTGTTATTGTTTATTATAAAATTCTATTTGTTTATTTATCCTAAAAATAATACCATTTTTATTATTATTTAAAATCACGTTTATTTATTATTAATAATAACTTCTCAAGTTTCAATCTAAAAGTAATTTCTGTTATTATTTATGAATTCCCCCAAAAATTTATAACTAATAAACTTATTTAATTCCATACTTTTAATCTTAGTAAAAAAATTAAGTCATCGTATATTTACAGAAACCACCTAAATCTGTAAATAACCTTATTTATTATTTATCTAACTAATTCTTTCATCATTATTTTTCGTTAAAGTTAATATTCATATTAAATCTCTTTAATATACCCCAAAACTAGTTCATTACTATTTATCTCAAAACAGTGTAGTAACAAAAACCATGGTATTATTTATAAATTCTCACTTTATTGAATAATAATACTAGTAGTAATAAACATTTCCTGATAAGTTTAAAGTATATTCTCCATTATTATATATAGATTTCCCCATAAATTTATAAATAATAACCTTATTAAATTTCTCCAGCTAATTTCATTTTATTTCATTCAAACAGTGTTATTCACAAACACTATACAAAATCCATATCTCATATTATTTATCATTTATTTATCCAATCTAACTAATTTCACCCATTTTATATCAATCAATTACATGCAAAATTTAAATAAATAATTGATTATAATTAAACATCCAATAAAAAAATAATAAATAGTCAACATGGCATAACATATCCAACATAGTCGCAATATCATATAGTTATCAATATATCACAACACATATCAATAATTATAATTTTTCCATCAAGAGATATTTATTTTATAATTTAAATTCAATTAATTAAACTAAGTAATTCATACCAACATTTTTTTCCAACAGTCTTCAATCTCAACAAAACTAGCGCCAAATCAACTGGAATTCTACCACGAGTCCAACGGAAGAAACCATGCATGAATCCAAGTTTGTATGCAAAAGATATAGTGATTAGAAGATTGATGATTTAAAACAAAAATAGAATATTAAATAAGAGCATAATCATAAATATTACTTCTCCTCCTTCTTTTCAGGACTGCCCACTTATAACCAACCAACCGCCGACTTAAGGTTGCAACCGCCACCATACACCTCCGTTCGCCAATTCAACTTCAATGCTAGCCTACCCATCATTGCAACGACCTGGCCGACCCCACTGGAGCCACCACACCGCCCTCTTTTGCCTCCGTCGTGGGTGAAAAGATGGCCGAAAATCAGCTAATTTCGGCAAACCACGACACATCTAGACTATTCCATTTTGATAGATCCACTCCCTTTAGCCTCCTCTACACACCAGCACCCTCCAATTATCCTATGGTTGTCATTTCGCCATTGATCTCAAAACCCTAAAATGGATTGCTAAGGATAAATCGCCAATTTCCAGCCACCTTGAATGTCTTACCCAAAAACATGCCTACTCCATTCATTAAGAGCTTTCCAACGATATATTATTCGATATTTTTTGATAATTTGATTTTTAATCACTATTTAAGTAATTTACTAATCGCCATTAGTGAGCAATGAGGTTTGCTTTCAGGATTAGGGAAGAAAACTAAGAATAGAAGTAACGAATAAGGTTTTGTAGCCTCACTTATATAGTTGTTAGGCTAGGTTATGAGCTACATATCCAGTTTGACCTGAAATAACTACGTATGTTGTTTAAATACCGTAACACCTCTATTTCGCAAACCGTAACTCCAAATATATAAAAATTATACATCAGATCTATCAGCTTTAAAAGACCATCACAACAGTTATAAATATGACATCCAATTTACTCTTCTACTAAAAGATTATTTTCAATTACTTTAATATTAAAAGCGTAAAATTTGCGGATCGTTACATTGCACCTCTACCACTATAGAACTGCTAAGCGCTTTAACTGCACAGACCTATACAGTCTTATGGAGCTTGTCACATAATTGCACTTTTAAACTAGTATAACCTACCGAAGATGTTACCACTTTGGGTAAATCCTATAAGCGAGAGTTGCATGGCAACAAATCCTTTGTATTCAGTCTCTTTTCATTAAAAGCATTTTAAAACAAAATGTTTACTGAGGTTTTGATGTCAATCAATCCTCGATGAATAGTAGCTGGCTAAATCTTGGCCGCTATCACCATTAAATCCAATGTTGGTGCCTCGATCCTATTTGCATCTCTATTTCGAAAAACTATATCATGGCCCATCCACTTTAACTATTTCATGGAAACACTGTCCTCGATAATGTAGCATGTCTCTCGCAGGGAATGCTTCAAGGAACTCTCGTACCTTTCCATCTCATTCCCACTCTTCTTCAGTGGATGTAGACCTTTAGAAATAGTATTTATCACTAAACCTCCTTCGAGTGAATGGGTACCATCCTCGCTCGTGCCTTCTCTATCACCCCAAGGTGGCTATCTTAGGGGTTTGTTATTTATCTCCCTGGCCTCTTGGGGTTCTTTACATTTCAAGGTTCTTCATATACTGAAGCAGTTGTTTCTTCCTTATCAACTCCTCAATCATATGTCTATTATTCATTCTTATTGTACCTATAACACCTCAGAAATTTAACAAAAATTCAGACATAATTTAATAAGAAAACTAAATTAAAGTAAAACAAGGACTTAAAAGCAAATTTCCACAGACATCGAATTTGGCTATCAAACATGCTCCATTAGGTTCATAGCGATTTTCCAGATGATTTTCATATGTGACACTCCGAAATCCAAGTTAATATGGAGAATTTACGGACGTTAAATTGAATTAGAAATTTAAACTCAAAACTTTAAAAATTATAGGCCACCGGTCGACCCGTAAGGGTTCATTTTCAACCGGTAGCGGTCCACCCAGGCATGAGGAGCGTCGACCTGCACGAGTGAAAAATCGAGCATTGTCGATTTTCTGATGACACGTTGAATGAACAAAATTTGTTGCTTGGGAACGAAAAGTATGATGAAAGGGCCAAATTTTCTGAAAATATTCCCTAAGCTAATCTATTGGCCCAAACTAAAACCATATCCCTATAAATTCTAAGCTAATGGAACCCTAATTCTCACATAAACAATTACAGTAACCAAATTGTGCCAAAATTTTCTCTCAAAACTGCAGAAATATTTATAAATCAAATCAATTCAAACTAGAAGAATATAAGAGATTAAATAAAGGCAGATCAAGGTGGAGCTATCGATTTGGGAGGACGATTCTCGGGCGCAAGTATTAGGAAGAGCGTAGGCTTGAGGTAAGTGGGCACAACTTTGTTAAGTTGATTATTGTAGTTAGTTTAAACTAATTGATTAGAATGTTAAAGAACCCTAAATTTAATATGTTAAATTTAAATTGAATATGCTAAAACCCTAGATTTGAATCTAAAACCCTAGCTTTAAATTTTTAGTAAATTGTTAATTGGAAATTGATGCATATACTCCTTTTTCTCTTGAAATTAGAAACCCAAAATCAATAAACCCTAAACTTAATTGCAAAATTATTGCTTTGATTGTAATTAGGGTTCACTAATCACTATACGACTTGATGATTAACCTGTAAATAATCGATAATTAAAAGGATGTAGAAACCCTAATTTATAACGCAAACGGTCGACCATAGAACCCTGGCAGTCGACCGTAGGGTAACAATGGTCGACCGTTCAGGACAAAACTGGAAAATTGAATCTCGGCCTGAGGCCCAAATATATAAATAAAATTATGTAAAACTTGAATTGTTATGGCCGATTTAAGGGCAATTGGATGCATGTTAGGACTTGGAGGGAAGCTAGTTCTCTAGGAGTGAAATCTAATTAGTGGCAATGTTGTGTAAATATTATTTACCCAATATAGAATAGTAATCGATTCGAGGCGATATTTTTTTTCAAATGGCACTCATAGAAGGTTCCAACGGTGGACGTGCAGTTGGCACGGATGCTTGATGGAGTGGGTCTAACACTATGGGAGGTCCTAACATTCACAAATTCCTTATGCACATGATATAAGTAGAGAGGAGGACATGGAGCGTGCGATAAGAGGTCAACGCTATGATCGAGAGGTGGAAATGAATGCAGATGATGAAACTTTCCGTTGAGTCGACATTTTGGGTTCTTCCTCTTCGAGCTTAGTGAGGGAGAATGTTCTAGTAGTCTAGTGGCGATGATAGTAGTGGAAATTTATGTCCATGGTAGCCTAGTTGCGGTGTCTTCCATTGTTAGTAGCCAAAAGGACGGCGCCTTATATATTGAGTAGCTCTAGGAGTAGTGGCTGATTGTTAGACATGAGATTCGATCTATTGTATTAGCCTACACAAATTATAGTATATGAATGTTTTAGATAAGAATCCTTATGTAACAGACCTTAGGAATTCATGGGCACTTATTTCACATCCTATATCTTTTAGAGTAGTATTAAAGTAACTGCATATGATCATCATATTTAACTTGTACTCATTCACCAGACTTTATGTCTGACCCATTCTTTTTCCATCTTTTTTCCCTACCACGGGTGGATAGGGCAGTAGGTGACTGGCCCATTCGAGATACTTGAAGGGTCGAGCTTATAATCGAAGTTTGCTTTTATCCTATTTTACTCTCCATCTAGCTTATCAGTACAGTTAATCTCTTTTGTCATACTTGGAGTGATATTTTCTATGTACTATATATTGGATCATATAATGGTTTTTTGAGATTGTGATTTCGATATTTTCTGTGATGGATATTTTTCTATGTTATATGTTTTATTCCTTCCACTGTGAGTTCTGAATGTGTACTGTATCTTAGATTATATATGTTTATATTAGTCTCTATATTGTGACATGTTATAAACCACAACGATCCGCATTTCTCGGCATGACATGGTCCAAAAGTCACACTAGGCTTTGGATCAGCGGGTCGGGAGGTGTGGGTTGTCACAGTTGGTATCAGAGCATAGGTCCAAGGTTCCTTAGGAATTAGGACCATATTGAAAGAACATATTTGAAAAAGAAAGATTTTTCCAAAGGTTTTCCAAAAATGTTTTTCGAAGTTTTTCGAATGGATTTTTAAAGTATACATATATATATAAGTAAATATTTTTCGAAGATCTTTTCTAAAGATTTTATACTCTCTCATTTTCATGTCTATACTATCGTTGATTTGTGCCTATGTTATCTATCTTATCAATGGCAATAACATCTATAAAGAGTTGGTAATAGAATTCTTAAAATTCATAGATAGAAGATGAGTGATCCCGTAGGTTCAGGCTCAGGCAACGCAACTGAGATTCCAGGTGTGAACAATCTAATTTGGTTCCGCCGATATCTCTAGCCGAGGGGACATGCCATGCTTAATGCCACTAGAGGACCCGTAGAGGAAGTGATGGGTGCGGCTCTCCACTTATGGTTCATAGCGATTTTCTAAACGATTTTTATATATGACACTTCGAAATCCGAGTTAGTATGGAGAAGTTATGGATGCTAAATTGAATTACAAATTTAAAATTCAAAATGTTAAAAACCATAGGCCGCTTGTCGACCCATAAGGGTTCATGGTAAACTGGTAGTGATTGACCCAAGCACGGGGGCAATCGACCCGCATGAGCGAAAAGTCAAACATTATCGATTTTTTGATGACGCGTTGAACGAACGAGATTTGCTGCTTGGGAAAGAGGTGTATAATGAGAGGACCAGATTTTCTGAAAATATTCCATAAGCTAATCTAAAGGCCCAAACTAAAACCCTACCTCTATAAATTCTGAGCTGATGGAACCCTAATTCTCACATAAACAATTACAGTAACCAAACACTACCAAAATTTTCTCTCAACCCTAAACTCAAAAATTTCTAAAAACCAAATTAATTCAAACTAAAGGAATAAAAGAGATTAAGTCAAGGCGTAGCTATCGATTTGGGGGGACAATTCTCAAGCGCAAGTGTTAAGAAGAGCTTAGGCTTGAGGTGTGTGAGCATAACTTTGATAAATCGCATCCTTCAATTGTACATAATGCACCCTAAATTGGCTCAAAAACTTATTATCCAATTAATCATAAAACCCGATGGATCCCGGCTAAAGCTTGTTGAATACATGGTCGCTAGCTCCTCTAGAAACAAAGGGAAACATCTGCATTCCACAAAGTCACCGACTCTAGCAACATTCGTATGCCGGTCATACATAAGAAAATGTTGCATAGGATAGGTTAGTCCATTATACATTAGCATGGATGGCATTGTGAACCTTTATGGATACTATGCTGCTCTACTCTACACGGTAAGCGGATTCCAACTAGAGGTAGTCTCCTAATCATCCTCGTGATTCTCTCTTTGGAGAAATCATCTTATTGCATCATTGATAATTTCATCACCTCCTTCAGTCCGCCCTTAACGATGGTCATCGGTTGCATCACCGTTTGCTAGATTTCACAAATGACTAAGATGTTTGCTGCTCGAGCGATCACAACTTGCAGTCTGATGCTTAGGTCTCCCTATTCTGGGGAGATTATTCATCTTGGCCTATTTTCCTTTGACTCTATCTTTCCTAACAACATCCCTTAGATCGCTCTCTCCCATAAGCACTTTCGTTATCACTCTTTCCTGTTCTTCCATCAATAGGGCTTACATCATGATGCTAACTCCTTCCGGTGCCATGATTTCGATCACCATCATGATGTGATCAGTCGGTACCGATCAATGATGGATCAGTACTGATTAATCTACCTAGAGTGTTTGCGCCAGGGCTTAATTTCCTTCATCATTCCCCCAACTATATTATGATTTGTCTTACGCCTTCCTGCAGAAATCCCTTCATTGGATACATCTAAAGAGTTCGTCCTTCCTTCATGGTCTCTAGCACAAGATCCTTCTCCTTAAGGGGCTTGCATCATCATGTCAAATTGCCTAGCCAACTCCGCCATCAGCATCTAATTATGTTGTTTGCATTTGTTGATGGGCTTTAGCAACTATCCCTTCCAACTCCTCTATAGTAACAAGATACAGTAGAGGTAACATAGTTCCTTCGCTTGCACTTTGTGTTTCCTTCACCAACATCCCTCCAGCTTGATTTCTCGATTTCTTCTGTGGACCTGTTTGATCTGAACTCCATGTAGACTTAAATCAAAATAACACAAGATATCTAGCTTGAGTTCAATTCTTAGTGAAAGCAGAAAAGATTATGAGAGGCAATACCACTGGATGTGATTATTGGTTATGATTTATATAATATTCTAGTCTTTGATTAGGATTATGGTAGTTCTAATCCAACAACTCAGATCAAATTAATAGAAATAAATGAAAATATGCAAAAAAAAGGAATAATAAAAAAGGAAAGAGAAGACGTACAATTTATTGTCGTTTGTCTATGTCTATGTCCGCTTTCAAGATGCTTTATTTCTACTTATATACAAGTTTCTAGAAGTAAATACAATTATAATCTCGAAACTCGGTAGAGAACTATAATGATAGCACTTTCCCTTAGATATAATATAACAGAGTGTCAAGTCCTTCTCTATTGCATGTAGACCCATATTTATGGCTATAATAGGCTGTTACTGGGACATACGTCATTAATCTTCTCTATAAATATGGAACAACTCGACTTTTCCACCCTCGAATGTTGACACTAAATACATTCACGATATTCGTGTGCTGAGCACCCAAGTGCTAAAAAGATAGAAAGTTAGGGTAAAATAAAAAAAGAATAGAAAATGAAAGAAAGAACACAATATAAGAATCTCACAACGGAACGGTAATATATAATATCAAAGGAACGATACAATGAGTTGCTCTAAATACAGAAATATCAAAGTTACTGAAACCTAAGTACTATTATCAGCCTGGACAGTTATAACAACCTGTCCTCACATATGCTGATACATAAAATACAGAAATGCAGTGGAAACGAGAATACTACGAACGGTAATCATCCAGCTCTTCTCCATAAGCTCCAAGGCGTCTGTAGCTAAATCTGGAAACATACACGAGGTTGACCCGAGCATTATAAGAAAATAACACCGGATCAGTATGGTAAACTAGCGTGAGAAACTCAAGAAATAAGAGTGACATAAACCTTTTTGAGACCATATGGATTACCACAATGGTTTTCCCCTCAAATAAAACCAATCATTCATTAAGTTTAACATATAGTGATATGATAGATGATGTCTGGTGTGTAACACATAAATCATATCAAATAACTGCTGCGTGAATGCCACAACAGTAATAGGAATACAATCAATATCGCTAAGGCACATTCGTATATGGATTGTTTTTCGCGAAGATGCCTCCAGTAAACTGAAGTGGATCTCCAAATGACAAGGATTAGAAACTTCCTTTCGAGCGTCGTATATCTCTAGATAAGATATACTCTAAGGTAAACACAACTGCCCAAAGATGAACTATGTTGTATCAAGTATCAACAACTCCTATGCGTAACATATCAATAAGCATACTCTAGATATGAAGTTGATATACCCTCATGGATAAGCTAAACCCAAGATTATGCATCCTTCTCTGGTTTTAGTCATTTTCAATGTCGAGGCTACGTTCGGCATCTCTCACACGAGTCTTCATCACTCGATCAGTACACGAATCCCCAATTGGATTCCTTTATCTTGAACAGATCATGAATCACTACATGGATTCGAGCATCCTGAATAGATCTCGAACCTCCACATAGGTTCCCCGCATAAGTCCTTCGGTAAATATTAACGCTGACTATTCCCTTGGACTTAACCTTAGGATAGACAGTTTAACTTTATAACATTCCACACCATAACCATTTCCAGAACATAGATCGTGTATATGCTTTTGAAGTAATCACGGGTTTTGAGTCATCTCATATAAGTACACTCTTCCCACTTATCGGACTCTCCAAAACCAATCGACGAATTCCCGATTAACTCAATTTTGGTTCTCTCAAAAGTAAGCGAAAGCTAGAGACTTTCGTACCAATACTCCTTCTTGGGGTTCTTATTGGTATGAAATCACGAAGTCTTTCAATAACTTCCTAAGTCAATATTAGATCAAGTTTGACAATCGACTGATCGATTATCTAGTCAAAACAATTGCTTATATAAATCACGATTCATATGCTTAACTCGTTTTCAACATTCCAACTTAACTATGCATCGTTCAAGAGTGAAGCCAAGTAAGTTAGAGCACTGGTTGCATCAAAGCCTTGCCTAGACACTTCATTCTTGAATCTTACAAATAGATAAATCTACCTCTTCGGTTTTTAGTGTTAAGTATAGTATTAACGATTTCCATAAACAAGAAGAAATCAACACGATTAAGACGTTTCCGACATTTTCCGACTTACTATTCCTCGATTAAAAGGGAAACCGGTAGGTTAGATCTCTATTGCTCCATCCCTACTAAACATCAATCTTAACTCTCATAAATAGATAAGCCCTACTTCGTCAGCTTTTAGTGTTAAGCATAGTTAATTACTTTTCAACCAAATAATTAAACAATTAACCAATTGGCCATTTTGCAATTCTAACCCCTTTTCGAAAACACTTGTATATACTTTAAGAATACCTAAAAATACTTATAATAGGTTTTAAAACATTTATCCAAAATATTAATTGAAAATAACAACTTTACCATTTTCCTTAAAAACTTGAAAATGACATGTTTTCTATATATTTTAAAAAAATATCTCTCCTTAAAAAATTCACAACTAATTATTAAAAATTCTTAAAGATCTCAAACCACTTCTGAAATACTGTAATATGAGTTAGTAAACAATTGTAAAAATAATGAAATAAAATACTTAAATCTAAATATCTTTTCAAACCTTTTAAAGTCCAAAAATAAGGCTAAACAGGGCAGTTTTGCACAAGTGAAGTTTGGCCACTTTTTAGATGTTACTTAACTTTTTACTATTCAATCTTTTAATAACAACAAACATACATATAAAAAATTATAAATATGGCGAGGATCTCTCTACAAAGTTCCATAGAAATCGCCAAAAACAAGGCAATTCACAACCGCATCTATAGCGACTACGCTATAAGTGCACTTTCAAATCCAAGTCCGATCTAAACCAAAGTCTATCTATAACCTATGCTTTGTTCAAGGTCTTGTCACAAGTCATATAAGTCCATTCCAAGTCCATTCAATTCCATATACATGGATCACATATGTCATTTACTTTTAAAGTAAGAATTCAAACCACTGTTTTAACATATGTCAACAACAATTCAAACAACTTATATACAATCAACACAACATATGTATGTGTTATATTTTCATTAAAAGTGAGGTGTTAACTCACCTTTGATCCAACAAACAACTTAGATCCAAGAACCCTAGCCCGTACCCAAGCTAGCAACCTCCTTTCCTTCCTTTCTTCTCCTTGCTCCACCTTGCATTTACCTCTAAACCACCCTAATAGCTCACAGCCTACGGATGTAGGGTGAGATGTGCTTTGCGTCTTTCAAAAAAAACAAGGTACAAGGTCTTCTAATGTTGTTCCAAGGTTCCACTCCAAGTTTTAGTTGATTTGGATTTGATTTTCAATAATTTTCTTTAGGACATGAGTGAGGAAGAAGAAGAAGCCATTGATTTTCAACTCTAAGCTTTGTAAAATTTTATGAATGGTAACTAAGGGTATGCACCTCCTTATATAGGCTTAGGAATGGTGTTTCTTAAGCTCTAACTCACCCCCCTCCCCTCCTTAACTATGCCATGGAAGCTTCACTTTCCATCACTTCTCCTTTAAGTCACTTCTCCTTTATGCATATTACTCTTGTACACTTCATAATATCTCTTATTCATATGGAAGCTTCTAGAAAATTCCAAACTTTATGAAGAGTTGTGTGTTAATTAGTTTCAAATGTGTTCATTTGATCATTAGTCAGGTCTATAAGAGTTCGAACAACTTATATCTAGCGAAAAGCTGTTTATCGATAAATCGATTTTTGGGCACATTATCGATTTTTCTTCGAAAAATATAATTTTGTAAATAAATTTCAAAAACAAGTTTCTTATCTTTATTCATTAATTAAATGATGTATAATAAGGTTATAAAATCATATTTATAATGCTTAATTATATTTCAAAATGTTTCGATATTAGAAGACGAAGTGTTCGAATTTCCAGGTCGCTACATTCTCCCCTACGTAGAACGTTTAGCTCTCAAAATTCAAACAAGAACGATAATCAAAGAAGATAAATGAAATAATATATATATATAGCATACTGCTGAAACTATATACAAACTAAATTGCAAACCGAAATGCATTCTAAGCAACTCCACCTCAAGCATTGAGCACACTACAAAAAATATACGATACTAAGATAAGAAGAAATCCCTAGTCCATAAGCAACTCTGGATGGATCTCCTTCAAACTGTCCTTTATCTTCTTTGTACCACCTCGAGCATCCTCGCTCCATGACACTTCTAACCTTAACAAAAGAATAAGGACACAAATACTCAAATAGTATTCACAATTACTAGCAACCAATTCTCATGGTTCGCTTAGGTTCAAAACTCTCTCATCGTCCAAGACCAATAAACAGTACACTAAGCATACCTTACTGTTGGGTGAGATTCGACCGGACCAAGCCCTCACCGAACAGGCCTACTGCCGAACCAACCCATCTCCTCACCAATGCCGAACCAACTTTCCTCCAAGCACTGCCAGACCAAACTCCCTCTCCAAGTACTACCGGACCAAACCCAACTTCTTCACCGAATCAACTATCACTGCCGGACCACTCCCCTGCCGAACCAAATCCCCTCTCCTCCATTACCGAACCAAACCCTCACCGGACCAGCTCCACCAACTCCACCACCGGACCAGCTCCACCAACTCCACAACCGAACCAATCCACTGCCGAACCAAGACCTCATCTCCACCCATCTACTACCGAACCAAGGCGATGCCGAACCAAATTTGCCAGGCCAGATTGTATCAGCCCGGGCCCATCAGCAGCTGTATACATCCAAGACCCCTACCCCCAGCCTCACTCTATAAATAGAGGGGCAGGGGTACAACAATGGGGGACAAGTTTTGAGAGCTCAAGCACGGAGAGAACTTTCAAACAACTTTCTTTTACTTGTATCAAAGCTTTGTACTTGTAATCAAAACAAGAGAAGAGAAATAACATATAAAGTGGACGTAGGCACATTCTGGCTGAACCACTATAAATTTGCGTGTCTTTTTACAATTTAGCCCCTGCTTTTCATATATTTGCATAAATCACTCAAATCACTAAGAACAACATAAGATCTACTAAATCATACAACTTTGAGGTGTTTGTCCATTTTTTGTGCAAACATTTTTGGTGCTTTCATTGAGAGATAGAAGCTCGAAGCTTCAGCTTCATCCACTTAACAGTTTTCCTAACAGCATCGTTCGCTACTTGGAAAACATGCCTCCCAAACAGAGAAAAGATGTTAACAAAGGAAAAAACATCGCATCCAGCAGTCTTCCAGATCCAGCTGTCACGAATCAAGTAAATCGTCCTCCTCCGGCAGCAGTAACAAATGAAGGACAGGCTAACCCAACCACTCCTGCCACAGAACAGCCTGCAGCAATTACTAGGGCAGATTTGGACAGAGTTATGGTTGAAGTAACTAACTGCTTCACGTCCCAGCAGGAAGCCTTGGTGGACCATCTCATATCACGCTTAAGGGACGCTGAAGAATCCAACCGCAACACTGAATCATGGGGCGAGTCCCAGTCTGGAGGATCTCAGAGACAACAAAGATCTTCCTTCTTCGAAGGAGCTAACGGCAGAAGTAGCCATGGTAGGAGCCGAGACCGAGCACAGCCCGAAGTTAGGCCTGAGGAAACGTTTGGTACTGAACCCAACGGGGGAGGTACCGGACGGAGGTCAACTGTAGCTGAGCCTGTCATACTGCCTAACCATGGAAACGCCAATGAACGGGGCCGAGCTAGAGTCCAGCCCGAAGTTAGACCCGAGGAAGTGCTTAGATCAGAACCCGGCAGGGGAAGATCAAGGCAAGGACCAACTGTAGTTGACCTTAGCATGCTCCCAGAAGATCAAAGGCAGCCACTGGAAAATATGAGGAATGATAGACGATACCATCCCTACAGGTCATCTGGACGGAATCAATCCCACAGAACAGAACCAAACTCATTTCTATCTGCTCCAAATTCTGATGAAAGGATGGCACGCTTATTCAGAGAGTGTGTCCAACGGGAGCAAAGAGATCGAGGGATAGGCGCTAGGGTAACCAGCCCTTTCGCCCGCAATATCGAAATTGCTATCACCCCCCGAGAATGGAAGATGCCAACAATGGAACCCTACAAAGGAACCTCCGACCCCGTTGTACACTTACAGAGGTACACGCAACATATGCTCATGAGTGGGGCGACAAAGGGAGTACTGTGAAAATGCTTTCCGCTCTTCTTAGCAGATCTTGCTACCTCCTGGTTCTGTCACCTACCCCAGGGATCCATCAGCTCGTGGGAAATGTTGAAAGAAAAATTTATCAGTCAGTTCCGCATTCATGTGGAGCAACCTAAGGATGCTTATTCCTTATCCAGCGTCAAACAGAAACCTGGAGAGAAGCTGCGCAATACCTAACCAGATTCAACGCCGCAGCAGCCGCAGTCCAAGATGCCGATGAGAAGCTTATCCTAATGGCCCTCTGTAGTGGTGTGCATCCGGACACTAAATTTGCTAGAAGGTTGACAAAAGAAAAACCAGCTACTTTACCCGATTTCTTCCATGAAGCCGGGAAATACATGAGGCTTGAGGATGCTGCCGTTGAGGGGCAGTCAGGACAGCAAAATAAGACAACCCATAGCAACGCCCCCGCTGTGGCAAGGGACGTTCGAAGAAATGATTCCAGAGACAATGCTGGGGGCAAGAAGGGAGAAAAGCGCCTATATCGGCCTGGGCCGAGATTCGACACTTACACTCCTTTGAACGAGACCGTCGAAAATATCTTCCTTGCCACCCAAGGCGAAGTTAGATATAAACGCCCACCATACAAAAAGGAATCAGATAACACGCAGAAATCTGGAAAGTTCTACCGCTTCCACGAATCTCACGGGCATGATACCAATGAATGCCATCATCTCCGGGATCTGATTGAGGAACACATCAGAAGGAAGAAACTGGAACGTTATGTAAAAAGTCAGGACAGGACTCCAGCTCCTGCCAATGAAAACCCAAGGCTACCCTCACCGGACACCGGTAGAGGAAACCGCAACACTAGCAGCTCTAGTCAAGAGAAAATAGTGGTCCATACCATCTCAGGAGGACCGCACATCGCGGACAGAAGCTGGAAAGAGATGGAAAGGTATGGAAAGTCGCTTAGAGACAATAAAGACTATGTCAATTCGGTTATAGAAGAGCGCCACCCGAAGCGGAAAGAAAGTAATGACATCACATTCGGTAAGCGTGACCTAGAAGGAAGGCAGTACCCTCACATGGATCCCATGGTCATCTCCGCCCGACTCGGTCCCGCCGAAGTTTACCGAATCCTGGTAGACACTGGAAGCTCAGTAAACATCCTGTTCAAACACGCATTCGACAAAATGAAGCTATCAATGAAGGATGTATCTCCCTGCGATAAACCACTACACGGTTTCACTGGGGATGCTAAGATGCCCCTCGGGCAACTGGACCTCTTTGTTGAGATTGGAAGTCATCCCCGCTCCATTGTACGGAAGCAGACGTTCGTGCTAATAGAAAACCATTCGGCCTACAACGCCTTCTTAGGAAGACCAGCCTTGTCTGACTTCCAAATTGTCCTAGCCCCATGGTGCCTAAAGATGAAATTTCCAACAGACAATGGAGTAGGGGAAGTGGAAGGAGACCAGAACGTTGCTCGAGACTGCTATATGACTGAACTTCGCAACAACCACAGGAAGGATAAAGGGAAGGGTGTAGAGATTGCCCTCTGCACAAAAAGTCTAGAAGCATAGCAACTAAAGAAAGCCCATCCTCTTTGATATACCAGTGACCCTTTCAATGAATTAGACCCTAGGGACAAAGAGGAGGAGGCCACCGCCGAGCCTGCAGAGGCTATGGAGTTTATATATGTAGACAAGCACGACTCAAGTAGACTATTGAAAATTGGGTCCCAACTAAAAGCCGAATTGAAGGAACAACTCATCGATTTTCTCCGCCACAACTTGGATGTATTCGCATGGTCACACGCTGACATGACCGGAATCTCCCCCGACATAGCCTGCCATGTATTAAAAATTGATCCTACCAAGGCACCTGTAAAACAAAGAAAGAGAAGTATGGGGGCAGAGCGATCAGCAGCCCTCGATGAAGAAGTAAAGAATCTACTCGCCAATGACTTCATACGAGAAGCTATCTACCCGGAATGGATCGCCAACCCGGTGCTAGTAAAGAAGGCTAATGGGAAGTGGCGAACATGCATTGACTTTTCCAACCTAAACGACGCCTGCCCAAAGGATTGCTTCCCACTTCCCAGAATCGACCAACTTGTAGATAGCACAGCCGGGCATGAGCTCCTATCTTTTATGGATGCATACTCAGGATATAACCAAATTCCTATGCATGCTCCCGACCAAGACCATACTAGTTTCATCACTGACCGGGGTTTATACTGCTATAAGGTAATGCCTTTCGGACTTAAAAATGCAGGAGCCACCTACCAGCGCCTCGTCAACAAGATGTTTGCAGGGCTAATAGGACAGACTATGGAAGTATATGTGGATGACATGCTGGTGAAGTCAAGGAAAGCCAAAGATCACGTAAACCACCTAGGCAAAATGTTTCAAGTACTCCGCCAGTATGGAATAAAGTTGAATCCTCTAAAATGCTCCTTCGGAGTGTCATCAGAAAAGTTCTTAGGATTCATCGTTCATGCCAGGGGGATTGAAGCGAACCCTGAACAAGTCCGAGCGCTAAGGGAGATCAAGATACCTTCCACCCGAAAGGAAATGCAAAGCCTAAATGGAAAAGTGGCCGCCCTAAGCCGATTCATCTCCAAGGCAATGGACAAGTGCGTCCCCTTTTTCGAAGCTCTAAAGAAAGACAAAGGAAAGTTCGAATGAACTGACGAATGCTTAACCACTTTCCTTAACCTAATCGAACACCTCCAGAAACCACCGGTACTCTCGACTCCAAGCGAAGGCGAAGAATTATACCTATACCTTGCTGTGTCATCTCACGCCCTAAGCGCTGCCTTGGTAAGGGAATACAACCGCACGCAACGGCCAGTTTACTTCGTCAGAAAAAGGTTTACTGGGGAGGAAGTCAGATATCCTAAACTTGAGAAGCTAGCATACTGTTTACTAATCACATCACGGAAACTGCGTCACTACTTCCAGTCCCTTTCCATCAAAGTTCTGACCGATCAACCACTGAGGCAGGTACTCCATCGTCCCGACACTTCTGGGCGACTACTTAAATGGTGCATTGAACTAAGTCAGTATGATATCACCTATCACCCTCGCACCGCCATCAAGGGACAAGCCATGGCTGATTTCATTGCAGAATTCACTACCAACGAAGATAAGGAGCAATTGGAAATAGCAGAAGATATCAAGTGGAATCTCTTTGTGGATGGTGCATCGAACGAACAAGGCTCGGGGGCAGGTGTGGTAATAATCACTCCCAGGGGAAACAAACTGCACTATGCTATAAGGTTGGAGTTCGCTGCTACCAACAATGATGTAGAGTATGAAGCAGTGATAGCCGGACTAGAAATTGCCATAGAAATCGGAGCCAATTCTTTGTGTCTTCACAGCGATTCTCAACTTATTGTTAATCAAATACTAGGAGAATTCCAAGCTCGAGAAGAACGACTCATAGCATATTTAAAGAAGACCAAGTTACTTCTCAGCCGATTGGACCACTACTTAGTCAAACACATCCCTCGGGAAGAGAACCAAGAGGCCGACGAATTGGCGAAGCAAGCAAGTGTGAGAGACATCACCATCTTCGGGGCAATAACCATCTCAAAGTAACTGGCCCCAAGTTTTGAGCAAGTGAATCTGGTAGCTGCAACCGAGGAAGCAACTTGGATGACTCCCATCCGAGACTACCTACAAAGTGGCACACTACCCGACGGGCGTAACGAAGTCAAGAAAATCTTGAGGAAAGCATCCCGCTACACAATACAAGAAGACATCCTCTATCGGCGCGGATTCTCTAACCCGTTATTAAGGTGTGTCGCTGGGAGGGAAGCCAAGGAAATCTTATCCAACATCCATCAGGGAAGCTGCGGAGATCAGACCGGAGGGCAAACATTAGCAAAAAAGATACTCCGATATGGATATTTCTGGCCCACCTTAAGCAAGGACGCCTTAGATTTCGTCAAAAAGTGTGACAGATGCCAGAAGTTTGCTAAGATTCCGCGGCTACCAACAACTGAGATTACTCAAATGACCAGCCCTTGGCCCTTCGCAATATGGGGAATTGACTTAATCGGCGAGCTACCGATGGGCCGAGGCGGGGCCAAATATGCTATAGTGGCAGTTGATTATTTCACCAAATGAGTGGAAGCGGAACCTCTGAATAAAGTATCTTCAGCAAAAGTTATTAACTTCTTGATCAAAAATATTCTATGCAGGTACGGGGTCCCACTCAAAATCATATCAGACAATGGACTTCAGTTTGACAGCGAGGAATTCGCCAACTGGTGCCAAGAGCACGGAATTCACAAAAGCTTCTCATCCGTAGCATATCGCCAGGCAAACGGACAAGTCGAAGCCGTCAACAAAATTCTGAAAACTCTAATAAAAAAGAAACTCGAAAAGTCAAAGGGCGCTTGGGTGGATGAACTCCCTACGGCACTGTGGGCCTATCGCACATCTTTCAGACATCAACGGGGCATACTCCCTTCTCTTTGGCATACGGATCGGAGGCTATGCTCCCAGTTGAAACCATTGTGCCTTCCCACCGTAGGATCCACTATAACCCAGAAGAGAACGAAGAACTCCTCCACATGACTTTGGATCTAATGGAGGAGAGAAGGAATGATGCAGTACTTAAAGCAGCGGCCCACAAGCAGAAAGTGGCAGCACAATACAACTCCAAAGTCAAGCATCGTACCTTACAAGAAGGGGACCTTGTCCTCAAGCGAATCTTCCCTCGCCCCGGAGCACTAGATCCAATCTGGGATGGACCATATGTAATTCATAAAGATCTCCACAATGGAGCTTATATTTTGTCAACAGTGGACGGAGAGGTGTTCCAGAGGGCATGGAACATCCAGCACCTCCGTCGATACTTTTCTTAACTTGTACTGCCCATGTGAAGTGAATTAACAAAGAGAATCAGTGGACGTAGGCCTTTTCGTGCCGAACCACTTTAAAAAACCTTGTCTCTTTTTTAACTTGTTCCTTTATATCTTGGCTGCTCGTTAACTTTATCCTTTTCTGTTGAACAAAATCCTATGCGTATAGCATTTCCACTCAAAGCACACCACAGCGCAACTTCACCTGGACAAGACCTAACAGGTACTATGCGAATCTATGCCCTCGCCAATGAGACACTTTCGCTCCGGCATCCCTCTGCTGCGGGTTAACTCATTGCTCGCGACGGCCCTTAAAGCCAACTGTAATGAGCCGATTATAAGCCACCGAGAAGGCCGACTATAGCCGAGGCAGCTCATTACGGCGTTCGGCTCGCCGGCAACTGTGAACCGACTATAAGCCCCAACATAAGGTGTGGCCAGCCAGGGGCAGTTCACAGTTGACGATCGGCACCCACGCTAGCCGGTCACAGTAAATCGAATAATACCCACGATTACGGGCCATAATGGCCCGGGTAGTTACTGTGCGCGATCTCGGCTCCGATGTGTCTTAAGTGCGTCTGTGGTAAAAAAGAATTAACTCCCCGCGGAGGCGTAAGATGGGTGACAAATGTCTCCAAGACCCACAGCTAGGGAAAGTGACTACGAAACCCATTTGCCACGAACTTAAGCACATCGAAGGCCTTCCGTGATTGGAAGTTTTACTTTTTCACATATTTCAGTTTTACTTAAGAAGATTTTTCTCCTATCCTTTGTAACAATTCTTGAAGTACAGGACACAGGACAGGGGACGCTCACTAATAGAAGCGAATACCCACAGCAAGATACTGGACCGCATCCCTTACTCGGTCACGCAGGATGTTCAAAGCTGCCATCTACAAGCAAAATATAAAGGGTAGTACTTCCTTCTTTCATATATAAACACATGACTGTAATTTATTCACACCTCACGCTAACATTGCAAGTCATGAAATCATGTTTTAAACAAGAACCTGACATCAAACACCATTTAATTACAAGAATATGCATAGCTATATTTCTTATACAACATGTCAAAACAGCAAAAACATTCAAAAGACGACAAAATCAGCTTAAGTTAAAGAATTACACATCAAGAATAGAGCTATTTATTACAAGTAGCAGGAATTATAACCTAAAAGTTACTCTACTGTTTTAAGACTAACATATACAACCCTGTCAAGTCCACAAAAAGAGTTTTTCCAGGTCTGATCAAGGGGCCGGCTGCATTGGAGTTTTATCCTTGTCCTGTTGACCACCTGTCCAGTCAGAGAAAGGATTCATTAGTGATAGGCAACCAAGTTAATGGAGAGACTAAAAAGGAAGACTTACCAGCACCTGCTTCTTGACTATCCTGGTCGTCATCCTCTACTTGCACACCTGCCTCCTCAGCAGCAAGCAACCGCATACCCTCCTTCACCGCCACCTTCTCCTCCTTGGTAAACTGGGCAGTGACCACATCCATGCTGAAGGCCACACCACCCTCTTTATCCGCATCCGCCTTAGCTTCCTCCAGAGCCCGAAGATAAATCTTAGCCATGACCCTAGGATAATCATCCATCCAGGACAGGTTGCCCTGCTTCCAAGTTCGGAAGTACATGTCCTGAAGCATTTCATCCATCATCCCCTCATTCTCCTCAAACTCCCTCATCCGGGCCTCGGAAGCCGACAACCTTCCAACGGCAGTTTCTCTCTCCAATCGGTATCTCAAGCAGTCAGCCTGAAGGGATTTCCGCATCGCCTCCATCTCCTCCTTCAGCCTAACCTGAGCAAGCTCTGCGGCTTCAAGCTTCCCCGACAGCTCCTCTACCCGCTCAAGATCTGCCCTCCGAACCTCATCCACTGTCGAGATGGCCATATTTATCTGCTCCTTGCAGGCAGCCTCCATCTTCCGCAGTTCTGCCTTACTAGCCTCCTCCATAGCCTTCCTCAACCGCCCGGAGGCAGCCTCATGCTGAGAAATCTAAATGGCCTGATCAGCGATCTGTTTGGCCTGGTCCGAAACCATCAATCGTAGTCGGATGTTGGCACTCCCAATCTCCTCTCCAGCCTTAACCAGCCGGGCATGATGCCCCATCAGCTTCCTAGTCTCCTCCGCCACCCGATCAATATTAGCCTTGGCCTCGTCTCCCATGGTAACTATCCGAGTAGTAAGTTGATCGAGATCTAAGGACTTAGCCTCATCAAGCACCCGTACCATGGGATTGCGGGGAAGAAAGTGCTCACCAGTAACCTCGTCAAAGGTAATATCATGGGAACTTGGATCCAGATTAGGATGACCCGCAAATGGATTACGAGCCAAGTCAGGACGATCAATCTGAATAACGGTAGGGTTTTCGGACGGGTGCGGAGAGAGTGCAAACTCGCTATCCTCCTCCGTGATATCATGAAGAGGCTGAACTGGGGGCTGAGGACCAAGTGAAGGTTCGGATGAGGGATGACTCCTCTTTCTCTTTTGAATACCCTCTTCAATAACCCCGAGAAGAGGACGGTAGCCGACTACATCCCCGGAATAGTGGGTCGAAGGCTTCGGCTTGGCGGAAGCTTTGGAGAGCTTGGACTGTTCAAGCCTGTGCCGAAGATCTGAGGCCTTGGCCGTTTTACCTGCTCCTGATATGAAGAACAAGTGTCACAAGCTTACATTGATCCATAATTCGAGAAAACACGGTAAATTAAAAGTTAAAAGAAGAAAGAAAACACATCTGTGGTTGCACAAACCCTGGGGAGGAGTAGGATACTGCAATGAGTCCTGGATTTCATTCCAGGACGGGAGCGGATCATAAAATATTCCTAGGTCCCTATCATAAATGGAGCCCGCAGGAGTCAAAAGTTCACCTTGAGTCGTCGGAGCCGCCTTGGCTGGAATAATCTGAGGAGGCTCGCTTGCACCAGTCCCAGCCTTGTCAGCTTTCCTAGATTTCTCTATCAAAACCGGTTCCCCGTCCAGCCCCTCGAAAGCTTGGTGGAATGCATCATCCGTCCACTCTTGAATCTCGCCTGCTTGCCCAGGAAGCAAGGCCCCGATGCCAACACCACCGTCGCCACCTTCCCGGTCATCTCCACCCTCACCTCTCTCCTCCTCCACATCTTCCTCCCCCTGGGTAAGTGGACAATTGCTGGGGGAAGGACCGTCCGACTTCTTAAGTTTCTTACCTCCGACGGCTGGAGGTTTTGTGAAAGGTTTTCTCTTGCCACTCTCTATCGTGACACCTCCCTTAGCCTGAGCAGCCGCCCTCTCCTCCGCCGTTTCCCTTAGCTTGACTACTGACTGTTGTGGAAGGATCAAGTTACACTCCAGAAGGGTTGCGTTTCTGATCAGGTAGGCGGCTGATCTATCTCTCTCGGGGATAGCTTCTATCTCAGCCACCGTCTGAACCAGGCGATCAGTCTCTACAACCGCAAAGCCACCTGTCGCTAGCAAAAATGAAAACGTATGAGAAGAAGCATCGCAATCAGAATGGAGATTATAAATAAAGCATCGACTTACATCCAAAAGTAAAACGTCGAATAGAAACAGAGTCGTCCCTGACGAAGAATCACTCCTTCTTGAACATGTTGAATTTGGAATACAGATCCAAGACCGGCTTGAAGGTTACAGCTGACTCCAAGCTGATGTATGGGGACCCCTTCTTATAGCCCCTCAGATTATATAAGTACCGGATCTCCCGGTTGGAAGGAGCACGACCATACTTCCTCTGGAAGATGACGAAGAGGCTCACCAGTATAGCATAGGAGTTGGGTTGAAGCTGGAATGGGGCCACCTTTAGATATGTAAGGAAGCTGGCTACCCAAGCATTAAGAGGCGGAATGGCACCACACATGCAGTGGTATCTGCTGTAGGCAAAGTACCCTTCGGGAGGGTCATATGGCATAACATCTCTCCCTGGCAACCGCATGTGCGCCCTATCAATTCCGAAAGAACGAGAGATGACATCGAGCTGCTCCTCCTTGAGGGAGCTGGGAAAGCAATCGGGTGGGGAGTTCAGAAGCTCCTGAGGACCGTACCCGTCCACTAGTGATCTCGGGGCAGGTCCGTGACGTTCTGGTCCTGACTGAGTATGGGGCACTGCGGAAGATTCTCCTTCGCCCTGGGATTTCTTTTTATCTGATCGAGTTTCTGCTTTTCGAGACATTTATCTGCAAACACAAAAAGTACATCGTTAGAGTAGAAGAAGTAAACAAGCATCCGTATGAAGACTAGAATTGCATTTATGAGTTGAGACATAAAATCTCATTCGGCCTTATACCCCCAGTCTCGTTCAGTACTAAAGATTTTCGAGTCCATTCGGTGTTGAAAAGTTTTTAGTTCATTCGGTACAGAGAGTCTTTATGCTCATTCGGTAGAACAAAGAAACCTCATTCGGCAAAAGAAACGCACCTGATTCGGTGCTAAGATGATTCGGCACTTGACTGATTTGGTGTTTATCTGGTTCGGCTATCTCAAATGATGGAGGTTGAACGAAGGCCTGAAGCCCATACTTATAAGCAATTACGGACGACCGGACCAGTAGGTTCGGCATACGGGGCCGAAAGAAGATGTCCTAGCTAAAACAAAGCATGCCATGTGCATACACATGCCCTACTTTGGGGGGCAAGTGTTGGGTGAGATTCGACCGGACCAAGCCCTCACCGAACAGGCCTACTGCCGAACCAACCCATCTCCTCACCAATGCCGAACCAACTTTCCTCCAAGCACTGCCAGACCAAACTCCCTCTCCAAGTACTACCGGACCAAACCCAACTTCTTCACCGAATCAACTATCACTGCCGGACCACTCCCCTGCCGAACCAAATCCCCTCTCCTCCATTACCGAACCAAACCATCACCGGACCAGCTCCACCAACTCCACCACCGGACCAGCTCCACCAACTCCACAACCGAACCAATCCACTGCTGAACCAAGACCTCATCTCCACCCATCTACTACCGAACCAAGGCGATGCCGAACCAAATTTGCCTGGCCAGATTGTATCAGCCCGGGCCCATCAGCAGCTGTATACATCCAAGACCCCTACCCCCAGCCTCACTCTATAAATAGAGGGGCAGGGGTACAACAATGGGGGACAAGTTTTGAGAGCTCAAGCACGGAGAGAACTTTCAAACAACTTTCTTTTACTTGTATCAAAGCTTTGTACTTGTAATCAAAACAAGAGAAGAGAAATAACATATAAAGTGGACGTAGGCACATTCTGGCTGAACCACTATAAATTTGCGTGTCTTTTTACAGTTTAGCCCCTGCTTTTCATATATTTGCATAAATCACTCAAATCACTAAGAACAACATAAGATCTACTAAATCATACAACTTTGAGGTGTTTGTCCATTTTTTGTGCAAACACTTACAGTCAACAACCTCAGGTTCTTACATAGATGATTATTCATGCTACCTCATAATAAATCAAAGAGTCGCCCTCCAAACTCTTCATAAGCCAACAAACATAGTTTACAAATGTACTAAAGGTCGTACAATGCACATGAACCATCTGTATGCAATATATGATCTGATCACTTGCTCGATCACATAGATTTCACTTTGAAACCAATATAGATCACTTGACCTCTTTAGTGCGGAATCCGATTTGGTTCCTTGGTTAGAACTTCTATTCTCCCTGCATGGCCATATACTACGATAGAAAGCATCGTGATTGTATCTAGAACCATATCAAATGTTCACCATCAAGAATCGAGTGAAAAATCCTTGTTCGGACCGGTGTAAACCACCTCAAAAATATGTACTCGAAAACTGGATCAAGAATAGTTATGCGAATAAAACGATCTACATACAACTTACCTATTTATCCTATTTGTTTCTTAACTACACTGATTCCTTTTTAATCACATTCATTTATCCAAATGGTATGTCCATTTATGAATAATTTCATAAAACAAAACTTCAAGTTTATCCACATTTTATAACTTAAGTTCATTCTCATATAATACTACAATACGTCCTAAGAGTATATATCAAAACATTAAACTTGTAACAAGTATGATTAACAAATTTAAAACCTGTTTTAACTTGCTATCTTCTCAATTCAAGTGTTATATAAACTCGGCTTTATATCTTCAAAAACACTTAACTACAAGTTTTGTAACAATTATGAAGTTCCCAACTATCCAAAATTGCCAAAAATCCTGTTTTATTTTAACAAATGATACCTACCAACCAACATATCATATCATGATGCACATACCATACTTTCCTAATGCATAGGCTATATGTGTCCATGAAATAACTTAACAAGAGAACTTTAGAACTAAACATCGGTTTTCATTTCAAATCGTTTTGAAATAATATATACATATAACCTTTGTATATCAAATCATACTTTGGAATTAAATCAAAAACAGTTTTATCAAAACAACTTTTTAGCATCCTATACTTAGAAACCCAAAAATGAACGCCAATGATATTGTAGTCATCACCGAAATTATTTCCAAGCAATAGAAGTGAGTTCAGTACATCCAAACCATACTTTTGGTACTCAACCAAAATCATTCCAAAGCGGTATCAGTACTATATCATAATCTCAATTTCTTAAATCTATTTCCCAAATATTTACTTTCAAATGTTACTATTATTATTTTCGCAAAAATTTTGAAAAGCATTTTCAAAGATACCAGGATTTAAGTTCTCAAATTCTCTATTTAAATCCTTTTCATTTATAAATCATATTTTTATAAACTTACTTATATAAATCTTTTCACAGATATTTATTTCCAAAATATTCTATCTTTCCATTTGATTATAGTAAACACCATTTACTAAATTTTAACTTCTAACCAACATTACCACCAAACGCCTGATAGTTAAACTGTGAAACTTAATTCACAAGGTGTCCGTTCATTGTACCTACAATTTCTGTCTACCCATCCCATGATGTAGAAAGGTCTACTCATAAACTGGTTGAGCACAAATCAATAACAAGCAATGCTCCTAAACTGACAGAGCATGATTAAAGAATCAATGTTACGGGATACTACACTATGAGAAGCACTAATATTAAACCAAATACGAATAGGTAAACTATAAATAGATAGTATACCCTCAAGAATCTGCTTTCCCTTCAGAGTTTTAGAAGTGGAAGGTGCTGAAGCAAGTGAAAATACCCTAGGTTATTGCCTTACCTGAAGCATCAGACAATCCCTAACAAAATAGCCAGGCTGGTGGCGGCCGTAACAACCTTTCGGTGCAAACTAGGCCTCAAGCTTCGGAACCTCTTCATTCGGTGCTCTCACTATCTGTGCTCTAGCCACTTGCCTTCCTTTCCCAAACCCATAGTACTTGGCAAGATGCCCCTTATTCCTACACTGATAATAAACTAAATTGGTTGGGCCATTCTTCGGTGGCTAGAACTTACGCTAGTTGCCTCGGTTGGTGCAGACACAGATGGCTTGGGAGCCGAACCCTCGAACCAAAAAGCTGTGCTTATAATAAACTTGAATGCTCCCTAGATATGATCTGCCATGTCCTTACATATCATGTTGCACAAACTAATCCAAGACTGACTTCGAGGATAGTCTCGGTGTTGAATCTTTTTTTGCCCAATATCTCAAACTCGCGCTATATCGAAGCAAGGTTTTTCCATGGTCGCTCATGCACCGCTACTTCTACTATATTTCCCTTAGCATTAAAAGCCCTAGTACTCATAGTTCTTACTACCTAATCAAAGCAAAACTTCTTTCAGGATACGAAAGGATATAGTTATTTCAAAGAAAGGATTCTAAGAAAGAGATATTCTTAAGGAATATTTTAAAAGTCTAGTTTTCAAACAAATATGATCTCATATGTATAATACACTCGACGCATTCTAGGGTGTCACTTACTCTATATCTAATCTGCCCTACCCAACCAAAGCTATCGTATTCGTTCAACCTGGCTTTGATACCAAATGCAACGACCCGAATTTTCGACCCTCGAATGTCGATACTAAATACATCCACCGTCTTCGTATGTGAGCACCCAAGTGTTGGAAAGATAGAAAGTTAGGGTAAAATAAAAAAAGAATAGAACAAGAAAGAAAGAATGCAATCAGAATCACACAACGGAACGGTAATATATATAATATCAAAGGAATAGTACAAAGGGTTACTCTGAATACAGAAATATCAGAGTTACTAAAACCTAAGTACTATCATCAGCCTGGAGAGTTGTAACAACCTGTCCTCACATATGCTAATACATACAATACAGAAATGCAGCGGAAACGAGAATACTACGGAAGGTAATCATCTAGCTCTTCTCCATAAGCTCCAAGGCGTCCATAGCTAAATTTGGAAACATATACAGGGCTGACTCGAGCATTACAAGAAAATAACACTTGGATCAGTTTAGTAAACCAGCGTGAAAAACTCAAAAAATAAGAGTGACATATAATAGAACCTTTTTGAGACCGTATAGATTAACGCAACAGTTTTCCCCTCAAATGAGACCAACCATTCATTAAGTTTAACATATAGTGATATGATAGATAATATCTAGTGTGTAACACATAAATCATATCAAATAGCTGTTGTGTGAATGCCACAACAGTAATGGTATATAATCAATACCGCTAAGGTGCGTTCGTATATGGATTGTTTTCATGGAGATGCCTCCAGTAAACTAAAGCGGATCTCCATGACAAGGATCAGAAACTTACTTCTGAGCATCATATATCTCTAGATAGGATATATTCTAAGGTAAACATAACTGGCCTAACAATGAACTGTGGTACCAAGTATCAACAACTCCTGCACGCAACATACCGATAAGCATACTCTGGATATGGAGTTGATATACCCTTACAGAAAAGCTAAACCCGAGATTATGCATCCTTCTCTGGTTTTAGTCATTTTCAATGTCAAGACTACGTTTGGCATCTCTCACACGAGTCTTCATCACTCAATCAGCACACGAATCCCCAATTGGATTCCTTTATCTCGAATAGATTATGAATCACTACATGGATTCAAGCATCCTGAACAGATCTCGAACCTCCACATAGGTTCCCCGCATAAGTTCTTCAACAAATGTTAACGCTGGCCTTTCCTTTGGAATTAACCCTAGGATTGACAGTTCAACTATAACAGTCCACTTCACAAGCGCTTCTAAAACATAGATCGCATATATGATTTTGAAGTGATTATGCGTTTTGAGTCATCTCATATAAGTACACTCCTCTCGCTTATCGGACTCTCCAAAACCAATCAATGAATTCCCAGTTAATTCAATTTTGGTTCTCTTAGAAGTAAGCGAAAGCTAGAGTCATTTCGTACCAATACTTCTCCCTGGGGGTTCTTATTGGTATGAAATCACGAAGTCTTTCAATAACTTCCTAAGTCAATATTAGATCAAGTTCAATAATCAACTAATCGCTTATCTAGTCAAAATAATGTTTATACAAATCACGATTCATACGCTTAACTCATTTCTGGCATTCCAACTTAACTATTCCTCGTTCAAGAGTGAAGCCAGGTAAGTTAGAGTGATGGTTGCATCAAAGCCTTGCCTAGACACTTCATTCTTGAATCTCACAAATAGATAAGTCTATCTCGTCAGCTTTTAGTGTTAACATTTTTCGACTTTATATTCCTCAGTCAATAGGGAAACCGATAGGTTAGAGCTCTATTGTTCCATCCCTACTCGACATCAATCTTAACTCTCACAAATAAATAAGCCTTACTTCGTCGGCCTTTAGTGTTAAGCATAGTTGATTACTTTTCAAATAAGTAATTAAACAATTAACCATTTGGCCATTTTGCAATTCTAGCCCCTTTTCGAAAACACTTGCATATACTTTTAAAATACTTGAAAATGCTTATAATATATTTTTAAAAAATTATCTGAAATATTACTAGAAAATAACAACTTAACAATTTTTATTAAAAACTTGAAAATGACATGTTTTCTATATATTTTAACAAAATATCTCTTCTTTAAAAATACACAGCTAATTCTTAAAAATTCAAAAAGATCTCAAACCACTTTTGAAATACTCTAATATGAGTTAGTAAACACTCGTAAAAAGAATGAAATAAAATACTTAAATCTAAATATCTTTTTAAACCTTTTAAAGTCCAAAAGTCAAGGTTAAACAGGGCAGTTTTACACAAGTGAAGTTTTGGCCACTTTTCTAGATGTTACTTAGCTTTTAGCAATTCAAGCTTTTAATAGCAACAAACATACATATAAAAAATTATAAATATGATGAGGAACCCCTAAGGATCTCTCTACAAAGTTCCATAGTAATCGCCAAAAACAAGGCAATTTATAACTGCATCTATAACGATTATCGCTATAAATGCACATTCAAATCCGAGTCCGATCTAAACCAAAGTCCATCTATAACCTAGGTACTTTGTTCAAGATCTTATCACAAGTCGTACAATCCCATTCAAGTCCGTTAAAGTCCATATACATGGATCATGCATGTCATTTACTTTTAAAGTAAGAATCCAAACCAATGTTTTAACATATGTTAACAACAATTAAAACAACACACACACACACACACAATCAACACAACATATGTATGTGTTATATTTTCATTCAAAGTGAGGTGTTAACTCACCTTTAATCCAACAACAACCAAGATCCAAGAACCCAAGCCTAAACCCAAGCTAGCAACCTCCTTTTCTTCCCTCCTTCACCTTGCTTTTGCCTCCAAACCACCCTAATAGTTCACGGCCTATGGATGTAGGGTGAGATGTGCTTTGCTACTTTTAAAACAAACTAGGTAGAAGGTCTTGCAATATTGTTCCAAGGCTCCACCCCAAGTTCTAGTTGATTTGGATTTGATTTGCAATAATTTTCTTTATGACATACTAGAGGAAGAAGAAGAAGAAGCCATTGATTTTCAACTCTAAGCTTTGTAATTTTTTGTGAATGATAACAAGGGTATGCCCTCCTTATATAGGCTTAGGAATGGTGTTTCTTAAGCTCACACTCACCCCCTCCCCCCTCCCTCCAACCATGCCATGGAAGATTCACCTCCCATCACTTCTCTTTTAAGTGACTTCTCCTTTATGCATATTACCCTTATACCCTTCTCATAATATCTCTTATCCATATGGAAGCTACTAGAACATTCCAAGCTTTATGAAGAGGTGTGTATGTTAATTATTTGATAATGTGTTTATTTGATCATTAGTCAAGCGCATAAGAGTTCGAACAATTAATGTCGATCGAAAAGTTGTTTACCAATAAACAGATTTTCGGTCACATTATCGATTTTTCTTCGAAGAATATATTTTGATAAACAAATTTCAAAAACAAGTTTCTTATCATTATTCATTAATTAAATGATGTCTAACAAAGTTATAAAATCATATTTATAACACTTAATTATATTTCAAAACATTTTGATATCTAAAGATGAAGTGTTCGAATTTCTAGGTTACTACAAAATATGTTAGAAAACACCACAGATCAACATCCAAGAGAATAGGAGGAAGAATATATCAAAAATGACCAATTATGTGGATTGGTACTGATCCATTGGCTCTTCCTTTATTTCTTTAATATATTTTTGTTGCATTAAGTGTTAGTCTTCCCTTAATGCTTCCAAGCCAAGTTCTTTAACAATTTCACAGCGAATGATGAACTTTAGGAGAATTTAATGGATCGGTACCGATCTAACCATGGATCGGCACTGGTCTATGGACTCAAACAAATTCTCTTCATTTTTTCTTTATCATGTTCCATACTCAATTGTTCTTGAGTCTAGCTTCCATTTCTCCATCATTTCAAAGCTTAATATCGTCAAATTGTCATTTGCGAAAAATACATATAATATATTTTATAATAAAAATAAATAACAACAATACACAATTTCACCAACAAATCAATCTATGTAGTAATTACTTATTTCACAACAAACTATTATGAAGTAACTAAAAAAATAGGATTTGTAGAAATTTATGTCCAATTACAAATAGAAAATGAAATCCTTCTACAATAGCAGTAAGTAAAAAAACTTTTGAGCAATTTTGTTAAAATGAACTTAATTTTTTGCTAGACTTTGATAGAGTTAGGGTATGCTTTATGGGAAATTATATAATTTGTTACATAAATCTAACTCGATAACTAATCTTATTCGAAATAAAAGATATTTTCTTTCTGTTATATACTTGTTATAAAATGTTATAAATAATTAATTAGTTAATTTAAGTATATATGCCAGAAAGTCCATAAATGATGTATATGTATAGCAGTTATAAATAGTTGTAACCATGAGTATTATCATAATATGATAAGCACATTATTTTAAATATTCCTAGTCAAGATGTATCGTGATTGGACATCGATGCATCCGTTGAGACTAGATTATGTAACGCTCTCCAAATGTTGGGCAGTATATTACTCAAGCTACTGGGGGAACCAAGGGATTACATACCGATAGTTTTTAGATAACTATGGAATGACTCACTCGATAGTTTTTTGTTGATTAATATAACTAAGGTCAAACAGAAAATATCAAAGTGAAACTAATTTACACGGTTCTCTTGACTTGAGAATGCTATTGATCTTTGATATGAAAGCTCTGCTTTGATTATAGTTAAATCATGGCACGACGTCTATTGGATGACTATAGTTATGTCGAATGGAAGTATTGAAAGTGAAACACTATTCAAGTGAGGATTCATTTTCTCAGTTATATGGGGTTAGTATCATGGTCAACTGAAGTCACCTCAAAATCTTTGGTCAGAGTAGCTCGGTTAACAACAATTGCTATTACTGAACCAAGGACTTTATGTTTGGACTATAAAATTGAGTATGGACGATATAGGAAATTTGACCATTACCAAATTCCATAAGTCCAAAGTGATACAGTTTTGACGAAAAGAACTAGTGTAAATAATTGTCAATACTAAATAATGCTTAAAATTGTAAAAAAATTATGTTTTGCCAAAACTATGTAAGCGATAAATTTGGCCAAAAAGTCACATCGCTAGCTAAGGTGAAGTGTGAACATTGATATTTGAATTGTTTGATATTAACTGTTGACCAATTTACACCTAAAGAGTCAATACAACCGCAATGTTGAATCCTTCATCTACCACCTAATTTAATTAAATTATAAATGTTATAATTAATTAAATTGGTTCATATTTATGCAATATTAATTATAAATATTTATTTGGATTTTGTTGGTCAGTATTAAAAATAGTGTATATAAAAGTTATGTATATACTTGTCGATATACGATATCGATGTACGCTTAAGTATGATTTAAATGTAAAATATCTGATTTGGCTTGAAGTGATTTGAGGAACAATAGGGAGACATGTATGGCTTGCCATAATGGAGAGAATTGGCTTGGAACTTGATTCTAAAAGGTGTGTAAATGGCTAAGGAAAGAAAGATATGTTTCTATCTTTGACACCCTTATGTCCCATGCTGTTTAAACATCTCTTGCTACTCTTTTTTTCTTCTAGGGTTTGTGCCTTCACCTCTCTCAGTCAAAAATGGTCAAAATTTCTCTCTTCCTTGCTTAAAATTCAATCAAAAAAACCTAAACACATATCCAATAAAAATAAAAAACAAAGTGTAGCTTTCTTGAAGGAGTTGCGCCTTTTGAAAGTGTTGATCTAGAATTCAAGCGGAGTATTATAGATTCAACATTCAAGGATTGCTTTATTTGGAGTTGAAAACTTACAATTTAATTTGCAAACTAATTTATAAGTATTATATTGATGGTTAGAAACTTTGTTATTTTATACCATAATTGTATAAGTATATATATATATATGTAAATAAATATGTAAATTCATACCATTTATAAACACCTCTATTTTTCATATTCAAAACATACATGCATACATATATACATGGATACACGTATACATATAGACATATTGGACAATACATGTATACGGAGGGGCCAACCTGGCCGTTGCAGTGTAAATCCCAGCACTTATAGACGAACAAGTAAAACCATGTACACTGTGACCGTTACACTGCACGTACACACATATGTGTATACGATACACACGTTTACCTTAATTAATTCCCTTTTACAACAAATCAAAACATAATGTATGAATTAAATTAAATATTGATTTTATTTGAAAGAAAATTTAGATGAGATCTAAATGAATTTAGACTTCATAGGCTCGTTAAAGATCCAATAAAGGAATTTTTTGAAATTTATCTTTCAACTCCGCTATGGGCTCGCCCAGTTCCAACAGATCTGAAAGCTTAGGTTTTTATATTTTGAGAGAATCTATTATATCTATTATATCTATTATAATAATAGCTCAATCAATCTCTGATACGTCACACTATCGTTTCTATTCATATTTCACGTTTCTTTATAAATAGTTATAGTTAAGGTCACCAGTTCAAATCTCACCAAAAATGCTTAATCGTATTTCTATCTCTTCCTAATTATTATATTATTTATCTATTAAATAATAACATAAAAGCACTTAATGCGCTCTTCTTAATCCTCTTATTATGTTAAGCATTTAAGCCCTTCATAATTTAAATTTCTCATCAACTTAGTCTATATACATTGATATTCAAATCACCTGTTTTCTTTAATCTCTTCATATGTTTTAACTTAAGCTTTCAACATCTTTAGGATTCTAAATTATTTTATTTATCACCATAGATATTTTCATTTATGTTATTAGCATTATTAAACTTATCAACTACTTCAAAAATTAAAATACAAACTTTTAAATTATTGATCTTTACGTCAACATAATCAATATGTATCAAGGAACATATTAAATATTTATTTAGTGACCATGCAAATTTTAATTAATCTGAAATTGAAATAAATGAAACCAACGTAATTAATATTTTTTCAAAGAATAACAATGAATTCATATCATTTTTACAATATCATCGTGTGCAATGTATGGGTTAGACACTAATACTTTGAAAAGAAGAATATTGAGAGGTAGAGTGAACTAGCTATAATAGCGAAGTTTTTCCGACGAATAATGAATATTGAGAATGCACTATAATTTTAATTTTTTCTTAAAACTTTTCTTTAAAAGTCTATATTCCATACAAACAAATTATTATATAAGAGCAGTTTCAATAGCTCAGTTGGTCGGGGCTGCTTAGCGATTATGGAACAAAGTTCCTTGAGGTCGCGGGTTCGACTCCTGGTAAATTGAGTTGTGTTTCCCAAATGGCTTGGGGTGGTTATTCCCTTAAATACCGAATAAAAATAATAAGTCAATGACCCAGTTCACTTGATGATAAATCTATCTTTTTACACCAACTCACACTTACCCATCCATCAACACAAATCAATTTAGAATCAATAGGGAAAGTTATCAAACAATTATAATATTAAATAAGATTATTGATAATATATAATAGTAAATTATATATGCATTTATATGGTTCATTACAATACATATCTTACTTCAACAATAGTTACAATACCTTTGGTGTCACACTTTTTTTGTGTTAACGTGAACTATCAAAAAACGTTCATCTGTGGATATTACCAAATCTTAATATCACTAGAAATAGGATCTAACAAATAATTTTTTTTTTTACAAATTCAAAATATCATTCTACAACTATTAACAAACTTTAATGTCACTTAAAAATAAAATCTAATAAATGATTTTTTTTTTACAAATTCGAAACGCCATTCTACAAACATTATGAAATTTTAATATCACTTTAAAATAGGATCTAATAAATGAATTTTCTTTATAATTTCGTTCTTAATTAATTAATAATCTGAATAAAAATTTAAACTTTTTAAAAATAAAAATAGATACTAGAACTTATAAATAAAAATTTAAACAAACTACACATAATTTCAACGTAAAATATAACTAAATATTTAAACAAATTATTTCTTTTGAATGTGTTAAAATATATACAATTTGTAGAAAAATACGTCACGAGCGGAGTGTGTGCATTTCCGTTCGTATACATAAATCATATTGATACTACTAGCTATATACCAAAGGTGTTGTTGAAGCAACCTTAAAGTTTGGGTTTTGTAGGGTTTTCATTGTAGGCATAGGTTTTTTAAATTCAAAGGTTGAGTTTTCATCGTGGTGCTGCTGGGTATTACCGTAAACCTTAAAATCAACCATAAATGAAAATTAGAGCATATTCAACCTCCCTAATTTCAATCATCCTTCTTCTCAAAACCTCAGACAATCTCAAATCCACATCTTCAATCCATTCCAAACTCATCAAATCCGGTTCATTAAACAACAATACAATCACAACCAATCACCTCATCAATTCGTACGTAAAACACAACAAGCTAGCCCACGCACACAAATCGTTCGATGAAATCACCAACCCAGACGTCATTTCATTCACTTCCTTAATGGCCGGCTACATCCACTCCGACCAACCCAGAACATCCGTTCAACTTTTCAAACAAATGCTAAAATCCGGTATCAATCCTAACAATTACGCTTTCGCCACTGCAATCAGCGCTTGCGCACACCTATCCGATACTAAAAACGGGATGAAGCTCCATGCTTTAGTTGAAGCAAACGGCTCACAAAAAGACTTGGTCGTTTCCACATCTCTCGTGGGCTTCTACGCGAAATCCAACAACGTTGTAGAAGCCAGAAAAGTTTTCAGCACAATCGAAGATCCGAATCTGATGACTTGGGGTTCTTTAATTTCCGGATACGCACAAAATGGGTATGCTATGGACGCCCTTGTTTTATTTTCCAACTTCTTGGATACTAACATACAACCAAATCCTTACATTTTATCAAGTGCAGTGAACGCTTGTGCATGCATGGGTAGGCTAGGGTTTGGAAAATCTACTCATGCAAAAGTAGTCAAGTACAACCATGAAAAGAACGAGTTCGTAGCCACAACATTGATCGACATGTATGCAAAATGTGGGTTCATAGAGTACTCCAAAAAAGTGTTCCGCGACATCAAGAATCCTTCTTTAGTCACATACACATCGATGATTGCAGCATCTGCAAAGTACGGACTAGCTAAACTGTCTCTTGAGTTATTTAATGAAATGCTAGCTATAGGAATAAACCCTAATGAAATTACATTCTTAGCAGTGCTGCATGCTTGTTGCCACAGTGGTTTTGTTGATGTGGGCTTGAAGTACTTGAATTCAATGAGTAGTGTATACGGCATTGTGCCTAGAGCGAAGCACTACACTTGTGTAGTTGATATGCTAGGTAGAGCGGGTAAGATCAATGAAGCTTATAAGTTGATTAAAAGCACCGAAGCAAAATTATGGAATGGTGATGATGGGTTGATGGTATGGAGTGCACTGTTGAATGCAAGTAAAATACATAAGAAGTTGGACATAGCTAAAGAAGCTGGAGAGAAGCTGAAGGAGTTTGGAAGAGATGTGGCAGGTGCTTATGTGGCAATGTCGAATGCTTATGTGGTGGCAGGTGATTGGGAGGGGGTGATGTGGGCAAGAGGAGAAATGAAAAGGAGAAGGATAAAGAAAGAGCCAGGGTGCAGTTGGGTTGAAGTTAAGGACGTTGTGCATGTGTTTTATGCTAGTGAAGTTGAAGGGTTATGTGAAAGAGATGAGAAGACTTTGAGTTTGTTGAAGGAGTTGAAGATAGATTTGGGGAAAAATGTACATAGTGAGATGCTAGCGCTAGGGTTTGGATTGTTGAACTTAGGGGAAGGAGTTGTGGTGAGGATAATGAAGAATTTAAGGATGTGTGAAGAATGCCATGAAAAGTTTAAGGTGATAAGTGAGGTTGTTGAGAGGGAGTTTGTGGTGAGGGATTTGAATAGATTTCATCAGTTTAAAGGTGGTTGTTGCACCTGTGGAGATTATTGGTAAACCTCTAACCTTGGCAAAATTGTTCATTTGTAGTTTAGTGGATATATTGTGCAAGTGTTCACTGCAAACAAACATCGTAAGTGTATGTTTATTTAGCTGTTGCTAGTACATACATGTGCTGCTAGTATGTTGCTCTTTTAAATTTTTGCCAAAAGAAGAAGAAGACGAACCTTCAAAATATTTAAATGATGCCACCAAATAGCAAAATTTGATCTGTCTTCTAGCTGCCCGGATAGGCCAAACCATCCAACTGGGCAGCGTGCGTCCCATGCAAACATTTGTCAGTAGAACAACCTGGAAGCTTTCAAAAGGCTTCGGAGATTCCAGGGCAAACTTCACATGCACCAAGAGATCCCTTGTCATATAAAGCTGATGTAGGGGTTCTCTTGCAAAATCTTAAAATGAATTGCCCACGTCAGTCTTAGAAATTTCATTCTCTAGAACTGAAGAAATTAGCAGATAAATAGGCTCCATCATCTGAATTTTCAAGATGATACTTATGAATTCAACGCTAAGTGTGCGGCCTTTATCTTCATTCTCTTTCGAAAAGATTGGAAGGTTAAAAAACAATCTAGTTAAGGATTCTGCCAAAGCAAGGTATTCCTCATTCCTGTATCTATCCATGATATGATACAATATGTTTTTGAACGGATTATGCAAATATGGCCTTTATTGCAGAAAAGTACCAAAACTCCTTTCATTTTTCATGTAGAAAAAACAGACTTGTAGAAAAAAGGAACATGTAGATGTAGAAAAAACAGGTATGAATTCTGAAAGGTAATTATCTCCTTGGCCTACTTACTAACTTGTTTACAGTGTTATTTGTTGTATTATGCTGCATTCGTAGTTCTAGGATATTCTTCTTTATAAACACCTTTTTAATTATATGAATGAATGCTCTTCATGTTTACCTCACAGACATGGAATTCTGCTCTTATTCAATTCCATGAAATTCTATAGTAATACTTTGATGCGATTCTTGTTCCCTGGCATTGTTTATATGCCATTTCAGTGAAATCTTTGGTTGTTATTGATAAGATTGATGGAAACCCTAGTAAGATGTCAAGGCTATCTTCTATCATGGAGAAGGATAAAGATGTGCTCGGACTTTCTTATACCAGTGCAACACCACCTGAAGAGAAGTGCAGAGCATTACCCACAAAAAAGAGAGTATCTTCTGTGAAATATGATATCACCAGCAATGCAGTTCTATCTAGACCACATGACGATGATGGGGATGTTTCAAAATGACGGCTGAAATAAAAGCTAACAACTGATGCTAGATCAATATTAACAAAGACTCGTGGATTTGAAAAAAACCTAAGCTCATCTTCTACAACAACAATGCTTCGTGTTAGTGATGTAGGACTAAATAATGCCGATGGTTTTACACGTTGATGTACGTTGTTACATTCCTCAATTTAACAAAAACCTAAATATAACTTTTTAGAAACAAGAGAAGATACGAAGTTCCTTTGGAAACGGAAGCATTTTGGGCTACACTGATTATTCTGTGTATGTTGAAATGTGTGAAATAGGAAAGTGGAGATGAGTTTTTGATGAAGTGATGATGAAAGATAAGGGAACATGGAGTTCATGATTTATGGTAATGCACGTAATAATTAGTAGTTTTAAAGAGTGGTTATTATTGTTCTGACCAGGCCCGGTTTTAGGACTAGGCCGGCTAGGTGTTCGAATAGAGCAACCTCTTTTGGAGAGGCAAAGTTGGGGAGGAGAAAGTGATGGTTATCGGTTAACTATGTTATTCGAGACGTAGCGGAGCACCAGGCACTAAGAATGTCTTTAGAATCCAAGCGGAATGAAATTTATGCCATAACCATAAGTCTATAACCAAGTATTTATGTGCTTAATAATCATGACTTCGTAAAAAACATAATAATTGTGAATATATATATTTTTAATTGTAGTAGAATATTGCAGGTTATATTCCAAAATATTTAAAATGGAATTTAAAAATAAATCGATTAAGAAAGAACTATTAAAATCATATTTCGAAGAAGTGAAAAGTTAATGAGTAATTATTATTATATATTTATTTTTTGAGCTAGAAAATCGATTAAGTAAGGCCCCGTTTGGCTTGTCGTTTTTAATTTTGTGTTTTCGTCTATACAAAAACGCGTCCTTTGTATGTATAGTTGAAAAACAAACAATTTTAAAAAATGAAATTAACATATAAAATTAACATATAAATCTTCTTCTCTTGTTTCTTGTTATTTCTTAATGCAAGTCGAAAACACAAAACTCAAAATACAAAATGAAACCAAACGGGCCCTAAGCTTTGATAAACATGAAAATTGCACGTTTATTTTGAATTAAAAAAGGTATGTTTATTGAATGGTTTTCTATATATTTTGATATGAAATATATAAAGTGTAAATAAATTTTGAAATTATATTTGAAGATGAAGAACTTCAATAAATAAATAATCGAGTCTTTTGGTGATATAATTTAGTTAAAGTTCAAAAAAGTTATAATAAAAACGTCTATTTTTTAGCGCCTCGAGAAAAACTTAGCGTTCAGACAGCATCTCAGACAAGGGGCAGAATAAAGCGCCAAAGGGAAAAACAGAGTGCCGGAGTTGCCAAATAGCACCTATGCGGCGTTCGGCAGCGCGCCGGCGGCGCCCTTGACAGCATAGCCGGTTAATATCTTTTACTTAATGTGCGCATCACCATGTATTAACAAAGGACTATTTAGTTTGGTTGGCTATGCTGCAATTATTCTGCCATTAGGTAAAAGGTGCAATTACTTAATGTGCTTCATTTTTTATTTTATTTTTTTAACTTTTACTATTTTAACAATTATTTAACTATGAAGCATTTTCCTCTTATGTCAATTTATTTAAAGATAATGACTTTATGTTATTTAGGGCAACTCTATTGTCTTTGCCTAGGGCAACACAACTCCTAGAACCGGCCTTGGTTCTGACTAATGCAGTTGAAAGAATTGAACTTGATGGAGAAGTTTTTGCAAGTGTTCTATGGGCATGTGCACATTTTGGCCATGTTAAGTGCCTGTAGTCATATTGGTATGAATAAAGCAAGCTTGACAAATGACAATATATAATCGTATATGGGCGTATACAGTATATAACCAAACTTCACGCATTATATCTGGATATAGTTGATTTCCTTGGTGGATCTGGGCATTTTGAAGAGGCCATGAAGATAAAGGAGTCATTAAAAAGCCAGGTACGGAAATTTGTGAGCATGTTCATGAGTATATTGCAGAAAAAAGATGCACCAAAACATGGATGAAATATATTATGTATTAGAAGCATTGAGTTATCACTTGGCTAGATCGATTCAAATACATGGTCTTGTCTGTGAATAAAGGTTCCTTCCGGTTTATATTTGAATTTTCATGTTGATGGATTCTTACATGCATCAATAATGGCTATGTTCCATAAGTTCTTTACTTTTTCACAAATTCTGGATCCCATACCCTTATACACATTAATAGCCTATTTTGTATGTTTTTTTTTTAACTATTACAGAAAATGACAATAAAATAATCAGACTTTCAAACAAAATGTATAATGGAGTATGTCCATGAATTACAGTATGACATGGACTGATATCACATACCCATATACACATTTTATTGCGTTATTTATATGCCTTGGATACAAATATCACCATGAATACATGCTCTTCATGTTCTAATCAATAGCTTTCCATTTCCACGCCTCAGAACAAATTTTGCCATCCTACTCTCTCTCTGTATGCTATACATATAGCCTGTGACATTGCATAAAAAAGGACTATTTGTGTATGTAAGATCCTTATAATTTGATAGGTACTATCAAATGATATTAACTGGATTGGATTTTTCAGCTCTCATGTTTCATATCATTATCACCATCATGCAGGTAAAAATCCTGCAAAAATACATAATATTTTGTATAGTCCACCTATGATGTACTAAAAGAATCCAGATGTGTGAAGTGTGAAGCATATTTCTTGCCAGCGAATACTTCCTATTAAGAGGATATGTCAGTAGACTCGGTACTGGCACCTGTAAGTTCAAATGATCATAGTAACATGTTAATTTTCTATATGTATTTGCATAAAGTGAAAACAGCATATATGTTAATTTATCTTATTTAATATATTAATAATTACAGAAAAAGTTTTATTGAAACTTTATTTGGAAATCACAAAAGCCACTTTTATTCTTCATAAAAGTTAAAAATTTACATTCTGTAAAATCTGAAAGGCTGTCACTGTTGAAACTTGATTTTGATAGCTGCATTCACTTTCCCTTATTTACCATGGTTCAAAAAAGCTTCAACTACACTCATTTTGGTATTATCATGAACAGAGTATGGAAAATACACTGTAGTTTTTGGATGCTAACTAATTTCAGCTAACAAAGCATCTTTCTTTTCGATTTATTTTTCATTTCTTATATATATATATATATATATATATATATATATATATATATATATATAGATAGATAGATATATATAAGATACGTGCCTGACAGTGCATAATTGCTCGTGTGCAAATATATAAGTTCTCTGTATAAATGATCTTTTTTCTTCGACTATTTGTCAGCAAGCAGTGCACTGTAATCTTCTTAGCAGAGGAAAATTTAGAGGTTGCAGCAGTGTCCTATTCATTTTCTACATTGATAGTGTAGAATTGAAAGCTGACTTCATGTGTGTTGTGTACGTTTTGCTTCATTTGGGATGGAAAATACATTATTTTGTGGTTGTTTTATGCGTAAAATTGAAGTATTGGAATCTTATCTTAGAATGTCACTTTAAGCTTTTGTTTTGCGTTGAAATTCAGTTGGCATATTGTGATATCTACATTATGCTTCAGATCATCTGCTTTTCGATAGAGATACATAAAGTAGAAAAACATCATACATTATGAATCATTGTACAGGTATTATGAATTGGATGGTTTAAAAAAGTCGTACTCTTTATGTTTCTAGACCGTGGTGGAAAAATAAGAAATTACGGATATTGTACTCTAAAAATGAAATGCATTTCAAGATGATGATTCACGCGAATTTTCTGGTAATGGCAGCGTTTCAAACAAAAAACATAAGCAAATGCATTATGTGGACCAACTACTGAATAACTAGAATACATATTTTGAATAGTGCTTCGATTGTCCATTAGAAGAACATTATATTTTTACCGACATTGCGAGCTACAAATTTTGGATGACTGCCTGAAACCAAAACGTGTTGATATTTGTTTAGATTAAAACATAATTGTTTCGCTTGAAATGATATAGGATACCTAACTAGCTTCTATGTTTCTTTATTTCTTCTACGTGAGTCTTTTTCATGAATAATTTTTAATTCAATCATGCATTGTGAAAGTGAATTAAGAAACTAGCATACTTTATATTACTAATTTACTATTAGCATTAAACCTTTCCATACAACTGGTTATTTGAAATCATTAACCAAAATTATATAGCTAAACACGTTTCAATTAAGCTAAATTACCAAAGTTTATAGCATTAACTTGAAAGCCATCCTAAAGTTTATTTCCCCCAACAAAGCTTCTTCAAATGAAGCAATATGCAAATGAAGAAAATTTCGCATATTACAATCAGCAATCTTCAACCTCAATTTGAATACATACCGAACCAAGATTTTTTCTTTTACATTTTTCTATAAATATTTTCTCATAGAAAATTGAATTATATATGAACTATACACGCCCACACACACACAACAGTACCCAGAATTATAAGAATAGTTCATGACAACAACTTGCATGAATTGCCAAGAAACAGAAGGCCAATTGCAATAAATACTAAGGATGGATAGCAACCAAACAGTATATTTATAGTACTATATAACTAATCAACTTCATACAAGTTACAATCAAAGATGTTAATTCAACCACCAAAATCATATCCCATTAATCCATATATCCTTAAACACCTCAACAATCAAACTATGATACTCCTCAGAATTCAATGACAAATAACAAGCAAGCAAGCTCTCCAATTCCTTATAATTCTTCATATCATTCGCAACAATCATCTCCACCATTGATTTTCTGAAATCTCTCTTGGGATCTTTTGATTTCTTGATGATCACTATAGTACTCTCAAACTTCACCTTCTTGCTTCTCGTAGCCTTTTTAGTTTTTGGAGAATTACTTTGCCTCAGCTTGATTTTGTGAAGTCTCTTTTGCTCCGTTTTCAGCATTATGTCCTTCCTAAGCAAAACTTCATCGTCCGCTTCTCCATTTTTAACCGGCTTTGTTAAAATTGGAGGAAGACTTTTCAAGTCAAGTGATAAATTAGTAGAATTCATTATGTTTGGCTTTTTCGGAGATTCGACGGTAGGGAAATGTGTGTCGAAAAGCTTGGGATTGGAAGGAGAATTTGAGCTTGGAAAATAGTAAGAAGATCTTTTAGGAGAGTAGATTTGCTTTGAATTTTTTGATGCAGGAGGTTCCAAGTGGATTTTGCTTAAGGAATGATATTTGATGGTGGTGTGAGGTTTGGTTGACTTGTTCATATCTTTGAGCTTGTAGAACCATGAATTTGGCATCATATTTGATAGCTTAAACTTGTAATTTCCCATCTATGGATTTTACCAGTTTGATTCTAGAAAATGGAAAGTAGTTCTAGATGTTGGTTTATAAGTGTAGAGGAATGGAAGCTTTTGTTGGAGGGAGAATGAAGAGTGAGGAGAAAAATATGGCTTTTTGAGGCTACTTAAAGACTCTTGATGTCTTAGGATTTTGAATTTAAGTGAAATTATTGCAAACTCCCTATCATGCCCTGCTAATATTAAATTTAGCGCTATCCACCATTTCACATATTTCCAAATTGCCTCCCCTACTAAATCTTTTTTGAATGTTTGGGTGCATTGTCCTAATCCAGAAGTTTTATTTACAAAAAGATTATGTAGGACGAATATAACTTGACAATGTATGGACTTCATTTGTCTTACATAATTTCAAGGAGAAAAAATACAAAAATATAAGTTGAGCTTGGCAACTAATCCAAATAGTGTTAATCAACCAAATAAAAAATCAATTATATTAACATATTTATTGACCAAAGATGTATATTTGAAGTATACAAGCTTTTATATGGTATTTGATAACTTATTTGGCTAACCAAAACATTTGTTTCAATTATCAAAAAAACACTTGTTACAGAAGCTTTTTTTCTCCCAAAAAGTGCTCTTCGGTAAGAATTAAAAAAGCAGAGGCATAGCATGCTTGCTGTACACTTGCTAAAGAAGCTAAAGATATTGAAATTTTGGCTTTTAAATGGGTCCAACTTAAAAGCACACAACAACACTAGTGAGATAGAATCACTGAGAAAAATAAAGAAGAGAATAATAAGAAAGTGTACAATCAATATTCGAAGTATACAAATCCAAGTAAGTTGGCAAGAATTAGAATAGGAAAAAATAAATAAAAATTATAATCTCCACTGAAAATAGAGGATCTACAACAAAATTATAAATTTTAAAATGGTCTAATACTATTGATTCCATTCAATTAGTTCTAAATAATTCACATATATGTTAAAGACACTGCATTAAAAAAACAGTATAATAAAAGAAAAGGAGGGCTGGGCACTATAACCACCTAATTGGATGCAATATTCTTATACCTATGGTTTGGCAGAATATCTGGACAGTTATAGACATAATTATTAAGGCAGCCATGCCTTTCAATTTTCAAACCTAACATAAATCACAAAGTGAGGTTTGTTTTCTACATTTCTACATCATTTTGCTTTTGATGTGTTGTCGGGTATTTACAGGATTGCATATTAGTTTAATTTAGTTAGGCAAATCTCAGTTTCTAATCAAGTTGTAATCGAAAGAAATTTCCTATACAAGGATGATGATGATTAAGCAAATATTATCATTTGAATAAAGTTTTTTCCACAATGGTATGTCATAATACAATTGTGAGCTTCAAAAGAAATTCTAACTTTGAATAAATCTTTCAACACTAGTTGCAGTAGAGACTAATGATGGTAAACATCAAACTTAATCACTTTTTTTACTTGTTATGTTTATCATTACATCATAATAACATTTAATAACTATAAAAATTAATGGCAATTAGAACTGATTTCAAACTTTCTACTGTAATCAAACGCCTAAGTTTTACTATCACATATCCAACCAATTATGCAGTTCCAACTAGTTAATTGTAAGTTGAGGATATAATCTCATTATTACAGAGTGTATGTCATCCTGTCTTCGATTAAATTATGATCATTCTTTGATAAAGTAAAAATGAGTGCAGATTTAAAAACTGAAAGTGGATATGATTTATTTGTAACATGCAAATACAAATGGTAGAGGATAATATAAACATTAAACCCTAATTTTCCTGAATTGTTAGTGGACAAAATAAAAAACATAAACAATTACAAAGTATTGTTTGTCATCAATGAAAAACGACCTTCTCTTCATACAAATAAAAAAAGGTGCAAAGACATTCCTTAACCAAAAGCTTTCGCTTTAGGTACTATTGGACAACTCTTTCACAAGTATGAATACAGTTCCTCGAGTAGTAACAGGCACTAAACCCATGAAGTAATAGTAGTAAATAAATTACTTTCATTATAACTTGTTCATATCTTAAAGTACCCCAATTTTGCCTACAAATTCTTTTTAATGCCTACCTACTTTAAATTATCTAGGTTGAAAATAGTAGAAAAAACATATCATACTGTCAAATAAAAGGTAAAATTTTGAATTATTTAACTGTCATCATAGTTTCAAATAAAGCTATAGATATTTTGGAGTGGAATAGATGTGTGTGTGTAGTAATACCAATTTGATTCAAAATATTTTCACAAATCCTTACAACTTGAATAAAGTTATTCAATCATTACCTACCGGTATATCGTTTTGTTATAGTAACCATTTTCTTAATTTTCCTACTACTATTTACTGTCATTTATTTTTTTATGGAATATCCAGTGAAGCTGATTCTCAATATAACTTAAAAGATCATGTAAAATGATAATGAATCTTATCCAGAAATACTATTAGATAATACAATTAGATAAAACAGGCGCATTCCGCATAATAGAAAACACAAGTATTATTTAAATTACATAAGCACATTCTAAAATAGCTCAAGATCAGAACAATAATATATAAATCCACAAACGTGTGCATCATAGTCAAAGGTAACATGTTATCACATAAGTTGGTTTACATAAATAACATATTACATTAGTTTATAATTTCAAGATGCAAATGATATTATACATTAAAAGATAAATATGGGCATGTATAGCAATTTGGCCTCACCTGCTCATTGACCTTTGTTTTCTAGAGTTATTTGTCATGTCTTCATGTTTGCTATCTTCATAAACAAAATTATACACGACTAATGTATTATTATATGTACACAGTAGCACATAATTGAGAATCAATGATATTGTTCCATATTATGCATGTAGCCACTTGGAATTTAAAAAAATATCCTACCTCTGTTATTTTATTTTGTTTATGCTTAAGCTACAATGACTTAAATCATATTATTTAACTTGTCCAAAAATGTGCGAAATGTAGCACACGAGTAAGCATGTTTATGAATATCCAAAAAATCCGAAATCTATCCGCATTCGAATCCGAAAAACGGATAAATATTCGACATCCGAAAAAACGAATTCGATACAGATACGCATCCGAAAAGTATACGACCGGTTTTTATCAATATTCGTTTATTGTTTTATTAAGTTAATAATATATATTATACGCATTTCATGCATGTTAACTACTCAAAACTATTTATTATCATCATATTTGTTGATTTTACATACTTTTATAATCAATGGAATAAAAAAAATAATGTTAAAACATTTTCTATTTATGTTTCTCGATTTACCGATCATTTGCGAATAACATGATTATTCGATATCCGTTGGTATTTGCGGATGTGGATACCCAATATTTAAAACGATTTCGAATGTGTGTGTGAATATAACACTGTCTACATTCGAAGTATCCATCGGCAGACCTAACTACAAGCATATCGAATTCAATTTTAAGTGCTTAAAATCCAATTAAATGTATACGCTTGAATATTGTCACAAATGATGCCCAACGCCACTATCCTAATGGTTAGACGCTCCAACTTTAGTCTGTAAAATCATATATTTGAATCTTGCTTAGTGTGGTTCGAACAGCTGAAACATGTGTTTGACTTTGTGCTATACATCATCGAAGACGACTGTGTAAAGTATCAAATTTCAAGGAAAAAAATCTGAAGTTCATATGGCACTGACATTCATTCTATGTAATATTTTTAACGAATTCAATAAAACAACTGCATTGGAGATGTTCCTATATTAAACTTCAGTATATATAAGATTCCAATTGATTAATCTGCGAAACCTATGGCAAAAGTACTTAGAGCACAACCCACAACGACTTGTCAGTTGAAAAAATGGATTGAACTAGCAACAACGCAACTAGGTATGGCTTATTCAATGAACTGTGGCTGGTTCAACTTATTTCGGTGGTTGGTTGAGTGAGCAAAAGACCGGTTGATAAAACGACAAAGCATTAGCCGTTTTATTACAAATGACAAATGCTTCACGTTTTATATATAAAATGAGAAAGACTTCGCTGTTTTATTTAGCCACATTCAAAAACGGTAGTTTACCATCTTACACTATATATTACCATCATATCTATCATTCTCTGCACTAAATCTCTTCTAACACATTTTTCTTCTACTACACAATCATATCGTCCGAAAACAGTTAATAAAAATAAAACCAAAAAAACCAATGTCCCTCCTGAAACTCAAGCAATGAACCTATTACCCTCCCACCGGTTATTGAGACGTTCGTCCTCGCAGCCAACAATAATTTCTTATACCACAACACAAATATGATTATATATCATACCAAAACGTCCACTACACTCAAGCTTACCCTTCACGCATTCCAGATAGCATCCCTCATCAGCACTTATCATGTTATTATTCTACAGCACGTCAACCTTACCACCACCAACCCATCATCCGTCAACATGGTGCGTACGAAGATCATTCATCATTCATGTCGTTGATTATGCAAGATGCTCAACAATAACATCATCTTAGTGCTTAACAACTAGTCTCGTGACCCAGATGTTATGCAGAATTTAACAACACAATTCTCCCCAAACGTCAATGTTGATGTCGAAGACGGAAGTAGTTCTAAAGAACAAGAAAATGCAGAAATGGAAGCAGCTGAAGCGAAGAAAGAAAACGTTGTCAATGAAGATGTACAAGAAACTTAAGTTGCTCGAAACCCGGAGTACAACAAGAAGAGAAGGAAGTGGAGATCTTTGAGTGATACGATCGGTGGACTTTACAAGGATTCAACTTCAAGAAGAATTGAAGAAATAGAAGACGTTGAAGCTGGTAAAGATAAGAGGAATCGAACGAGGTAAGGAAGAAGCAAGTAAATTTTACTTCATAACAGTATTTATCACTTGCTAAATCTTGGATTAGAATTTCAAACGATACTGTTATGAAAAATAACATGAAATGTGAGAAGTTTTGGTAAAAGGTTACCAACTACTACAATACCCTAGAACCAGTAAAAAGTATTTGGGTTTCATTGAGATGAGGATATTGAGTAATGAACCTAACATGCCAAAACCTTTTGGCAATATTATTCGAGGAAGAAGATAGACAAAGAAACAGTGTTGCCCCTTCTGAAGTCGTAAGTTTGCTTATCATTTTAATCTCAAGTTTTGAGATTATATAGTTTACTTGTATATCTTGGTTTTGTAACAGATAGAAGAAACTCGTAAGGTCCACCAAACTTAGTACAACTACCCGTTTAAGTTTCAAGATTGCTTTGAACTGCTTGCAACTCTTTCAAAGTGGAAGCACCCAAACAACTTCATCCATGAGCAGTGGAACAAGACAAGAAGAATGAACTGCTTTGATTCTAGTCCAAGCAGTGAGCCTAGTTTCCAAAATAAATCATCACTATTCAAAAGCAAATGGTCGTCCACTTGAAAGAAACAAATCTAATCAATTAAAACAACAAAATGCCGAGTTTGCGAGATTTATAGAGTTCCAAGAAAAATTGTTTTTAAAACCGGAGAAAGCAGGCAAACTTTTCAGGATAGTCGGCTCTAGTCAAGGGACGAATTTCAGCAAATACTTATGCAAGGCCGTGAGTTGAAGCAAGCAGCCGAAACAAAAAAAGGAAGCTATGTACATGGAGAAGAAAATGATTAAACTTATCACTTGCGAATTTAGCAAGTTTTCTTCCCTCCAACAGGAAATGATTAACGAAGAATTAGAATTTTATCGAAGATAAAGAGAAAGTAGAAGGGGTACTTCTAGAAATGACTGTTGAAGATGGGTTATGGTCTTGTACTGTTTGTTTTATTTATGATGAATTCGAGTGATTTATGTTTGTACTTGTATTTCTGCTATATTAAGGAATTGTTTTGTATTGGAAGTTAATAATCTTTGTTTGTTAGAACTTGCATAAGTAAGAATTCAATAAACAAACAACTTAGTAAAAAATTCAACAAATACCACAAATAAACCCACAAACAAATAAGTAAAAAATCCCACAAACATCTCAACAAAGAAATCCACAAATAACACGGTGAAAAAATACAATAGACAGCTCACACAAGCAACTTCACAAATAACTCACTAAAAAATACAACAAACAATTTTAATAGACAACTCCATGAACAACTCAGCAAACACACTTCATATTAATGCCTACTCCCAGCATTTCTTCCTTTATGCACCTAAAAATGGTCAACTAGTTGATTACGCAATTCAAAGTGTCATACTTGATCGTCTATATGCTTCACTGAAATGTACTCTTCTATCGAGTTGATGTTCCATTGGGTCTTGTATTTGAACCTTTGAATATGTCTGGATAATTGTTTCGTTGGTGTTTGTATTTGCCTATTTCAGCCTCTACAACATGTTATAAATTATGGTACATGCATACACAATCTCGAAAAGAACTCGTGCATCGTGAAATCAAGCAGAATTTCGTAGAATTTGAAATCTTGTTTGCAAAACCTCGAAAGTACGTTCAATATTCTTCTGTAGCTCGCCACTTTCACTGTGAAATACCGTTTTTTGTCATTAATTAAAACTCTGAACCCTTGAATTAATGTTCTCCATTTTTGGTGTACTATCCACAAGGTAGTGTCACATTCGATGCACTACATCGCAAACTTTATACTCAACGTCTGATGATAACACATTCGCCACTTCCGGGAACAAGTAAGATTGTTTTAAAATGATAATATCATTCAACGAACCTGACACTTAGAAAAATGCATGCCAAATTCACGAGTCATCTGATGCAACAGCTTCTAAAATTATAGTTGGTACGTTTTTATGTCCGGTAAACATTCCTTTCCAGCCGATTGGACAGTTCTTCCAAGCCTATTGCATGCAGTCCAAACTTCCTAACATACCAAAAATGCTCTTGCTTCTTCTCTAGCTAGCAATCTAACAATATCATTTGGCCCTGACGTGCGTAAGTATTCATTATCGAAACCTATGATTATTGTTTTACAGAATTCCTTTATGCACTCTATTGTCGTTGATGATGCAGGCCTGAAATATTCATTCAGTTGGTCACCCGTCATGTCTTAGCTCAACATTCGCAAAGCAGCCAAAATTTTGATATGTGATAAAATTTCATGTTCTAATGCTCCATTTAGTCTATAGGTAAAATATGAGTTTTTCTCATGGAGTTTTAAATAAATTCTAATGAAAATTTTTGGTCTCATCCGAAACTGACGACGAAACAATGTGATCTCATAGGTAGAATTTTCAAGGAAGTAGTCTATCGTCTTTCATATTCGTTTATAAAGTATCTCTTGTGTCGACGATCACTTCTTCCATGAATGCTACCACAACGGTTGTTGAAAGAGTCCACCAAAAAGATAAGAAAAATTGTACGTAAACTATTGTACAGCAAAGAAAACAATTTGATTGTGCAGCTCTTCTTCCTCATTGGTTAATTTCTTTCATGTTTTGTTTATAGTAGTAAAGATAAGAATCCAATTTTGATTAGATAGATTTGAACTTTGCTGATTTAGTTTATGTAGGTGGGCTCTTTGTATCTATAGAATGGAGTATTATATAGGTGTGTGTGAGGGAAAGTTTCAACAACGCGGATGGTTGATATGTGTACATTCTGATGGCAGGTGCTTCAAGTCACGTGGATCACCAAATTAAAACAAACACACTTGTGTTTGTTTCACCAATGCAAATGGTCAACACGTGTACATTCCGATGGCAGAAGCTTCAAGTCACGCGGATCATCGAATTGAAACAACTACACTTGTTTTTTTTTCAGCAGCGTCGATGGTTGACACGTATACGTTTCGATGGCACATGCTTTAAGTCACGCGGATTGCCCAAACACACTTGTGTTTGTTTCAACGGCGTGGAAGGAAAATAAAATGGCGAGAAGTTCACCGTTTATTAAAACGGCAATTATTTCACCGTTTTATTTTTGTTAGAATTATTTGTTGGACTGATATGGGCTAGTTCTCATTTTTTTCTGGTTGCACAACTCGTTCGTTCAATGTAAACTAAGAAAGAATGGATAAATAAACCGGTATGTTATTGGTAATGGTCTTACCTTCTGCCTCAACTAGTTCGCCTATGCCCGAAGAGTCAACATCAATCTGTCTTCAACGGCCACAGTTTCTGTTGTAAAACAGAGCAACAGTATCAGTACAAATCTAGGAAAAGAAACAACAATTTGCATGAAATCATAGTTTGGTAAATATTGGAACTTCTTTTATCAGTTGTTCACACTGAAAGCTATCAGATCACAATAATGAAACTGAAATTTCAACGGTTATCAACCATACTTTATAGATAATAACAGTAACAGGAATAATGTATAAAGACTGCAGATTATATACATGGAAAAACTACAAAATGCACAATGAGAAGCATCAACAGATGAATCAACTGATACATCTTTTGAAAATTCAGAACTTATATAAAGAATCCTTACAAATATCGGAGACGTAAACTCAGAAGGAATTAATACACTTTCTATATCTCATTCATTAATAACAAACTGAAAATACAACGTTGTAATAGGTATAATTCTTGTGAAACTCCTCCAGTATAATATGTTTCCCCTTCGAGAAAATTAACTACCTCCAGGCAATTTGAATATGTACTACAAATAAAATAGAGTTGAGCTTTTTCAAGCATCTAAATCTTTATTAGCTTTCCATGTTGGTGACACCTGAGCATTGGTACCATTGCCTCCAGCATTTGTACCATTTTCTACACTGAGCAGCTGATCTAGTTCACTCTCCTTTACCTGTTAAAATATCAATATGAAATGAACATTATTCTCAATTTTCCCCCCAATAAACACATTACTCTTCTATAAACGCCCATAAATATTTGAAGCTGACGACTTATCGAAATTGCTACTGATTATAGTACCCACCGGAATTGGTATTTGCAACCCATGGAATATTGTCAACATGAAATTACAGATCGTTTTACACTCTTTACCTTTCACGTACAATTTCCAGTGGTGCTTATCATTAGAAAATTTCTCTCACTGATGTTGTAATGGATATTCATTGTGAAGACATTCAGCAAAACTGGAAGCTGATATAATTTTTTACATACAGAACCCATGACAAAGGAATACCTGAGGAAGTTGTGCTGACGCATCAAGCGTTTTTTGCTGGTTTTCCCTTGTGCAGAAGTACGAATACGATATCATTCCAACTAAAGCAACAAAAATACCTAATATATTTCTCCAGCTGAATGGGTCATGTAGTAAAACATAGCCAAAAGCCAAAACCAGACACGTCTTTAAATGACCCAGTACTTGATAAGTCACGGGCGATGTCTTCCCAATGACAAGAAATGTACTAAAGTTTACAGCAACCGATATCATGCAAGACAGCACAATGAAAACCTTCAATGAAACATAATCAAGATGTAAGCAATTGTACAATGTGAAAGGGTTGTATTTCCTGGTGTTTTACAACTTACAATAACTTGGGAAGTGTAGTTGAAAGCGAACACGTTTTGGTTTGTAAGCAGTCCATCAAGGAATGGGCCAACTACGAACAAGGTTAAAGCTTGATATGGACTAGACTGATAAAGAAGTTGGGTGGAAGAAACCTTGAACTTCTTCTGTATGGTGTTAGTCATCTTTAAAAAATATATCGTTAAGGATTAGTTCAAATGGATGGAAGGAGTCCAGAGTATTCAGCGAAGGTTTAACACTAACCAAATAACAGAAGTAAAAATAGAGACAGAAAAAATAACATGAAAGGAAATAAAGATCTCTGTATGTATGTTATGCAAAAGATTAGGCTGCAGAAAGTATAGATGTGCATTCACTTTTTTTTGGAAAAGGTACATGCATTCTATTTTTCTGCAACTGAATGACGTTGTTGATTGTCAATTCTGTAGTGAAATATTCCGTATGTGCATGCAAATTGGAATTTTTTTATAGTTGAGTTCATTGATACATGCCAGAATTGAACTTATCGACATAGAGTTATGTGAATAGACTACATTAAAGGGACTCAAATTCTGAAATAACCTGAAGAGGAACTTCAGTAACTTATGGACTAGGTATAATATGCTTCTTTTTGTTAATTTAGGGCCTGTTTGGTTGGCATTTTGTGTTTTCAATATATATTTCAAAAGGCATGGAAGATGAGGGAAGGTGCAAAAATCAAATCCATTACAACACAAGGGAGAGAAGAGAGAGAGAAAGGGGGAAGATAGTCGGTTTACCATGTTTTTTATATTTCCCAAAAGGCAGGAAAAAGAAGATGTCGTTTTCAATTTTAAATCATATCCATTTCCCAAAATTGACCATTTTGGAAACTCAATGCATTTTGATTGTTACGAAAACCAAAAATTGAATTTTGCAGACCAAAGAAGGCCTTGGTGTTTTATAACGGAAACTATACATAACAAAATATCTTACTCATCCTTATAAATCAAAACCTGTATGGCATACTACTCAACAAATATAGTAATTTCATGGTGCTACAGGTGAGACTGTATAAGTTAGTGTGTTTAGCATTTCAGATAACTTCAGAGATGTAGAAACTACTGACAATTTGTTAATTTAAGGATACAATTTGTGCAATGCAAGTTGTAAGAATGGCAAGCAAAGACAAGATAGAGCCAAGAAGATTGAGCTGTAAATCAGTCACAGTTGCTATGCCAACACCCAAAAGAAGGATGGTAAGTGAAAGCTGAATACTCCGACTGCAATTACAAAGGTAATCAAGTGCTAATCATGTTAACCCACAACATTTTAAACAAAAAATAATATGAAAACCCAAAATTGACGGATTAAAAGGGTAACAGGTAATATGAAAAATATATGCAAGTTTGCAGGCAAGCACCTAAGAAGTGTGCTTTCATCATATAAAAGTACATATACATGCTCATTTCTCATGGACCTATTATTAAAAATTTCACCAAGTGTTCTAAAGAATACATGCAGAAAATGAAAATATCTCCTAGGTGAGTAATCAGCACACATCAAACCTTGAGCTAATCCAAAATTAGTACTGATGACATACGGTGGTAACCAATCAATAATTTTTCTATATACACTATGAGTTTAATATCAATTTCAATTTTAACTACTCAATCTTAAATCTATTCCAATTGTTTTGCATACTTTAAAATTAAATCGAAATCACATATTTTGTAATAACATTCATTTATATATGACACAAACACACATATACACATACATTAGTCATTTATTTGAAAATAAAATAGTTTTCTGTATATTCCAAATTTTGACCACTCAATTAGAATTCCAATAATATTCATCTTGTATTTGACAACCTATTGCTGTATGTAATATTAAAATTAAATCATGGCCATCTAGGTTTTAGTGCTCAATTATCTATTATATGTATACATATCTTTATATTTTGTTTGAAATATAAAGCTATAAGATTTTATTTTTGAATCAACTCACAATCACATATCATTTCACTTTTATATGTAGACATATGCATGATTTCGGATATGCATATTATCTTCTTCTTTTTTATATGTATATGCATCATTCTGGAAAAATAAACATTAAACGTATAGTATAATTTGATGATCAAAACAGAACTTCAAAACAGATTTTCTATTAAAAGGATATTGTATTTATTGAATTGATTTAAAATGCCTGTATTATATTTGAATCTATTATTAGAAAACATAAGGAGTTTGTTTGGGAACATTGTATTTATTTGCAAAATTGTTAAACTTACTTTTAATATATATGAATATTGGATTTATTTGCATAATTATTAGATTTATTTGCAACTTATTATAGGGCTTTGGACCTCAGAAAAATCATCCCCATTCAGCAAGAAAAACCTCAATATGTCGGTTTGATGATAGGCAGACACCACAAAGAGCTACTGATTCAATAAAGCTAATTCATAAGAGATATTTTGTATTAGACTATGTGTGCATCATTATTCTGGGTCTCTTTCTACATTTTTCTTAAAATGCTATAAAGTACTTCCACATTTGAGAGCAAAATTATTTCAGGAATCATGCATGCTGACCATATTTATTTTAGGAATCAAAATTAAAACGCATGTCTGTATTTTTAATTCAATTAAAAGTCACTTGGTAAAAAGTTGATTTAGAATACTGATGTGTTCAGATGCCTGCAGTGTAGGCTCGTAGTTTTGCCTATTATGTGAGAAGTAATGAACGATTGTGACACAGGTACGATACAATAATACATACAAGGTTGTCTAAGTTCTTAACAAGCATGTTAATGTCTTCTATTGAATTTATAATCAGCTCAGTGATCACAATTTTGAAGTGCAGGACTAATTTCATGTCAGACAGACGGAATCTCTATGAAAAGGGGAAATAGTACGAAATTACAAGTAACAATTAGGCAGTGCAGCCATATAGTAAGAAAATGTCTCCTAAAAAGATTGAGATAACAGAATGAGGCAGTTTAGATATATGATTTTGAAAATAGGTACAACCTGAACGCCTTGCTAAAGAACAGAGTCTCCAGCAAAATCGTGCAAGGAATTATTGCCAGCTTTGTCATCTAGCATAAAAATAAATTAAGTGAGAATGAGCAACTAAATACACTGTGCTCAATGGTGAAAAGAGAATGAGTACAAATTCAAGCAGGATGGAATTCTTTTGTCAAGATGCAGAAAAATGAGTTATAAATTAACTAAAATAAGAATTTTAATTACATTATCCTCCAGAGCATGATGGAATTCTTTTACTATGCTACAGAGAAATGAGTTATAAATTTACTAAATTCGTGCAATAAGGTGGAGCCTTGACGCAACGGTTAGGTCACCCGCATGCATGGTGATCTGGGCGCCCAGGTTCGAGTCCGAAAACAGTCTCTTTGCAATGCGAGGAAAAGACTGCGTATATTATCGACCTCCCTAGAGGTCGCTATCGTGCGGAAGCCTCGTGCATTGGGTTCCACCTAAGAATTATAAATACCTTATGCTCCGGACACCAATTATCAATTTTCGAAGTAATATAACAATACACTATCTATACACAAAAGTGCTATACTGCATAGTCACTTCCACACACATAAGCAGCCAACATCCCAGATACGTACATGTACAGCTACAAGAATAATTGCAACTTATGAGAAGGCTCTCTTACAAATGATAGTATCACTTGTCAGGGTCTAGCAGTACCAAAGTGTTAGGTTTTTTATTTTTAGGACCTCTACACAATTAGACTTTAGAAGAGATATGAAGTAAAATAAAAAATAAAAAAATTCCTCCAAACAAAACTTTTATTAATTCACCAAAAGATTACAAGAAAAACCTAAAAATTGAGAACCTAACTCAATACTAAAACCCTTAGTAAAAAATGACTTCTAACGTACATATCTATAACTGCTACCAACCAATAGAAACATAGAAATATATTTGCTAATATATCTCTCATAATCGGTCAAATAAATAAATATATTAGACTATATATTTATTTATTTGTTTTTCATAAGAATGAAGATATTTGAGAGAAATATATGCATAAATATCTCTTACTAAGTCAAATCCATACTTCCCGTAATTAATTGGTCAACCAACCAATTAACTAATATATAAAACAAATATTGTGTTGCATATCTTCAACACTCCACCTCGATGCAATATTCTTCACGTGCTCCATCTTTGTTCGAAAACAAACTTAATCAACCTTCAAACCACCTAGTAATGCATGCTCCCATTGAACACGCATATCATTAATAAATCAAAATTTCTTGTAATACCACAAAGACCTCCAAGCAGACTTTGTGTTTTTTTGTTACATGCTCCACCTTGACTCGGATAAATTTGCCCCTCCAACTCCAATTTGAGAACTCACTGTATTCTCCACCGTTTTTCCAAGCAATTTGTATGTGTTATTGTTTCTCCGTTTTGCACACAGAACCTCCCTATTACCCCTCCAAACCCTTATGACTCCACCTCGGGTTGAAAAGTTGCAATCTTTTTGTTCCAACTGTCCTACTGAAGCAAGATTCTTTTTAATTTCCAGGATGTGCCTAACTCATGTTAACTTCATCACTCTTCCACCATACATCTTTAACCTAACCGAGCATATACCTTTACCACCATCTGCAGATTCCATCTTATCACTTTGCTCTTTATAGTCAATAAACGCTTCATTTCGATTACATATGTGAAAACAAGCACCTAAATCAAGTATCCGATCATTGTTTTTGCCTTTATTCACACATAGGACGTCATCAAAATTTCCATTGAAGTTTACCTCTTCATTGTTGCTTTCATCAAGCTTGACTTTACCTTCCTCTAATGCTTTCATCTTTTCTTTGTCATTTTTAAGCTTGTTGCAAAATCTCAGCTGGTGACCGGATTTTTCACAGTAATAGCAGATGAACTCTCTTTTCATGTTCGATTTATTTGATCGTCTTTTCATATTTAGATGATTATTCTTCCTAGCAAGATTGACTTCTTCAAACGGATTTCTACTTTTTCTTTCTTCCTTATCATTTTCATCTACTAGGTTCATCCTCTGCACCTCCTTGTTGAGCAAGCTGCTAACCACCGACCCCACCAAAACAACTCCATTCGAATTTGAGTTGTTCAGTGCAACCACAAACGTTTTCCAACTCTCCGGTAATGAACTCATCAACATCAAAGCTTGTGTTTCATCATCCACCTTGTAATTCACGGCAGCCAATTGATTCACAATTGTCTGAAAATAATTAAGATGCTCTCCAATTGACCCACATTCCTTAAGCTTTAGATTCACAAATCTTCTCATAAGAAAAGCCTTGTTTGTTGCAGAGTTCTTTACATAGATTCCTTTCCATTTCTTCCAGATTGCGTAAACAGATGTTTCCTTAGAAACAATATGAAACACCAAATTCTTCAAAAAAAACACCAAATTCTCCAAAAAATACACCGAATAGCTGCAGCAGGCTTCCTATCCAAAGTATCACATTTTGCTTCAGATAAATTACTAGGTTCCTCCCATTTGTTTTCTAATGGTTGGTGCAGATCATTGAGATATAGAAAATCCTTCATCTTCGCATTACATAATCCTCAATTTCTCCCATTAAGTTTTTCCACGCTTATCTTCTGCATAACCAAACTCTTTTTAAAAAAATTGTGTAGTGGACTCGATACCAACTGTTATATTTTTTTAGGATCTCTACACAATTAGATTTTAGAAGAAATGTAAAGTAAAAAAAATTCCTCCAAACAAAATCTTTATTAATTCCCCAAAACATTACAAGAAAAACCTAAAAATTGAGAACCAATCTCAATACCAAAACTCTTGGTAAAAAACGACTCTCCTAACACATATTTATAGCTACTACCAGCCAATAGAAACGTAGAAATATATTTGCTAATATATCTCTCATAATCAGTCAAATAAATAAATATAATAGACTATATATTTATTTACTTATTTTTCATAAGAATGAAGATATTTGAGAGAAATATATGCATAAATATCTCTTACTAAGTCAAATCCAATACTTCCCATAATTAATTAGTCAACCAACCAATTAACTAATATATAAAACAAATATCGTGTCGCATATCTTCAACACAAAGTTCTATGATACATCCATCTGACGTTTCTTCATCCAATATTGATAAAATTTGTAGAATATACTCAGAGGTAATATTCTTTTAAATTTATAATCGTAATTAGTTTTAGGAAACTAAAGAATATGGCTTGCTGCATGCACATATGCACTTCCTTGTTTCGATACGGGACAAAATTCAAAATGCAATTTAGTAGAAATATGTCACTTAGATAACTTCATGGAGTAAAACAGGAATCCCATTTTTACAATATACAATTTGACAATAGCATAGGTTTAATTAAGAGTGACATGATAAAAACGTATTAGAAAAGCAGTAATAATTATACCATTAAAGCAGAATGTCAGAAATATATTAATTCTCAAGTATGTAGAAGGTAAATGGTAACCTGATAGAAACCAACAGAGTTGAAACCCAGGCTTAAGTTCAATAACCCAATAGAGCAACCATTGAGCACTCCAAAGCTCAAAACAGCCTTTTTATCGAAAGGTTTGTGCTCAAAGAATTTCATTTGCATTGCAACATGAAGTGAACAAAATGTGACCAAAAGATGCCAGCTTGTTAAAGTCGTAGCTGCAAAAACATAATTACTTACTTAATATGTGATTCTAAGATAAATATGATTGCAGGGAGATAAATCAAATTTTTGCATATTCATGTGATTCAAAATTCTCGACAATTAATGGTATAAATGATGTGAATGAAACTAGTCGGTCAAGTTATAGTAGCCAATGTTGATAAAGATTGCAAACAAGATTGTTAACAATGTTGGTCAATTAAATATGTAGGAAATGAATTTATAGCGAACAATAAAATACTTCCTTACGTGTACAGCATCTCTCATTTTCAGCAACAATGAGAATTACCTTGCCATCAGGATTGGGCCAACTACCGCAATACAAGTATTTGATATAAGAAGGCAATTTTACATCCATATGCAGAATAATGAAATTCCAGAAAAGCTAATAGATGGGCAAGTAAAAATAAGTGGACAAAATTTCTATATTGTTTTCAAGAAGAATAGTTAAGTGTTGTATCTGAAAAATATTTTAGTTTAGATTCAAAAAAAGATGGAATATTTCAGAAACTCCAAATGTAGAAAACAACTAGAGATATTATTACTGAGAATGAAGTGAACATCGGCCATTTATTAATGTCAAATAAAGGAGCTGAACATATATAATTCAGTGCCACCCAAATTAAACATTCAAAGCAAAGTTTGATCCCTAAAATGTGTGCAAAAATTAAGAGCACTAGACCAATGTTACCGTCGCACTCTTATTAGGAGTTAGGAGATTCACTCCTTGCGCCTAGTGATCATTGAAATCATTACACATGCATTAATTATTGAATGCAGATGATTATTGTTGATCAATCACAATGAGTGTATCCCCTCACTCAGCTAATAAAAGTGTGATGGTGGCATTATTGAAAGTATGAACTACACCATCTATCATTATCTACCCAGTGCATAAGACTCCCAGTGCATAAGACTCTCGCTTGAGCGGGTCTGAGGTAGGCAACTGTACGCAGTTACTGTAAAGACTTCTTGAAACTTAACCAATAGACCAAGGGTTCATCAAAACCAAATCCAACAATGTGTGAATAAAACTCACAGTAGACTTACATATTTAAAGCAATCTATGTGGCATATAACATGTACACATATTCAAAGGTAAATATTTGTTTGAATGACGATTTTTTATTTTCTTATTTTAAAGAAAACACTAATATGTAATGCACAAGAATGACAAGTTTTGAGATCTTATTGAGCAAGTCAAACTTTTTTGAAATAAGGACAGTGAATTCATCCACCAAGTACAAGTATTTGCAATACGTAAGAGCAACATGAATATACCAAACACGAAGTGACAAGTGGCAATTAGCAAACAAATCAAATAGCCCAAAGCTACGGAACCATTTTTTGATTTTTCAAGGCTCGGGTTATTGAAAATGCACATGGTCAACATCTTCACATTCGTATGTGCGCACATACATACATATATATATATGTGTGTGTGTATGTGGAAAATCAAGTTAGACACAAATAGATGATACAAGGGCCGACACAGAAGACGTCAACCAAGATCTTCCCCTAAATTCAACCCCCAATGAGATCACAATCAACATCTATTGTGTCTCCATTTTATGTTTTATTGTGTCCTAATAGCTATGTGTATATACGTGAGTGTGATTTTGATCTTTTTCATAGCATATCAATATCGAATATTTTGTATGAACTAATAATGATTTTTAATAGAAAATCCAGACTAAGAATTATATGGTGTTAATTTTTAAAGTTTAAAGTAAAAGCTCATATTTAGCTATAGTATATTTATATTTGTTAATAAGCTAATTAAAATTATTTATGCATATTTAATGTACATGACAACGCATTGCTTTGCTTTGGATTTATTCATTGTGTTCCTTTTCAAATCTTAAACTATGCCAACAAACAAACAAACAAAATTAATAAAATAAATAAATATACATATTGCTTTACAATCTTCACAAATTCTGTTGAAATGGAAATTGCACTTTGTAGGACCGTAGTTAGGCAATTGCTTGAGGAGCTCAAAATTTACCGCCACTGGATGCATTGCGAAGCATGAAGTGAGACATATCGAATGGAGTGAACTTGAAGTTGGAACGACCAAGTGACAAATTGCTTTATCCCGCATTTGATAGTGTGCATTGGTGGTAAATTATGTTTGGGAAATGAAAACAGTTGGGTTCGCTATGTGGTTACATCTTTATTTTTATGTTATAGTGTTGTACGTTATTATTCATATTTGAAGGTGATTTATCGAATATAATACATATGTTCAATATGCGTATACTCTATATATGGTAAAATCAAACAAGAGAGATGGCTCATAAGTAACGAACTATATGATAGGGATAAAGCTGTATTCGCTTTATATTTTTGAAAATATCACTATATAATGTTAATATCACCTTATATTCGTTATTTCACTTTATAAAGCTATTTTCACTTTATGAAGCTAATATCATCACTTAGCACCTATTAAATTATGTTACCTTTAACTAATCAAGTTGCACTTAGATTCTACAAATATACACTTATTTAATTATTAAAGTTATTTCTGCTTAGTCGTTATTAAAATATATTACATTTAACTAATAAACCTATTTGCACTTAACTTTTTGTAAACAAAAATTGACTATTAAAGCTATTTTCACTTAACATTTATAAAAACGCTATATTTTAAGTGATAAAGTTATATTCACTTAGATTTTCAAGCTGCTTAATTCTATACTTATATGCTAATGCTGATCGACATAAGTGTTTTTGAAATCACTTTTATTATAATTATTTATTTCTTTGCAATTAAGTCGTCGTTCTTTCTTTTTCCAATTAGTTTTCCAAAAATGAGTAATTAAAATAAATTTGATGTTTATATAATTTGATGGGGTATTTGTCCTTAATCTAGTCAGTAAAGTTTGTTGTCGTTGGATCTATTTTATTTTTCTAAAATATGTCCTTAAAACTAAATTCACATATTCAAAGTATGAACTACATACTAACCAATTGTCATAAGCTATATCATACAGCCAAAACATGCTTTTTAAATTTTTTTGGTGAATATATTAAATTGTGCGGAATCATCAATTTAGTGCATACCAACTAACTTCATAATTCCCCACACGTTTGCAGGTTGCTATGAAGAATAATACTATGCATAGATGCAGAATTTAAAAATAAATCACGCTACAAAATACATGTCCGTTAACTTTCCTCATGTGCGTATATGCATTCATGCATTTATCTCCTCGATGGCATTTAGCATATTGAGAGCTTTGAAGGCAGATAAATTTGTAATACAGAAGTTAAAATCTACAGCAAGCATTGCAGTGCAGTAGCACATATATTGATCTATAAAGAATACAATAGAATGATAAAAAAAGGTCATATCCAAACACAATAGTAGCAGATTTGTAGTTTTACATCATATAAATGCAAAATGATCTTTCCTTTGAAGTCAGAGTAACAATCATCTCAAAGTTTTACAGATAGTTTAGAAAGTATAATTTCAGTGGAAAGTAATCCGAGCTTCAAATCAAATACATAGGCATTCATCGATTTTACTACTTTGCAAAGCAAAACACGTCAGCCTAAATTGAATTGTAATTGTAGTCAAGCTATCTCACCAAAATTAAATCCAAGCGTGCTCATAAGCGCCTTATTACAAATCACGATGGAGACTGAAGAAATCACTGACAAGCTCAATGCTCCAATAGTTCCCAGCTGAAATTTCTCCGTTCTTTCTCCCATCTTTCACCAAATTTACTGTCGTATTCAATTCCAAATCTGTCGCTCAAACAATCTGATTACAAAATTAATGTGAATTTAGGACGCGCAAACCCTAGATCTATGTAAAATGTTGAATATTTTACCTGAAATTCTGAATGGAATTGGTGAATTTTAAGCTGATAAGAGATCTGAAATTGCTAATGTTCTTTTGTATATAGGATTTATATTTTATTAAAAAGAAATTTTGCTTCGGCGCGAAGGACGGGGTTTCAATGAGTGCATGAACTAAAACTGTTCACGGGAAGACGTTGCTAAAGTGCTTGGTTTGTCGGAAATGTTTTTAACCCCCTCGTTCTGCACTTTACTATTTCTTTTAACCTTTTGTTGTGAATAGTTTGTCTTTTGGTGTCAATAGTTTGTGTAAGTTCATCAATATGTACAAATTTTTAATATACACGTGTGTGTATGTGTGTGTATGTATATGTATAAGCATTCATGTCATCCGACACATATGAATAGAAAGCCAATGTCGTCCAAAAAAGTAGCAGTCGGTGTCACTTACCTGAATTTCAAAAATTCGAATAACTTAATGTCGAATAGCCGGCCTCTACGCGACAGCTTAAAATCGTATATACACTTACGAGAATCTGATTCTTGAGTAAATGCACATATTATTTTAAACAGCTAAGTAGGAGTCAACTATTGAACATACGACTGAAACTCGGATAAATGTAACACTATTGTGTAACTGACTACTACCAAAGGTAGTTTTTTAAGGTAAACCTCTCAAAATCTACTCATGTTGAGGTAAATGCCCATGTTGAGGTGTTCTTACGAAGCAACTGGAAGTTAAAAGTGTATTTTTAAAAGACATTAATGCTTCTGCTTTTGTTCAAAAAAAAATTCATTTTATGAGGAAAAATCATAAAAACTATTTTATTTAGTAATAAAGATAGAAGTATCCAAGGGATACCTAAGTGTATTAACATGTAGATAAAAGAACAATACAAAAGATATAGCTCTTAGGTACAAAAGATGAAAAGGCTGTTTAAGCAAACGAGTCCACCAAAACACGAATAAATATGTTTGTAGCACATAATACAACATGTTAAAGTAAGACATACAACAATTAAATGTCCATACACTTGTGGAACCAACCAAGTCCGAAGTTAGTATTCAGTCTAGATAACCAATACAACAATGTTGTTCGACCCAAACTCCCTCGTTGTACAAATACCTAATTCATTCTCATCAAGCTTGTAAAAGAGTTCCTTTTCATCAAACTCATCATTGGAAATCTACTTGGCAAAAATGTTAAATCTAACATGGTTGCACACTCCACTTTTCAAATGATTCCAAGTTCCTGCCTTTGCATACCAACCGACAGGAGTGTTCTTAGCAACATGGGTTGCAACCTTTTTTGCTATTGCAAGATATTATTGCATAGCTTCGATGACACACTTATGAATTATGAATTTGGGGGCTGGGAATTCGAAGGTAAGAGTGGAGGGAACAATCAATGAAGGAGAAGAGGCTAACTCTTTTCCTTTTACTTGTTTTCGTGCATCCATGTCTCTTAATATAATTATCACGACACACGCACACATAGCAAATGGTAGTGCATGAGACAGGTTGATATACTAGACATGTTATGTCAACGAGATGTCATGCTCGATCATCGAGTGCTACCGGAGCTCGGGCTTCTTCTTCATCTGTCGTTATGGGCTCTTCGTCTTATGAGGCTAGAGTTAGTCAACCTAGCTTAGCGTGCTCTTTGGTTCCTGGATAAGGGCCTTCACAGTTGGTGGAGGACCCGGTAGATTCGGTTGCTACCACGTTGATCCATAGGTAGTTGGATATTATCGCTACCACTCACGGACTTCCTAAGGATGACATGATTTTGCCAACTCCGGATCAGCGGGCTCATACTCCTCCGGAGGGCTATGTCCGACCCGATACCATTGTTTGGCAGGGGCCCCACCTCCTCTTCATCAATGGATAATTGGGGTTTTAGTATATTTAAAGATCGCTCTATTCTAGCTTCATCTGAATGGCTATGTTATCCTATCGGGACACTACAAAATGTTGATGAGGGGGTTCCATAAGCCTCCAACTCATAGGCAACTCGGGTTCTTTTATTCGGTTAAAGCAAGACAGAGGGCTCCCCTTTCTTCTATCTTGAGTTGGGTAGCAAATTCAAGCCCGTGGAGGACTTTTATTCCAAATATAACATGTTTGAACATGAATACTTCTTTATCAGAGATGACTCTCCTTGTTTTCACCGGTGGCATTCGAGATGTAAGTGGAACGAAACTTTGTAGCTACATTTTTCTCGCCCTGAGGCTTTTACGCTAACCATGTATTATGTCGCTTTTTCGGGCATTGTGAAGGCTAGCTACAGTCCAGACCTCAAGGAGATGCTTGAGAAGCTAAAAGGGATTCTGTCTGAAGCAAGGGAGGTTCCCCGGATGGTCATAGATGAATCTCTTAGGCAATATGGGTTGCTAGTGGAGGGTCGTTCGATCGAGAAACAAAAGCTCCCTTAGCCTAGAGGCCTTTCAGAAAGGGAAAAACTAAGGTTCAAGGCTGGAGAAACAAGTAGGCAGTACCCAATCCAAACCCATGTTCTCGCTTTTGGTGTGAACCTACTTCAATACTACATTGGCACGGAAGTAGATACAGAAGTTGACTCAGAACTCCAGACTCATCGAACCTGCTGAATGGACTCTGTCCGGGAGTGGAAAGAAGATGGTGTTGAAAGTACAATCGTAGAAGAGGAGTCGTACCTCAGGTACGGTAAGGCAAAAATTTCTAACAGGGAAGAGTCTCTTCCTCATGGGGAGATTAGACCCAGCCCGTTAACTAATATTGACACTGGAGAGGCATTGGAAAAAAAATTTAAGGCTAGAGATTGAAAGGGAAGAATTCATTCAGGGCACATTACAGCCTTAAGTTATTTACAGGTTCCTGAGCTTGAGATCAACATTGGGGGATGTCGATGATAGAGTTAGGTGTATGCCCTAGAGCAATTATGTAACTTTTTGCATATATCAAATTCGATAACCAATCTAGTTTGAAATAAGGGCGTTTTCTTTCTATTATATACTTGTATAATGTTTTATATTAATTAATTAATTTAATAAAAAGTTAGAAAATTCATAAATGGTGTGTTTTGTGATAGTAGTTGTATGGTGTTGTAACCATGAGTAATTTATCACAATGAAATTAAACATACCATTTTAAATATTCCTAGTCAAAATGTATCGAGACTACATATCGATACATCCTTCGAGACTAGAGTACGTAACGCTCTCCAAATGTTGGAAAGTACATTACTCATGACTGTTGGAGGCACCAAGGGGTTACGTACTGATAATTATTGGATAACTATGCAATGGCACACTCGATAGTTTTCTGTTGGTTAATATAACTAAGGTCAAACAGAAAATATCGATGTGACAAAATTACACAGTTCTCTTGACTTGAGAATACTGTTGATTTTCAATATGGAAGCTCCGCTTTGATTATACTTAAATTATGGAACGACGTCTATCGAACGACTATAGTTTGGTAGAGTGGAAGTTGGAAGTGAAACATTGTTTAAGAGAGGATTTGTCTCCTCGGTCATACGAGGTTAGTATCACGATCAGCTGAAGTCAACTCAAAGTCAAAGACTCTGGCCAAAGCAATTCAGTTAATAATTATTATTATTATTGAATCAAAGACTAAGTGTTTGGACTATAGAGTTGAATATGGACGATATTGAAATTTTGACCATTATCAAATTTCATAAGTCCAAAGTGATATTGTCTTGACAAAGAGAATTGGTGTAAATAATTGTCACTATCGGGTAATAACTAATAAAGTAAAATTGGATTTTATCGAAACCAAGTAAACGATAAATTTGGCCATAATGTCACACCATCTATTAAGTGACCTGAACACTAATATTTGAAATGTTCAATGTTAATCAATGACCAAATTTACACCTAAGAGTCACACAACTGAAATGTTGAATTATCCTTTTACCATCTGATTTAATTAATTTATAAATTTTTATAAATTAATTAATATTTATAAAATTTTAATTATAAAATTTTATTTGATGTATTTTGAACAATATTAAAATAGTGTGTTTACAATAGTTATAATATACTAATCGATATACGATATCGGTATGCGGTTAAATAAGATTTAAAATTGCATTTGAATATTATTCGAACTTGAACCAGATTCGAGGCCCATATGGCATGATATTTTCGGTTGTAGGATGCATAGTTTGGATGGCCATATGATGCCAATTGGAGAGGATTTGAATGGTTGAAAATAGTGGAATTGGTAAGAGAGAGACATTAGGATGTGATCCACCTTTCTCTCCCTTGACTTCCTACTTGTATGCCACCTTTTATATCATTTCATTTTATACTTTTGCTCTCCTTTCTCTATGATAATTTCAACTAGCAACCATCCTCTCTAAGCCCCAAAAATTCAAGTACAAAATTAAACAACCCGCCATTTCAAAACCTTGTAACTAAACAATGATCTCCCAAAACGGCGGGTCGTTGGAAGATAATACGTATTGATATACAGAGATAACATAAGACAAAAAATATACTAACTGATAACTTTCAAAGTCTCATGGCGGATGGTCACATAAAATGCCATCTTACACAAGTATATATATGTTTAATTACATATCTGATACAACAATATAAGTTTGTACACTCCAAACCCAAATTAACTTCGTACACTGTCACGTCATGTCTTTGATACACACTCTATTTACAATATATACGATATATGTAAAACCACGTCTTCCAATCCATCTCATCTCTAAACTCCATCACTCTAGGTAATATAGATAAAAGAAAAAATAGGAGTGGGTTAGACATATGTCTGTATGAGTGACTCGGTGAAGCAAATCTAATACAGGCATACTACTATGACAGTGATATAACATGATTTAAGCATAAGCATAATATCTTCTAGACCCGCCTACGCCATGCTACAGAACGATATTATACTATCTACAAATGATCCAGTCCTGAACAGCTATGGTAAAAAATCCCTTAAACATAATCTAGCCTCGCCACTTGCTGTAATGGATTACACATTTACAACTGTCTCCCAACTTGTAGTAAAGGATAGCTACGTACTGGACTCACGCCTAGTCCCACTGCGTGTGCTACGGGTTGACTGTCGTCCACATCAAAACCCTCTTGAACCATCCTCAATGCTCTACAGGAGAATGCCACATTAATACCATGAATCAATGACCCACGGCGTGCGCTGTAAGAATCATGTATTTTTTATCGTCCAAACTATATACTTGTACTACACCAAACTACAAAATCAAAAGCCATACACACTACATTCAAGTCTCACATTTCCGTCCAGGTCTTACATACTTGTCTGGTTGCCCAAAACTGCATACTCTAATTTCATGCCTCGCCATCGTCAAGCTACTCACCATATATGCCTCGAGTATTCAACAACTGTTCCAAACTACGCATACTACATCCATACATCATTCCTACCATCAATCTATACATCGCTAACCAAATCGTAGAAGTGTTTAAATAACCCTCAAGGATCACCATGCAAAAGATCAAAGCAAGGCACATCAATTCGGGAATTCAAAAAGCTCGAGTTCCCAAACTAGGATGCTCGCCGATGGATCAGTGTGCACCCATCGATTGACCGGTGCACATCTCAAAAACGGGATTTCATTTCTGTTTTGAGATTAGTTTCCAGATTTCATTTCTTCTTATATTTTATTGTTTCTAAGGGTTATGCTTCATTTATACACACTAGTCTTTGAGTTTCTAAGGTCCTAACCCATATACATATATTAATTTAGAATTCATTAAGTTTCGATATGAAATTTGGTGCCGAAATTGCTTATATTATTATTTTGAATATAAAACTACGTTCTTTTCCTATACTTCAGTTTTTAACCCTACTGTCAGATTTATATATGTAAAATTCACATTCTAGCCCCAAACCATTGTAAATCAACACTAAAGCATTATATCAAGATCTGAGAAACCACACTCACTAAATCAAGCCAAAAGAACTCGAATTCGTCGGCTGCCCTGAATTTCCATAAAATCAAATCTGTAAATTAACCTTTGAGCTCCAAATGATAGAGAACTCTACAACGAATCTAATGCAACTCTTCTCGTCTAATTTCATCAAGAAATGCAAATTTTGTTGAGAGGAAGGGAGGAACAAGATGAAGGTTGTTGTTTTCAGAAATGTGGAAAGAAGTTAGAAAATGAAGTTACGTGCTTTTTTTTAAAAGCCTTTAGGAAGGAAAACTAAATCGGTGTCTCAAATTTGAATTCAAACTATGGGTCTGGCCCAAATTAGGTCTGCTACCCGCGCACAAACCCAATCCACTTCAATAAATAAATGATATCTCACTCATACAACGTCCGATTTAAACAAATGAATACTCTATCTCGACTAGAAAAATGAGAGCTATTCGATTGTGTGACTCCTGTTAGTTAATTCGAGCATTTATAAAATTACTATTTTTCCCTTCTACTGAAATTTACCAAAATACCATCCAAATAAATTTCAAATTTATTTATTATTATTTATTATCATCATTTAAGAATCATACAAATTTTCAGGGTATTACAAAAATTACATCAAAACTCTTCGATTCGATCATCGATGGTAAGATAGATCAAAGCTAGCAACTTCTGTTTTAAGAATGGATTCAAGGGGATCAATTCAACATGTATGCAAGGGCTTTGGTAAAAGATAAATCTTTGTTTTATCTTTGTTATATCTCATTTATATGCTATATTATTTATGTGATAGGATGTTAGACTATATTACGAATTTTATATATCGAAATGCTGCCACAAATTGGTTGGTTATGTATATTATTGCATCTATATAAATAAATAAGTAAATAAATAATTTATATTATGAATGTTTATTATGCTTAGTTCTCATGGAAAATATATATATATATATATATAATAAAATATTATTATATTTGATTTTGATAAATTAGTATTTATTTCTAAGGATTATAAATCATATATTACATATTTTAAATTTTATAAAATTTATTAATATAAATATACATTCGGCAGCAAGTATAAAAAATTCGAATAAATATATTTAATTAGTTATTTAATCTAAAATTGATTATGTAATTTAAAATGTTTATATATATTATAAATTATGCATATATTTTGTAACAAATTTTATAAAATTTATTACACATTAAACTTTCAAAAATAATATTTATTTGATTTTTACATGGATTTTGATTTTAAATGTTTTAAAATGCAAAACCAAAACGAAATTAATAATAAATAAAAATTATATAACTTTGGCCGAAAGCAAAATTTACAGAAATATATTTAAAAAAATCAATATTAATATTACTATGTATATAATTATATATATTTACATGTATTGTATAAATCAATTTAAAATAAAATAAAATATTAGTTTTTATATTATTCACGGCTTTCATGTTATATTATAAATATATACATACATACATACATATATATATTAAAACTATTTTATAAATTAATACTTAATTAATTTAGTGATTTAATTATATATATATATATATATCTACGCACATATATATATATATATAAATATAAATTTTATAAATGTTTTTTATAAATTGTTTATAATTAACATTTAATATATATGTGTGTGTGTGTAAGTTTACCTTATATATTTACTTATGTGTATTATTATGATGCAAATACATATATGCATTTAGACAGCAAATCGAATACAAGAGGGACTAACATGTCTGGTGCAGTGTAAATCCCAACATCTATGTACGGGCATGTCAAACTATGTATCATTGCTTTGTTGCATCTGCACTTACACACGTACGTATATACAGTATATAATATAATATAAATTATACATAAAGTAAAACTTTTTTTATAAATTCAAATAAAATATTGATTTTATTTAACAGAAATTTAGAAAAGTTCTAAATAAATTTAGACTTCATATGCCCAGTAAAGATCCAGATGAAATAATTTTTTTTTGAAATTTACCCAGTTGCGCGCTGGTCCAATTTCAACAATAGTATTAGAGCCAAATAGCCTATGAAGTCTGAATTAGCAGAATTAGGGCTAACTTATTTAAGTTTACCCATATAGTAGTGTGTCTAGAAAAGCAGTGTCTAAGGTTGGGTTTAGGTAGTCAAGTACTCTACCATACCTGGCTACTGGCCTGACCCAAAAAGATGAGGTAAGCCCAAAGATTATTCCCAATTTAAAGGCCCAAACTGATTTGGACCTTGGGCTAATTTTCAAAATCTGTTTTAAAATAAAAATTTTAAATTTAAAAGTTCGATTTAAAATAAGAAAAATATTATAAATGTTGTAATATAATTGAAAATTAAAATAAAGGTTTTAGACTTAAAAATTAAATTTAAAATAAACCCATATTATAAAAGTTATAATTCTTTAAAACATTTAAAAATGTTGTAAAATTAATTTTGAAATTATTAATTATTAATAAGATTAATAAAATAAATGAATTAATTAAATATATATACATGTATAATATATATAATAATGTATATTATGTTGTCTTAAATTATTTAAGATAACATGAGTTTATATGTATGTATAAAAGAATTTTTGAAATAATAAAATTTAATTAAAATTTTTTAATTAAATAAATTAATTAAAATACACATATAAAAGATATATATATGTATGTATGTATGTATGTATGTATGTACGTATGTATGTATTACTATAAAGGTTATAGTGTGTGTATATTTATATTCAATATAAAATGTTATAATTGAATAATATAATAATTAATTAAAGTTTTAATTAATGTATTACCATAAAGGTTATAGTGTGTATATATTTATATTCAATATAAAATGTTATAATTGAATAATATAATAATTAATTAAATTTTTAATTAGTTAAATTAATTAAAATTTTAATTAATTAAATTAATTAAATAAGATTTAATTAATATAATGTTATAAATAAAATATTATATAAGTTAAATAAAGTATAAAAGTTATATAATAATAAAATTTGAATTTATATAATATGAATGTATAAACTATAGGTGGAACATTAAAGAAACTCTTAATAGACTTAAGGAATAAATATATACGTAAAAGTATGTATACCGTAATTTCTTATGTGTCCAACACTTGAATCATGTGGGTATTTCATACGAAATACATTATTCCGTAAGTCGATATCACTTAATTAAATATATTAAAGATTGTGAATCTTTAATATAAGTGTTGTCCTCAACTATTTATATATTATATTAATAAATTACTTGTATACTCTCTAGTTGTTGAGCAAACTCAAGCCAGAGATGTTATGTGTAGTATTATTAATATATTGACTAGACAAGGTAAGATAACTATATGTATTTGTTGAGCAAACTCAAGACACATATTTTATACTTAGGCTTTCATGAAATGGTAGGTACAAGCGAATAATTTATTTCGATTTATTGAGTAAACTCAAGGTCAAAATGAGATTAGGACAAGGAAGCAAGAGTTAGGAGTTGTATATGATACAACCGATATGGAGTTATCCATCGTTTATGGGGTTATGATTTGTTGAGAAAAATCAAGGTCACAATCCTAAGATATACGAGTCCTAACACTCACTAGTGAAGTAGAAAGATTTATATGTTTCATCTTAGGGTTTAGAGAAATATAAAAGACTAGTGGGAGCCTTATTAGAAAAATGAAATCGTAACATTTAACCTTTTAATATTGTAAGAACATCTACTATATATAATTAAAATAATATACTTCGATAAATTTGTGCATTAAATATAATTGATAAAAAATTTATCAATTTAAATATACAAAGGAACTGAATTAAATATTGACAAATAAACATTACGTATACTTACCAAAAGATTTGCATGTTGACCCATGCAAGCATCTAATTATATAACCACTAAATATGTACGTAACTTGGTCAGTTACGAGTTTACTTACTCGAGACTATGTATTGTCTTCAATGAGTTTCAACTCTAAAAGAAATACAAGAATGTGGATATTTGATCCATATACAATCACATATAAATGTTATATGTGAAGGTCATAATTCGTAATGTACGAAACCTCGATGAAATTAGTTCATTGAAATAAGCAAGTAAACTATAGTATGAGATCGTGTATTCAATATAATTGATCACAATAATGATATTGTTGTGTTAAATGTAACACTAGACCAAAAGCTATAAGATAGATCTTCGATCACTAAAAAGTTAGTATGATCAGTTTAAGTAAAGTGCAAATTATTTGATATCCATAAAAATCAAGGATGACCAAATGCACTTTTGTAAAGAGTTCGTTACGATATTATAGTAAGAATTTCTTTTGAATGGTTCGACCATTTAGAAAGGAAATTGAATGTATAAGTGTTGATGTAACCTAAGGCACAATTAGGATGAAGAGAGTGAATGGTCACTTCTGCTTCATTGTTAACCCAAAAAATAGATCAACACCCTGAATAGAGTATGAAAGCACCAGCCCTGTTTAGAAGAGCAAAATAAAGTAGAATAGAGATATATCAAGAACAAAATAGTAGAAAGACAAGAATATTTTTATAGTGGTTCGGCTGTTAACTAAGCCTACGTCCGATTTATAATTTTTTCCATTGATTGATTTGCTGTTACAAAGGGAATTGGATTACAGAATGATTGACTATCCTAGATTAGACTAAGTTCAAAGTGTTAGAGTTCACTGGAGAATCACAGTGAACTCCTTGGATGACTATTGTGGGGAGGAGTAGGATGAAGAAGGTCTTCTGTAGCGTTTCAGCAACCGCTCCGGAGGATCCCCTTTATGTTGCAGATAGAAGAGTATTTATTGAGGTTGGAGAGCTACTGGGCTAAGTTTGCTTGTCACATACTTGCAGATCAACATAGGAAGGCGCGCTGGAGGTTACACCGCGACCCGAGCTAAAAAGATGGATCGCTAGCAACCCATAGGTTTGGTTCGAAGGCGAGCAAACGCCTTAGCATTTTCCTCTTGCTTTGCTCTATGAAGATCGCGGCTGATTGATGAAATAGTATGGATTGCTAGTGATCCATGGTATATGGATCGCTAGCGAACCATATACTTGGTCTATTTTGACTTTGTTCTTCTGGAGTTTATGGCGATCTGGTAAAAAGGTATGGATCGCTAGTGACCCATAGTGCATGGATCACCAGCGATCCATGTACTTAGTGGTTTTCTAAGCTTCGCCTTTTGGATCGCGTTTATTATCTCGTGTTGATGTTGTTCATCAACTCTCTAGTTAATGCCATGGATCGCTAGTGATCCATAGGCCATGGATCACTAGCGATCCATGCCCTTAGAGTATTTTCCTTTCTTTTTTCCTGACATCTTTTGGCTCCTTATTCTAGTCCCTTCGGTTGACTTTTGAGCTATTCTGACTCGATGGAGTTCTCTCGACTTCCTCTGGATTCTACTGGGTTAATAACCCGGATAACATTTGACCCCCCTAGAGTATGCCTTCGTTGAAAACAAGGCGTGCTCTGGAAGTAACTTCTTTTGAGTTTTCATTTTGTGAAATCTAGTTGATCGTGTTGAGGTTACTGTGCAAATTTGGCTTTGACTGTTGAATTTTTTATGTGAATCTTCAGAGTCCACCTCAAGATTTTGTTCTCAATTGACTGACTTCTGATAGCCGTTCATTTTTTGATTTCGATCTGAATTTCAATTCCCGATATTGACGATGCAATCTTTGCTCCATAGTTTACGCAAGGGTTTAGATCGGTAAGTGGGTGCATGATGTAGGTTTGGAGTTGTCCCATATAGTTTTAATTCGACTGGCGGCGAAGCTAAGTTTTGTCTCGAACGATTGTACGCCGTTCCGGAGCAAAGTCTTGCTCTTTGTCTTTAGCTTTTTCTTCTGGAGAATTTGGTTAAGTTCCCGTCGATATTTTTGAATTCCAATGCGACAATTTATTCCAAAATCGGATATAGTGAAAGAAAAGCTTCCCACGTTGCTTCGGACAACGGCTCCGTTATCGATCGTTGATTGATAACGGGTAAGTGTGGAAGAGATAATTTCAATGGATGATATGGATTGTTTTTCAAATGTAAGCAAGCTATCTACGCTAGATTGTTTGTTTGTTTATGTTCAGTCGAGTTCATGCTTAGCTGAGCTCGTTTGACAAAGCATTGGTGTAAATGCCTTAGCCTGTAGGGCTGATTACTTTGACTACTGAACCAACACGTTTTGGAAGGTTAGGTCTCCTAAGCAATAAGTTCGATTGCCCCGGTTTGATTGACACACGCGATAGCTCCTATCTTTGGGAACTAGAGACTTTGTTGCTTGATCCCAAGATCTAAGTTTTTGTAATGATGTCAGTAGGCATTAGAAAGATGCGTTTCTGGCATCTTTTGCTAAAGTAAATTCTTCTGAGTCCGGCGTTGAGATCCTAATCATATGTTGGTTTCTATCTTCATAAACTCATGTACGGATGACTCAAACCTGTGGATTTTTCTTGATGTTGTGGATCTTCAGATAACGTAAGATTCCAGAAAGTAGGATTAAAGAGTCGATCAAGCTTTTGCTTCTATTTCCGAAAGCCGATGTATCGATAGTTTCATTCTGGGAGTTTCTTCTTTGCATCACCAAACTTCGAGTAATGGCATATTCCTGCAAGTTGGAACCAAATGATCTAGTTAGACCCTTAATAGGTCATCGATCTTTCTTGTCATTGCCAGACTATGAGCGACGGTTGATTTATGAACGTTAAATCCTTTATTTCCTTTGTTGGCGATTTTGTTGCCAGAATGCTCTGTTTTGCGATAGAGAACCATTATCTAACCAACCTCGTGGTTATTCATGTTTGGACTTTGCAACATTTCTTTCGATCAAGTATTTGTGTGTCTATCCTTGCTCGAGGAACTAGCTATTTCGAACGCCTATATTTTGGTGATTGTGAGAGATGGAGAGGTTTGGGACACATGATTCGATTGCCCCTGGTCTGGCTCTCAATCCCATTCTAGGATTGCGGAAGTCCGGTGGTTTTAGTTCCAACCTTCCGTGATTGTCCCTACATGTCTTAGTTGTGCATGCTTTGCTTGATTGCAGTCGTCACGGAAGTTCCGTTCATACGCCAGTTCTTGTCTTCGGGAATTGATAACCTAGCTGCTTGGTTCCAAGCAACATTTCCTCGAGGTTGCCTATCTTTTGGTTATATCTAAATTCTTTCTAAGTTGAATTTAGGAAATTCGGTTGTGCACCAGCTTTTATCCCTAGAAATTAGCACACGAGCAATTCAATCCAGGGATTTCCTTTCGGCGCTGCTTTATTCCTGTGCAGTGGCTTATTCCTGCGATGTCAAGTTGAACCATCTGATTGACCTATGAAAGGTTATGTCTTCCTGTCGTTGCCTATCTTTGGGCAACAGTAATTTTTCGAAAACAAGGGTAAAACTTAGTCGAGAACCAACTTCTATCTCCGAAAGTTAGTGCATTGATGGTTTACTATGGTGAGTGTTTCTCACTAACCCTGTAGATTAAAGTTTTCCCGGCATTACTGGGGAAACACCGGCACTTAGTGAACAACAAATTTCTTGGCATTGTCGAGGCAATGTCGAATAGAAAGTTTCTCAGCGTTGTTGGGCAACACCAGTATTTAGGAAATAGAAAGTTTCCCGATGTTGCTGGGGCAACATCGGTACTTAGGAAGTAGAAAGTTTCCTGACATTGCTGGGGCAACACTGGTACTTATGAAGTGGGGAAAGGCCTCGGTGTTGCAGGGGCGACACTGACACTCAGGAGGTTGGGGTTGATTTTTCCCATCGACCCGATAGTACTTTTAATCCAGTTAGTTGCCGGTTTTGGTCTTCGGAAACTAGCACTTCGATGATTGGATTGTAGAAGTATTTTCTTAGTGCTCTTGTCTTCGGGTGGTGTTAAAGTCATGTTAGTGAGGATTGAATCATTTGTCTGATCCTGTAGAGTTGAGTAGATTCCTTTTAACCCAATGTAGCTGTTTTCTCAACGTTGCTTAACTTCGGTATACGCCATGTTCTCGAAGGATAAGAGTCCCAGGTGTTTCCATTGCCTAGCTTTGTTTATAACCGTCAAGTGTTACTCTTGGAGATGCAAGGTTGTTGCTTAACCAATTCCATAGTTATTCTTATTCATGAAAAATCAAATTTCCTCCAACCGGTTTTTGTTATGTTCTGATGACTACCTGCGGAACTCGTCATTTCTAGGTGCCAAATTTCAGGTTCTTATAGAAAATTAGAAGCTGCGGAGCAAGTCATCACATTGCCCCTGGTATGACTGCGCTCATCCCTATCCTGATCACAGACTTGTAGAGTTTGATAGTGTTTGTCTTGAATTTGTGATACTTAACCTTAACTTATTTTAGGCCATATGCATTATGCTGGGTTGATAGCATTATTGCAGATATCAAACTTATTCGTTGGTTCCAACTCTCAGGAATCAATGGTTTAGCTGCTCGATTTTGAGCGTTCTCTCTTTGTCGTTATTTATCTTCGGATAACAACTGATTTTCTGCAAGTTAGGGTTTGAGACCTCAATCGAGCACCTACTTCTGTCTTTGGAAACTGGTGCGTTGATGATTTGATTCTGTAACTGCTTTCCGTCGTCGTCTATCTCTGGATGGTGATAAGTTCCTCCTTTTATTACAAGTTGGAGCGATCTTTTATCCTGACCAAGTGTTAATGTGTTATGTGCTCCTCAGTCCACAAGGCTGATTATTCTGAACAATTGATGTAAGACTTGTTGTTTTGGGCGGCTCCCTAGATGCCCTTAGTCAAAGGTACGTCGCAGCTCCTATCTCTGGGAACTTGTGACTTGGATGTCTTGAATTTTGACATTTTATACATTAACTTTGGTCAAAGATCAAAATTATTTGCCGACTTCTTAGTTTTTTAGCTTTGCGGTACTACCGAAGCAATGTCAGTTCTTTCGGGTAGCGGGAGTTGATCCCTGTTAATCCTGCAATAGACAAGTTTCCCGGTGTTGTCGAGACAACACCAGTACTTAGAAAATTTTAATGGTTCGTTGATGATGCTAGAGCAACATCAAGCAGTGTTTGCGCGGCTTATCAGATGTGCGGCTTATGAAAATGCGTGGCTTACGAAATGCACGGCTTTTGAGAATGCGTGGCTTTTGAGAATGCGTAACTTACGAAATGCACGGCTTTTGATAGTGCATGGCTTATGAAATGCGCGGCTTTTGAGAATGCGTGGCTTACGAAATGCACGAATTTTGAGAGTGCGCGGCTTATGAAATGTGCGGCTTATGAAAATGCGTGGCTTGCGAAATGCATGGCTTTTGAGAGTGAGCGGCTTATGAAATGCGCGGTTTTTGAGAGTGCGCGACTTATGAAATGCGCGGCTTATGAAAATGCATGGCTTACGAAATGCATGGCTTTTGAGAGTGCGTGGCTTAGAAATCCGTAGCTTATGGGATCGATACGACCCGTCAACCCGAAACGGTTTGGAATTTCTTGACGTTGCCAATATTTGGGTAACGTGAGGAGTTCGTACTTCGAGAGCGTGGTTCCACAGCTCAAGAAGTGATGTACAGCTCCATAGCTCAAGAAGTGATGCGCGGCTTATTGGAGTGCGCGCAATGATTTGGGCCTTCCCAGTGCTGGAGGATTGATACCAGTTCTTAGAAGGTAAGGATTGAGTTTTCCTATCAATCCGGCGATTTGACTTTGTTAGAACGTGATTTTGTTAGTTCAAAGAGATAATTGGTTTTTGGATTGGGTAACAATGGTTTGTGCGATCCTCCCGTATTTAGGGAAGATGTGCACGGCCAAACAGATAAGGTTGCCATGGTGGAGAGATATACAGCCGACCGCATGGAGATGGTTATGAAGAAAGAGCTTATGAGAGTTCGGGGCAAGACTCTCAGTTTTTGGTCCAAACTGCCTTTAGAGAATTGTCCTTCAACTGGCATACACTCTAAGAGGAAAAGGATCTGGCCACCAAGTGTGGTAAAGGAGGAGTTGGGAAGAAGTAAGCAAGTATTATGCTTCTATTTCGTTTGTTGCGCTAGCTAGGTCGTTAAGTCCGTAGTTGTCAGAATGCTAGAATTTTCGATCGGACGTAGCAGAATTGTGGTATGATTTGTCTTGGATTTTCATGGAGCTATTCAAGTATGTGCAGTGCCCCCCATGCCACAGGGCTATTCGCATGCTTAATTTGTATCTGAGGTTTCTCCACAACTCGTCTGGTTGCCCCCAGTCCAATGGGTGCGGTTCTCCCGAGTTCTAAGTCTTGGCTTGACTCGAGTCAGTATCTGATTAACCACAAGGTCGGTTCAGTTTTGTCTTAGATCCATTGAGCAACTATGAAGCTCTAGAGTTCAACATTGTTTGTTTGATCGGTCGTTGGAAGTGATTCCATTAATTATGCAGAGTGACTGATATGATTGTCGATTTGTGGCCCCAGAGCATGACTTCAGGGGGCTTTGGATCAGATGACTGCTGATCTTCCAATTCTCCTTCACAAATATCAGTCGTACATAAATTCCACTGATCTACCGGTTTGCCTTCATGACGCTTTAGTTCGTGAAAGACCTTCACGTTCGCGAGGTGTTTTTTTGGATCAGATGACCATTGATCTACCGGTTTACTTTCACGACGCTTTAGTTCGTGAAAGACCTTTACGTTCGCGAAGGGTTTTTTGGATCGGATAACTGTTGATCTACCGGTTAGCCTTCATGACGCTTTAGTTCATGAAAGACCTTCACGTTCGCGAAGGGTTTTTTGGATCAGATGACCGCTGATCTACCGATTCGCCTTCACGATGCTTTAGTTCATGAAAGACCTTCACGTTCGCGAAGGGTTTTTTGGATCAGATGACCGCTGATCTACCGGTTCGCCTTCACAACGCTTTAGTTCATGAAAGACCTTCACGTTCGCAAAGGGTTTTTTGGATCAGATGACCGCTGATCTACTGGTTAGCCTTCATAACGCTTTAGTTAATGAAAGACCTTCACGTTCGCGAAGGGTTTTTTGATCAGATGACCGCCAATCTACCGGTTCGCCTTCATGATGTTTTAGTTCATGAAAGACCTTCACGTTCGCGAAGGGTTTTTTGGATCAGATGACCGCTGATCTACCGGTTCGCCTTCACAACGCTTTAGTTCATGAAAGACCTTCACGTTCGCGAAGGGTTTTTTGGATCAGATGACCGCTGATCTACCGGTTCGCCTTCATGACGCTTTAGTTCTTGAATGACCTTCACGTTCGCGAAGGGTTTTCTGGATCAAATGAACGCTGATCTACCGGTTCGCCTTCACGACGCTTTAGTTCATGAAAGACCTTCACATTCGCGAAGGGTTTTTTGGATCAGATGACCGTTGATGTACCGGTTCGCCTTCATGACGCTTTAGTTCGTGAAAAACCTTCACGTTCGCGAAGGGTTTTTTGGATCAGATGACCGCTGATCTACCGGTTCGCCTTCACGATGCTTTAGTTCATGAAAGACCTTCACGTTCGCGAAAGGGTTTTTGGATCAGATGACCTCTGATCTACCAGTTCGCCTTCACGATGGTTTAGTTCCTGAAAGATTTTTTGTGGTCAGATGTCCGACGAACAGACGGCCTTGGAATGATAATTCATTAATTCCGAGAGGAATTTTGGTCGGACGTCCGACGGCCCGACGGTCGTAATGCGATGATTCATCGACTTCAAAAGAAATTTTGGGATTCAGCTTGCGGGAACTTAGTTTTATCGGTTCCTGGAGACTAAGGGGTTGGATCTGTTTGTTCGACGATCCTTTGGACAGTACTTCTCGATGCTACCTGAGCAACGCCAGTTCATAGAAGGGGGATCGGTCTGACTCGTCAAAGGCATAGAAGCATTTCTTTCGCCGTGTTGTCTGCAATGCCCCCAATGTCCCGGTACGGCTCATTTGAAAAAGGAAAGTAGACAAAGATGGATGAGAAGGCATCGTTTTAGGTTGCTTCTCCTTTCCTTAATTGCTAGCTAGCTAGAGTGTTATTTTATAATCATCCTTTTGTCTGATTTTGTCAGTTAGCTGGGACGCTTTTCTACTAGGTCTTAGTAGCCTTGCTTAGGTAGAAGGTCCCAGGGTCCTGTAGCCCCTTCATCGTTTGGTATGTTCTTTGGCAAATTGTCGGGTTTGCCTTCTTCCAATTGCACTGCTTCTAGTCTTTAGAACCGGTTTGCCTTCCCATAGAATTCTTCTAGGGTAGTAGGTTGTTTCACCCTTTAATGATTCCCGAGGGCCTTATAGTAAACTGCATTCGTCGCCCTCGCTTTGGTGATTCGGTTGTACAGTTGTAAAAAAGCAATTTTGAATTAGTTGTACAAAAGGTATAGTTGGCATGTAAACTTCTTTGGATATTCTGCATGTTGAACGGCTTCGGTGAATGGGTTCCAATTGGGGAAGATGCTCTAATCGTTGTCAGACCGGTCTGTTTTCAAGTTACGGCTTGTTATAATGTTTGAGAATGATATATGCATGATTGTCTATGCTTAAATGATCGGAAATGCCGATTAAATGACAAATAACTTGTGTTGGGATCATGGATCAGCGACGATCCCCAAAAATTTCCAAACTAGGTGAGATCAGTCTGTGGTGACCAAGAAGGCCCCATAAAGTAGAATAGAGATATATCAAGAACAGAAACAATAGAAAGACAATAATATTTTTATAGTGTTTCGGTTATTAACGAAGCCTATGTCCACTTTATAATTTTTTCCATTGTCTGATTGCTGTTACTAAGGGAATTGGATTAGAGAATGATTGACTATCCTAGATTAGACTAGGTCCCAAGTGTTAGAGTTCATTGGAGAATCACAGTGAACTCCTTGGATGACTATTGTGGGGGAGGAGTATGATGAAGAAGGTCTTCTACAGCGTTTCAGCAACCGGTCCGGAGGATCCACTTTATGTTGTAGATAGGAGAGTATTTATAGAGGTCGGAGAGCTACTAGGCCAAGTCTGCTTGCCACATACTTGCAGATCAACACAGGAAGGCGCATTGGAGGTTACACCGCGACCCGAGCTAAAAGGATGGATCAGCATTGATGGATCGGTGATATTTTACTTGGAGAATGGATCAACACCCTGGATAGAGTATGAAAGCACCTGCCCTGTTTATTAGAGCAAAATAAAGTAGAATAGAGATATACCAAGAACAGAAACAGTAGAAAGACAAGAATAATTTTATAGTTGTTTGGCTGTTAACGAAGCCTACGTCCACTTTATAATTTTTTCCATTGACTGATTGCTGTTACAAAGGGAATTGGATTAGAGAATGATTGACTATCCTAGATTAGACTAAGTCTCAAGTGTTAGAGTTCACTGGAGAATTACAGTGAACTCCTTGGATGACTATTGTGCGGGAGGAGTAGGATGAAGAAGGTCTTCTGCAGCGTTTCAGCAACCGGTCCGGAGGATACCCTTTATGTTGCTGATATGAGAGTATTTATAGAGGTTGGAGAGCTACTAGGCCAAGTCTGCTTGCCACATACTTGCAGATCAACACAGGAAGGCGCACTGGAGGTTACACCGCGACCCGAGCTAAAAAGATGGATCGACATTGATGGATCGGTGGTATTTTACTTGAAGAATGGATCAACACCCTGGATAGAGTATGAAAGCACTAGTCCTGTTTATCAGAGAAAAATAAAGTATAATAGAGATATATCAAGAACATAAACAGTAGAAAGACAAGAATATTTTTATAGTGGTTCGGCTGTTAACGAAGCCTACGTCCACTTTATAATTTTTTCCATTGACTGATTGCTGTTACAAAGGGAATTGGATTACAAAATGATTGAATATCCTAGATTAGACTAAGTCCCAAGTGTTAGAGTTCACTAGAGAATCATAGTGAACTCCTTGGATGACTATTGTGGGGGAGGAGTAGGATGAAGATGGTCTTCTACAGCGTTTCAGCAACCGGTCCGGAGTATCCCCTTTATGTTGTAGATAGGAGAGTATTTATAGAGGTTGGAGAGCTATTGGGCCAAGTCTGCTTGCCACATACTTGCAGATCAACACAGGAAGGCGCACTAGAGGTTACACCGGGACCCAAGCTAAAAGGATATATCGCTAGCGATCCATTGGCTATGGATCGCTAGCAATCCATAGGTTTGGTTCGAAGGCAAGCCAACGCCTTAGCATTTCCCCTTGCTTTTCTCCATGAAGATCGCAGCTGATTAATGAAATAGTATGGATCACTAGCAATCCATATACTTGGTCTGTTTTTGGACTTTGTTCTTCTGGAGTTTATGGCGATCTGGCAAAAAGGCATGGATCGCTAGCGATCCGTAGTGCATGCATCACTAACGATCCATGTACTTAGTGGTTTTCTGAGCTTTGTCTTTTGGATCGCGTCTATTATCTCGTGTTGATGTTGTTCATGAACCCTCGAGTTAATGCCATGGATCACTAGCGATCCATGCCTTTAGAGTAGTTTCCTTTATTTTTTCCTGACTTCCTTTGGCTCCTTGTTCTAGTCCCTTTGGTTGTCTTTTGAGCTATTCTGACTCGATGGAGTTCTCTCGACTTCCTCTAGATTCTGCTGGGTTAAAAACCCGGATAACATTCATAAAGAAATTCAAAATTGAGAATTGTAAAATAATAATAGATACTTAACATTAGAACGATAAATATGATTTCTATTCCAAAATGTATTTTCACATGGAAAATTACTTTCGATGAGATTTATTTCTTTGATTTAAGATGTTTGATTTGCAAATTCTCGACTATAAACTGGTTATAGTAAATGAAATAAATAACCTATTGGTTGAATGGAGATTCATATTTCATACAATATTAAAATAATGGCAGAAATAGTGGGAGCATGCCATATAACACTTATTGGTCGCATCAAGTTATGAAAATTGTTTTCGTGCCAAACATTATATGTGAAATAATGATAATTTTTAAGTATTAACTAAAAAATAGATATAGTTTTATTTTAATACGAACATTATGAATATTCATTATAAAATAGAACTATAGTACCGGTATTTGTGATTCACTGGAAAATACAGATTTATTTGCAATTATTTTGGAATATGGACCAAGCCACAATTTTGAGAAATAATTTTTGATTATATGATTATGAATCATATGGTACTTGTAAATTATATCTCAGATAATTAAGGATAAAGTACCCATTCAATGGGAGCATCATTAGAGTTGAAGGGCTCTATAGATTGATATATATATAGATGTATGCAATTGAAAGTCTATTAATTCCAAAACGGTTCCACGTACTTCATTGTATCCGTTAATGAGTTACCACAAACATGAACACATATATTTGATACACATGTAGCATGTCTATGATAAGCTCATAGAATATAAAATGGAAGTAAATAAAATAACGTGAAATAGAAAATAAAATTCGAATTTGATCGAATGGGTGAGTATATTAGAAAGTGTTTCGGACGTACCTAAAAGTGAATAAAGATTCAATCTCAAAAGCCTCTCCTCCCTATGATGCATAATGTTGTATCAATAATGAGTATTCGAACTTTGTTGAACAAAGTACGATTAATTATGAGTTAAGTTGACTCAACTTCTTTCTATAAGGTAATGCACTTAAGAGTAGTACACTAGATTAAAATTAATTTCATCTAAATAATAGTTTACAAAATCATACAAGATACGGGTTTATAAGAAACTCCAATATATCCTAGGCCCGAAAGACTACACGTAATAATTGTTCTTATCGGATCTTGTATGAATCGCCCTAAAAGAAGTTTAGAAATGATAGTCATTGAATGACCAAGTTATGTTTTGAACATAAGTATAGTAAACTAAAAACAAATTAGTTTTATATATAAAGAAATTCATAAAGTGTTTATGGATACCTATTCCATTGCATTGAAAAACAATCGTTGTCTCAAGGAATACCAACTTTATTATGAAGGAATTTATTTTAGAAATTATTGGTGGTAAAATGGATTTAGATATGATCCAAGGATAAAACAGACTACGAGGGATGAAATGAATTTAACCAAACTAAAATGAACACAACCATTAGAATGTCCAACAAATATTCTCGCATATTGAAGAGAAACTATGAGTTTCTTATCAATTCGAGAAAGATAATTCTTAGCTGTCAATTAAACCACTAAGAGTATTGACTCTGCGATACGATATGATGCGCAAATCCTAAATGGATTCCAAATACGCTAGCAAAATATGATTTTGGTAGTTGTACTCAAAGGGATATGATCCATCGAAAATAAATATGCCATCAAGAGAAAGACTAACACAGTGGGAATATTATGAGCCACATTGACAAGAATAACATTGTAAATTTCAACTGTTGAAATTAACATAATAGATTCACCATTTGATGTGCTCAAGTTAATTCAAATTTTACTCACAAAATTATCATTTGGTATGACTCTGTATTTTGGTACATATGCATTGAAATAGAAAATTCTAAATAATGATTCAGAATAGACTATATGCATATAACAACCAAAGCGTCTCAAAGTCAATGGGAGTATTGAGTTTGTGTGTTTCTCGGATATGATCCAAGAACGGACACAAAAGTATCGTTCGACAAGTGTCAAAGTTTAATAAGTGTTTTGATAGAAATATCGAATAGTTTGATTTTTAGTCAAAATGCAGAGGAGGCGTGTGTCCATAAGAAATAACCACTAAAACATACATGGATATTTCTAGACTGTAAGAAAACAACGAACTGCTGATTGTTAATGATGTAGTTATGTTAAAATCAGTAATAGTTTGTTATTTAATACTCAATATTGGATTTTTAAATTATATCTTTTATATTAAGTATAAAGGATGTTGGGAATATCTCAAACGATATGTAAAGACACCTTATTAAAATGTTTAACAAGGAACATGTAAGATGGATTCCTTATGCTTTAGCAATATGAGGAATTATCATCCATGTTGTATTATCTACAATATCGTAATTTGCTTATGTATTTGATCTGTGAAGCAAATATCAAATCAAAATTAGATTACTAACTGGCAGTTTAGAGTATTTTTGAGTATTTATAAAATACTATAGAATTGTTTACAGAAACACCGAACTCCTTATGAAGGAGTGTTCAGACTCGAACTTCATAAGTGCTATCAATATAATATGTCAGTATTAAATTCATGTTCAAACCTTAATTAAAAAGCTTTAAGTGGGAAATGTTCTAAACAAAAGGTTGTTGCCGATTCAATGAAAAGGCTAAGTACATCATCTTGATTTGCGTCATAATAAAAGCAATGTATAAATACAAATCCACAATTTTATTACTAAGCTCGGGATGATTCCAAAGTATTAAGAACACTACATGATTGTTATATGGTAAAAAGGTAATGATAAGAGCTCACTATAAGTCGAGAAACATACTCCGACTAGTTCCACATGATAAAGGTAGCTTATCAGCAGTGGAAAGAGTTGATTGACAAAGTAGATAATTAAAGTAACATAGCAAATCCACTCATGAAAGGTCTAACTCAATTATTTCTCATCAAACAGATGGAAGGGACGGGATAGAGATTACATAATTGTCCCAAGTGTAAATGAGAGATTGATAGAGTTAGGGGTATGCCCTAGGGCAATTATGTAATTTGTTGCATATATCTAACTCGATAACCAATCTTGTTCGAAATAAAAGGTATTTTCTTTCTATTATATACTTGATATAATGTTTTATATTATAAACTTAATTAAATTAAAAGTATATTTAATAGAAAACCATAAATCGTATGCTTTGTGATAGTAGTCATAAAGTTTGTAACTATGAGTAATTTATCACAATGAAATTAAACATACCATTTTAAATATTCCTAGCCAAGGTGTATCGAGACTGGATATTGGAACATCCATTGAGACTAGAGTACGTAACACTTCCCAAATGTTGGGCCGTGTATTACTCATGTCTGCTAAGGGGCACCAAGGGGTTACGTACTGATATTTATTGGATAATTATGGAATGCCTACTTGATATTTTTCTGTTGATTAATATAACTAAGGTCAAACAGAAAATATCTATGTGACAAAACTACATAGTTTTGTTGACTTGAGAATATTCTTGATCTTTAACATGGAAGCTGTAACGACCCAGAATTTTGAACGAATTAAATTGGGAATATTTAATTAATTTTAAATATTTGAATGACGATTTAATTTGAATCCCGATTATAACTTTGAATTTGACGATTAAATTATAAAATTTAATCGATTGAAGTTGAATAAAATTTGTATCTTCGTATTGATAATTCTGAAGATAACAGAAACTTCAGAATCCAATTTCAAATTGATTTGATCAGTTTTGAAATTTATATCGTTTAGCCGATATTTAAAAATAGTCAATTTTCGCACAGTCTCGGAATTGGACGAAACCAGTTCCATTGGGTCCGTAATATTGAATTCTTGTCGGATTTCCAATTTCGTAATTTTCAGAGTTAATACGTGATCATACGATATGCAAACGTATTGAAATAAAATGAAATTCAATTTAAAATTTAAAATTAAAATTTGGTCAAAGTCAGCAAATTATCTTCCTTGTATCGCGCCTGATATCACGAAATTTATCGTGCAAACCATACCCCTTCATCTCAAAGCATGGCAGATGCTTTGATATCCATCCCTCTCCCTCTCCAGTTCAAATCGAAAACGAAATAAAAAATGTCGAGCAGAAAATAAATAAAAATGGCCGCTAACAGTCTCGAATAAAAGAAATCGTTCCATCCTCCCAGTTCGAACGAACGAATACCATATGCCCAAATTGATCGATTTCTTCCCCTCCTTCTTTATTTTCAAAACCGAAGCCCTTCTCCTCTTTAATGAAAAAAAAAAGAGAAAATGAACGAATCGAATTAGTTCGAAAATCAGGGCTCGCGCGCGCGTTTGGGGATCGCGATGAAGAGGAGGTGATTCGCGGCGAGATGAAGAAGGTCGTGGCCACCTGGAAGCGCTGGGAGGCGCACTCGCACACGCGTGCGCGGGATTGATCGAATGTCGAGGTGGGTTTCTCAAGGGCGGCGATGGAGGCGGCGTGCCAGTCGATCAAGATCTGGGGGCACGGCGCTCGCGTGAGGGTGGACTCCGGACAGGGTACTGCGACTAGGGTTTGAAGTGTTTTCAACGTTCGTGGGTGGTGAGAGTCTCAGCGACAAATTGCGGCATCACGACTCGAGTTCGTCAGTGCTGGGGTTCCGATCGTTCGAAGGTTTCGAGCGCAAAATTCAAATAGGCAGTAAGGTATAAATTTATCTTTAACTCAATTTAATGGATTTGAAATATATATGCAGTTTTAAACTCTTATAGGCGTACAGAGAAAAAAATATATTGATTACTGTAAAGTATAAAACATTATTGTTTTAATATATATATGTTTGAAGAAGTATAATTTCGAATTCAAATTGCAGTAAGGTTTAAAACAAAATTTTAATTTCAGTTTAAAAGATTATGTATATATGTATATATATGCAGAAAAATATAAGTAAGATTTTGAAAAGTTTTAAATTCATATAAATTATCGTTTTAATATAGGTATATATAGTTCAAGTAAGAAAGAAATAAAAATAAATCATCAGTTAAAATTTAATTATTAGATTAACATAAATTTATTTAAACGATAAATAATTGTTCGATTTTATTTCGAATATTGATAAACTGTATAAAATTGTTATACAAGGTTAAAGTCGAGAAAACAAAGAAGAATTGGAAATGGATGGCAAAATAAAAGCTAAGGTGAGATTTTTCTCACTCGATCGAAAAGTGGAATTTTCAGTTATTGCTTGATTGTCTGTTTTGATTGTTGGTATTAGATATAATAGGATATATCTATATATATAGCAATATATACATATTGGCATATGTATATATTGGATTGATGATTTCCCGCCTCGTATAGCGGATGAGACCCTATTGCGCCGTTAGTAAGCGGATTTTTATAAAACCCATATACCGCGATAATTCCGTACTGGAGCGGAATTGGTATTGTGCTAACGTCTTTGGATGCAGGGAAACAGGTTGGAGGGATCCAACTGGACCCCTCACATTGATTGAATTTATTTATACTGTGATATGAATCTGTGAATGATTATATTGATCATATTGATGCCTGGAAATTGTTTGAAAGCTAAAATTTAGCTGAATGGATGTTTGATATCATTGGATTCCAAAACTAAATGAAATTGAATTTTTGTAATTCAAGTAGAAATTTTTAAGTAAATTTAATTTTTGAAATTTAATAAATTTGAAGAAAAGAATTTAAAAGAATAAAGGCTGATTTTTATAATCTTATCGAATTAATTCCAGAATCAAGTGAAAATGTTAAATAAATGGATTTCGTGAAATAGTGATTTTTAATTGAAGAATCCAATTTAAACTTGGATTTTTAAATAGATTGAAAAAGAGAAAGAAATTTATTTTCTTTAAAAAGGAATTTATTTAAAAAGAGATAAGTTGGAAATCCAATTAGAAATTTAATTGGTGAATTGAAATGATCTGGGAAATCAATGTAAAATGATTTCAATTTAAAGAATCCATTTAAAAACAGGATATTGAACAATTTGAAGGAAAATAAGGAATTTATTTTAGTAGGGATGAATAAAATTAGAAATCAATCTATAATTGATTTAGTATTTGGAAATGAAATTTTGAGAAATCAGTATGGGAATTTTATTTAAAGTTGAAAATAAAATTAGAAATCAATATCGAAATTGATTTGGGATTGAAGTTTTGATAAATGGAATTGAAATTTATAAAAGTTGTTTATAAATCCGAAATCACTTATTTTGATAAGTAAAATTGTAGAAGTTGACAAAAAGAAGATTTATAAGTCAAAGTTGTTATTAAAATGGAAATAGAATTTATAAACTTCGTTTTATAAATTCGAAATCGATTGAATTTGATAAATTTAAGATAGAAGATTATTAAAGAAGATATATTCGCGATTTTGGATAGCGAATTATCTTTGAAATAAATGTGTAGAAAAGATTGAAAATTTGTTAAGTGAAGTATATTCACGATTTTGGACAGTGAATATATTATTGAATAAAATGGATTCATTTTTTTTGAAGAAGTGATATTAAAAATGAAGTTAAACATTTTAAAGATGTTTTAAAATGTATTATGAATCGAAAGCATAGATTTCAACAGTTCTTGTTGAAATAGGCGTTTGCGAGAAATAAGGAAATGGTAGACTATAACACTGTTGTTATAGTAAATGATTTCCGAAAGGAAATGTTTTTATATAGTATTGGGATTTACATATCTATCTAAAAAAAATTTGAATCCCTATACTAGTGATTTTGAGTCGTCGTAACGATGTTTTACGTAACATTCGTTTTGACTCAAATAGATGTTGTTAAAAAGAATGATTTCCTTAAAGAATGAATATATACTTAATTTGATTTAAGTATATCGAATATTTTCCAAGTGTTGAAAATAAATAGATTTGTGAAATACTTATTATTAAATAAGTATGGAAATGCATTCCCAAAATGAAATGAAACGTTTTGAGATTTTATCTTCTTAAAGATAAAATGAAAATGAATATTGAAATCGATTGAAAATCGTATATCAGTAGATATGTTTAAAATATAAATTCAATATGGAATTTATAAAAGAAAGGGAAACTTTTTAGAAAAATAAACGTTGATTTATTTTTGAAGTGTGGAAATTTTATATCTAGTAAAAGATATTTTGGAAGATGAAATAATTTGGAAAATTATTTGGAATCTGATGATGTTGCGCATCTTTATTGATAGTTAAATAACCGACTATCAATAATTACCCTGAATGGTATTTGTTGTAATTGGATGAAATTGAATGCCACACTTATTTTTAAATAAGCGCTCACTATTCGGGTTAGCCGGGAAAGGACCATGGGGTCGTATAACCCATTCCGAATATGTGATACGTCGTTATGAATTGCATTTGAAGACCGGTGTTGAAGACCGGATATTTTTGAAAACGGAAGGATTACCGTCGAGTTACTCTACATCGGCTGATCTCCGATTTAGAGGTTTTATCACCCTTAGTGACGGGAAGTCCGGACGTGATTAGAAAATTATCCGGAAATGCAAGGGCTTCGTGAGAAGTGCCTTCGGTTCTGTTCGATCCCGGAACAGACTTGTATGGATTGTGTGTCTGACGTTACAATTTGAGATATAAAGCCGATTTCTTTCAAATACATTTCTGTTGGTGGCGGAGAATTTATTCTCTTAGCTTAACACCCTTCTCTGAGACGTACGAGCTCAGAGGTTATGTAGTTGAAATTTATCAGCGATATATCCCAATTTGGTAACGTGGCATACTGAGTGTTGCTGTGAAATGATCAGTGTTTGATCATTTGTGATATGATCATTTGTTTGATCTTATATCTTTGTGATCATAGGTTGATCATTTTGTTTGACCCGAAGCAGGGCTTTTTGAGAAAGCGTAGCTTTGTGGATGAGACTTCGTCGAGCCTCACACCCCGGAAATGGTCGAAACAGGAAAAATGCGGCAAGGTTCTAGGGAGTAGCGCCCCTTAGTGTATGTCATTCCTTCTGGATAAAGGTGGTATCATGGTATGGAGCCCAGATACTTAACCTCTGTGGTTGCTGCAAAAAAAAAATTATTTCTTTGTGGTTGTTGGAAATCGGGGATCCTCGGGAAGATCGGTGACGATCGGGGGATGGCATACGCGTGTCAGTAGTTACCTATTTTTGCAGAGGTAACCCGGCCTTGTGTTGGCAGAGATCCGGTTAGGTTCTCGGGTCGTCTATTCCAGGGACGTACCCATCGTGGATAGGAAGTTCCTTAGCCTGGCCATTTGTTGGAAATCCAAAGAAACAATACGAGCCTTGTACGGTTTTAGTTGTAGAACCTATCATTCACTTATGGTGGCGCCCCACTGTTTGGATGGTAGCTATAGTAGGCATAGTTCGAAATGTCTATGCTGGCTAAGATTTATATTCTACTTTCGAAATGTTTTCTACACTATGCACTAATAATAATATCAAAAATGATTTGATTTTGCGTAGTAAGCATCTTTGACTATCATAAGAAGAAATCTCCTCCAAGTCTGCGTTTGCATTGTGTGTGTGGCGGGAGGTCTTATGGTAGTTTCATTTTCCAAAAGCATTGCGAATTGACTTTAAAAATTATTTTGTTGTTATAAAGAATAACTGTTTTACGATCTCACACCAGTCACCATGACTGACTCGGAGTTTATTGTTCCCTTCTAAACTCTGGGTGCCCACCATTTTCCACACGGGCAGCCTAGAGTTATGTTTTCAGGATATTCAGGATATTCTGGAGATTTGGAGATAAGCTGGATGACGAGACGTAGTATTTGTATCTGATAGTATTTATTCCGCTGTGTATTCTGTATGAGGACAAGTTTATATAACTGTCCATTGTTGTATATTGACTCTGATGATTGATGTATGTATAAACTGATATAGTTCTTTGTTTTAAAAGACTAGTGATTATCTATTGTATATTATTCCGCTGCGATGTGTAAGATTCTGATATTGTTTCTGTATCTGATGTTGTCCTGTTGTTCTTCTTTCTTCTTCTGTTCTCTTCTTCTTCTGCCTTTTTCTTCTTTCTAAAACCCTCACTATTGGAGTTTCCGGCGTTCGATGGCTCGACAGTCGATAAAGTGAGTATCGATGTCGAATTTTCGAAAGTCGAAAAATTCGGTATGTGACAGCGTGGTATCAGAGCATATGGTTAAGCGACAACCCTGCTCTGTTGGGTGTTACTCATTAGAGATAGAGTCAGCAGTACTCTAGGATGAGTTGAGTGTAATAATATATACGAGCGCGTATTTGTTATTTGAATATAAAATTGTTTTGTATTGTGATGATTGGTTTATTGAGTGGTATATGAACCTTCGTCGGCACAGTCTTGCAAAACTGTATCGAAGGGGTTTCTAAACACTTGAATAGAACAATTCGGCACAGTATTGTTTTTAAATAGGGTGAATGAAATAATTTTACCCAAAACTATTTTTGTATAGAAAAGAAATCATTTTCTATGAATTATCATAGTATATGGATGCTTGGTTGTTAGGAAATAATAGCATTGACATATTATCATTGTTATATAGAAATTGAATAAGAAATAGAGTAATAACCAAAGATTTAAGAAATTAATTCACATACAAATGAAATTTAAGGAATGTAAATTATAAATGTGACTTATAATTTAAAACGGAATTCCAGAGAAGTTTTTGGAAATGTTTTGAAAAGAATTTGAAATTTTGGAGATTTGGAAAGTTTAAGACGATTTGATTTGAAAATGAATTTCAAAGGTTTTGAAAAGTATTTTGGAGAGATGAAAAGCTCTAAACTCTTTTCGGTCGCTGGAAAATAATTCCGATGATGATCGCGACATCACCGGTGTTCATTTTCGGGTTTCCAAAAGAGGAATTGCTGTCAAATTGTTTTAAATAAAAGTTGTTTGAAAAATTTGGGTTTGGTTTTAGAAATTCAAAGGATAATTTGAATTGTTTTCAAAAATGGCTTTGAAATGTTGAAAAGACTCTGGAATACTATATAAAAACTCATGAAATATTATGAAGTTGTTAACTTGTAAAGTTTAAATAAAAATCCATTTAACGAATGAAATTTATAAATGTGAATTGAAATATAAAGAGATGAATTCATATATGAATAAAATGGTGAATATAAATTGTAAATGAATTTATAAATGAAAATAGAATTCCAAGAAGATAATTGAAAATAAAATCCCTTAATGAAATGGAATTGTGAATGTGAATGTATAAATGATTGTATAAATCAAGATGTAAATAAGTTGATAACTTATAGAATATTTGAAATCTGATTGGAATGAAATTCAAATTGAAGACGAATGAATTAGTAGATGAAACTAATTTAAAATAGTGCGGTTATGAATGAAAGATAACTGATAAATTCAATATTCATAAGTTAAATAGAATTCAAATTGAATTGTAATTGTGAATTGAATTCAAATGAAAATTGAAATGCAAAATTGAATGAAATAGATATATAACTTCAATAGTGAAGTAAAAATGTATAAGCAGTTCATATTGGAAAAAATTCGTAATGGAATTTGCAAAATGGTTTGGATATGTAACTAGATATTATGGCTAGTAGGATATACAGGTGTTAAAAAGGAAATTGGGATTTTAATTTTGAAGAGAATTTGAATTGCTCGACAAAAGGTACGTATTTGAATTATAATATGAGTTTTTGATGATTTCTTGTCTAGCCGTTTGGCTTTTTCTTTTTCTTTTTGAAATCTGAGAGTCCGTAGGGACGTTTTGTAGTCGTACCGTATTAGCCGCGCAAAGGAGACGCTGGCGAAATTTTTCGAAAATGTAGGGCGTTAGAAAATTTTTGAGAAATTTTTGAAAGTTTAAATTTGAATTTGAATTTAAATTTGAATTGTTAAGGAAAACAATGTTGTTTGAAACTTAGAATTGAAGTTGGAAATTTAGTTGAATTAATAACAAATCTGTAGTAGAAAGATTTGTTTTGATGATTAGATAAAACTCTTAGATTGTGAAAGATAGTAGACGAGTTAGGGATCATTTTCTTAACTTGTAATTTCGAGGACGAAATTCTTTTAAGGAGGGAAGTCTGTAACGACCCAGAATTTTGAACGAATTAAATTGGGAATATTTAATTAATTTTAAATATTTGAATGACGATTTAATTTGAATCCCGATTATAACTTTGAATTTGACGATTAAATTATAAAATTTAATCGATTGAAGTTGAATAAAATTTGTATCTTCGTATTGATAATTCTGAAGATAACAGAAACTTCAGAATCCAATTTCAAATTGATTTGATCAGTTTTGAAATTTATATCGTTTAGCCGATATTTAAAAATAGTCAATTTTCGCACAGTCTCGGAATTGGACGAAACCAGTTCCATTGGGTCCGTAATATTGAATTCTTGTCGGATTTCCAATTTCGTAATTTTCGGAGTTAATACGTGATCATACGATATGCAAACGTATTGAAATAAAATGAAATTCAATTTAAAATTTAAAATTAAAATTTGGTCAAAGTCAGCAAATTATCTTCCTTGTATCGCGCCTGATATCATGAAATTTATCGTGCAAACCATACCCCTTCATCTCAAAGCATGGCAGATGCTTTGATATCCATCCCTCTCCCTCTCCAGTTCAAATCGAAAACGAAATAAAAAATGTCGAGCAGAAAACAAATAAAAATGGCCGCTAACAGTCTCGAATAAAAGAAATCGTTCCATCCTCCCAGTTCGAACGAACGAATACCATATGCCCAAATTGATCGATTTCTTCCCCTCCTTCTTCATTTTCAAAATCGAAGCCCTTCTCCTCTTTAATGAAAAAAAAGAAGAGAAAATGAACGAATCGAATTAGTTCGAAAATCAGGGCTCGCGCGCGCGTTTGGGGATCGCGATGAAGAGGAGGTGATTCGCGGCGAGATGAAGAAGGTCGTGGCCACCTGGAAGCGCTGGGAGGCGCACTCGCACACGCGTGCGCGGGATTGATTGAATGTCGAGGTGGGTTTCTCAAGGGCGGCGATGGAGGCGGCGTGCCAGTCGATCAAGATCTGGGGGCACGGCGCTTGCGTGAGGGTGGACTCCGGACAGGGTACTACGACTAGGGTTTGAAGTGTTTTCAACGTTCGTGGGTGGTGAGAGTCTCAGCGACAAATTGCGGCATCACGACTCGAGTTCGTCAGTGCTGGGGTTCCGATCGTTCGAAGGTTTCGAGCGCAAAATTCAAATAGGCAGTAAGGTATAAATTTATCTTTAACTCAATTTAATGGATTTGAAATATATATGCAGTTTTAAACTCTTATAGGCGTACAGAGAAAAAAATATATTGATTACTGTAAAGTATAAAACATTATTGTTTTAATATATATATGTTTGAAGAAGTATAATTTCGAATTCAAATTGCAGTAAGGTTTAAAACAAAATTTTATTTCAGTTTAAAAGATTCTGTATATATGTATATATATGCAGAAAAATATAAGTAAGATTTTGAAAAGTTTTAAATTCATATAAATTATCGTTTTAATATAGGTATATATAGTTCAAGTAAGAAAGAAATAAAAATAAATCATCAGTTAAAATTTAATTATTAGATTAACATAAATTTATTTAAACGATAAATAATTGTTCGATTTTATTTCGAATATTGATAAACTGTATAAAATTGTTATACAAGGTTAAAGTCGAGAAAACAAAGAAGAATTGGAAATGGATGGCAAAATAAAAGCTAAGGTGAGATTTTTCTCACTCGATCGAAAAGTGGAATTTTCAGTTATTGCTTGATTGTCTGTTTTGATTGTTGGTATTAGATATAATAGGATATATCTATATATATAGCAATATATACATATTGGCATATGTATATATTGGATTGATGATTTCCCGCCTCGTATAGCGGATGAGACCCTATTGCGCCGTTAGTAAGCGGATTTTTATAAAACCCATATACCGCGATAATTCCGTACTGGAGCGGAATTGGTATTGTGCTAACGTCTTTGGATGCAGGGAAACAGGTTGGAGGGATCCAACTGGACCCCTCACATTGATTGAATTTATTTATACTGTGATATGAATCTGTGAATGATTATATTGATCATATTGATGCCTGGAAATTGTTTGAAAGCTAAAATTTAGCTGAATGGATGTTTGATATCATTGGATTCCAAAACTAAATGAAATTGAATTTTTGTAATTCAAGTAGAGATTTTTAATTAAATTTAATTTTTGAAATTTAATAAATTTGAAGAAAAGAATTTAAAAGAATAAAGGCTGATTTTTATAATCTTATCGAATTAATTCCAGAATCAAGTGAAAATGTTAAATAAATGGATTTCGTGAAATAGTGATTTTTAATTGAAGAATCCAATTTAAACTTGGATTTTTAAATAGATTGAAAAAGAGAAAGAAATTTATTTTCTTTAAAAAGGAATTTATTTAAAAAGAGATAAGTTGGAAATCCAATTAGAAATTTAATTGGTGAATTGAAATGATCTGGGAAATCAATGTAAAATGATTTCAATTTAAAGAATCCATTTAAAAACAGGATATTGAACAATTTGAAGGAAAATAAGGAATTTATTTTAGTAGGGATGAATAAAATTAGAAATCAATCTATAATTGATTTAGTATTTGGAAATGAAATTTTGAGAAATCAGTATGGGAATTTTATTTAAAGTTGAAAATAAAATTAGAAATCAATATCGAAATTGATTTGGGATTGAAGTTTTGATAAATGGAATTGAAATTTATAAAAGTTGTTTATAAATCTGAAATCACTTATTTTGATAAGTAAAATTGTAGAAGTTGACAAAAAGAAGATTTATAAGTCAAAGTTGTTATTAAAATGGAAATAGAATTTATAAACTTCGTTTTATAAATTCGAAATCGATTGAATTTGATAAATTTAAGATAGAAGATTATTAAAGAAGATATATTCGCGATTTTGGATAGCGAATTATCTTTGAAATAAATGTGTAGAAAAGATTGAAAATTTGTTAAGTGAAGTATATTCACGATTTTGGACAGTGAATATATTATTGAATAAAATGGATTCATTTTTTTTGAAGAAGTGATATTAAAAATGAAGTTAAACATTTTAAAGATGTTTTAAAATGTATTATGAATCGAAAGCATAGATTTCAACAGTTCTTGTTGAAATAGGCGTTTGCGAGAAATAAGGAAATGGTAGACTATAACACTGTTGTTATAGTAAATGATTTCCGAAAGGAAATGTTTTTATATAGTATTGGGATTTACATATCTATCTAAAAAAAATTCGAATCCCTATACTAGTGATTTTGAGTCGTCGTAACGATGTTTTACGTAACATTCGTTTTGACTCAAATAGATGTTGTTAAAAAGAATGATTTCCTTAAAGAATGAATATATACTTAATTTGATTTAAGTATATCGAATATTTTCCAAGTGTTGAAAATAAATAGATTTGTGAAATACTTATTATTAAATAAGTATGGAAATGCATTCCCAAAATGAAATGAAACGTTTTGAGATTTTATCTTCTTAAAGATAAAATGAAAATGAATATTGAAATCGATTGAAAATCGTATATCAGTAGATATGTTTAAAATATAAATTCAATATGGAATTTATAAAAGAAAGGGAAACTTTTTAGAAAAATAAACGTTGATTTATTTTTGAAGTGTGGAAATTTTATATCTAGTAAAAGATATTTTGGAAGATGAAATAATTTGGAAAATTATTTGGAATCTGATGATGTTGCGCATCTTTATTGATAGTTAAATAACCGACTATCAATAATTACCCTGAATGGTATTTGTTGCGATTGGATGAAATTGAATGCCACACTTATTTTTAAATAAGCGCTTACTATTCGGGTTAGCCGGGAAAGGACCATGGGGTCGTATAACCCATTCCGAATATGTGATACGTCGTTATGAATTGCATTTGAAGACCGGTGTTGAAGACCGGATATTTTTGAAAACGGAAGGATTACCGTCGAGTTACTCTACATCGGCTGATCTCCGATTTAGAGGTTTTATCACCCTTAGTGACGGGAAGTCCGGACGTGATTAGAAAATTATCCGGAAATGCAAGGGCTTCGTGAGAAGTGCCTTCGGTTCTGTTCGATCCCGGAACAGACTTGTATGGATTGTGTGTCTGACGTTACAATTTGAGATATAAAGCTGATTTCTTTCAAATACATTTCTGTTGGTGGCGGAGAATTTATTCTCTTAGCTTAACACCCTTCTCTGAGACGTACGAGCTCAGAGGTTATGTAGTTGAAATTTATCAGCGATATATCCCAATTTGGTAACGTGGCATACTGAGTGTTGCTGTGAAATGATCAGTGTTTGATCATTTGTGATATGATCATTTGTTTGATCTTATATCTTTGTGATCATAGGTTGATCATTTTGTTTGACCCGAAGCAGGGCTTTTTGAGAAAGCGTAGCTTTGTGGACGAGACTTCGTCGAGCCTCACACCCCGGAAATGGTCGAAACAGGAAGAATGCGGCAAGGTTCTAGGGAGTAGCGCCCCTTAGTGTATGTCATTCCTTCTGGATAAAGGTGGTATCATGGTATGGAGCCCAGATACTTAACCTCTGTGGTTGCTGCAAAAAAAAAAAATATTTCTTTGTGGTTGTTGGAAATCGGGGATCCTCGGGAAGATCGGTGACGATCGGGGGATGGCATACGCGTGTCAGTAGTTACCTATTTTTGCAGAGGTAACCCGGCCTTGTGTTGGCAGAGATCCGGTTAGGTTCTCGGGTCGTCTATTCCAGGGACGTACCCATCGTGGATAGGAAGTTCCTTAGCCTGGCCATTTGTTGGAAATCCAAAGAAACAATACGAGCCTTGTACGGTTTTAGTTGTAGAACCTATCATTCACTTATGGTGGCGCCCCACTGTTTGGATGGTAGCTATAGTAGGCATAGTTCGAAATGTCTATGCTGGCTAAGATTTATATTCTACTTTCGAAATGTTTTCTACACTATGCACTAATAATAATATCAAAAATGATTTGATTTTGCGTAGTAAGCATCTTTGACTATCATAAGAAGAAATCTCCTCCAAGTCTGCGTTTGCATTGTGTGTGTGGCGGGAGGTCTTATGGTAGTTTCATTTTCCAAAAGCATTGCGAATTGACTTTAAAAATTATTTTGTTGTTATAAAGAATAACTGTTTTACGATCTCACACCAGTCACCATGACTGACTCGGAGTTTATTGTTCCCTTCTAAACTCTGGGTGCCCACCATTTTCCACACGGGCAGCCTAGAGTTATGTTTTCAGGATATTCTGGATATTCTGGAGATTTGGAGATAAGCTGGATGATGAGACGTAGTATTTGTATCTGATAGTATTTATTCTGCTGTGTATTCTGTATGAGGACAAGTTTATATAACTGTCCATTGTTGTATATTGACTCTGATGATTGATGTATGTATAAACTTATATAGTTCTTTGTTTTAAAAGACTAGTGATTATCTATTGTATATTATTCCGCTGCGATGTGTAAGATTCTGATATTGTTTCTGTATCTGATGTTGTCCTGTTGTTCTTCTTTCTTCTTCTGTTCTCTTCTTCTTCTGCCTTTTTCTTCTTTCTAAAACCCTCACTATTGGAGTTTCCGGCGTTCGATGGCTCGACAGTCGATAAAGTGAGTATCGATGTCGAATTTTCGAAAGTCGAAAAATTCGGTATGTGACAGAAGCTCTGGTTTGATTATAGTTAAATCGTGGAACAACGTCCGTCGAACGACTATAGTTGGGTAGAGTGGTAGCATTGGAAGTGAAACACTATTCAAGAGAGGATTCGTCTCCTCGGTTATATATGTGATTATTATCACGATCAACTAAGTCAACTCAAAGTCAAAGTCTCTGGCCAGAGCGATTTGATTAATAATAATTGTTATTATCAAACTAAGGACTTTGTGCTTGAACTATAGAGTTGAATATGGATGATATTGGAACTTTGATCATTACCAAATTCGATAAATCCAAAGTGTTATAGTTTTAACGAAGAGAATTGGTGTAAATAATTGTTACTACCGGTTAACGCTTCATAAGGTAAAATTGGATTTTACCAAAACCAAGCAAATGATATATTTGGCCAAATTGTCACACCACCACCTAAGTGATCTGTGAATGTTGATATTTGAAATTTTCAATGTTAATCGCTGACCAAATTTACACTTAAGAGTCACACAACGAAACATTGAATAATCCTTTTACCATCCGACTTAACTAATTTATAAATTTTTGTAAATTAATTAATATTTATGAAATATTAATTATAAAATTTTATTTGATGTATTTTGAACAATATTAAAAAGTGTATTTATAATGGTTATAAATATACAGACCGATATACGATATCGGTATGCGGTTAAATAAGATTTAAAATTACATTGAATATTGTTCAAACTTGGACCAGATTTGAGGCCCATATGGGCATGATATTTTCGGTTGTAGGATGCATGGTTTATGCGGCCATAATTGAGAGAATTTGAATGGTTGAAAAGAGTGGAATTGGTAAGAGAGAGATATTGGGATGTAATCCACTTTTCTCCCCCTTGACTTCCTACTTATATACCATCTTTTACACCATTTCTTTTTAAACTTTAGCTCTCCTGCCTCTTTGATAATTATGGCCTGTAATCATCCTCTCTAATTAGCCCTAAAAGTCCAAGTACAAAATTACATCAAAACTCTTCGATTCGATCGTTGATGGTAAAGCAGTTCGAGAGCTAGAAACTTCTGATTTGAGAATAGATTCAGAGTGATCAATTCAATATTTCAACGTGTATGCAAGGGCTTTGGTGAAAGGTAATCTTTGTTTTATCTTTGTTATATCACATTTATTTGCTATATTATTTATTTGATAGGGTGTTAGATTATATTATGAATTTTATATATCGAAATGCCATCACAAATTGGTTGGTTGTGTATATTATTGGATCTATATAAATAATTAAATAAAATTTGTGAATGTTATTATACTTATTGCTTACGGCCAAAAAATATATATGATAAATATTATTATAATCGATTTTGGTAAATTAGTAAGTATTTCTAAAAATTATAAATCATATATTACATGTTTTAAATTTTATAAAATTTGTTTATATAAAATATACATTCGACAGCAAGTATAAAAAATGATTTTTTTCGAATAAATATATTTAAATAATTATTTAACCTAAATTGATTTTGCAATTTAAAATGTTTATATATATAATAAATAATATATATATATATATATATTGCAAAAAAAATTATAGCATTTATTACACATTAAACTTTCGAAAATAATATTTATTTTAATTTAAATTTTAGATTTTACATGGTTTTTGATTTTAAAATGTTTTAAAATGCAAAACCAAAAAGAAATTATTAATAATAAAAAAGTTATATAATTTTGGCCAAAAGCAAAATTTGCAAAAATATATTTAATTTTTTTATATACTAATATATATATATATAACCATATATATATTTAAATGTATTGTATAAATCAATTTAAAATAAAATAAAATGTTATTTTATTAAATTAGTCGTGGCTTTCATGTTATAATATATATGTTTGTATGTGCCCAAATTATTTTATAAACTAATAATTATTTAATTTAATGATTTAATTAGTTATATATATATCTACATACATATATATACATATAAATTTTATATATGTTTTATTTATAAATTGTTTATAACTAACGTTTAACATGTGTGTGTGTATTTACATTATATATATATATAAATTATTTATAACTAACGTTTAACATGTGTGTGTGTGTGTGTTTACATTATATATTTACTTATATATATATTATGATGCAAATATATGCATTTAGACAACAAATCGAATACAAGAGGGGTTAACATGTCTGTTGCAGTGTAAACCCCAACATCTATACATGGGCATGTAAAACCATGTACACATTGCTCTGTTGCATATGCATATACACACATATTTGTATATGATACACATATATAATATAATACAAATTATATATAAAGTAAACTTTGTTCATAAATTCAAATAAAATATTGATCTTAATTAACAAAAATTTGGAAAAGTTCTAAATAAATTTGGACTTCATAAGCCTAATAAAGATCCAAATGGAATAGACATTTTAAAATTTACCCATTTATCCCACTGTGTGCTAGTCCAATTCCAACAGTCGAGTCGTTAGAAGAGATCCAATAGTAGTTGGCAATTTCAAAGGAACATAAGGGTTCGTCCAATTGTTAGACGCACTTCACACACATACACACAGAATCATATTTGTTGCACCAACAAGTATTGTTTATAGGAAGATGTCCCAGACATTCTAACTTTCTATCTTTTACAAAATACATGGGTTCCAAAAGGAGTAAGCTAGAAGTTAAATTCAGGCAAATGGACCGGGAGGAGGACCCTAAAAAGATAGGCGGTGGCTTCAACCTTCGGTCCTAGTCAAAATATGGGGCAATTTGCCAAGGAACTTAAGACCGGGCAGAAGATTGTTTATCTCCCGTCGGGAGACCAAACTGATAAGGATCGTAGAGCTCCCAAGAAGAGGTCCCGTAAGGAACCGGGCTAGTCCGAAGCAGGAAAATAGATGGATTTAAATAAATAATCCAATTTTGTATTTTTGGGCCTATGAAGTTTAAAAGATTGTTAGATCCAATCTAATGAAGTTTTAAATAAAATCATATTTAATTTAATTTGGTTAAAAGAAAGTTTAAATTTTAATTTTAATTTATATGTATTATAATGAATGTATAAAATACACCATACGTATGAATTGTAAGTGCGGCATATAAGCCGTGTATATTTGTGTAACCACACATGTGAAATTTTAGGGAAAGAAACCTTTGTTCCTTTCTCTTAAACATTATAATTAATTAAGGTAAGATGAGGCTATAAATTTAGAGAGAGGAACCTTTCAATTCCCTCTCTTTTTAATTTGTTTAATTGACATATTAAATGGCATTTATACCTAAATTTACAGTTACCTTTGTTGTCTAAGTTTTTGACTAATAAAATACATATATGTAAATCTATAATAATTATATATATACATACATATATGGTATCACACACATACACACACATATTAAAATTGATTATTTTATACACTTTGAAATCAAAACTTATAACAAGATCTAATTTAATAAGAGTTTGAAATTAAACTAAGATTTCACACAAGGATCTATTTTATAAACTTTTAAACATACATACATACATGCGTACATACGTACGTACGTAGATACATACATACGTATGTACGTACATACATACATATATATGTTAAAATTAAGGTTAATAAAATAGAATCAAACCTTAACAAATAGGATAAAAAGGTATATGACGTTTTTCATAAAAGTCCACTTAAAATTTTAGGCAAACAACAAACAAAATAATTTCAAAACAACTTGAAAGGAACCTTCAATTTTAAATCTTATAATATGAAAAAAATATGTATGCAAAATCAATTCAAAATTTTATTCAAATAACAATTTCTATATAAAAGAATTGGACAACAGAGGCATGTATAAATTCATGACAGTGAGATGCAGACCAAGTTAAATATACAATATAGACATCCAAACAAAATAGTGATAAGTCTGAAATTATTATCGTATGTGACATGTGTATAACGAAGAATACAAACAAGGTGGTTTTAATCGTGCTAACATGATGGGGATAAAACTGGTTCAGTGGAATAAACTAAATATCCATAACATAATCCAAATACATATAAACGAATAAATAGAATAGAATAAGAATAGAAACATTAGAACATGATAAAATTATATGTAAACAAAATAGGATTTAAGCCATCTAAACATTATGAGTATATAATTAAATTAAAAAAATTAGCAAAGCTAGCCGGCTTTATTATGGGCCTTCCATAGATATAAAAGAATATAAAATAGGTGTTCAACACATGCACCAGAACGACTAGTAGAAAATAAAGCATAGGAGTTTGGTCATAGTACCAAAGTGCTAAAGAACACAAGAGAACATAACACTAGTCCCCCTCCAAAGAGGAAGATCCACTTCACTCATCCGAAGACTGAGGCCCAATAACATGATAATAACATGTAAAAAGAGAAGCTAAGGTAGGGGATAATCCACCGAATCGGAGCAGTAAAGAAATTTACTATCTCACTAATCATCCGAAAAAATAGCGATTCATATCACCAAACTGACTAAACATTGAGAAAGAAAGGACTTCCTCCTCTACATGATAAAATAGCTGCCTTTCTTCTTCATCTTCACCAACATACTTATAAAAACTTTCATCCTTAGGACAAACCTCATTTTGGAAGGCTCATGAATCCAAGCCTACTCAGAGGAACCCAAAAAAAATCATCAGAGGAAGGAAGCACTACATCCAGATTTTCCTTAGAGCTATCATCAATAACATCAATGGGGGGAACAATAGTGACCCCTGGCTGCATACCAATCAAAGGAGTACTAACATAAGGTGGGCAAACTTTTGGAACCTACTTCATGACCGAAGGATGTGGGAGCAGAATCCTATCAGTAAGGGGGATAGGTGCAATGGCAGACCGAAGCTTATGCCCTTCCATGATTTGACCAAAAGTGCGACAAGACATGCAAATATATGGTTTCCAACTATACTGAACATCAATAATAACATCGTGCCCTTCAGCAATACGAACAATTATCTTGAAAGGCAAAGGCTTTTCAGAAGTTATTTCAATAAGAGCTTGGCATACACTAGCTTATTTCGTGCTACATTATTAGCGCCAAATCATTTATGCTTACCAACAATATTTGCTAACCAATTTAGCCCAATCATGGACTACATCAGTGATGGAATATGCAAGAAATGAGCCCAAACTGGAATAGAGAGAATTTTTTCCTTAGCCTTGTCCACTGTCTTACTCCATGGGGTAATAATGAAAGGCTGACTAGTTATAATGGATGGATTCGCTTCAAGGACACGAAGCATTTCTTCTTTACTAGAGAACTTGAAAAGGAACAAAGAGCTATCAAAGTGAACTTGAAACCTACCCTTAACGTGCCAAAAATTTCAACAATTATCACAAACAACTTGATAGGAGGGTTGTAATCAAGGAACAAGCCCACTAGATACTCAAACCAAAACTTAGCCCTCGCCTCCAACACTTCTTCTGGCGGAACAATGGCCTCATCGACCTCTACAATATAAAACAAACGATTAACGTAAATACCTATGTTTCTCAGTAAAGCAGTGAAGAAAGAAGACCACATATTACCATCCTTATTGGGAGCAACATAAGCTTGAGGACATGACCCATTCAACACAATAGGAACGGCTTAAGGAATTGTTGACTGTGCATTTATACAAATGCCTTACGTGTCACTTTGCAACCCATTGGAAAGATGCACCACCTCTTCACAAAAATCTTCCAACACGTCACAGTCCCCAAACAATATCAATAGCATGCTTTTCATTTGATTTTCATCTTTTAAACTGAACCAGCAACCAAAAAAGAAGAAAGAGGCGAAGCCAAACAATCACCGTTATCAGTTGCAAGATCACTTAAGAACGGATGGCGAGATGGATCTATGTCGTGCAGCGTTGAATCTAGGGCACTAAAAGGGTTCACTATCTCTAAAGGAGGAGAAATAGCGGTCGAGACTGGAGGAACCTTACGAGTGGAAGGAGGGTTTTCAAGAGGTGGGAAATCCAAGTCAGAAAATGCAAATGGTGGAGGAGGCGAAAGACGATCGATTGTAGAAGCTACGACATCAAAAATGTAACCAGATCTAGTTATGGAATATGGCTCAATGATAAGGCAAGGTAAAGTAGGCTTTCCAAATGAATGAAGAATGAGGGGGAAGACAGTGGGTAGATGCAAGCCAAGGAAGGAAGGCAGTGGAGAGAGCGGAGCTAGGAAGAATCGCACTAAAAAATAGTAGCAGCCATTTTTTCTATAATATATTGAGAAAATAAGTATTCTAATTAAATAAAATTAGATTTACCTAAAAATGAAGCCAATAATCCACATCTTGAACGATGAATAAAACTACGGTTCGCTTAAATCAACCTTTGGATTTTGCAAGGATCCAAAGAAAAGAACCACCTTGAATTTATTTTTTTGTTTGAATTTGTTTTTAGGAATTTTGTGGCTTGGAAGCCATAGAAATTTCGACCAAAATAGAGAGGAAGAGGGTAAGAGGAAATAAAATGTCAGGAAGTGTAAAAAAGAAATGAAAATGGGAGAATCTATTTTAAAGTAAACAAAGAAACCTTTCAATTTCTTCCTTTAAAACTTTCTTTATTTAATTCTTAATTAAATCCCTTCTCTCTTTACATGTATGGCCAGTTATAGGTGGTGTAATACCCCAAAAATTTTAATAGTAAATTAAAATAATAATAAGGGCAAAAATGTAATCTTACATTAGGATGTAAAAATATAATTTTTCACAAACAATGGAATTAGGCTATGGAATCTATTCTATTGCGTTCAGAATGACATTTGTAGGTAAGAAACATATATAACTTGTTAAATTTGATAAAACGGGTCGAAAATAGTGGAAAATATGACAAGTGGCATATTTGTAAATTTGGAGTTCAAGCCTAGGTTAAAAAACTCTAGTTTTCGGCTATAAAAAAGATCGTAGCCTCCACTATTTCTCATTCCAAACCCAGCTGTCACCTGTACATACAGTTCTCCTTCCTCTTCCTCAAAAACTTTTTAACCTAAATAAAATTTCTCCTTCTCTTCCGAAATTCTAAATCAAAATAAAAAAATAAAATCAAAGTGAAATCAAGATAGAGAAAGGAAATCAGCAAATAGAAGAGAGGGAGATTGAAATCAAGCTAGGAAGAAGGGAGCTTTAAAAAGGTGAGTGAGTTGATTTCTAGGACATTTTGATTCATAGGCAATCAAATTTGTTATATCCCTACTTGATCTAAATATGTATACTCTTTGAGTTTGGAATAAAATTTCAATTCAAAGTTATTTTAAATCGATTAACCTCTATTATAAATCTTAAATGTAGAAAAGATGGAAAACCCTAGTTGATAATAGAGTAACGGTAAAAAGAGTAAATATTAGGTTAATATAAATCATACAACATTTTATAAGATGAATCCTTATTGATAGCGTTTGGGTTAGTTTAAATGAATAAATAAATTAGATACCATTATTTCACCTTTAATTTAATATGTGACTTGAAACATACGTAGAAGTTTTCCTGGATATACTTTAATTTAAATAAAAAGTGTGTAAGTATACGTATAAAGTCCCTAAAATCAATGAGTAAAATTTGTGTAACCAAGGGTATGAATACACATAGAAATCATGTTGAAAACAAGTCCTTAAACTTGTATGTGAAATCAAGAAAAGAAAAAGAAAAATAACAAGAACAAACAAGTTATAAAAAGCTAAAAAAATAGACTAGATGTCTGATCAAACGTCTAAAATTTCATTCAGACATCTAAAAATTATTTTCAGACGTCTAGATTTTTGGAAATCGTAACTTGAGAGTTTTAAGTTGACATTCGACATGTTTCGAACGTTTAAATTTATTTTAGATGTCTAAAAATTAAGTAAGAATTATAAAAAAGGAAGTTAGATGTCTAAATGCCTAAGAATATTTTTTATTTAAATCAGGTAACTAGACGTCTTAATTGTATTTTCAGACGTTTGAGTTACTCCAGCAAGCCCAGGTTGAACCTGGACCTCATGAAGCCCGAGTAGGATGAGTCTAGGAAACTTGTTCTCACTCCTTTGACTTTAGAGGCATCCATGGAACTGAAGGAAGTCGTGCAATGAGATGGAGAAGTATTACGCGGTGTGACGTCTTAGGTTCACACTTCATGAAGTCATAAGGCATGGCATTCGATATTATGTGTTGGTCTACTACGAATGTGTGCTTTAAAGTACGTGGAACTAACGAAAGGTTAATCGATGTCTTAGGGAGAACTGGGTCTAGGCATTGTGATGGCAAGCCCGGTGTTGTGCATAGTTACAGGAACTAACGAGAGGTTACTCGATGTCATTGGGAAATTAGGCCTCAACATTGTAGTGTATGCCCGTTGTGGTGCATAGAAACAGAATATCGGACACTAACAGGAGGTTACCCAATAGTTTTGGGGCAATTGGGCCTATACATTGTTGTGTGTACCCGGTGTTGTGCATAGGATAACGAATGTGAGTGGGTAGGTTGCTCGATATTTTTGGGACAAGTAGGCCTGGGCATTGTAGAACAAGCTCAATGGAATTAGTGGATTGTCAGATTATACACTTGGGACACGTATTTAAGGCTGTCTAGTAAATATAGAAGTTCTGTGATTAATCACTAAGGATGTTTATCCGATTTTAGGTATACTTAGGGTGGTCGTTGCATCTCGTACCTTGGTAGGTGATTCCTTACAAATATATATATATATATATATATATATAGTCCATAAGAACAAATAAGCACCATTAGTCATGTAGACTATAAATGAAGTTAATTGCTTATGAATACCATACACTAGTAATGCAATTCATTCACCAGACTTTGTTTTACCCACTCCTTTTCTTCTCCTTTATATCCATTATAGTAGGACAAGTCGGTAAGTGATTTGGTGTGGACCTAGTGCATGGAGAAGGAGGCTAGACGATCAGAGTTATGTTATTTATAGTTACACCCCGTGTACCTTATATTGTACTACTTATATCATTTAGACATTATATTGCTAGCCCTTTGCATTTGGTATTTGGAGATATTGTTGTGCAGACTGCGTTTGTTGAGACTATTAACTGTTATGGACTATTTTCAGTATTTATATTTTATTTCCTTTCGCTATGAAATATGAAAGTGTTGAATGTGTTAAATTTATAATTGTCTCTATATCATGTAAACTTTTAAAACCCAACGACTCATGCTTCTTGGCACGGCGCGAGCTCAAACTCCATTTTATGCCTTGAATCAGTGTGTCCAGAGGTGCGAGTTGTTATGGTATCAAAGCCTAGGTTATGGATTCTTAAAGGATTAGGCACGTATTGAGAATTTTTATATTTCAAAAATTATTTTATATACATACACACATTACTATAACCCAAATACACCCACTACATTCCAGTAATGCTTAATACTATCTGAGGAAAGTTGCTAATAATCCTTAAATAACAAATAGTGAGAATGAGCAATCCAACTGGGAATGGTGGCAACGAAGTAGATGAGATTCCAAGCATGAACGTTCCGATTTGATTTCGGTAGTATCTGTAGGCAAGAGGTCAAGCTGAACTTAACCCCAATGAAGGACCCACAGTGCAAGCACCCAATGAAGTTCCTATCAATCCACCTATTGTGAATTTCGCCAGGCCATGTAAATAATTTTCGAGCCTAAGTGGGAACCCTTATGCAGGAACTGAATCCTTTGTGGACTCAAAGGCATGGTTGCGTACTTTGAGAGGAATTTTTGGATTTTTGGGCCAAGGTGATGTTGTTAGGAGGCATCTTGCTTCTTAGCACTTACAAGGGGAGACTCTCGAATCGGTGGGATGTGCACTACTAGAGAAAGAGTTGATTTCTAATGTTAATTAGCGACGCCATAGTGACGCAGCGACAACGCGACGTTACTAAAATTTATGTCATCACTAAGGCGTTAGTAAGGAGACGGTAATTACCGACGCCTTTGCGACACCCTTTTCGTTTTTTATTATTTATGGTTTGAATGGTTAGGCGTCGCTATAACGTTAGAAGTTTCCTACGCTTTAGTAACACCAAGTGAATTAGCGACGCTTTTGTGATGAACAAAGAGCAGTCCGCATCCCCGCACTACTGCTGTTTCGAACGGTTTGGATGGAAATATCTAACGCTCAGAAATAGTCATCCGCTTGCATTTCATAAATAATCAAAGCCGTCAACATGGAAAAATGAATGAATCCAATGATGTAAAACATATTTTACCGTAATGAACCACACAATTATACAAGTACGCCCTCATCCCTTCTCACTTTCTCCCTTCTTCATCAATCCTAAGCCTAGATCTAAAATTTATCCCCAAATTTTTAAAACCTTATTTCTTTCATCTATATCGATCGCAATGGCTCCTTGGAAGAACTCGCTAACAGAACAATGCTCGAAAGTCTACTCCAACCATCGGCACTTGAAGGAACCAACCATGAATCGATGTTCTTCATGAGACTGACCATTTGGGGTTAGAAGGCTTGCAAGATCCACTAAGTCATTTATCAAATCTAACCCTTTCACTATAAAACGATGAGAAAACAAGGTTCATGATTTTATTTGCTTTATTATCTTCTGTAGAGGATTTCTTGATATTAGAATGAGTAAAAATTACTTTGCAAGGTATATTAGAGATATTAGAGATCGTATAACTTGTGACTTATGGTTGTTTCACCTAATAGATATTAGAGATCCTACCTCACGCAGACTACTTCATTTTATATGGCCATTCTATTACTGGCTTACTTCAATACAAAGATAAGCATTACTATATATCTCTGAATTTTCATTTATCCAAACAGCAACGAGAATGGAATTTATTCAGTAGATGTTTCAATATTGACATATTGGTAGACAAATATAGCATATAAATGTACAATAATCATCAGCCAAATTAAGTTTTGATACAATGTTATAGTCCTAATACTAATAATATATGTTAAAGCTAAATAAAAAAATGCAAGAGATTAGCTGAAAAGTCATATGTCTGTATCAAAACTTAATTTCTACTCACAAACTGGTATTGACGGTTAGGTTTTTTTTTACATACATCTTTGAAGTAGAAGCAAAGTTAGAAACCCCATCATAATAGTTCATTCACTTCTTCATAATTCACACATGTTGTAAACAAGCAAACAAAAATATCACGAGCAGAGGTCGATACAACTCGTCCATTTAGCTCTATAAAAGAAGCAGCCGCCATATTTGGGGAACGCATACTTGCAACTGATGCATACTCTCATAAAATACCAATGCGTTCACTTTCTAACAAACCGATGTATGCTATTAACTCTTCTTCTTCATCATCTCGGTTATTTTGTTCTTATAGAGATGACAACGACGAAGAAGTTGAAGTTCTTGACTCTATGAAGAAGTTGGAGGCAGAACTTGAGGAGACAAAGAAAGAACTAAGTCTGTTAAAAGAAAGAGAAATGGAGACTAAAATGGCAGTTGCTTCTCTGAATGTAAAGTTTGATAAAAACATGACTATAGTAGATGAAATGGAAGAGAAACCTGAAAAGATCAAAAGCGAAAGATGGGAGATGAAAAAACTGGGTATGAATATCTGCCTACTCTGGCTGAAGCTTTGAGGATTGGAGACATTGAAGGTGATTATTCATGGAGGTCTAACGTTAAAATGAGGAAGAAGAAAAAGCCTATAATTCCTTTACTTGGAGAAATGTTTTCCAGAAAGAAGGTTAATTCCAAGTTTGCCGACTCTTTTAATGCAAGATCAGTTTATGGTTGTGAATTTTATGTATAACTTGTCACTTATGGTTGTTTCACATAATAGATATTAGAGATCACACCGATGAATTCATTCATGCTTTAATGGAAGAACACAAAACCTGCTTCCAAAAGACAATTCGAAAGGTCAGATATACTAAGTTCATAAATTGCACATCTTTTTTGTTCCTTTTATTATTATTTTTCATGTATGAATATATTCATGGATATCGTATTTTATGGTGTAGATGTTTGGAATGTCAAAAGAGGTTGCTGAGAGGTCGTCTTCTTCTTTGACTGAATTAGTTGCAAAGAAAGTGGAGATTGTGCTGCCTTTACAAACAACTTCATCTACTTAGATGGTTTGTTGAACTATTTTGATATTTTTCTTGTTTATCAATCTCCTTGTATTTTGATATTTTGACTGAAATGAAAAAATTAGCACTCAAGGAGTTACATACGTGAATGGATGGCTCCATGTTGAATTGCACAACTTACTCCATGCTAGAAGCTACGTGCGGGCCTGGATGAATGGCAGCATGGCCATGCAAGCAAGAGGAAATTAAAAATATGATGGGTACGAAACTGATGAAGGTTGGGTTGTGTGGATATTGCGTAGTGCTGATGAAGGCTTGTGCATAGTGATGTGATGGGTACGAAAATGATAACCTGCTAGCATGTAGAGCTGTAAAGCATGTATAATAAATGTAATTTTAGTTTAGTATTTGGGTGCATGTTAAGTGTACATTAATTTGTTTCAGGACACTAATTTGTTTCAAATGTAGTATTTAAGTTTTATCTTTCTCTTGCAAATATAATTTGTAATGATTATGGTAACGAGTTGAATGAAAAGTTTGCATTATATTGTCTATTTAGTTGGAACTATTATTTTTGTCATTTACAAACAATACATATTGCATGAGAAACTAATTAATTAATTTTTATTTTTTAGCAGAAAGTTGGTGTCGGTAAAAATTAGTGACGTCATTACGACGCACTTATTGTATCAAAAAATTGGCATCACAGAGGCGTCGCTAAAATTTTGCGACGTTGTTGCGATGCCTTTTTCATGACGTCTTAATGCTGCCAAACAATTTAGTGATGTCCATTTTTCTGACACGCATTTGGCGTCGTTATAGCATCGCTAAATTTTTTAGCGACGTCAAATGTGCGTCAGAAAACCGCAGATTTGTAGTAGTGGTGCTAGTGGTAGAAACCAATAAGGAAGAGATAACTTAGGGAGATTTTAGAAGGCATTTTGAGATGAGGTTTCTTTCCGTAGCACAACAAGGAATGCAGTTGGAGAAATTTATACATTTGCAAACAAGGAGAGATGTCAATGAAAGAATATGTGAATCAATTCAATGAGCTGGCTGGATTTGGATTGACTTAATAAATACCCAATATTAAAAGGCTTTGAAGTTTGCGAAAGGGCCGAAGCAAACTCTTCAAGATTTGGCCCTTAGCCACATTCTCATAGGAGCTACTTATGAGGGTTTGGTGGAGATAGCTCTACTAAATACTATTTCCAAGGATGAAGTAAAGGATGAGCCCAGAAAGGTAGGAGTAAAGCCATTCCAGCAGAATTGATGCAAGGGTGGAATGTGAGCTCAAGGCAAGAAAAAGAAGTAAGGAACCAGGTGTAGGAGATGGAATCACAAGGGGCATTAGTTAAAGATTGCAAGGTGAATCTCTAGAAGATCAAATGGCACAACTACAATCAATTTGGGCACATGAGGAGGGAGTTTCCAACTGCATCTAAGACCTCTATCTAAGTGGTTTCGGCTTATGCACCGGATGCTGTTCGTAGCTTGAGTGCAGCTTCAGTTGTGGATAAAGGAAAGAAGGTCATCGTAGAGGTGTGTTAACTCTTTCTAATTTATCTATTCACACTTTATTTGACATAAGGGCGTCACACTCTTTTGTTTCGAGTAGACTGGTAGATGAATTACACTTAGAAACTAGTATAGTTACAGACCCCGTAGTTGTGTCAAACCCAGTTAGAGGATCAATTCATTTATCCATGATTCGTAAGGGTTTGTAATTTTATATTTTGGGGGTCGAATACGATGCTTTTATTTTGGGCTTCCGTGTTTGGTTTTGTCCTTAGGATGGACTGGATGGCTATGTATGGAGTAGTGTTAGATTGTGATAGGAAGGTTTTTCAGTTAGACACTTGTAGTGGGCACAACCTTGATGTGTACCATGATCCAAAAAGTTATGTTAAGTTACATATATTCTTTGGGCCTGTCACACGACAAGTTAGCTTTAGTACCAGTGGTTCATGACTACCTAGATGTCTTTGCCGAAGTTTTTGATTTTCCACCCCACAAGGAGATCGAGTTTCGAATTTACTTAGAAGAGAATGCTAAACCCATTGCCTTACCTCTTAGGCATATGGCTCCTAAAGAAAGATGTGGGCTAAATCAGCAGGTGAATGAATTATTGGAGAAGGGCTTTAACCAGAGAACTATTTTGGGATGGTGAGCACCTATTTCTTTCGTTACTAAAACATATGGATCCTTGAGGCTTTGAGCCGATTACTATGTGTTGAATAAACTGACAAAAAAAATCGTTATATGCTGCCTCGTATAGACTGTCCCTTTAATCAATTAGTTGGATCAAGGGTAGACTTGGCTACCAGATCCCATCGGTTGCATGTGGCCGAGGATAGCATTCAGAGAACCACTTTTCGTACATCCGAGGGGATTTTATGTCTGTTTAGTCATGCCATTTGGACTGACCAATGTCCTAGCATATTTCAATGATCTCATGAGTTTAGGTTTTAGAGGGTTGCTGAATAAGTTCGTTGTGGTATTCGTTGATGACATAATTGTCTGTTCGAAAAGCGAGGAAATGCATGAGTTGCATTTAGAAGAAGTGTCTGTAGGCATAAGCTAAAGGCAAAATTTTCTAAATGTCATTTTCGGTGCAAGGAGGTTCTCTTTCTGGGACATGTTGTCTTCGAGCATGTACTAGTGGTGATCCTAGTAAAGTTGTTGCAGTACAGGATTGGAACGTACCAAAGAAAGCTACGAAGATGAGAAGCTTTCTTGGTTTGGTTGGCTACTATAGGAAGTTCATTGAGGACTTCGCCAAAATTTCTGCACATCGACACGCCTTACCAAGAAAAATCTAGTTTCTCATGGAACCCAGAATATGAAGATGCTTTTACTAAGCTGAAGAAGTTATTGACTAGTTCTCCTATTTTAGTAATCCCTGATGGTTCGAAGGTGTTTGCGGTATATACCAATGCATGTTGTACAAGACTAGGTGCTGTGTTGATGTAGGAAGGTAGAGTTGTTTATTATGTCAGTCGACAACTGAAAGTTCATGAGAGGAACTATCCAATACATGATCTTGAGTTTGGCAACATTATAGGAAAAGTTGTTTTTTATAACGTCAATAGATAACACTTTTGTTCCATAGCATTGTTGTTTGTTTTAATTTGCTTTATTAAAATGAGGAATAGACTACGTAACGCTTTAAATGAAGCGGACTCCTTCCATTATTTTCATGGCCGCCTCTTCTTCGAATTATTTCGCTCTTTCCACTTCCTCAAATTATTTTCTATCTCTTCGAACATAAAATCTATTCTTAATTAATAAAAACAAAGGACTTTCGGTTCTAATTATTAACCGCTTCTTCCTCTATCAAACCATTACAAATTCTACGATTTTCCTCAAGTGTTGGGGTTCTCTATATCGAATTTGGTTGAAGAAATTCCTTTGCAGTATTGGGCTTCCATCTACTCAAATTTCCTTCTGGCCCCAGATCATTCTTTATCAATCTACTCTAAAAACCCTAAGGTAACACCTATATGTCTTCCATCAAAGTTTGACTACGTCAGCTATTTTAGATTTGGATAATCACTGACAATCGATGATATTATAAACTATGTTGCATTTTCTAAGCTTGCAATGAAATCTTATTTAGGTGTTTTTTGGTCCAAATTATTTTATCTCTATATTTAGTTTGTTTCTGATGGGCGATGAGAGCTTGTGTTTGGGTCGTTTGATGATGTATGGTCCTAATATTAAGGATGAAGTTGTAGTTATTAATTCGTATCCAAAATTTAGTTTCAGTTTTTGTTTTTCTTTTATCAACTCTTCGACATTGTTTAAAAAGCACTAGTTTTATTATTTTTGATAATACATTTTGGTTTAAATTGTCCAAGATTTGGACTATTCAACTAGAATCGAGCCCAAAAGAATATGTGTAGTTACTTAATCCATACTTGGACAAAGAATTAAGCAATGCAAAATTTCCTTTTGTCTAGTTTTTTAATAAAGTTTTATTTTAATAGATGTAAAACGATGGTGTATCATGATTTGCAATATTCTATTACTTCCAAAAGTCTTTGCATTTGATTATGTTACTTGTTAATTCGAAATTCAATAGAGAAGTGTGAATTATAATATATCCAGTTTAGATATTAATTTGACAATTTGCACATAAAAATTGAAAACCGAAACCCATATCCATAGAACAAAACAAGGCACTCTGATTTGGTTTCACAGTTGACATTAATCTAATTGCAACATTATTAAAGTAGTAAAATTTATTTATTTTTTATAAGCCAATCTACTTGCATATTTTTTGGAAGAGCTCACTCGTAATTTGTAGAGGTAATTCGATAAAGATATTATAAGATATTAATATATTTCAATTTAGTAATTGTTTATTTGTTCACAAATGTATGTGTGTGTTCTTTTTTAAAATATTCTTCGCTGCTTATTTTATGAATTTTATATACATAAATCAGTTGTGAATTTTATATTAGATGAAGAAATCAAACTCGAATTATATATGCTTATGTACATATGTATATATCGATATTAGTGATAACCTTTGGTTAATATAATACTTGAGATGATCCCCATAAATTTGTATATGATATGATTGAATTTTTGTTATTAAAAAACTATCATAAATATTAATTAATTTAATTAATCAACGATTGTCGATTAATTAAAAGATGTGGTTCATTTGGAGTATTCATCATTTCGGTTGTGTGACTCAAATGTGTAAATTCAGTCAGCGATTAATATGGAATAATTCAAATATTAACGTTCATACATCAACGTAGCCAAGTATTGTGATAATTTGGCTGAATTTATCGCTTACACATCTTTCGGTAAAATCCAATTCTACTTATTATAAGCGGTACCTGGTAGTGAGATTATTTATACCAATTCTCTTCGTCAAAACTATATCACATTAGGACTTATGGAATTTGGTTTTGGACAAAATTCTAACATCGTCCACATTCAACTTTATAACTCCAAATAAAAAATCCTTAGTTCACTAATAACAATTATTATTACCGTACTACTATGGCCTGAGATTTTGACTTTAAGTTGACCCAGTGATATTAATCTCATATAATCGAAGGGACGAATTCTCTCATGAATAGTGTTTCACTTTCAATGCTTCCACCCAACCCAACTATAGTCGTTCAATGGATGTCGTTCCATGATTCAACTATAATCAAAGAGGATTTTCCACATTTAAGCTCAATGGTATTCTCAAGTCCAGGGAATTGTGTAAAATTATCACTTCGATATTCTCTATTTGACTTAGTTATATTAACCAACAAAAAACAATCGAGTGAGTTATTCCATAGTTATCCAATAACTATCAGTACGCAATCCCTTTGTGCCCCCAACAATCAAAAGTAATACACTGCCCAACATCCGGAGAGCGTTACATACTCTAGTCTAAATGGATGTATCGATATCCAGTCTCGATACATCTTGACTAGGAATATTTGAAATGATATATTTATTTTATTATGATAGCACACTCATGATTACAACACATTACAACTACTATCACAAAACATACTATTATGGATTTTCTATTAAATATACTTTTGATTAAATAAATAATTAATATAACACATTATATCAAGTATATAATAGAAAGAAAAAGCCTTTTATTTTGAACAAGATTGGTTATCGAGCTAGATATATATGACGAATTACATAATTGCCCTTAGGGCATACTCCTAACTCCATCAATATTCCCCTTGCACTTGGGGTCAATTATGGAACCTTATTCCAACTTCATCGATCCGTTTTCTCTCAAAACAACCGGGTCAGTCCCTTAGTAATGGGCATGCTATATTGTTTTAATTATCTACTTTATTAATCAACTCTCTCCGATGCTTATAATATGCCTTTATTATGTGGAACTGTTCAAAGTATGTCTTTTGACTTATAGTGAGCTCTAGTTATTATGTGAATTGTATCATAACATTATTATCATATAGCAATGTCATGAGATTCTCAGCATTTGTAGCACTCTTAGCCCAGTAATAAATTTATGCACTTATATTTATACATTACTTTTATTATAGCGCTATTCAAGGCGATGTACTTAGCTTTTCATTGAATCAGCCACAACCTTCCATTTGGAACATTTCCAACTTAATGTTCCTTAACCGAGGTTTGGACATGAATTTGATATTAGGATATTATACTCAATAACACTTATGAAGGTCGAGTCCGAACACTCCTTCATAAGGAGTTTGTTGTTTCTATAAACAATTCTCTATTGTTTCATAAACAGTTGAGAACACTCTAAACTATCATTTAGTGATCTTAGTTTGGATTTGTTTGCTTCAAGCATCAAATACATAAGTAAAATACAATATCGTAGGTAATAACATCATGTATGATAATTCCTATTACAATGCATAAGGAATCCATCTCACATGTTTCATATTAAATATTTTAATAAGTTGTCTTTGCATATAGTTTGAGACATTCCCAATGTCCTTTATACTTATTATAAAAGATATAATTTACAAATCAAATATTGAGTAATAAACAACCAAACTAGAGCTAGTATTAACATAAGTACATCGTTAACAAATAGTAGTATGTTTTTTAATTATAATTAAGAAATATCTACATATCTTTTAATATTCTTTCTTGTAGACACATGCTTCCTTTGCATTTTGACTGTAAATCGAACTATTTGATATTTATATTAAAACACTTGTTCAACTTAGATGCTTGTCGAATGATACTTTTGTATATGTTCTCAGATCATATTCGAAAAACTACAAATTCAATATTGCTCTTACTGACTTCGAGACATTTTGGTTGTTATGTTCAAACAGTCTATTTTAAATTATTATTTAGAATTATCCATTTCAACACATATATACCAAAGAAAAAGTCATGCCAGGTGATAATTTTATGAGTAAAATCCAAATTAACCATAGCACATTGAATGACGAATCTGTTACGTTAATTTCAACAATTGAAATTTATGATGTTATTCTTATCAACATGGCTTATATTCCAACTTTATTGATCTTCTTCTTGAAGACACTTTTACAGTCGGTGGATCATATCCTTTCGGGTATCGGTATCAAATTCGTATTTTGATAACGTACTTAGATTCCATTCTAGATTTACGGATCGTGCCATATGGTAGAATCATACTCTTAATGGCTTACTTAGGAACGAGAAAGCTCTTTTCTCAACATTAAAAAAATTCATAATTTCTCTTTAATGTGCGAGATTTATCATTAGACATTCTATTGTGTAGTGTCTATTTTGGTTTGGTTAATTTCATTTCATCCCTTGTATTCAGTATCATCTTTGGATCGTATCCAAATTCATTTTACTATCAATAATTTCTAGAAGAAATTCCTTTGCTATGAAATTGGAATTCTTGAAACAACAGTTGCTTCTAAGTGTAATCGAATAGGTATTCATAGAACTTTTATGAATTGCATTACATAAAACTGACTTGGTTTTAGTTTACAATAATTATGTTCAAAAGATAAATTTGTCATCTAATGATGATCGTTCCCAAACACTTTTGAGGTGACTCATACAAGATCCCTCACGTACAATTATTACGTGCAATCTTTCGACTTGCACAACCTGCCGACTCCATGACTTAGGATATCTTAAGGTTTCTTATAATTAAATGAAAGTAGTTTTAATCTTGTGCACTACTCCTAAGTACACGAACTTACCATAAAGAAGTTAACCCAACTTCACTCACAATTAATCGCTTCGTTCAACAAAGTTTGATTACTACTTATCGATACATCATTATGTATCATAGAAATGAGTGACTTTTGAGATTGAATCTTTATTCATTTTTATGTATGTTCGAAACTCTTTCCGATATACTCACATGTTTGATCAAATCAAATTATTTTATCTTTTATTGCGCATTATTTTATTTATTCTATTTTATATTCTATGAACTCATCATTAACATATCACATATGTATCATATACACATATTCATGTTTGTAATAATTCATCGGTGAATACAACAAAATACGTGGAATCAATTTGGAACTTTTGATTGCATACTTCTATATGTATAAATCCATAGAGTTCATCAACTCTTATAATGCTCCCACTGGATAGATCTTTGCCCTTAACTGTTTGAGATATAATTTACTAGTACCATATGATCCATAATCATATAATTATAAATTATTTCTCAAAGCTGTGGCTTAGTCCATTAGTCGAAAATAATTGCAAATAAATTTAGATACTTCTGTATTTTCCAATGCATCACAAATACCACTATTACGGTTTTATTTTATAACGAATATTCATATTGATATAAAATTATGATCGTTTTTTAGTTAATACCGAAAAATTATTATTGTTTCATAAATAATTTTTGTACGATTTACAGAAAAAATGTAAATTGATGCGACCAGTAAGTGTTATATGGCATGCTCTCACTATTTCCGCCATTACTATAATTGCATATGAATTACGAAGCTCCATTCAACCACTTAATATAGGCTATTTATTTCACTTACTTTAACTAGTTTATAGTTGATAATTTGCAGATCAAGTATCTTGAATTTAAAGAAATAAATTTCATACAAAACGATTTTCTATATGAAAATAAGTTTGGAATAAATATCATATTTATTATTCCTTGTTTAGTATATATTATTATTTTACAATTCTCGTTTCCGATGTTTCCGTATGAAGCAGAAGTATCCATTCACTCTCTTCATCCAAACTGTACCTTAAGTTACATCTACCCTCATACATTTGTTTTCTTTTCTAAATGTTCAAACCATTCAAAAGGAAGCCCTTACTACACATTCATGATGAAATCTTTACACAAATGCATTCCATCCTTAACATTTAAGGATATCGAATAAGTTGCATTTTATGTAAATTGTTCAAATTGATATTTAGTGATCAAATTCGTAGATCAATCTTGTAGCTTTTAGTCTAGTTTTACATTTAACACAACAAGATCATAATCAATCATATTGAATATACGATCTCACGCTACGGTTTACTTGCTTATTTCAAATGACTAATTTCATCGGGGTTTCGTACATTACGAATTACAACTATTCACCATATAACATTAATATGTGATCGTACATGGATCAAATATCCATATTCAAGTATTGCTTTTAGAGTTCAAAAATCATAAAGAACAACACACAGTCTTAGGAAAATAAACATGTAGTGACCAATTACGAATGTATTTAGTAATTATAAAATTAAGCGCTTGCATATGAATTGAAACAATAACATGCATAAAATATTTATTAGTAAGTATATTTTATATTTCTTTTGTCAATCTTTAATTCAGTTCATTTGTATATCATAATTGATAAAAAATTTATCGATTATATTAATTTCACAAATTTATCAATGTACATTATTATAACTTTTTATAGCAAATGTTCTTATAATATTAGAAAAGTAAAATGTTACCTTTTCATTGTTTTAATAAGGCTCATAGTAGATTTTTAATGTTAATAAAAACCCTAAGAAAAACATAAAAATCATTTGATTTCTCTAGTGGGTATTAGGACTTACTTGCCTTAGTATTCCGACCTTGAGGAATATCAACAAATCATAGGCCCACAAACAATAGATAATACTTTATCGGTTGTATCAAATACAACTCCTAACCCATGGTCTTTGTCCTAATCTCATCTTGACCTTGAGAAATATCAACAAATCGAAACAGATTATTCACTCAAACCTACCATTTCATGACGGCTTAAGTATAATGCATGTACCTTGAGAAATATCAACAAATACGTGCACGTATCTTACTCCGTCTAGTCAATATAATAATAGTGCTACACATAACATCTCTAGCTTGAGGATATCAACAACTAGAGAGTATTGTATTGAGTGATATCAACTTATGAAATACTGTATTTCTTATGAAATACCCTCACTAGTACAAAACAGATCAGTTGCTTCGCCTCATTTGTGTCGGTTGTCCATAAAACCGACACAAATAGTTCAATTTGTGTCGGTTGTTCATTAACAACCGAAACTATTGACTTATGGGGTAAGAAGAAAATCTTAAAAATGTAATTTGCATCTGTTGTTCTTAAGAAACCGACACAATTGAAGGGAAGCAATAGATCTACTCGTGTCGGCTGTTTGAACAACCGACACAATTAAATACAATAGCATCGGTTGTCCAAAAACCGACACAATAGGCACACAACTTTTTCCCAAACCCATTTCAGTCGCCCCCATCTTTTCCCGCGAACCCTAAATTTTAGAGGGAAAATTTAATACCCGACCCGTCTCTTCGTTTCTTCTTCGTAAAACAAAAAAAAGAAAAAAAAAAAGAGAGAGAAAAGCAATCGCGCGCTTCTATTCCTTCTCTCTACCCATTATACTACCGTTCTCTCTAGCAAAAAAGAAAAGAGAAAACAGCAATCGTTTTAATTCCGTCTCCTTATGCTTCTCTCTCTTTTGAACTAAAGTCAAGTAATTGAAGAGTTTGCGCTGCGATTTCGTCTGCTTCTAGATCAAGATTTTTGATCTTTTAGGTATGCCTTATTTTGAATTATTGAAGACTTTGGTTTTTTCGTTTCGCGATTTTGGGTTTTTTCGATTTGCGATTTTGGGTTTTTTCGGTTGAATTTATGAATTATTGAAGACTTCTGATTTGTGAAAAGCTATCATCCAATTTAAAAAAAATGCGGTTGATTGCTCCTGATGCTATGCACTTATAAACTACTCTTTAGATAATTGTATATGTGTTAATGTAGACTAAAGCATGTGGGCGATGACTAAGGTCAGCTTTGCTCTTTGCTTCAGAAGTAATAGTAAATGCTAACACTCTTGAGGAGGCAGCTGGAGGTATTATGAGTGATAATCAATTGCAAGATTTTGGTTTTAGGCTAGGAGAAAATAGAACGTATAAATTCAATCATGGCAAAGTGCAGGGATATTATAAACAGGTGGAAGTTATAGTAGTATGGTCAGTGGTTTGAGTGACAAGGGAGTGTTTGAGCACGGCCGCAATAATGTTGTTCTATCTGATTTGGTTGATGGGGTTGTGAGCTATGATATAGTTAATGTGCACATGGATGGAAAATATTAATGTGTACAGTGATATATGAAAGATTATTGAGGGTGATGATGCTGTTATAGGTAGCTGTTCGGCGAAGGAAATGAATGATGTGGTTATGGTCATTAATAATTCAAACAGGATCATTGAAAATTCAAAGGATATTATAAACAGGTGGAAGTTATAGTAGTATGGTCAGTGGTTTGAGTGACAAGGGAGTGTTTGAGCACGGCTGCAATAATGTTGTTCTATCTGATTTGGTTGATGGGGTTGTGAGCTATGATATGGTTAATGTGCACATGGATGGAAAATATTAATGTGTACAGTGATATATGAAAGATTGTTGAGGGTGATGATGCTGTTATAGGTAGCTGTTCGGCGAAGAAAATGAATGATGTGGTTATGGTCATTAATAATTCAAACAGGATCATTGAAAATTCAAAGGATATTATAAACAGGTGGAAGTTATAGTAGTATGGTCAGCGGTTTGAGTGACAAGGAAATGAATGATGTGGTTGGTTCTGATAGGTTTGTAATAATTCGTGAGAGAAATTTATGCTACCCCTTTTATTTTTCATACCCAAATATAAACTTACAGAGGCTAATGTCATAGTCGCCTAATGAACCCAATGTTCCATGATAATTGAGCTGCTTTTCAATGAAAGACTATAATGTATTAAAAAATCTTTCGGTGCATCAGTTTCTTTCCAAAGGTTTCGTTTGTTTTCTTTTGATGGACAAATATAATACATATGGCCTTCTCCCATAGTTTTCTTTTGGTGGACAAATATTGTAAAAACATTGTATCCATACAATTTTTTTGTGAACATACAGAGAACCATGAAAGATATTGTTTGTACTCTGTGGATAATGCAACCAACGTTGAAAATAATATTTTCTTATGCAATGTATGAGGAATATGTTGTGATAATGTAGTTATAAAATAAACTTTTATGTTAGTTTACATTTGTATATTTTGTTAAGTGATCTATATATTTTTGTATTTGAATGAAAATTTAACTTTATCATTTATTTGAAATGAATGTTGTATACATATTGAAATTGTATTTTCTGGATTTATTGGACAATTTAATGAATATTAGTTGAATTTGTTTATGCAGTTTAAATCTAATTAATTCAAATATAAGGACTCTGATACATAAGAGTAGGAGATAATTGACAAGAAACTTTGTAACTAATCGTATATATTATAAAAATATGCAGGTATCTGATGGTTAATTAAACTATAAAAATAATTAATAGAACATTTTGAGTTATTGTAAATATGAAAAGTTACAATATTTGATGCAAAAAACCATTAGAGGAGAATTAAAGGGAGGGGGAGTTGCTAAAATTAATGAAAGGATTGGAAATTCCGGATGGTTCGAGTTGTTCTTGGATTGAGAAGGGTGGCAATTTGAGGAGTTTGGAATCGAATTTGTGCGAGGCGATTTTCTTGGATTTCCAATTTTGTTCGAGGCAATTGCAGGGTTCACGTTTGGGAGTTGGAAATTGCAGAGTGTGTTGTAGTGATGCAGGGATCAAGTGGGTTGGAAATTTGTGCCGATTGAAGTGCATAAGGGCAGGGTGTGGTTTCAGCAGTGAGGATTTATGTGAGTAGTTGCAGTGGGAAGGAGGATGTGAGGAAAGGTCTGGTCACAGTCTGTTGAAGGAGATGGCAGTTTCAAATGGGAAGGAAGTGATGGTTGGAGTTAGTGGACTTGGGGTTGCTTGTAATCTATGATGGAAGGTGGTGGTTTGTGGGATGGTGGTATTGCTGGTAATGGGTATATTATGTTGCATGGTGATGGAGAAGGAGGTTAGGTGTGAATTGTTGCGATGGACAGTTGATGGAAGGGTGAGGTTGCAAAAATTGGTGATGTAGCGTTTTGGAGTTGGAAGCACGTACCTCAAGTGGTTGTATGGAGTGGCACAAGTGATCGAGGCAGTGAGAGGAGGATTTGAATGGTTGGAGTTAGCGTCTGAAGTTGAAACAGAAGTTGTTTGGGCAGGGTGCTAAAGTGTTAGCAGTGCTGGGTTGATGCAGTTTGCTGTAGAAGGAGGAAGTACGGTTAAAGTGGAAGGCAGTGATCGAGGCTGTGGGTTGTTTCTGGTTGTACTGACACGGGGAGGAATGCACTGGATGGTGGCAATTGGTAGAGAAGGATAGTGGATTGGGTGAAGTAGTTGATAGGAATGGGGTTGTTTTGTTTGTGGTCAGGAGCTTAGTTGAAGTGTGTGTGATGGTGGAGTGTACTGTAGGAGGTTGGAGGTGTTTGCAATAGACGGGGGGTTCAGGAAGTGGCAATGTACGTTGACATACTGGTGTTGTTGTTGAAATGGTAGTGGTGGTATTTGTAAGCAGAGAGGAAGGTGGAGTAGTAGCAGTGAAATAATGGATTGGAGGAGGTGATTGGTGTTTTGGTTGTAGTTTTACATGGAGTTTTAAGAATAACCCAAATTTCATTTCAAACCAGTTGCTTTTTACAATTTAATATGCTTTATATATCAACTTCATCTGCTTTCAACCTTTTTCCCTTAAAACAAATAAATTGAACAAACCAACCATAAAAGTCACAGTAGAAGTCAACCGCTTCTTTGTATAACTGGCAGCTCGACTTAACTTTTCAACAAATGGAAAACAAGAATCAACGTCACATGCCAACAAATGAACATTTTCTTTTTATAAATCTTGTGCAAAAATACAAAATACTAAATGCTATAATTATATGCTCACGCCGATACATGACATTAACATACTAACTTTGAATGAAGTGCCAAATTTGCGTAAAGAATTCCTCAATTAACCATACTGATGCATGTTTAAAAGAAAATTCACGTTCCTATGTTTTTTTAGGTATTTATTTATAATTATTTTACTTCTTGTTCACACTTGAAAAACAACATATATAAGGTCTAACCGGTCGATCTATAGGAATGCCAACAGTCGACTAGTGGATGGCTCTGCATTTTTAAATAAGGAAACGATGTTCAAAATTTTAAACCATCTCTCCTCTAAATTTTAACTCTTTCGAACAATTTTTTTCACTTTTCACGGTAACCCTACATTACTATACATGCTATATCCATTTTCGAACCATCTATAGTTGATTATTTTAAACACTCTCTTTCTCTCTCTCTTGGTCTCTAAAATGGCTTCTATAAAAAATCTAGCTATTGATCATTGCTTACTCATTCATACACTTTAATTTATAATCAATTATCCATCTAGCAATGCACTTGCAAGAACAGAAATTCTAACTTCTTCATTTTCAATATCTAAGTTTATATGATCTAAGTTTATATTGAAATGTGTGTCGTTGCTCATTACAATGTGAACTAGTTATGTGTAACTTTCTCAGATATGTGCATTTATTGGCCGGTTGCTTGCTCTGAAATTTAAGCAACCATATATGTCTTCAAATCAGTTCAGACTGTGTGATATTTAAGTTATTATTCGTTTGTTGAAATATTTTATAACTTTTGGGTGCACATCTATGATACAGGAATAATGGAAATGCAACTATATGAACACACTGAAGAGCAAAACACTTCCGCTTCCGCTTCAGAACCGTCATCTAAGAGGAGGCAAAGAGGTCCAACAACCGGAAAGAAATACAGAACATCCGAGCCAAAATTCATTGAGTGGTGTGATAATGGCAAACCTACTGGAAAATGGGTGAAGTCTTTTAAGGCGTACGTAGGCGATACAGCTAGATCTAGAATTGATATCAATATCAAGAATTGGGCTAGCGTTAGTCAAGGGCTTAAGGATACCATCTGGGAAGACATTAAGGTATTATAAATTCATTTGTTCGCTTATTAAATTGTCAGTTGGATTCTTTGTGTTTGGAGTCATGAACCGCTTTCATTGTTTATCAAATTCATTTTTACTGCTTTGACGTTGTTTATTTTTTATTTTTTATTACCTCAGACGGAGTATCACATCGACGAAAAAATGAAAAATAATGTGTTAAAAATGTTTGTGGAGCATGGAAGGGTTTCAAAACAAAATTGGTTAGTGGTTGGATTACGAAGACTAGAGAGCTTCCAGAAAACCATAAAGAGCCATACGAATTTTATGATGGGGTTACAAAAACACAATGGGAAACATTTAAGAAGTATTGTGAAACCGAGGAGTTTAAGGTATGTTTTTTATGCCATATCCACAAGTCACACGCTATTTCTTTCATTTTACAACTCACCAGCTTCGTCAGAGCAATTGCATATTTCACAAAATGAAACGTGCAGTTTCTTATAACAAAAATGAAAACTGCTCTTTAGCTGTATGAAACTAGAAACTCCCCTGCTCTGAATTGCATATTGTTATGAAACTAGAAACTCCTTTATATTTTGCTATAAACTGGTAAATTATGTTGGTTTGAATCCTTTTGCTCTAAGGATCCACCTGACGAGGAATAGTAAGAATTTAACTCAACTTGATGCATTGACAGTATTAGTTAAAACATTGGCTTAAAATTTTGTGTAAAATGGTCATTATCATATCAAAAAGAAACAGGGGAGTAGTCAATTGGGTATAAAGTTTGACGAATATATTTTATGTGAATTCAAACTCTTATTCGTCCAGTCCCAATATCTGCATTTGTTTAGCGCAAGATGTTACTTGTATGCGAAAAGATACCGTGTCATGGAAATGTATAAATAACACAACCAACATCACATGATTTTTATTTAATCCAGTTCCAGTTGACACCTCTGGTTTGGCAGAACCTCAAAATGTTAATCATATTCTGTCATATAATCACTTTTTTAATTGAATAATAGAACATACAACCAACAAGCTCTTCACTCAACTATTCTCTGATTTCACAATTTTAATTTATTAACCTGAAAACTTAAGTTTTTATATTTTATACACTCAATTTTCCTTACACTTGTATGCATACAAAGCTCATTTGCAATTCACTTGTATATTTACTAAAGTTTCTCTAACAATTCACTTGTATATTTATATCAAATGAACTGCTTTTGATTTCTTTATTCAATAAACTATTTCTTGAACAGCGATATACACCTTGGTAAGATTATATGCAGGCTTGGTGCATATCCTTTTTTTTAATTATTATATGTGTACGTGCCATTCGCCTGTTAGGTCCTTGAAATGGTTGTGGCAACAACCATGTGTTGATATCAATAAATCAATTTCATTGATGCAGAGTATCATTTCCATGTAATTAGAATTAAATTGATAAGAATTTATGAAATCTGTTTTCCATCTAATTAAAGCGATTGATTGCTCCTAAATGTATGCCCATAACCTAACTTATTACGTAGAATATTAAAATATGTGCAAAGAATAACAATAAATAGATACGCTCATATGTTGGTAAGTATATATATCCTGTCCTTCACTGTTTCATGGCTTTGATTGTTATTGAATGTGATGCTTGCTCTGTAACTTATTTAGGTTGTTTTAGCAGCACTATTAATGACCCTGAGACATAATTGTTTGTTGTGTTGCTTCTAAATTTGTTGACACCGTAACACATATCATTGTTGTGATGTGTTACTAAAGGACCTTGTAACTTGTTTCATTGCTGAGACATGATACTTTGAGATGTTCACTTTGTGACTTTTTAGTTGTTGTATGTATTCCTAAACTTGATGACCCTGAAACATGAATTGGTAGTTGTGTTTATTGTGGTATTTGACTGTTGTTGTATAACTTGTTGAATGATGTACAATGAAATACTAACTTGTACATGTTTTATGAATGAGGTATATGTTTCTATAAAAACGAAATAAAAATTAATTTTAACAGCAGCATGTGACACGGTAGTGCAAAATGGTTTGAACTAAATTCATTTTATTCCACTTCATCTTTCTTTCCTGTGACACGGTAGTGCAAAATAGAGAAGGGGAGAGCGTTTATGTGCAAGTCACAGTTTGTCGGTAGGTGGTACGTTGGGTAGGGAGTCTGTGTTACATGGGCAACCTTTAGTTCTGGGCTTAAATGGTGCAGTCAGTAGCTTGACAGTGGATGGTTGCTCGTATGGTGAAACTAGCATGGACAAGGTCGGTATAATGGTAGCTACAGTAAATGGTGAGGCAGGGTTAGTTGGTCAAAAACATAACGTAGCAGGGAGTGATTGTGAGCTGCCTTTGCAAGTATTTTTTTATGCAGGAGAAGATAAACTATATTTAATATCTACAATGACTAGAGTCATTTGGCTTTGATTCAGTATGATTATAACATGTTCCATTTTTGAGAGATTTGTTGAATAACATTATCACTACTACCACAGTTATGGTTTCCAGTAGACAAATATTTAGTAATAGTGTTAGATACCGAATCATCATTTGAATCATTTTAAACACTAAAAATAGGAGGTTTAGATGGTGCAAGTCCTAGTAAGAGACCATTGGCCCATAGCTTTGGAGTAGGAATGCTAGATGCATACACAGGTGTTGAATCTGTAGGCTTATCCTCATTAGTTTTAGATTCCAACGCAGAATCTGAATTGTAAACATATGATTGGGGAGCATTAGCAGAATCTACTTTGCAAATTTTCGAAAATTTAGGCTGCCTTGACTTGCATATTTTTCTTTCTTCTTCTATCATTGCATACTGCTCATGCATTGAGAAATAGTACAAACATTTGTGCAAATTGCAACTGTTCTGTGGCTTGTGCTATTCTGTTTTGCTGAATTTTGCAATGTCATAAAACAGCAAATAAGCGAGAAGGCTAGGAAGAGTCAGGCATGCAACGAGCATCCTCACTATTTAGGACAAGCTGGATATGCAGGGAAGAAGGCTAAATGGATAATTGAAGGCCATAGTTCCTCGACCATATTGCCAGGTGGACCTGTTTTGGATCGGAGTATTGATTGGATTTTGGCACGATCAAAAAAAGGAGCCGATGGAAATTATGACATCCCTAATGAGAAAACTAAGATGGTTGTAGATAAAATGGTACGACTAGTTCCCATGTGTTTTATCGCTTTACATGTTTTAAACTGAAAACACACACGACCCAGCATTCTTTATTAGATAAAATATGACACGTATTATGATATCATTTCAGCAAACGTGTGGTGCTAACATTTCAGTAAAAAGCATGATACTATAGCACTATTTTAATTTTTTAGTCTTCATATGATAGTGAAAAGCATGCCACCTTATGTTTTAGCTTTTTTTTGTTGACAGAATGATTGGAGAGGAAAAGCCGTTGAAGGGTCATGGGTTCCAGATAGGTATGATGATGTCTTGAGTCGTGGTCTTGAAAAAAAAGAGCATCCAGGTCGAGTTAGAGGGATTGGTGGGACGGTTGGTATAAAAAACGTATTTGGGGATGTAGAGAAAAGGAAAGGTCGAAGTGGTGTAATATCAGCTGATGAGCTGCATGTTATCACTCAGGAAATAGAGGCTAAAGTGAGCCAAAAATTGAGACAAGAGATGAGTACAATGGTTCAAGAGCAGATTGCAAACATTTTGAACACGATGAATTTGCCCAAGGAGGTGGAGATCAACACACCAGTAACTGATCATCGTAGTAGTTGTCAATCAACGCACCCGAGCAAATTACAATATGCAAACAAAACTCAAGAGACGGATCCCTTTGCAGACTTACAGGTAAACAATTCATAGTTGAATTTATAAACGTATACGATTTTATGTATTTGACAAGTGCTAAGTGAAAAATGTTGGTTTTGTACTTGCCATTCTAGAAACCGATTAAATGTCGTTTGGCCGTGAATGTGGACTCCAACATTATTGTAGTGGGTCATGGCATGGTACATCCCGCTTCAAGGTTCGGAGATCAATGTCATAATTAACAACTCTTGGTCGATCATGTAAAAGTTGGAATTGATGCAGTGGAGTCTAGTCATGAAGGAACCTCACTTCCTGTTCCAACTAAACATCACAACACGATAGGAGAAGCGGTTGGGAGTTTTGTTCAATGGCCTAAAAGCCTTGTGCTTTTAAGAGATAATGATACGGTAATGAATGCATTTTTCTTCCTTAATTTAGCTTGCTAAACTCCTCTATTTCATATTAGAACATATTAAAGAAGTAAAATTTCTTCATACTAGAACTTATTATAGATAATTTAGCTATTTATAAACTTATCGGAAAGTAGTTAACATATAAAGTTGAATTCTTAGCATTCGTCTATTCTTTTAACAACATCATTTCAAACATCTACTTAAAATTTTGAATTAGGTGCCTACATCTCAACCAAACAAGGATTCGTTTGAAAATAGTAATGACAAGGTCGTGAATACAATGTCAGATGAGTCTGCAAAACGCAAATCAATCGTGGATGAAGAGATTCTCAAAACTTTAACGAGCGAGTGCAGATATTTCCATGACCTAATACTTCAAATGTTATCCAATGATAGCGCCATCAATGCAATTCAAGTGAATAAGGATTTATTCACATACGATGAGGACTTTGAAATTCATATCACGATGGACGACATTATCCAATTCCTTAGTATGACATGGTTGAATGCATCATGGTTGCAACTTTACATCATGTGAGTATTTTTTCCTTAGCAATTTTTTTTATATATAATCATCTTAGTTTTTTGATGAATAGTCAATTTTAAAAAAACTAATAATATATGTTTAAATTTGTTTAGGTGGTTAAATCATATGTGCAATGATCTCAAAGTGGAGACCATTGGGTTTATGTGTCCCAAAAAGCTTTCCCAAGTGCGAAAAAATCCAGATGCGACAAATACATATTTGTCGAACACATGGAAAGCATTGCAATCTAAAAGCTTACTTTTAGCCCTACAGTACGAAGGGTATGAACATTAAACTTTTAGTAACTAGTTTACAAATTTGATGCCAATTTTAACTTACTATAAATCTTGTAACGCAGGAAACATTGTATACTGCTTGTTTTCCGTGTAGAAATGAATGAGATTTATGTTTTTGATCCTCAGGCCGAACGCAAACATAAACTTGAAATTAAACCGCAAGTGAGCACGTAAGTTGTATATATTTGCTCTCTTATATGAAGTTAGTATATGTGGTAAAATTAAAAATTTATACATGAAATTAGTGTATGTAAATGCGGGTGCCGGAGTAGTTATTATTTAACATTTTCTTGCTTGTGTAGGGCCTTCAAAATTTACAAGGCATTCAGTGGCAAGTCTCGAGGAAGTACCTTGAAATGGAAGCATGTTAAGGTGATTTGATTTTCAAACAAAAAATAAAATAAAATAAATACTATATATTGTTTGGCATATGAATTCATTTTAAACTAACTATTAAGTTATCTTGTAATATTGTTGTAGTGTCCTCAACAATTAGGAGCAACTGACTGTGTATATTATGTGATGAGGTATATGCATGACATAGTGAAAAACCACAATCAAAGCATCAATTTACAAAAGGTACGTACTACTTTAGTTTTTTCCTTCATATTATACATTAGCTACATTATAGGTATATTTCGATCAAATCATTGCTGCAATGCTAGTTAGAAGAAATCAAATGCCAAGTCTTTATTTACTGTTCAGTTCATGTATTTGAAGAAAAAAAATAAACCGAGAAAATGTGTAGTGATGCACCAAGCAGATTTAATGGAATTTATCCATTGCGTCACATTAATCTTAAGTTGTATTTAATATGGAAACATAGTATTCATAATTATTGATTTTATGCAAAATGAGATAAATATTTTCCGATGCTTTTTACTATAATAATATGGAAACATAGTATTCATAGTCCACCGCTTTCAACTTGGATTATCTAAAGGTTGTCAGTCCAAATTGGGATAGCCCAAAGGACTACTGTTGCACATTTGATTAAGTCAGATGCTTGAAAACCAATTTAGATAATGAATTTGGAATGTGTCATTATTATTAACCAGCCAATCACCTTTAATGTTTCATGCTTCAATCTTTTCTCTTAGTTATAGGCATAATGTTTGACCATTGAGGTTATACAAGGCTGTGTGGTTATACACGTCATTTAGCACCGTCAGCTTGTATATGAGGGAATCAGTCACCGAGGCTTGAATAGGTGAAGCAACCGCTAACTAGTTGCTGAACTGGAAAACATGATTCAAGTAACTTGAGGTTGCTGAACTGGAAAACATGACATTAACTACTTAGTTTGTTGGGCATACAATAAACTAACCTTTTTTCCCTTCTAATATTCAAAATATTTCATCCTTTAATAATTATTATGCAAATATCCACAACTTCACTAAACTGCTAGACAGTTTATGATCATTCTTAATAGCTAATATAATTTTGATCATTCACTAAACTGCTCTGACACCATGCTTCAGTTACTCCTTTGCCTTTAACTCTAATAATCTCGCATAAATTAAATGATTCATTTTCCCATTTTATCATAAATTTTTACTCGTTTACCACACACGCTAGCTATTCTGCACATTAATTATTTCAACATCCTAAATGTTTGTGCTAAGGTACCATATTAAATAAAACTTATCATAAATTCTCTTAATTGCAGGACTTTGTACGAGATGGTTCTTATAACCAACAAGAGATAGACGAGGTTCGAGAGAATTTAGCTAGTTATATCATGTATAATTGGATGTAGTTTTTTTTGTTGTGTACGCTGATCTTTTGTAACGTACGTTGGTATTTTGTTATGTACGTTTTGTTTGTGATAGATTATATTCTATTTTGGTCTGTAAACATGAATTATGTTGATGGATAATATAATTATATTTTTTGTTCAATCAGTTCATAGTAACGTTGGTTTATAAAAAATTAAAATTCAATTTCATACTGTTTTTATAATCTTAAACGGTAATAATATTTTTTTTTGCTTCAGATATTTCTTGTGTCGGTTGTTACTTCAAAGGGAACCGATACAACTGTATATCAATTGTGTCGGTTGAAAAAACAAACATAAATGACACAAATATCAATCATTTGTGTCGGTTGTTAATAAAGAACCGACACAAAACTATGAACAGTTGTGTCGGTTTTTCTAAAAGGACCGATACAATAAACGGCGGTTTGCTTCACTATACAAGCTGATTTGTGTCGGTCCTTTTAGAAAGACCGACACAACTGTTCATAGTTTTGTGTCGGTTCTTTACTAACAACCGACACAAATGATTGATATTTGTGTCGGTCGTACAACCGACACAACAGAAAAATGTCTTTTGTGTCGTCTTCATTTGAGTCGGTTGTAAAACCGACACAACAGGGGTTACACAACCGACACAAATGACCAGTTTTGTACTAGTGCCTCGTGATTCAAATGTCAGACACATAATAAATTATGATATACGTAGTATATGCATGTATTTATCCCTTAAGTCTATTTGGGTTTTTTTGTTCCACTTGATTTTATACATTCATATTATGTAAGTTTAATTATTATATAGCTATTATAATATAATAAACTTATATAATAGTCTTATGTACATTACATTAATTAAATCTTATTTGATTAATTTAATTAATTAACATTTTAATTAATTTTATATTATTCAATTAAACATTTTAATTGAATATGTATACCATAATATTTATGGTTATACACATATGTCTGTATATATAAATGTATTTTACTATTTGTTAATTAACTTATTTAATTAGACAATTTAGTTAAATATTATTTTTGAAAATTTCTTATATATATACATGTGTACTTTTATCATCTTAAATAATTCTAGATAATGTAACATATGTCTATATATACTACACATGCATATACTTTAATTAATTTATTTAATTTATTAATCTAATTAGTAAATATTAAAATTTTCAAAATTTGTTTATTGTATTTTCTAAGTACTTTTGAAAACTATATTATACAATTTATAATATACGTTGTTTTCAAATCCAACTTTGGAAATCGTATTATAACATTTATAATATAATTCTTATTTTAAATTTAACTTTTAAGTTTAAATTCTTATAAAATTTCAAAACTATTTTGAAACCACATTATAACATTTATAATGTGTTTCTTATTTTAAATCTAATTTTCGATTTTTAAAACAATTTTGAAAATTAGCCAAAGGCCCAATTCAAATTGTGACTAATCTATTAGGGATAATCTTAAGGCTCACTTCACTTTTTAGGCCAGGCCAGTAGCTAGGGAGGCACGGTACTTTATTACCCAAACCCAAGCCTAGACATTACTATACGATCCACCTTTTTGAACCCCAGAAGTCGACAGTATTCACGTGCCGAACAACTAAGTGCCGAAAAGACAGATTGTTAGGGGAATGAAAGGAGATAGAATATAAGAAGAAACTAAACAATCATAGAATCTCACAACGCAACGGAATAACATATATTAATCAACATAATACTTTACAAAGTTAGTTAAAAAATGATACATCAGAGTCATACTAATACAATTCAACTCTTGGACAGTTATAATAGCCTGTCCCTACCTAACTAATATAAGATATATATAATACAGTGGAAATAAGATAATAACTAGATATCGATGAAGCCTCCTACTCCAAGCTCCTCCAAAATGCATCCGCGGGAAAACTTGAACTACTTGACTGCCCATAAAAATTTGAGCACCCAAGAGTTTTAGGAAAGAAAACAAAACTTTGGATCAGACATGGGTCTAGTGTGAGTAAACTCAAACAACTGAATTATTATGTTTAAAACCTTTTTAAAATCAAAGGTATCTCGTAAGACCATGCCGCACATAAAGGATGGGTTTTTACCTTACGATAACCAAAACATTTTTTTATAGAAAATCCGGTGATATTATAATAATGCCTAGAGTACAAATACTTATTAATCATAGCCGAAATTGTTACATTAATTTAATTCCAGCATACTAGGTTCTACAATCAAAACCGTAAAAGCACGTATTGGAGATTGGATTCCATACTATGACAAGGTAAGGAACTACCTTCTGATGGTACATCTCTAGATAAAATGCACCGGGGTTTGACAAGAACATCTTGTACCTCTGCCACACAGGACTGGCCTATCACTTGACTAGTAGTATCGAATATGATCACCCCACTTTAGGCTCCGAAGCATACATGAGTAGATAGTAATCGATCTAGACTTGGAATAACCATACCTTGATGGGAGCGACTCACTTAGCCCAGTTGCATGCCAATTTTTGTCATTTCCCGGTTGATGAGGCTTGAGGCTACGTTTTACCTTTATTTAGCACTTCCCATTTGGAATGCTACACTGCCCTGTATGCATCAATGCAATGCTAGTATTCATCCATACAAGTTCGTTTTGGGACTGAACGAAACCGAAGGCACTACCTCTACTACACCCATTTTGAAATCACCCTAAGGATTAGTAGCAAGTAACCCTTGCACTTCAAAACTCCATATTCGATTGAATACTCTTTAAGATGTCTTCAGTTCGAAATGCTTGAGTTGGATCAAAGTGGTTTTCGGATAACATATCCGATCCCGGTCTCTTGGAAACAACTTTCGCTAATTCCCGATAAACTCAACACCGGTTCTTTAGAAAATAAGCAGACAAAGATAAGAGTGGAGATCACCTCCTAACCGTTTGTGGGTGGATTTCCTTATCATTTGTCATTGAAGAACGAAACGAATTTATACGTACAGTATAGCACCACCGATGGTAACTATACCATATAATTTCTATGTTTCACCTTGATATTTTCAAAATTACGTTTTGGTCCAGATTTTGATAGTTGGTTATTTAGCTATCAAATAAACAATCATTCAAACATTGATTTAATTCCATATGGGATCCACTAAGCCTTTACTAATTAATCTTTAATTAATCAAAATCACTTTATAAACATTGGATCAAAAGATCTTTACAAAACACTATTCCCAAATGCCTTACATCCCTTTACACTTGAGAAAACATTTATATACTCATCTCAATAATATAAGTATATTACCAAACTTTATAAGAGATTTCTTCTCTTTATATTCCATATTAAATGACCAAACAAATTCCGTTTAAAAACATTTCTTCCAATAAAACCAACTGACTTAACCATCATAAAAAGTTTCCTTTCTTAAAAGTTCACTTAATAATTAAAAATACCTTTATAATCTATAAATTTCCCTATTTTTAAAATGCTTTTAATAAACCTTCTTAAAGAAAAATCCCTTGCAAACATCATTTCTAAAGCATCTTTTGAAAATCAATTTAAACAAACCCTTTTATTTAGTAATGCCCCTTTTATAAACAAGTTGTTATTTATAAATACCTTTATTACATAATTATACAACTTGAAAATCACTTATAAACTTTATAAACCCTAAATTTTATTAAAGGATTGAAGTTAATTCAAAATCATACATTATAAATTCAAAAGAGGTTTTGCAATCCAATGGTACCCGCTAAAGTTACCATTTATTTTCAATTTCACTTTCAAGTCATTCAACAATTTATTTATATAAGTCAACATATATGTAAATATACTTCATATCCAAATTAGGAAATAACATGTCAATATAAAATAACTAACATAAACATGTCCAAATAACAATAATAGCAGGATAATGATTTGTCCTACTAAATAGGCGTTCAAACAATTCAATCAATTTATAACAGAACGGAGATTTATTCTACTTAACACATGTCCAAACAATCAATTTATAGTAGAATAGGGATTTATTCTGCTATCAAATATCCACACAATTAAACAATCAATTTATAACAGAACGGGGCTTTATTCTGCTAATAGTTGTCCACACAAACACAAGTAATCACATCATAACTCATTCACAGTCCCTTTTCTACCGAATAGTCCCAACATTTGAAATCCTTGAGTTCAAAACCATCTTTGAAAAAGAACTACCTTTAAAACAATTTGATTCTTGGAAAACAAAGAGTTTAAAACTTAAAACTCCTTTTTTAAAATAATTATTTACAAGTTAAACCCTTATTTAACTCATAATCAATCTTAATTAATTCTTAAAGTAATTTAATAATAAATCAAGTAATAATTAAACCATTAATAAATAATTAAACAATAATCGATAAATAATTAAACCCTAATTAATCCTTATTTATTATTAAATAATAATTTAAACCTTCATTAATAATTAAATATTCATTAATCTCAATTAATAAATAAAATAATCTTTAGTTAAAACTTTACTAATAAATAAAACCTTTATTACAAATAATTAAATCATAATTAAGTTTTAATTAAATCCTTAGCTTAAATTTAACTTGACTAGTAACTTATTAACAATAAAACCCTTTACTAAATTAGTAATTATGTAAATTATATACTTAACTCATAATTAATTAAAATTTAATTAACTTAATTAATAATTAATTAAAATTAATCTTAATTGTAAAAGATACTTAATTAGTAACTAATCCTTATTTAATTAACCTTAATAATCCTTGTTTAATATTTAATTAATTATTAACCACTGAACTTAATTAATTAATAATTAAAAAATTAATTAACTTTCTAAAACACATTTTTTTAAAGTTTGTAAAACATTAACAAAAATTTTAAAGTTGAAAAACTCAAACTTTTCAAAAATCGAATTTTCATCGAAATTGCATCCATAGCGACTATTGCTATGGAAGCCATTTTCTTATAATTTTTCTCCTGCTTTCTTCTTTGAACCTATCCACTTGGAAAGTTACTTACTTTTTGAAAACCCAAGTAAGTATTTGAAAACTAAAAACAAAGTTACTAACTATTAAATTGGTTTTGATTTCTAAACCAAAGCTTGTATTTTCATATAAGAATTCTTCGTCGATAAACCAAACCAAGGTGCTAACTTACTTAGCAAACCTACACAAAACCATGTCTACAACATCCATAACCAAATCCCAATCATAACCACATGTAAGAATCAAACTTCACCATCATTCACAAAATTAGATTCAAAACCCAAGTCTAATCTAACTACATATAAGAATTCACATACATAAGCAACATCACAACATGACTTAAACCTAACATTCAGCATCATTAGCAAGTACATGTAATACCACAAATTTATGCAATATACCAAAGTTTAAACTTTTATTTTTAAAACCAAAAGTTTACTCACCAAAAATCTTTGAAAACTTGAAATGCTTTTGAACTTGTAAAGCTTGGAAAACCATACAAAAATCACTCGAAAAATGGTCATTTTCTCCTCGATTTTTTGCCATCTTAATTTCTAAATTTGGACAAGGGTTAAAATGAAAAGTTTTAGAAAATTCCTTTCTCTACAATTTTAAAAAAGAATCACTCAATTTCGATTTGTTTGAGGGAGATATGGTCAAAAGAAGAAGAGACATTTTCGGGCTTGAAAATATGGGTCCGAAAATGAGTCGGAAAAAATATTTTTTTGACCTAAAAATATTCAAAATTTGAAAATGTGGTGTAAATAAAAGTTGTATCCAATGGAATTCTATATGGTTTGAAAAAAATCTTGATTTGGAGTACTTTAGAGGAAGTTATGGCCGAATGAAGTGGAAGGAAAATAGAGAAGTGGAGTATTGAAATGGAAGAAGGAGATATTTTAAAACAAGTTTTTGTAAAAACATTTGAAATTAAAAATTTGAAATTTTAAAACTTGAAAACCACTATGGAAGCCATTATAAGGTTTCATGAAGCTTTTAGGAAGATGAGAGAATAGGAAATGAAAATAAAATGAGAAAGAAAAGGTGAAAAATTAGTTTTATATGAAATAGAAATAACAACTTACCATCTTACCCTCATGTACTCTACCCTCCACACATGCATGCCACGTCACACCCTCTCCTCCACCTCACCCATTTCAGCCCACACCTAGCCATCCTCCCATCAAATCAAAGCTAACATGCATAAGTACTGTAATTATTTATGTCTCCTAATGATGTGACATTCTTTTTTTTAACTTAATATACTAAGGTATAAATACATACATACACATACACTAATACACATATATATACATATACTAACTTATCTACAAGTGTGAATACTTATGCTAAAGAGTTCATATCGTTTTTGATAGCTTTTAGCTGATGAAAAGTCAAAATTTCGAAAAACGAATTCCGATCACAATTTTAAGTTTTCTTCGAACTAATTATTTTTGTAAACACAATTTGAAAACTATTTCATCGTTATTATTTAATTTTTAAAATAGTTTTATTTTCATTATAAAACCTATTATTTGAATATTTAAAGTTAATTAAACATTCGCAAATCAAAGTAGTGAAATTCTGAGTCGTTACATTCTTTCACCCTTAAAAGAATTTCATCCCCGAAATTACACCTCAACCTAACCCAGAAAACACTTAACACTATACATCAGTTCGTATGAAGTATGTAGATCATTCTTATACAAAAATATGATTCGATCACTATTTGAATACATAACTTTTCCTCTGAACTAGTATCGCTCACCCAATTCTCTAGTGCGGACTCCGATCAGGCTCCTTGATTTGGAACCTCTGTTCTCCTTACATAGCTATAACTATGATAGAAAATAGTGGTCCCATACCAAAAATCCTCATCAAATGCTCGTCGTCAAAAATCGAGTAATTGATCCTTATTTGGAATGGTGTGTACCACCACAAAGCCATGTACTCGAATCTTAGATCAAAACTATATGAAACGAGAGATGATCTACGTCCAACTTACGCACTTCTTTAATTGGTTCCCCATAATACCAATTCTATTTCCACTAAATTATTTATCAAAACATTTCATAAAACTAAACTTAGGTTCAACTTGGATACTACTGTACTACATCCTAGAGTATATACCCCTATTTGATTCAACTATTCCATTTTGCATTTATTTCCCTAATAAAACTCAAGATTCAAATACCCAGTCTTATTTCAAAAACTCTTTTTGAATTGAAACAATATATTTTAATGATAGAATATATATATATATATATAGCACCCGAGTAACTCCAAAATGATACTAAGGAATTGGGTACTACAAAATAGTACCATACACTTCCTTACTAAAAACGGTAATACTCAAGAGAAGTGTTTACCATTCGAACACATCTCTTCCTAATTTTAATTTATTTTCGAGCCACTCAAACTAGTTAACTTAAGAGTATTACTTTTATTTCAAAATCCCATTTTTGAAACAATACTTCTCATATTTCCAACAAAACATTTATGACCAACTTGCTTTGGGTTCGTTCAGGTTTGAACTTGTTTCGATTGTACAACGATAAAGAGAATAATTTATTAAGTGCACCACAACGTTCGCTTGGGCAAACATCTGATCGTCACTTAGAAAATTATTCAGATCATCACAAAACAATCAAGACTCATTCCTCTAAAACAATCCAAAGGAACACTTCTTACTTACATTTCCATTCCCAATTTTTTTTTACTTGAACCAAAATTATTTCAAATAATAATATTATTATTTTCCAAAACGTTGAAAACCATTTTTCTAAAGCACCGGAATTTAAGTTCTCAAGTTTTCTATTTAATTCTTTTTAATTAAAACACACATTCCTATAAATCCATTTTATAAATCAACTTTTATAAAATCATCTTCCAAATATTTATTGCAAAAAAATTCTAACCTTTAATAAACATCCTTTTGTTAAATTAAATTTTACCTTAACATTAACATCAAACGCCTTATAGTCAAATCGTGAAACTCATTTCACAAGGTGTTCGTTTTAATGTTTTTCCCTATTTCTATTTAACCACCCAAATTTTAAAAATGGAAGCTACTTATACACAAGTCAATGCTCAAACTGGACGAGCATGACTAAACAAACAATAAATGATAATAATAAAATATTATTATCTCCTAACAACCTACACTTAAAATAACTATACACTACATATTAATTTTGAAAATAATTATTTGTATATAAAATATATTCTAGGTAAAATTATTTCATTTACCATATTCCAAAACAATATTGTGTCTGATGGCTTTATTCGAGTGTTTAGAGATCCCTATCAATAACGTTAGCTACTCGTATTGACCAGAATCCATAAGACACTCAACAGATCAATCAACACAATATAAAACATTTTTATATGACTAACAAATACGCCCTCTTATATATACACTCAAACTTATAATAAGGCATTCTATTACCTTATCTCTTAATGAGTTGCCCCACCAAAGCCAAGGTTCTCACTTAACCTTGCGCTCTGATACCACGCTGCAACGACTTACCTTTCCGAACCCTAGAAGTTGACATTGATGCATCCACGTATTCATATGCCGAGAAATTAAGTGCTGGAAAGATGGATTATTAGGGGAAAGAAAGGAGATAGAAGATAAGAAGAAACTAAACAATCACAGAATCTCACAACGCAACGGTATAACATATAATAATCAAAATAATACTTCACAAAGTCATTTCAAAAATGGTACATCAGAGTCATACAAATACAATTCTACCCTTGGACAGTCATAAAAGCCTGTCTCTACCTAACTGATACAAGATACATATGATATAAGGGAAATAAGATAATAACTAGCTATCGATGAAACCTCCTGCTCCAAGCTCCTCCAAAATGCATCCATGGGAAAACCTTAACTACTTGGCTGCCCATAAAAATTTGAGCACCCAAGAGTTTTAAGGAAAGAAAATAAAGCTCCGGGCCAGACATGGATCTGGTGTGAGTAAACTCAAACAACTGAATTATTATGTTTAAAATCCTTTTAAAATCAAAGGTATCTCGTAAGACCACGCTGCACATAAACACGAGCGGGTTTTTACCTTACGATAACCAAAACAATTTTTTATAGAAAATCCAGTGGTATTATAATAATGCCTAGAGTACAAATACTTATTAATCATAACCAAAATTGTTACATTAATTTAATTCTAGCATACTAGGTTCTACCATCAAAATCGTAAAAGCATGTATTAGAGATTGGATTCCATACAATGACAAGGCAAGTAACTACCTTCTGATGGTACATCTTTAGATAAAATGCACCGGGGTCTGGTAAGAACATCTTGTACCTCTGCCACATAGGATTGGCCTACCACTTGACTGAAAAAACAGTGTGGATCGTGCTATATGGAATTATACTATACTAGTGCGGAAATAAACTAAGATACTATAGCAATGTGAATAAGTAAAATAAAACAAGCACACCAGGAATTTTTATACTGGTTCAAACTTCCCGTTCTACGTCCAGTCCTAGACTCCTTCTTGAATTTCAACTAACTATAACCCTCACTTAACCCGGAGGAATAGGTTTACAACCCTTGAGCGGCCGAACAAGGACCTAAGCAGCAGAACATGATTTCGCCTCAGCAGCCGAAGAGGAATTCACACGCCTGAGCAGCTGAACATGACTTTTACAAATAAAGTTTTCTTGACTCTATGTGTTCTTTAATAACACGAATTTGTCAATTATAGTACACCCTTCCTATAATCTTCTCCTTTATGATATATATATATATATATATGTGAATACGTGAAGAATAAGGAAGTAATAGAATGAATTTTTATGAAATTGAATGCACAAGAGTATTAGAATCAAAGAATATGAGAGTAGAGTAAGAATATATTGAATTAAGTTATGGAAACATGATTCTAATGTATTTATATAGATTATAAATAGGTGCATATGTTCGTGAAGCGTTATCATGAAGAGATATGGTCATGTCTATTGAAATGAAGAACGCATCTCTTTACGAATGGAAGTGCCTATTTGAAAATATAGCCGTTATAGATATTCAGACTTCTGAAATTGCACGAGCTCAAACCCGAAAGGAAATAGGCTAATAACCATTTTCAGACGTCTGAAATTAACAAGTCAGACGTCTGAATATTGTACTAAACAATATTCATTTTTCCAGATTCAGACGTCTGATTTGTTACATTCAGACGTCTGAATGTAAAATAAAAATGAGAATTTGCAATGATTATGAGAGTATGCTAATGAAATGAAAAACGTGTCGAAATATATATCATATAGGAGAGATTTTAACATGAGTAAACTCTAGACACAGACTCGATACATACATATATAAGATTTGAAGCTTATTTGAATCCGGTCTTGATTAATTCCTGCAAAAACAAGTTAGTATATAATAATGACTTGTATAGTTGTCATAGTCAAAATATCGTAAATACAAAGTTTCAACATTGACTAGTAGTACCGGATATGATCACCCCACTTTGGGCCCCAAAGCATACATGAGTAGATAGTAATCGATCTAGATTTGGGATGACCATACCCTGATGGAAGCGACCCACTTGACCCTACTGCATGCCCAATTTTTGTTCTTTCCCGGTTGATGAGGCTGAGGCTATGTTTTACCTTTATTTAGCACTTCCCACTTGGAATGCTACACTGCCCTCTAGGCATCAATGCAATGCTATCATTCATCCGTATAAGTTTGCTTTGGGATTGAACAAATCCGAAGGCACAACCTCTACTACACCCATTTTGGAATTACCCTCAGGATTAGTAGCAAGTAGCCCTTGCACTTCAAACTCCATCTTCAATTCCATACTCTTCAAGATGTCTTCAGTTCGAAATGCTTGAGTTGGATTGAAGTGGCTTTCGGATAACATATCCGATCCCGGTCTGTAACAATCCGTATATTTGGACCATTTAAATTGACAATAATCCACACATGTCAACTTAAATAATACAAAACACGAACCATTATGGGATTATAAATACATAAATGTAAATGAGAATCAATACAACATCATAGACACAGAACAGTCACAGAATAATGCAGCGGAAAATACATCGTCATAATAGCAGTTCATGAAGCCACTACATAATATACAACAATGTCTTAACATCAAGTGACTAATACAAAAATGTCCAACAGACTAGGACATCAATACAGGAATAGAAATAGACTGATAAAGATAAATGCTAAGCCTTCAGCATCTTCAACCAACCTTGATCAGCAAACTGGATAGCTTCAGACTGACCCGAGCATATACAAAAGAAACACTCGAGTCAGGACTCAAAATCTTATACAATTAAATCAAGTGCAAGGGAATAGTTCATAACTTAAAGATGGATAAAATAACATCTCTAAGGATCCGATAAACTATCTATATATACAATAGAATACGATAGGTAGATAATGTCTAATCAGTAAAGTACGATATTAAAATAGTGTTAAGTCATGGCCCATACCACCCTTAACACATTTTTATTCCCAAGAGCATATACAAGACCATAGTTTCCCCAAAACCGGAAGTCACCAGAGGGCAATCCATATACTAAAGGTACAAAACAAAACGTAGTGGTCGCGAATAGGATAATCAGTATGACAAGGTACATGAGGCGATACCAACTAGGATACTAGTAGTTGCCTGATCCGGACTGATGTTGAGCATAGCAGCTACTATCTCAACACCGCGAAACAACACTCCCAAATCAAGGGGTGCACCCAAATCGAATCACAAAAGTAATAGATATGGTATCGAAGAAGTGTGTCCGCTAGAGATGGCGATCCTCAATGGCCCGGCGCGGCTCCTGTTTTAGTCATATCAGGGGTCATCCAAAATCGTTCTCTTTCTTCAGTCAACGCGTTCATCAAAACCATCCACTTCATTCTGGATCAACACTTCGCGTGTAATAGTTATTAAAGTGGTTTCGGTATCGACAGAGAATATGTCCATATCCGATCCCGGTCTCTTTAATAACTACGTATTTATTACCCGATGGTCTTTTAAGTTAAAGTTTAAACAAATCAAAGTCCAAAAGTCAAGGTGCAAATTTGACTTCCAAATTTTGACATTTCACGATTCAATTTATTTCGGATATTTAAAATCATATTTCCAAATGAAATCTGTAGTTCAAACATTTGAATTACCAATATAATTAAGTATTCAAGTCAAATTTAATAACTCACTTATTAAATTTAGTTCAAAATCAATTAATTCGAATTTTACCGGTAAATTAAGTTCGAATCGTTAAATCAAATTCTATTTATCTCAATTCATATTTACATTCATCGTTACATTAAATATAATCATAAATTTGATTAAATCAATTTCCTTAAATTTAAAATCATATTACATTTAAATTATTGCTAAATTAAATCCATAAGACTTCAGTTAGTTTTGTATTCCATTTTAAGTCAAAATTTCCTAAATCTAAATTATTATTTATGACAAGTTCAAATCTATTTAATTTAAAACTCTGTTTAAATCTAAATCTACCAATCTAATAAATTAAATTATTAAATTTTAAAACTCACTTGTTTTAAATCTTATTTCAATCAAATTTGCCAATTCATTTTTCTTCAATTAAATAGATTTATTTAATCCATTTCCATTAAATTCATTAATTATTCCAATTAATCCATTAATTTATTTCAATTAAATCCATTAATTTATTTCAATTAAATCTATTAAATCGTTACTTGATTTCCAAACAAATTATTAAGTTCATTCCTTAATTTCAAATAGATTTCAATTTCAAAATAATTTTGTTGACCAATCGGGTTTCTTATTTTTAGTTGTCTATCCTAGGCCAAGTTGTTTAAGTGGGTATTTATCATTTCAACCCGATATCATTCAATATAAAACAAAGCATAGCAAAGGGAACTTGCAGTGTGATAACTGGGATGGTGTCAAAGTAAATAAACAAGCAATAACAAACATACATAACAATTTAACAATTTATTCAAATAATCCCGAAATAATCATATTAACTCACATTTGTTATTATGCAAATTAATACAATTATTCCTAGAATCCTACGGATTAAAGATTATTACATTATGATTTTTACTTGGTGTCCGTTATCAAATTTCTACATCAATCGTACATATCAATTTTAATGTCACTATTATTTACCCTAATTAATATCATATTACAGTTCAACATGTTTAATCAACTTAAACAATACATGGCGTCAAATTTTAGAACTTAACAGTTTATTTCAACCAAATTTTAACAATCAACAATTTAATATCCAAATTTAATATTAACAATAATTATCACTTGATTATCATAGCATAATAGATTGAGTCGTGAATAAAATATTCACCTTTCGTGGTTAGAGAAGGTGGCGCGACACGAAGATGAATAGATAAAATAGACCCTAATAGGCACGACGCAAAATGAACACAACTGCAATCGACAAATAATTAATCAATAATTTGTTTATTGCAATATATATCTATTGAATATATATAAAATCATACCAATCGACGAGCAAGATAGATTCGACAAGCGGGATGGAAATACTTATACTTCCGGATCAATAGCAGCAGCTGAAACAACACAGCAACAGTATGTGAGCAACCCAACATTTCAAAATATATATACTGTTATATAATATAACAGTTATATTTATATCAACTAATATATATAGAACTGATGCACAAAGCAGGATCTCGGCCACTGCGAGGCCCAAAGGTGACGGCGGAGCGACTGGGGCGGAGCGGGGTTGGAGCGGGCTGGACTGGGGACGGCGGGGTGCAACTGGGCTGAGGTGGCGCGGGTGTGGCGGGTGCTGGCGGAGGGTGTGGCGCGTGGCGCGGAGGGCTGGGCGTGGAGGGCTGTGCGTGCAGGCGGAGGCTGGGGCTGGGTGGGTTGCGGCGGAGGCTGGGTGTGGGTGGCCGGGGAAGGTGGCAGTAGGGTGGTCGACGTGGCGGCGAAGGCGAGCTGGGTGGGTTGCGGCGGAGGCTGGGCGTGGGTGGCCGAGTGCGGGGTTGGCATGGGGAGGAGGGCGCTGGGTGGAAGGCAGGGCGGAGCTGGACGCGAGCAGGTGGAGGTGGGGTAGGGCGAGCGGAGTGCGCTGGGCGGAGGGCTGTTGGGTCGGAGGGTGGTGGCGGAGGGCTGTTGGGTCGGAGTTAGTGGGCTAGTGGTGGGGTGGGGCAGGCGGACGGAGCTGGGGTGGGGCAGGCGGCGGGACTGGGGACGAGCTGGTGCTGCTGGCGAGCTGTTGTGGGCAGGGGACGTGCAGTGGAGGGGGAGAGGGTGGACGCATGCATGGAGGAGTTTGAAAAATAAAATAGAGAAGAGGGAGAAGGAAGGAAGAGTAGTGGAGAGTTTCATAGTCTGGGGGGAGCAAAATATAAAAGAAAGATATAACAGAATGATGAAAAGGAGGGAGAGAAAAATGCGTACCCGAGAAGCAGTGCAATAAATGAGGGCAAAAGATTTCGTGAAGGCAGAGGATAAATATACACAGAGAACTTAGAGTCCCCATGCAACGAAATGATGATTTGTCACAGTGGCTATTGGGTTTCTGAATGGACAAGGGCCATTTTGAATTCTGAGCGGGAAAAGTAGGGTACCGGTTTGTGTGGCGTAACGGACCAGTTTGTACCCCGTTAACCAATTAATAGCTTGCAACGCCGAACTTCGATTGACACAAACAAATATACCGTTTTGATCAGCGCGGCGAGGCGGACACAACGGTATAAAGATATTGGTGGTTTGACATTGTTTGCGAAGTGGTAAATCTTATTGAACCATTTGCACGAGTGAACATTTTAACTAGCAATTAAAAGCGAAATTTGACGAAACGAAATGCGCCGTCAAGTTCGTCCACAGCTGATGAAATTAATAAATACAATAGAAGATGAATAGAAACATACGAACCTGATGAAATTATATGTAAACAAAATAGGATTTAAGCCATCTAAACACTATGAGTATACAATTAAATAAAATTAGATTTACCGAAAAATGAAGCCAATGATTTACACCTTGAACAATGAATAACATCTTGATTCGCTTCAATCAACCTCTAGATTTGCAAGGATCTAAAGACAAAAACCACCTTGAATTTATTTGTTTTTGTTTGAATTTGTTTTTGGAAATTTTGTAGCTAGAAGCCATGGAAATTTTGACCAAAATAGAGAGGAAGAATGTCAGAGGAAATAAAATATCAGGGAGTGTAAAAAAGAAATGGATAAGCACAAATCTGTTTTAAAGAAAACATTAAAACCTTTCAATTCATTCTTTTAAAACTTTCTCTATTTAATTATTAATAAAATTTCAATAAATCCTCTCTCTTTACACATGTATGGCCAACTATAGATGGTCCATATGGTCTCTCAAAATTTCCAAAATCTCGTTAGCGTTAATTTCATTTAAATCCAATTTAAATGTTCTGCGGATATTGTATCTCGCTGCGTACATTCAAATATCAAACATAATTAAATAATAATTAATATTTCACAAATATTAATTAGTTTAAAACACGCCTAATGTTTATTCTATTTAATCCAATTTAAATGCACTACCGAAATCATATATCGATACATATGTTTTTAACTTTTATATATGCTTAATATTAAACACTACTGGTATTTAAACAAATTAAATGAAATTTAATAATTAATATTTCATTAATATTAATTGACTTAATTATTTACAATGATTATAAATTAATTAAATCATGTAGTTCATTCGGAGTATTCAACATTTCAGTCGTGCGACTCAAAGGTATAGATTCAATCAGCGATTAATATGGAACAATTCAAATATTAACGTTCATATGTCACCTTAGCTACTGGTGTGACATTTTGGCTGAATCTATCGCTTACACATCTTTTGGTAAAATATAATTCGACTTATTATAAGCGGTACCTGGTATTGGCTATTATTTACACCCATTCTCTTCGTCAAAACTATATCACATTAGGGCTTATGGAATTTGGATTTGGTCAAAATTCTAACATTGTCCACTTTCAATTTTGTAATTCCAAATACAAAATTCTTGGTTTAATAATAACAATTATTATTAACCGAACTACTTTGGCATGAGACATTGACTTTGAGTTGAATTAAGTTGACCCTTTAACACTAACCTCATATAACCGAGGAGACAAATTTTCTCTTGAATAGTGTTTCACTTCCAATGCTTCCACCCGACCTAACTATAGTCGTTTAATGGACGCCGCATTACAATTTAACTATCGAGTGGCCTTAGTTATATTAACCAACAGAAAACTATCGAGTGAGTCATTCCATGGTTATCCAATAATTATCAGTATGTAACCCCTTAGTGCCCCCAAAAGTTACAAGTAATACACTGTCTAAGAGAGCGTTACGTATTCTAGCCTCATCAGATGTATTGATATCTAATCTCGATATATCTTGACTAAGAATATTTAAATCAGTATGTTTATTTTATTGTTAACTCACTCATGAGAACACATTGTAATTACTATAACAAAACATACCATTTATAGATTTTTTATTGAATATACTTTTAATTAAATAAATAATTAGTATACCACATTATATCAAGTATATAATAGAAAGAAAACACCTTTTATTTTGAACAAAATCGGTTATCGAGTTAGATATATGTAACAAATTACATAATTGCCCATAGGGCATACCCCTAACTTTATCAGTCCCATTCCCTTGGAAAGTCAAGGTCCAACACGCCTCTTCCTCCCGCAAAGTCCCCTAGGGTATTGCCTTTTGTTATTTTCGTGTCTTACACATCCAAACACTAGGAAAGAACAGACAAGAGTGAGACCACCAAAACCATCCCGACAACGTTTACTCCAAGGGCGATCATCAAGGGTCTTTTTATTGAAAAGGAGAAAATTGCAATAATCACCACCCATAACATCCAGATTATGATGAATTTCAACAAGATTACCAACCCCGGTACCCCCTGACCAGGTTACTTACGAGTGCTCATTCTACACCATTTGAAGAGGTGATAAGTAGCCTTGTGAGGAATGTCACCATATGAAAGTGCTATCTGAATAAAGTGTTGCAGGCTGGAGAGGAGATTGGTCGTAAGAATATGGACCAAAATGTTAAATCTTTGACCTTGAAAATGGAATTCATCAAAAGGAGAGATCTCACAAAGAGGTTGTAGATGCTTTGAAGAGAGCTCATGTTGGCAAGGTAGAACAAATCAAGAAGGCCTACCTCAAGGAGATGGGAAATTGAAAAAGCAACATATGGAAGGACTCCAAATGATGAGAAAAGGTATAACGGAAAAGCTGCCTAGGCATTCAACACATTTAGAGTTACTATAACCAAATACAAAAACAGAGTGAAAGATGTTAGGGCCAAAATCGTGAAGGTGGAGAAAGATCAAGACGAAATCCTCTAGATTACCAATGCATGGAGAATGGAAAAAGTTTCTATTAAGACCGAGGCTGTAGCCATGTTGGCGGAAAACAAAACCTGGAAAGCTATCGAGATCGCACTAGAGCCCTATGTAAATATCCTCTAAGAAGAAAATGGTAGATTAGGCAGTTAGTTGGACATAATGGATGATCTCTTGGATAATGTATACTTACAGATGTACGTGAAAGGAAACTTAAATTGGATGACTATCCGGACGTTATGACGTCCATTCATAATAGGCTAGTAAAGGAAGCTAAGAAGGCAAGTAAGCAATAAAGTGGGTCGCCTTTTAGTTTAGATGCCATTGATGCTAACTTCTTGAATGAAAAGAGGGAGATGATTCACCAAGGCCATCTTAATTTAGATGCTATGGAAAATGAGGAGAGAAAAGAGAGTGAGAAGGGAGAGGTCCCAGCTCTACAGCCATGCCCCTAGGTCAGATTTCATAACTTATCCTTTACTCTCTTATGCACGATGTCACGTGTGACAACCCGCACATCCGAACACAATGATCCAAAGCTTAAGTTGACTTTCGAAATCACGTCGTGCCAAAAAGTACGAGCTATCGGGTTTTAAAACATTGCAGAGGCTAAGATAATGAATAAAATCTAAGACATTCTACCCTTCAAGAACTCACACCGGCAGGCAGTAAAATATCAATACATAAAAAATACCATCTTAGAAACTATCCCAGAAAACATAGTCTCAAATATATGTACTCAAAAATTTAGAGTTTACAAAATAACAACATATAGTCCGATAAGTGTTAAATAAGATAGATAGTTACATGGAGAGTGACAAAGGGTAATATACGGTACCACTGTCAAGCTCACTCTTCCATGTACAAGATCTGGGCCAATCACCTACTACCCTATCCTCCTATAGTGGGGAAAAAGAAAATGAATAGGTCAGACAAAAGTCTGGTGAATGAGTTACATCATTAATATATAGTGGTCATATGTAATTGACTTCATTTATAATCTATATGACCTAGGGTGTCCTACTTGTGTGTGTAATACTCACTAAGGTTGGCATCATTAACCTATAGAATATAGCTCTAAATACACCTACATCCAAACATCTTGTGAAGGTTTACACTTAGGGTCGAACAACTAATTGAACCTCAAATCAATGATGCATCAGACCAATAACCTCTGGGACTACTCCTAACATAGGATTGCATACAATATCGCCCTTGGGACTACATTTCTCAAACTATGACTACATACCGTACTTATGCATCAAAAGGAACCCACAATGCTCATTGAAGACAATCTTAGGGTCCACTTAATTCATGACCAAGCTCAATATTGATGCCACTCATTGCATCGCACCAGGCATCCACTAAAAGTGCACATCCTACTTCCCGTATTCACCGAGGAACCTCCCGTTAGTGCAGCACCATGCACCATGCTAGGCATCCACCAACAGTGTCGTTTGTACAACGAGGAACCTCCTATTAGTGCCGTGAGCTTAGCACACCCTCGCAATCGACCTCCTTATGTCGAATATCAAATTCGCTGAACATATAGTGTCTAGGCCTAATTACTTGCGTACACATCTATCTAGTCCCGTAACATCCAAAACTCGAGAATTAGGGAACTACTTTCCCCATTAATATATATATATATAAATCTAGGCCATAGCTCGAGATTCAAATTTTGCTTGAAACTCGATGACAGATTGACCGTCGGCTACTGTAGCGGTCGACCACTCGCTATCGACCGGCTACAGTAAGCCTGTCAACCGGTCGATTTTAATAATCGTACTTAATAATTTTTTTCATTATTTGGTATTTATTTACCCTTTTTCCTATATGTTTTCAATAATAAACCCTATTTTGTTAGATCTACAATTCCAATAATTCCCAATTTCAGTTTTTTAACCATTTTGTAATTTCATAAGTGTATTTGTATCATCAAATCAAATTAACTTAGTTTAGAATCAACAATGTACCGATATGAAATTATATACTCAATTTGAACAAAAAGAGTGCGTTCGTATTAAAATCAACCTAAACCATATTGTATCCCAAATTTTACTTTAATCAAATTTAAATCAAGCAAGGGTCATATTCATATGCTTTAGATTTCTACCAAATTTCCAGTTAGTTGCAATTGCTAGATAAACAATATTTCTTATTAAATTGGACCAATTCTAGATCAAATAGGCGTGCAGATAAATTCGATTGCATACAAATCAACATAGTTAGTAATGAACCTACATACTTCCTACGTACTTCCTTCCATTTATCGACTTAATTACCTTTCCTTGGATTAGATTCTAGCTTGGTTATATTGTCCTCTTCCCTAATTTCTAATTTGTTTTTCTCAAAAAATTTGTTTTAGAAAGTTTAGAGGAGGGACAGATAGGGATTGGAGCATACGATATAGATTAGGGTTCTGATTACTGTCAAGTTAACGTTGTATTTATAGCTGCTCCAATCGACTTCAGTTGTTATATTAATTATATAAAATTCTGGCTATTTGGCCTAGCCTAACCCAAGCAAAATTAAGTTGATTGGTTGTTTGCGGCGGTCGACTGCTAGGGGTCGACTGGTTGAATTTTACTAATATAATTTTTTTCCTTTTATATATATTTCAATTATTTTCAACCCCAAATCTCTAAATTTAATAATTTTTTCATACGAACTCCGTTTCTGAAACCTATATATAAAAATCATCTAGAAAATCGTCACGAACATAACAATGCATGTTTCATAGCCAAGTATCATAGTTTGTAAAAATTCTTCTTTTACCCTTATTATAATTAATTTAATTTCTTTTAATTAAATTTGGAGTTAGTTTTTCAGGGTGTTGCATTCTTCCTCCTTAAAAGGATTTCATCCCTGAAATCTCCAAGGATGGAAAAATGCAACTCGTACGTACTAAAATTAATGCTTACAACCATCTACTCAGCTATTAACCATTATCAACCACTGTCCTTAATTTAGATTTATAATGCAACATGTACATATAGGCATGGAATGCATTTGAACCTATACTAATGCAAAAATTAGGCGGCCTCCTGATCTAGTTGACCTCCTTAAATGCAAGTGCTTACGCCATGTATCTAAATGTATGCATCATCCGATATAAATATACTACAGTTCTATATGTATGCACAACCGTTCCATCCATATGCAACAACCATATGCGTACAACTTGGTAAAACAAAACAAGTGATGGTGTAAATGCATGCTAACCCGAAAATATTTGCCTATGTGTGCAAAGATCAAGTTAATAAATACATTCATTAGCAACCATCATCCAAAACATGTTCTAAAGACACGTTCGCAACCATTTCTAGCATCCAAATATTCCTATCTACAGGGTACACTAAGCTAAAGCCTAAGCACATAAGCAGTTGTATAATTATTAACTAAAATGGAAACGTACCAGAAAAGAGTTCTGGATGGATAGATCAGATCTTCTCTTCAGGCTCCCATGTACTCTTCGCTGGGTCGTCTCCTCATTGGACCTTAACCAGCTCAACAATTTTAATGCAGAGTCGCTTCGTACCAAACTCAAGGATATGGGTAGGTGCATGGTGAACAAGTGACTTCCTTTATATTACCACCTCCTCTAGCTGACTCAGCTCGTCCACAGCTGTTGCATCATGTAGATATTTCTATAAGTGTGACACATGGAAAACTTCGTGCACTCCCACTAACTTTTTAGCAAGCTTCACCTTATAAGCTAACTTCCATACTCTACTTGTGATCAGAGAAGGCCCTACAAACCTTGGCGCTAACTTTTCCGAACTACCAAACCTCATAACTTGCCTAAGCGTTAAGACCTTCACAAAAACCATGTTGCCCACCGTGAACTTGAACTCTGTGCGTCTCCTTTCAACAAAGATTTCTTCCTATCTTGCATGGTTTTCATCCTTTTATGGATCCACTCTACCATCTCTGATGTCTCCCTTACCATATCTGGTCCAAGAATGATCCTATCTATAGTGTCCCACCAACAAGACGGTGATCTATAAGATCTCCCATATAACGCTTCAAATAGTGCCATCCTAATACTTACCTGATAGATTTTATTATAAGTGAACTCCACTAGTGGCAAGTGATCCTCCCAAGAGCCTTCAAAATCCAAGAAACACAACCGAAGTAATTCCTCCAATATCTGATTCAGCCTCTTTGCCTGTCCATCAATCTGTGGGTGATAAGTGGTACTCAAACTCAGCTCAGTGCCTAAAGTCTCTTGAAGACTCCTTCAAAACTCACTAGTGAAAAGCTGATCTCGATTGCTTACAATGCTAGAAGGACTCCATCTAACCTAACTATCTCCCTCATGTATAGAGTCGTCAAAGTCACAACAGTCCTTGTACTCCTAACCGGAACAAAGTGAGCACATTTGGTCAGCCGTTGACTATGACCCAAATACTCTCATTCCCACTCCTACTCCAAGGTAGTCCATCAATAAAATCCATAGAAACACTCTCCCACTTCCACTGCGATATATCTAATGGCTGCAACAATCGTCCTGGCTTTTTTTTCCTCGCCTTTACCCTTTGGAAAGTCATACAGTTAGACACATACTCCGCCACATGTTTCTTCATACCTGGCCAATAAAAGACTCACTTTGTATTACGGTACATTTTGTCTCCACCTAGATGAATGGTCATCCTTGAACGATGGGACCCGACTAGTACCATGTCGATCAAATCCATAGTGAGAGGAACACATAGTCTACCATCTCTCCATAACCACCCCTTCGAGTCAATGGCGTTGTGCCGAAAATGGCTCGAATGTGCTCCTCTACCAAGCTTCTCGAAAATATCCAATAACTTTATACCTTTCTTTTGATTTGACCCAATATGGCCCATGAGTGTAGGCTGCACATCTAAAGCTATTAATAATCCTAGAGTGACGTCTAACAATGGTCAAAAATCGAATGTAGAGATAAACTCCAAGTGCTTTCACTCTAGGAACATAAGACTCAACATCACATACTTCCCACCCAAGGTATCGGCTGCAACATTGCCCTTTCATGGAGTATAGGAGATATCGAAATCATACGATGCCAAGAACTCTGTCCATCTCTACTGCCTTAAATTCAAATCCTTCTTGGAGAACAAATACTTTAGAGAGTTACGATCTGTGAATAGCTCAAACCACTCTCCTAATATATAATGTCTCCATGACTTAAGGGCAAAGACAATGGCTGCCAACTCAAGATCATGGGTAGGATAGTTTCTTTTATGGACTTTCAATTCTTGACTAGCTTTGCTCACCACCCTCCCTTCCTGCATCAAAACTGCACCCAATCTCGTACCACAAGCACCGGTATATATTGTGAATGCCTTCAAACCATCTGGTAGTACCCAAACAGGTGCACTAGTTAACGACTCCTTCAGCTTAATAAAAGCATCCTCACACTTTGAGTCCCACGAGAAAACCAAATTATTCTCGATAAGGTGGGTCAGAGAGGCAGAGATTTTAGCGAAGTCCTTAATGAACTTCTTATATTAGGCTACTAAACCAAGGGAACTTCTCACTTCCATGACATTCTTCGGTACATGCCAATCTTGTACTATAACAACTTTACTAGGATCAACCGCTGTTGATGCAAAAAATGGCACTAACACTCAAGTATCGGATGAAGTTTAGAGATCTAGGAGAAAATAGTAGAAAAGCAAAGAACACAAAGGAATTTTTATAATGGTTCGGAAATCTCCGGCCTACGTCCATTTTAATCTTTATAATTAGTCATTTTATCTTTGGATTACAACTAATTTTATTAGATCTGACCACAATCTAGTGGATCTTAGATTTACAATAAAGTTTCTAGAGTATATTTGAAGAAGAAGATAAGAGTGAAAAAGATGCAGAGTGTGAATCCCCTCTTTAGTGTCTATAGGGCTGGTATTTCTAGAGAAACTCGCCAGTAAACTCAGAAGCCCATGTAGAATAAAGTCCAGAAGTAAGCCCAAGTGTATATGAGGGAACACACCGACCCAATCTCCAACAAAACCTCTTGGTACCAAGAGGTTCCTCTCGGTACCAAGTGGTTTGTTCCGGTGAAAACTTCTTATTTTCACCTGCTTAGTTTTTCTATCTTTGATCCAATGTGTTTCAAACTCTTTTTTATGAAAATCAAGTCCGTTTTGGTGATTTGCTTGATATCGCTTGTCTTCTCCTTCTTCCTTTGTTTTCTTATCATCGATCCCCAAGGTTGGTTGTCTATTTTTAGAGAAAAGCACTTGACGATGATAGGTTGAAGTTGTACTCGAAGTGTAGAGGGTTTAGGAGGGTGCCAAGTGGAAGAAAAACCTCTCGATACCAAGAGGTTCCCCTCGGTACGGAGTGGTCTACTTAGCTTTAATTTCCATCAAAACTTCCTTAGTCTAATCTATTAGCCTTTCTAAGCATGTTTCCAAGTTCGTGAATTAGCTTGTCTTTATTTTGGCTTTCTAATTCTGGTTGATATTTGCTTGGTTAAAATGCAGGTTAACACTTGTCCCCCAAAGTACGCCTTTCGAATGTAAGGTGTGCTTTGTTCAAAAACATGTTTCAGGCGTAGTCAATCTTCGATAGTTGAGTTCATTGGCCATCCATTGACCTCGATCTTGGTGAATCATCTGGTTCCTTTGGATTCTCCTACATGCCAAAGGTCGTTCTAGACCAGTTATAGCTTTGGAATCCAATCCTTTCTTAAGTGTCAGCCACGAATCATGATTGATCTGTCTCTTATCCAAAGATATCATTTTGTATATCAAAATAAACCCGTGTTCACTCCAGATTTATCCACATCATTCCGATTACAAGGCATTCAAATCCTTTTATCAAGTCAACATCCGTTCCAGGGTTCAATCTCTCCATATCGTTTAGCATCCAATGTAGGGTTCGATCTCTTCGGATTGTTTAGCATCCAATCTTGGGTTTAATCTCTCCAAATCCTTGTTGAGTGCAATCCGCTTGCTCTTCGACAAGGGGACTCAACGTCCAAGTAAGTCCATCCGCTAACTCTCTAGTGAGGGTACTTACTTTTGATCTCTCTGGATCCTTACCGAGTCCAATCCACTTGCTCTTCGATAAGGAGACTCAATGACAGGCAAGTCCATCCACTTACTCTTCGGTAAATTGACTTACTTCTTGCGGCCACTGCCCCATCTCTCCGTACGGGACTACCATGATCAATATCAGTCATCACATTCATATGGAAATCAAATATTTAAATCAAAGAAAACAAGAAAACATAAGTCCTAATTATTCTTCTCAGACTCTAACTCAGAGCGTGCCTAAAGATCGATTAAGATCTCATATACGCGTAAGCTGTCTGAGATTATTATTATCTTATCTATTCATATCGGACATCCAACTCAAAGCGTGCCTAGAGACCAATCGAGATCTTGTACACATGTAAGTGTTGAGATTATTATTGTCATAATTATTCAGAACAAAAAGCAAAGTGTGGGAATCGAGTCCGACTCCGGTCCATCCCGAGAATATGATTTCGAATCTCGACCTAGATCCCTGGTTGTTCCTTCATACATTTGCTATAGATGGTGGCTACTCCAGCTGCACCATCACAGTTCAGTTCCTTACGTACTGTTGCAGCTAGCTGCTTCAAACCAGTTTATCTATCAGATCATAGAGGTGTCTGCACTCGTTCATTTCATGTCCGTTTAGCTCATGGAATAGGCAAAACTTTCCAGGCTTTCTTTCCCGATCCGTAGGTTCCCTTTTAGCTGGCCTTCTATATGGTATTTTCTTCCTAGTATCTAGGTATATCCTCTCCGGGGTCTCGGTTAAGTTAGTGTAGGAAGAGAACTTTGATTCCCTCATTTGTCATTTCGATCCTTTGAAGTCGTCATCAGCTTTTCGCTTCCCTTTGTCTTCTCCATATCCATCTCTAGACGGTCCTCCATCATCCACAGCATTAACATTAGTGCTATCAACCTCAGCGTCCTCTTGATGTCGATATCTCTCAGCTTTATGGTAAAACTTCGCAAGATTCATCGGTGGATCCCTTTCTAATGCAATCTAGAAGTCAGTCTTGCTTGCGACTCTAGATACTGCCACCATCAGAATTATTGATGGATCCAGCACATCGATTGCGATGGCTGCCATGTTAAATCTCATTCGATAGCTTCTTAAGGTCTCTCCTGGCCTTTGCTTTATGCTTGATAGCGTCATCATATTCTTTGGTCGAGAGATATGAACTTTGAACTATCTCAAGAACCTATTCACTGAATCGGTCGACGTGCTTATGAACCCGTTCTCCAGTTGTCTAAACCACATCGCTACTAGATCTATCAGATATAATGGGAAGCACCATCCCATTACCTCTTCAAATGTGTCCAACACCTCTATATGTCAGATGTATTTCATTAGATGAACAGTTGGATATGTTTGCCCATCATACATTTCCAACGTCTGAAGTTTGAAATCGAGAGGATTCCTTGCATTTCTGAGGTTAGAGGTAAAAAAATTCCTATTTACATCCTCCAAGTTCTGGTCTGGAGGTCCACCTCACACTATCCATCTGACCAACTCAGCTATTCGGTTGTTGCCGTTTAATGAAGGTCTTCGATCAATAGCTACATTCTGCCTCCCGCTCATGTGAGGGAGCTTTGGCATATACTCTGCTTGTTGTGCGCTTGCATTTTGATCCACACCTTTGGCTTCATTCTACACCCCGTTCCTACCGGGAAACTCTAGTACATGCTCCTCCGATCGCTGTGGATTTGTGTTCTTGACTTGCGTTTTTGGCTCCAACGTCGTCTATCCTCAGCATCCCAGCTCGCCTTATGCATGAACAAAAATTGCCCTCGAGTAAAAACCTCTCGCTACCGAGAGAATTAGGATCGGTACCGATAGGTCCTAATTGTGGGGGAATTGTTCCAACTTGCTCCACTCCAACTCTATGCTCCTGCATTAGTTCGTGGTCCTTTGTTCTGAATTCTAGCAGCTCCAGCTATTCCTTGTTGTCCTAACATTTGAAAAAATCCATATAGCATCTCATGTTGCCTAGCCATAATTTCATCTTGCATTTCTTTCATCATTCTTTTCATTTCCTTTCTGGTCATATTGTAACGACCCGTAAATTTTAATGGTTTATTTATTTAATTAATTGAATTTTTGTGAAATTTTTAATAATAGAATTTTGAAATAAAAATTTACTATTTGGAATACGCCTATTTAAACATAGCAACTGGTAAATTTTCATCAGATAATATGGAAGTTTATTTTCTAGTGTAATTCTATTTCAATTTATATCAGTAAAAATTGATGATAATAAAAGTGTTCCGAAACCTAAATATGTCAACATGAGAAAATTTATTTTGAACACTCTGAATCAAACTGTGAAATTCGTTTTGCGAAATTCGGACGTTTCTAGCTCCATTTGGATTTTTCCGTACGGAATATCAACGTATATCGGTACCGATTATCGACTTTTGATCGGATGATTGTACCACTGGTATCTGTATACCGTTTTGATCGCCTCATAGTGCCGATCTTTGCGATATATTTAATTCTGTTTTTTGAAGCCCTGTTCCCATCGAAATCCACAGAAACGGTTACCGTATCGGTACCGGTTTCGTACCTTTCGGCTATTCAATTTCCACCGTGTAAATTTCAACGGTCGTTATCATTTATTTCTTGAATTCAGCATTTTAATTTTGGTATTCCACTGGTCATTATAATTGATTCTGCCCATTTGGCTTCCACTCTATCTTTTCATTTCGTTCTATCTAAAATAAAATAAAATTACAAAGTCATTTTTCCCAAAGTCTGTTGCCTGCTCTCCTTCTTCTCTGTTGCTCTACCTCCCCACTTGCCCAACCTCTCCATGGCCGCCGTAGCCACTTCATCTCCAACACAACTGACCAAGCCACCTCGTTCACCAACCTCCCTGAACTCGAGTTCCTCCCCTTCCTCCTATCGTCGAGCGACCCGAGGCAGCCACCCCACTCGCCCAGTGTAGCCGCTCACGTAGCCTTCAACGCATCACCACGTGAGCAGCCCACCACCCTCACCGAAGCGGCTGTTCCGGCCTCCGCCTGAGTCTCATCGTCCCCATGTCTCTGGCTTCATTTTATACCATCACAGGTTCTTTTATATAATATGTTAAACATTTATATAAGTCATGTACAGTTTGAAACGGTTTAATTATATATATATATATATATATTATATAATTTTGCATCGTATGTTACATATATGTTTTACAAGCTGTTTCCATGTGTTATGGAATAGGTATATAATGTTGTTTAAGGGTATATACTTTATATTGATATTTATTTTTAAATAAATATATATATATTAATAAAGTATTAATTTAATTTTGACACACGTACATATATGTTCACAGTCTATATTATATAAGAGTACTGATATAAAGGAATTTATATATATATATATATATTATTTTGTGTTGTGATTCTATATAAGAGCATGCGTTGTTATAGAAACTGTTTTCCAGTTTTGTTGTTATAGTTTTAATATTACAAGGTTTGTTTATAACATTATATGTATTTACAATGGTATATATGTATCAACAGAGTAGGATGTATATGTTTTCATATAAAGGTTATATATATAATGTTAGTATGTATATATTATTAGTGTTACCGGTTATACCATATATATAATGTTCTGTTTATTCAATATATTGTACTATAGATAATATATATATATATATATATACTGTGTTGTCTCTAGCTTTATAGTTCACAGTTTTCCAAATATGCAGATATTAGACTTTGGCTATACATTTTGGTTTAAGTATAGATTTCTAAAAGTGGTGTACATATAAATATACATAGGTAGGCCTTTGGTAGTCATTTTGTGGAAAGTCTGCATATATAAAATAGCAAGCCATCTGTACCTATAATCGTTCGTTGTGTATATATATTTCTTATATAAGGTCTGCATACATGAATATATGGTTACTGATTTTTGCAAAATAATGTGTATGATATGTTCAAGTCATATTGATGTCAGTCGTATACTTGTTAGCAACTTTTATTTTTCTATACATATATATTGTAAAATGGTTCGGCCGTAGTTTTAGTTTAAGAAGATAATATATATAATGTTAGCTGTTTATAAGGTTACACCTGAGTATCTTTGTCAGTTTGTATATATATATAAATATATATATGTTAGTTATATATATAGAAGTCTATATAGCAGTGTAGATATGTATTTATGTCTATAAAGTTATGTCTATATTGATTTTTTTATTGGTTTTGAATTTATTATAAAGGTCTCATTTGGTTTTAACTATAGTACTTAAATCTCGACGTGTTTATTTGTGTATAAACTATATATATATATTGATATTTTGATCATTTAAAAATATATATAGATAATTTTTAAAATAATATATATATATGTTTTGATCCTTTTAATATATAGGTTTATTTCCATAGCCGAGAAGCTGGTTGATTTTGGTAGTGACTTTTGAAAATGATATATATAAAGATTTTGAATTTTTAATACGAGTTTTAAATTTAATGTTGATTTAATAAAATAATAATAATAATATTTTCTGTCTTTATCAATCTGATTGATTGTTTTCATCGATTCCTGTTTATCAGCTCTATCCATCAAATTTGTACTAATCTTGCTTTGCTTTGAAATTCGTGCTTGGATTCGTAACTCATCTCATTCTCGTTCATCTCTCTAGCCTCGAAAGGTGAGCAATCACTCACGATTAATGTTCTTATATTTATTAAATTTGATTTCAATTGAAACGACAATTGAAATATGCTGCTGTTAGTTATTTACATTTGCTATATATATGCCATTATTTGTATCTGTTCACCTGTGACATCTGACACCATTATCTGTTATTTATATTGCTATATATATGCCATCATCTGTATCTGTTCACCTTTGACATCTGACACCATTATCTGTTATTTATATTGCTATATATATGCCATTATCTGTATCGGTTCACCTGTGACATTTGACACCATTATCTGTTATTTATATTGATGATATATGTCTGTTATATTATTATCATATCTGTTATCACTCTGCAAGTTCCCTGTTAGTATAGAATTCACTATAGGTTGAAATGATACATACCCGAACGATCTGTAGAATAGAAGGAAATCATTATGGGTTGAACTTATAAACCCAAGCGATTTTCATTGAATTGAATTTGGGATTGCGGGTTGAAAAGATATATACCCGTATATATATAAATTACGGATTGAAATGATAAATATCCGTATCACTTGACCATAGGGTAGAAAATTTTATACAGACACCATTGGTCTATATATATATAAATATTTTGAAAAATGATTTCCATGGTTTTGAAAAGAAATATATGGTTTTAATAAATATTGATTTTAAAGATTTATTAAAGTTGATTTGAATCAATATAAAATATGTTTGAGTATTTATGTAAAATTTATATTTTCAAATATAGAGTTTATAATGTTTCAGGTTGAAAGATAAATTTGAAATTGATTTGGAATTCTTAATTATTTAATAATTATACTTAAATAAGTTTGATTTGAAATCTATTAAATTTGAAATTTTAAGATATGTTTTATAACTTGAATTTGATTAAAAAGTGGCTTAAATGAATATTTCAAACTTATATAAATTTAAATGGGATATTTTGTTTATATAAATTTGTAAATTGAAGTTGTATTTAGATGTATTGAAATGACTAATGAAATATCTTAGAAACTAAATGTAATGAAAATTAAATTGAGATATAAATGGAATTATCAAATTTAGTTTTGAAATGTGGAATATTTAAAGCTTTGAAATATATTGAAATTTAATGGTTTATGTTGTGTTTCAAATCTGTATTTGAAAATCGTTATAATTCGAAATGATTTATTGAGAAATTGAATTGAGTTGAAATTTATGAATTGAGATTGAATTAATTTGAAATTGGAAGTTGAGTTAATTTGAATCGATTTGTGAATTTGTGGAAGCTATTTTATTTTATAAAGTATTTTAAACTATATCTACAACTATTTATATTTTACTTTATAAATTATTTTAATATAAACTATTTTATATAAATCATTTTCAATATATATTATTTTATTATAAACTATTTTAACTTATAACTATTTTATATAAACTACTTTTATTTTATAAGCTATTTTATTATATACACCAATTTTAATATCTAAACTGTTTAAGAGGAAAGTGTTATGAATTCCAAAATGTTATGATTTCAAACTATAGCTTCAAAGTGTTATGAATTTCAAGGTTTTGATTTCCAAAGTGTTTTGATTTTAAAAGACTTACGATTTCGAAAGCGATATAACTTTGGAAAGTGATATGATTTTGGAAATGGATTTATTTGAAGTGAAATTGATATCGTATGGATATGGGTTTGAAATGGCAATGATATTTTGGTTTTGAAATATAAACTATTTTGAAAGTTTATTAAATGACCAATCGGTGTAATAATTACGTAGTTATTGAAGAGTCCGGGATCGGTTAGGGACATACTCTTTGTCTAAACAGAAAACCACTTTAATAACTATTATACGTGGAGTGTGATCCAGAATGAAGTGGTTGGAATGATGACGTTGCTGGATTTGAAGAAAGAGAACGATAATGGATAGCCTTGACACCTGTGTCAAATTGGAAATGACTTAAACAGGAGCCGTGCCGGGCCAGTGAGGTTAGCTACCTCTAGCGGACACACTTCTTCGTAAACTACTCATTACTTGTTTTTGATTAGTGCGCACCCTTGAATTGGGAGTGTTGTTTCGCGGTGTTGCGATCGTTGTGGCGATGCGTTCTCACCAGTCCGGATCAGGCAAACGGTAGTTTCACTACCTTGGGTATTGCCTCATGTGCCTTGTCATACTCGTATCCCTATGCGCGACCACTACGATTTGTTTCGTGTTATACCTATGGAGTACTCCCTGATAGCCCACTAGTTTACGGTGGAGTTTATAGTGCAATATAGACTATGACGCTTATATAAAATGTGTTAAGGGGGATAATGGTAACGCCTTAACGCTATTTTGATACTTTATATTACTGATAGGCATTATCTACTTAGCGTACACTACTATATATAAATAGTTTAATGGATCCTTAGAGGATGGTTATCCCAAACATCCTTTGGGTTACTTGTATTTTTAGTTGTTATTTCGCTTGAGTTGGATTTATTTATATAAGAATGTTAATCCTGACTCAAGTGTTTTGTGTTTTGCTTTACGCTCGGGTCAGACTGAGTGATACAGCATTTGAGACTCACCTTTGGAGTTGGAGCTTCACTTGGAGATCCAGATATCTATCGATTCTACTATCAGTTATCCAGTTGATTCCAATGATGTATTCAGATCTTGTATTTGACTATTGTATTGAGATATCTGTGTATTCTAGACTTCTGTCGTATCTTGTTTAACCCTGTTATATATATAGTAGCTTCGTGAACTACTATTCTTTTGTTTCCGCTGCATTATTGTTTATTACTCTGTGTCTGTGATCTGTGATTATTTTATTTACTGTATATGCTGAGTTGCCAAATTTAAATTAACAATCTGATATTTTGAGCAATTCAAATCTGACATGTATGGATGCGAATGGTTGAAAATATCGGGTCGTTACACATATAGACGGATTGATTGGAATTTGAGAACACCTCCAGGTTGCCCCATGCTCTGGATGACTTCCTTCAACCATAGATCTAATGTTAGGCCTCTTCATCTTCTCCAAACTTCAGGTCCAAGCTTTAGGTTGACAAATCTAGCTCTCTCTCTCTCGGTTAAAGAACCAAAACGTTGATGCTAAATTTTTTATAGTAGTTTGGCAATCTTTGGCCTACGTCCATTTTAATCTTTGTTATTATCATTTTCTCTCAGGATTACAAGTAATTTTATCAGATCTGACCACAATCTAATGGATCTCAGATTTACAGTGAAGTTTCTAAAGTATATTTAAAGAAGGAGATAAGAGTGATGAAGATGTAGAATGTGAATCCCCTCTTCAGTTTCCATAGGGCTGGTATTTATAAAGAAACTCACTAGTAAACTCAGGAGCCCACGTAGAATAAAGTCTAGAAGCCAAGTGTACAGGAGGGAACACGCCGGTCCAATCTCCAACAAAAACCTCTTGGTATCGAAAGGTTCCTCTCGATTTCGAGTGGTTTGTTTTAGTGAAAACTTCTTATTTTCATCTGCTTAGTTTTTCTATCTTCGATCCAATGCGTTTCAAACTCTTTTTCCTGAAAATAAAGTTCCTTTTGATGATTTGCTTGGTATCGCTTGTCTTCTCATGCTTCCTTTGCTTTCTTCTCATCAATCCCTAAGGTTGCTTATCTATTCTCCTAGAAAAGCACTTAATGATGATAGGTTGAAGTTGTATTTGAAGTGTAGAGGGTTTAGGAGGGTGCCAATGAAAGGAAAACCACTCGGTACTGAGAGGTTCCTCTTAGTACCCAGTGGTCTACTTAGCTTCAATTTCCATCAAAACAACCCGAGTCCAATCTCTTAGTCTTTCTAATCGTGTTTCCAGGTTCGTGAATTGACTCGTCTTCATTTTGACCTTCTAATTTTGGTTGAGTTCTGCTTGGTTAAAAAGTAGATTAACAACCCCCAGCCTATGTCAAAGACAGTGTGTCCTAAAAAGCAAACCTCCTTGTGCCAATAGTGATATTTGGAAACTTCGCCTTCAACTTATGCCCACGAAGAGTATTGAGCACTACTGCTAAATGTAACCTGTTCTCCTCCTCGCTTTTCGAAGAGACCAATATGTCATTGGAAAATAGCACTATGAACTTATTAAGAAACCCTTTGAAAACTCGACTCGGATCAACAAAATAGGTGGGTGCATTGGTTAGTCCAAAGGGCATGACTAACCACTCAAAAAGTATGTCGGGTGTATAAAAAGCGGTCTTCTGAATACTATCCTCGGCTTCACGCAGCTGATGGAACCCGGTAACCAAGTCAAGCTAAGAGAACACCTTCGCTCCAACTAACTAATCAAAGAGATCGTCTATGCGGGGAAATGGGTAACGATTCTCCTTTGTCAGTTTATTCAATTCACGATAATCAACGCAAAGTTTCAGAGAACCATATACCTTGGTGGTAAAGACAACTGGTATTCTCCACTCTAAAATACTCCTCCTAATGAAGCCCTTCTCCACCAGCTCATTTACTTGCTTGTTTAGCTCACGTCTTTCTTTAGGGGCTATGTGCCTCGAAGGTAAGGCAACATGTAGGGCTGTTAATTTTGTTCAAATGTCTTATGTACATTAGAGTCCATGGCCAGAAAACGTCCATCCAAGTCCGTTTGATTCCCATTTGGGATATGAATTAGGACAACAAAATTTGTACGAGCAAAAATCTTGTCCAACCATGTTTGTTCGAATTCATTCAATTTTTTTATAATTCAATATATCCACTATGTTCTTCAAATTATTTATGACAACCATTTGGTTGGTTGATTGAGTAAAGATTTATAAAATGCTTATACTTCAGTATGTACTGATAAAAATAATATAGCTGATAGAAACTATATTAAAAGCATAAAATACGATGTAAATAGCAACGTCCATCCATGTCCATGGTCGAAAAATGTATGACTTTGTACGTGATTTCATTTTGGATAAGAATTAGGACAATAAAATTTGTACAAGCACAGATCTCGTCTGGTCCATGTTCGGTCCGATTTCATTTAAGATAGAAATTGAACACACCTCTATTCAATCTGATCTGACCGATTTATACCCTTAGTAATAGGTCTGGCATTTTCCTCAAGATAAATCCAAAACTCGATCTCCCTCTAGGGTAGAAGACCAGTAACTTTGGAAAAGACATCTAGGTAGTCTCAAACTACTAGCACTGAAGCCAGCTCATCGGTGATAGGTCTAAAGAATATAGATAACTCAACATAACCGAACTTCTAGGGTCGTAATAACCAGATATACTACATTACTACAAGCACCCAAACGAACGGCAATCTTATCACAGTCATAGGCTGCCCCATACATGGTCATCCAGTACGTCCCCAAAATCAAACTAAACCCAAAAATCCTAAAACAAAAGCATTGCAATCGAACTCCGCCCCCCAAAACGAATAAATAACCCTTACAAATCATAGATAAATGGCTGATACTCCAATAAGGTTTAATGCAACTACTGGGTTAGTAACTATGCTAGTGATTAAGTGCAACTCATCTACAAGTCTACTTGAAATAAAAGAGTATGATGCCCCAGTGTCAAATAAGGTACAAACAAGTAAATCAAATAAAGTTAACATACCTTCAATTATGACCTTCTTCCCCTTGTATACCACTGGAGGCGCACTCGATCTAGGAACAACATCTAGTGCGTAAGCTGAAACCACTTGGGTAGAGGTTTTCAGTGGTGCTGGACACCCCCTCCTCATGTGCCCTAGTTGGTTGCAGTTGTAACATTTGATCATTAAGATTCCATCCTATACTCCTTCACAACATACCCTTTCCTGCCGCATCTTCTACACCTGATGTCCTGCTTCTTATTCTACCCTTGAGTCCCCATTTCGCCCTTGCACTAATTCTGTTGGGGCTTTTCTTCCTGACTTCTTAGGCTCACTCCTTACCTCTTCCTTGGAAATAGTATTTAGTAAGGCCGTCTCCACTAAAACCTCGAAAGTTTCCCCCATAAAAATGCGACTAAGGGCCAAATCATGAGAGGATGATTCAGCCCCTTTGCAAACTTCAAAGCTTTCTTGCGAGGGGCATTTATCAGATCCAGACCAAACGTAGCCAATTCATTGAACTGGTTTACATATTCCTTCACCGACATCTCCCCTTACTGTAAATGTATGTACTTCTCCAACTGTACTCCCTGCTCTGTCATGGAAAGAAATTTCATCTTAAAACGCCTTCTAAAGTCTCTCCAAGCTATATCTTTCTCATTGGTCTTCGCCACTACCACGTCCCACCAATTTAGAGCCTCTCCTTGTAAATGCCGGCCAGCAAGATGTCTCCTAACTTTATCTCCAAGCCCAACAATCCAAAAATCCTCTCACAAGTATGAATCCACGCTTTTGAGTCCATATAAGATTCAATCCCCACATATGTCTTCCCTATTAAACCCACAAAGTTCTTACACAACTTGGCGAAATCGGCGGCAAGTGGATGGGAGGGAATTACTCTTGGTGTTTGCTCAATGGATCCCCTATTAAGGTTAAGCTTAGTTTATTCTCCCGCTTATAGATACTAGTGAAACCATATCGGGACGTTTATGCCTGTAATCTCAATTGCATCACTTGAGCCATAATGAGTAGGATTGCTTATTATCTCTATTTATGATTTAGGAATTATGAGCAACTTTTCCACAGATAGTATTGGTAAAATAAGTGATAGCATTTTTCATATTATACTTACATATATAAAACCTATGAAAAACTTTTTATCTATACATATATATACATTTTGGAAACCCATTTTGAAAAAACCTCTTGGATTTTTTTCTTTCTCAAAATATTCAAGTACATTAACTCAATATGTGTTTGGCTCCTAAGGAATCTTAACCTAGCATCTGATACCACATGTGACAACCCGTACCTTTAGACACACCTATTCAAAGCCTAGGGTGACTTTTGGACTTGTGTCGTGCCAAAATGTACGAACTATCGGGTTTTAAGACATTGCAGAGGCTAATATAAAGGACAAAACCTAAGACATTCTACACTTTCAGATCTCACAGTGGTAGGCGGTAAAATATAATTACAAAAAAATATCATCTCGGAAAATATCCTAGAAAACACAGTTTCAAATTATACGAAGTCAAAAATCCAGAGTTTACAGAATAACAACATGTAGTCTGATAAGTGCTAAATATGATAGATAGTTACATGGAGGGTGATGAAAAGTAATATACGGTGCCACAATGCTAAGTTCACTCTTCTACGTACTAGATCACCGACTGATATGTCCTCCTATAGTGGGGAAAAGAGAAAGGAGTAGGTTAGACAAAAGTCTAGTGAATGAGTTACATCACTAATATATGGTGATCACAAGTAATTGACTTCATTTATAATTTATGTGACCTGGGGTGTCCTACTTGTGTGTGTACTACTCACTAAGGTTTGTTTCATTAACCTAAACAATATAGCTCTAAATACGTCTACATCTAAACATATTGTGAAGGTTTATACTTAGGGCCGAATAACTAATCGAACCTTACAATGGATCAGACCAAGAATCCCTGGGACTACTCCTAACATAGGATCACACACAATATTGCCCTTCGGACTACGTTTCCCAAACTACGACTACAATGTATCATACTTATGTATCGACAAGAACCCACAATTCTGACTCATGCCAAAGACGTCTTAGGTTCCGCTGCATCCGTGTCCAAGCTCAATGGTAACGCCACTTATTGCATTGCACCGGGCATCCACCAACCGTGTCATGTCCCACTTGCTATATTCACTGGGGAACCTCTCATTAGTGTCAAACTATGCATCGCTCCAAGCATTCATCGGTAGTGTCGTGCGTACAACGAGGAACCTCCTGTTAGTTCCATGTCCGTAGCACACCTTTGCGATCGAGCCGCCTTATATCAATATCAAATTCACTGAACGGATAGTGTCTAGACCTAATTGCCGGCATACACATCTATCTAGTTCCATAGCCTCCAAAAGTTAAGAATTAGGGAACTAATTTCCCCACTAATATACTATTATATATATGGTAATATATATATGTATAAACATAAATATATAAACCTAGGCCGTAGACCGAGGTTTATATTTTGCCTGAAACTTGATGACCAGTCAACCACCGATTACTATAGCGGTCGACCGCTCGTTGGCCACCAACTATAGTAAGCCTATCGACCGGTCGATTTTAATTATCGTACTAAATAAAAAAATCATCGTTTGATATTTAGTTACCCTTTTCCTATATGTTTTCAATAGTAAACCCCATTTCGTTAAATCTATAATTTCCAACAGTTTCCAATTTCAGCCTTCTAGCTATTTCATAATTTTAGTGTATTTGTATCATCGCATCAAATTAACTCAGGTTTAGAATCAATAGGGTGCCGATACGAAATCCTATTTTCAATTTGAACAAAAATGGTGTTTTCATATTAAAATAAACTTAAATCAATTTATATCCTAAATTTTGCTTTAATCAAATTTAAATCAAACAGGGTTCATATTCATATGGTTTAGATTTCTACCAAATTTCCAATTAGTTGCGATTGCTAGATAAACAATATCTCCGATTAAATTAGAGCAATACTAGATCAAATAGGTGTATAGATAAATTCAATTACATATAAATCAACATAGTTAATAATGAACCCACACACCTCTTAAGCGCTTCCTTTCGTTAATCGACTTGATTCGCCCCTCCTTGGATTAAATTCTATGTTGGTTATATCGTCCTCTTTCCTAACTTTTATTTTTTTTTCTTAACGATTTTCTTTTATAAATTTTGGAGAAGGAGACAAAGAGAGATTGGAGCATACAGTTTAGATTACGGTTTTGATTACTGTCGGGTTAACATTGAATTTATCGGTGCTCCAATCGACGTCGGCCGTTATATTTAATTATATAAAATTCGGGTTATTCGGCCTAATATAACCCTAGAAAAATTAAGTCGACCGATTGGTCTAGGGTGGTCGACCGATCCCAACCACGGTGTCGATCGATTGAATTTTCCTAATATAATTTTTTTCCTTTTATATATATTTTAATAATTTTCGACTCCAAATCTCTATGCTTTAATAACTTTTTATACAAACTTCATCTCCATAACTCTATATATTTTAAAATCATCCAAAAAATCGCCATGAACATAATGATGCAATTTTCGTAGCCAAGTTCTATTGTTTGTAAAAATTCTAGTTTTACCCTTGTTATAATTAATTTAATTTATTTTAACTAAATTTTTGATTAATTTTTGCGGGGTGTTACATTCTTCCTCCATTAAAAAGATTTCATCCCCAAAATCTCTAAGGATAGAAAAATGCAACTCGTACGTACTGCAATTAATACTTACAACCATCTACTTAGCCATCAACCACTTGCAACCATTTTCCTTAGTTCAAATTTCTAATGCAATATATACATCTACATTAATGCAAAAATTATGCAGCCTCCTGATCTAGTCGACCTCTTGAAATGCAAGTGCTTATACCATGTATCCAAATATATGCATCATCCTATGTAAATATACTTGAAGTTCTATATGTATGCACAACCATTCCAACCATATGTATATAACTTGGTAAAATAAAACAAGTGATGGTGTGAGTGCATGCTAACCCGAAAATATTTGCCTATGTGCTCAAAGATCAATTTAATAAATAAATCCATTAGTAATCATCATCCAAAACATGTCCTAATGACTCGTTTGCAACAATTTCCAGCATCCAAATGTCCCTATCTATGGGGTACATTAAGCTAAAGCCTAAGCGCATAAGTAGTTGTATTCTTATTAACTAAAATGGAAATGTACCAGAAAAGAGTTCTGGATATGTAGCTCGGATCTTCTCTTTAGAATCCCATGTACTCTCCACTGGGTCGTCTCCCCACCGGACCTTAGCTAGCTTAACAATTTTTATTGCGGAGTCGCTTTGTACCATGCTCAAGGATACGGGTAGATGCACGGCGAACAAGTGACTCTCTTTCTACTACCACCTCCTATAGCTGACTTGGTTAGACCACACCTGCTGTATTGTGTAGACACTTCCTTAAGTGTGACATATGGAAAACGTCGTGTACTCCTGCTAACTTTTCAGGAAACTTCACCCTATAAGCAAACTTTCCTACTGTACTTATGATCGAAAAAGGCCCTACAAACCTTGGCGCTAACTTTCCCGAACTACCAAACCTTATAACATGCCTAAGCGATGAGACCTTTATAAAAACCATGTCGCCCACCTCAAACTCTAATTCTATGCGTCTCCTGTCAACATAAGACTTCTTCCTATCTTGCGCGGTTTTATCCTTCCATAGATCAAGTCTACCTACTCTGATGTTTCCCTCACCATATTTTGTCCACGAATGATCTTATCTGTAGTGTCCTACTAACAAGACGGTGATCTACAAGGCCTCCCGTATAACACCTCCAACGGTGCCATCCCAATACTTGTCCGATAGCTATTCTTATAAGTGAACTCCACTAGTAGCAAGTGAACCTCCCAAGAGCCTTCGAAATCCTAGATACACAACAGAATAAAATATACAATATCTAGTTGACCCTCTTCGTTTTTTCATCCATCTGTGGGTGATAAGCGAAACTCAAACTCAGCTTAGTGCCTAAAACCTCCTGAAGACTCCTCCAAAAATCACCGATGGAAAGCAGATCTCAGTTGCTAACAATGCTAGAAGGAACTCCATGTAACCTAACTATCTTCCTCACGTATAGAGTCACCAAAGTTGCAGTAGGCCTTATACTCCTAAACGGAACAAAGTGAGCGCATTTGGTCAATTGGTCGACTATGATCCAAATATTCTCATTCCCTCTCCTACTCTTAGGTAGTCCATCAATGAAATCCATAGAAACACCCTCCCACTTCCACCGTGGTATATCTAATGGTTGCAGCAATACTCCCGGCTTCTTTTGCTCAACCTTTACTCTTAGGCAATTCATACACTTAGACACATACTCTGCCACATGCTTCATCATACCCGACCAATAAATGATTCTCTTCATATCAAGGTATGTTTTGTCTCCACTGGGATGAATGGTCATCTTATAACGATGAGACTCGGTTGTACCATGTCGAGCAACTCCATAATGAGAGAAGCATATAGTCTACCATCTCTCCACAACCACCCCTTTGAATTAATGGTGTAGCACCTAAAATATCCCGACTGCTCTCCTCTACCAAGCTTCTCGAAAATATCCAAAAACTCTATATTTTGTTATTAACTTGAACCAACGCGGTCCATGAGTGTAGGATGCACATCCAAAGCTGATAACAATCATGGACTGATGTGATGATGGTTGAAAATTGAACGTAAAGATAAACTCCAAGTGCTTTCACTCTAAGAACATAGGACTCAACATCGCATGTTTCCTAGTCAAGGCATCGGCTACAACATTGCCCTTGCTTGGAGTTTATGAGATACCAAAATCATACGATGCCAAGAACTCCATCCATCTCTGCTACCTTAAATTAAAATCCTTCTGGGAGAAAAAATATTTCTTAGATTTATGATCTGTGAATAGCTCAAACCGCTCTCCTAATAAATAATGTCACCATGACTTGAGGGCGAATACAATGGCTGCCAACTCAAGATCATGGATATGTCTCTCGTGGACTTTCAATTGTCGACTAGCGTAACTCATCACTCTCCCTTCCTACATCAAAACTACACCCAATCCTATACCGCAAACGTCGGTATTCATTGGGAATGCCTTCGAACTATCGGGTAGTACCAAAATGGGTGCATTAGTCAACAACTCCTTCAGCTTAATCAAAGCATCCTCACACTTTGAGTCCTAAGAGAAAACCAAATTCATTTTAGTAAGGCGGGTCAAAGGGGTTGAGATTTTACCAAAGTCCTTAGTGAACTTCCTATAGTAGCCAGACAAATAGAGGAAACTTCTCACTTCCGTAGCATTCTTCGGTACGTGCCAATCCTATACTACATCAACTTTACTAGGATAGACCGCCATCCCATGTTCAGAGACAACATGTCCTAAAAAGTGAACCTCCTTGCGCCAAAAGTGACATTTGGACAACTTCACCTTCAACATATACCCACAGAGATTATTGAGCACTACTTCTTTATGCAACCTGTGTTCCTCCTTGCTTTTCGAATAGACCAATATGTCATCGACAAATACCACCACAAACTGATGAAGCAACCCTCTAAAAACTCAACTCGTCAGATTAACAAAATAGGCTGACACATTGGTTAGTCCAAAGGGCATGACTAACCACTCATAAAGTCCGTCTAGTGTATGGAAAGCGGTCTTATGAATACTATCTTCGGCTACATATAGCTGATAGAACCCGATAGCCAAGTGAAGATGAGAGAACACCTTTGATTCAACAAACTGATCAAAGAGATTGTTTATGCGAGGAAATTGGTAATGATTCTTCTTTGTTAGTTTATTCAGCTCACGATAATCAACAAAAAGTATTACAGAACCATCTGCCTTGGTGGCAAATACAACTGGTGCTCTTCACTCTGAAATACTCCTCCTAATGAAGTCTTACTTCAACAGCTCATTCACTTGCTTATCAACTCGCATCTTTCTTTAGGGCCTATGTGCCTCAATGGTAAGGCAACAAGTTTGGCATTCTCCTTGAGATAAATCCGAAATTCGATCTCCCTCTAGGGTGGAGGACCGGTAACTTCAAAAAAGACATCTGGGTAGTCTCAAACTACTGGCATTGAAGCTAACTCATCGTATGATATGTCTAAATAATATAGGTAACTCAACATAATTGAACTTCTGGGGTTGCAATAAACCTGTAGACTGCGTCTATTGGAACTGGGCCAGCCCGCAACGGAAGATATAAGTAAATTTCGAATTTTCTCTCTCTTATTGGTTCTATATTGGGCCTACGAAGTCTAATTTATTTAGAACATTTCTAAATTTAATTTAAATAAAATATATTATTTCATTTAAATTTATAAATTGAATTTTATTTAATTTACATTTTAAATTAATCATAATGATACATATATGTATAATATACATATGTGTATGTATGTGCATGTGTAACATAACAATCCATGCAAGGTATAACATGCCCATATATAAATGTTAGGATCTTCATCGCAATGGACATGCTAGCTCATCTTATATGTATTATATATTGTCTAAATATATGTATGTAAGTGTATATACACACACACAAAACTTGTTATTTTAAAATGAGTATTAAAACAATATAAATATTTGCATATATACATATATATATGTATTCCATAAATGTGAAATATTAATGTGTGTGTGTGTGTGTATTTGTATATATTAAATTAGATAATAATTTGATGAATGAATGTATGTTATATATATATAAATTCTACAAAGTTGTTTTTTATACATGTATGTTTTATAGCAATAAAATTAATATATACATATATATGTATTTATTTATAATTATATTTGTAATAACTAAAAATATTTATAAATGCATGTATTTAAATATATATACTTATACTACATAATTATATCAATTATAAAATTAAATAAATAAATAAATATATATATATATCTTATAACATTCCAGATCCAACGCATAGCCTAGAAAATATTTTATTATAATTTTACACTTTAAATTATTTATATATAAATTTAGTAGCCGAAATTAAAATAATATTAAAATTAATTTTGTAACATATTTTTCAAATTTTAAATTTTTTGAAATTTTAATATGATATTATAAGTTTATGAAATAATTTCCATAAATTTTTGAGCTAAAATCATATTTTTTGTTATTTAATTAATTTCGGCCGTTATTATACTATTTTTTTTAAATAATTAATTTGATTTTTAAATTTTGTCTAAAAGTTAATATGATGATTTAATTTTTTTATAAAATTTAAAATATAATTTTTGAATCACATATTATTTTATACTAATTTTGTAACCTTTATTTTGATTTAGATGATATTGAAAATAACAAATAATCACAAAAAAATATTTTGTCGTATAAATTCGCATATATAAAATATTGACCAATTTTTAACATAATATGACGATACAATGAATTATAAGTTGTTTAAATTTAGTAATATGACTTGTTAATATAAATATTATATATATATATATATAAATTAAAATAAATAATTTTGGCTGTGTATACATCTGATCTAAATAAATTTTTTATACATACATACACATAACCATTCAATATATGACAACATTCATACATATAGGAATCTCACCCAACTAACAATGTAAATATGATATATATATATATGTATGTGTGTGTGTGTGTATGTATATAGACACACACAAACAATGGAGTATTATATATGAATTATAAGTTATGCGATTGAAGAAAACATACCAAAACTATGCCTTGAATTACACCTTGCTATGATGAATATCCCTCCTTAGAGCTCTTCTCAATTCGACAGAATGCTAATCTTTGAGTTGTAGACTATCAGATAGTTGTTGATTTGAAATTGATTTGAGATGAGATTTGATGGAGCTTTATATAGATGGACCAACTAGCAAGAAGATGAAAATAGAAGCTAAAAAGTCCCAAATGCATTAGGGTTATGAGTTCTTTTATAGTGGAAGGAATAGAGAGAAAGGTGGATCAAATCTCTTACCCATTCTCCCTAAATCTGAGCTATCCATCTAAAATACCCCGAGCCCATCTTTTACTCTCCTCCTACGTCTTTTTTGTCGAAATTTCCAACCCCTTTCATGGTCTTTAAACCCATTTTATGCCCAAATAAATATTATTAATTAAATCTAATTTAATTGCTTATCGATATCGCATGTCGATCGACATATATTTATAAATATTGTAAATATAAAATAATATTTATTCCTTAAATAATATTTAAAATTTTATAATTAATATTTCATAAATATTAATTAAATTTAATTAATTTAATAAACTAATTAAATCGTATGGTCTAAAGAGAATTCAATATATCGGTTGAGTGACTCGTCAGGTGTAAATTTAGTTAGCAATTAACATCGAACTATTCGAATGTTAATCTTCACACCTCATTTAGTAGGCGATGTGACATTTTGGTCAAATTTATTGCTTACATAGTTTCGGTAAAATCCAGTTCTACATTATTAAGCGTTACCTAGTTGTGACATTTATTTTACACCGATTCTCTTCGTCAAAACAATTTCACTTTGACTTATGGAATTTGGTAATGGTCAAAATTCCAATATCATCCATGCAACAACTGTAACAACCGCCTTTCTTGAACCGAAAGATGAGCCATTAATGATAGAAGAAAATGAAAGATAAGAAGTAACTAAACAATCACAAAATCTCACCACAAATAAGAATAATATATAATAGATAAAATAGGATATTACATAGTCATTCCCATAATAATAATACATCAGTCATTACAATACAATTTCAACTGGACAGTTATACTGTCTGCCCATCAAAAAATACATAGATTATACAAAAACATAGTAGAATAAGATAATAACTAGCTACGATGAAGCCACCTACTCCAGCTCCTTCAAAATGCTTCCGTAAGAAACCTGGATCACTTGGCTACTCATAAAAATTTGAGTACCCAAGAGTTTTAGGAAAATAAAATAAAACTCCGGGTCAGACATGGGTCTGGTGTGAGTAAAACTCAAACAACTTAAATTTTATTTTTATAAAACACTTTGAAATCAAAAGTATCTCGTAAGACCACGCCGCACATAAATATGGATGGGTTTTTGCCTTACGATAACCAAAACACTTTATATAAAAATCCAGTGATATTATGATAATGTCTTGGGTTTTCAAGTAAAATAGAACATAGCTGAAATGCTTGCATCTCACATTTCAACATATTTGGGTACAACTAAAAACGTACGACACTTATTGGAGAATGGATTCCATACAATGACCGGGCTACTGGGGTACCGCCCATCACGGTGCATCTGTATATAAAATAACACCGAGGTGGAACCTATCGACCCCCGCCAACACAAGACCGACTTACCGTTTACTGGATAGTACCGAATAAGAGCACCCCTCGGTAGGGATCAGCAACCGTACCGAAGCATACATAAGTTGATAGTAGGGACTCTAGATAGGGACAACCTTACCCTAATGGGAGCGACCTACTTAGCGTTGTTGCATCTCCCCTGTTTTAGTCATTCCCGATTGATGAGGCCTGAGGCTACGTTTACCTTTATTATAGCATTGCCACTTGGAATCCTAACATTGCCTTCCATATATTGACACAATGTCAGCACTCATCCATACATGTCGTTTAGGAGATGAACCAACCAAAGGCACTTCATAGTTTTCATCTAGGACCTTGCCTTTACTATCTCCAATATGAACGTTTATGTTGGTTCGAAGTGGTTTTCGGATAACAACTAATATCCGATCCCGGTCTCTCCAAACCAACGTTCGACTATTTTAAACGATCAACTTATTTATACTGGACTATCCCACTATCAGGGTGTGAACATTTACATATGAACATACCTTCCATATTCTTATAGATTATCATGGCCCCTTATCAAAATTAACCCTCTCATATCCGTCACGTTCCCGAAGTGCAGTATTTGCGATAAGTACAAGCCGACTTACTTTCAATAAAATGTGTCACCATTTTATTACAACCACTTTAATTCATTTGGCTACTTAATAGCATGGACAAGAGATCCTTTGGTTTTAAAATAATTTATTTAAACGAGAAAATTAGTTAAAAATAAATAACCGATAGGGTTTTAAAAGAAACTTTAAAATAAATAAACTTAAATTGAATCATAAGTTTAAAACTCAATTAAACCCTCAATTAATCTTTAACTAAATAAAAATTTAATCATTAATAATCCTAATTTTATTTATAATTAAGCCTTAATTGTACTTTAATTAAATAACATTTATTTAAGAAATTAAACCCTCATTAAGTGGATAATTTACCTTTAATTAAATAATTAACTATAATAAATAATTAATTAAAATAAATAACTTGATTAAATAAAATTTAATTATCTTTTATATTTATTAATCCTTATTTAAAACCTACTTAATTTAAAATAATTAACTTGGTTAATAATTTCTTAAACTCTAATTATTTAACCTAATTACTTAATTAATTAATTAAATAATAATTACTCTAATTAGTAAAATAAGTAAATAAACTATTAAATAATTAAAACCTTAAATTTTTGACTTACTTAATTAGGTTTGAAATAGGTTTTCAAAACAATTCAAAATAAATCACATTAAAACTTGAAATCGCGAAATTTCCCGAACTGCATCCATATCGACTATCGCTATAAACGCAGTTCGGTAGACTTGATTTCTAGGTGAAATATTCACTTTAAGTCTAGCTACTACATCTTTGAAAACACAAATGGAAAGGTTTTGAAACCTTTAAAATAAAGATGAAACTTGGAAAACATTTTCAAAAATCTAAAGCTAGAAAAAGAGCTTTCGTCTTCAAATTGGATCTCAAGTCTTTTGCGACTTTTCAAGGTGCAAACTTCACAACATTTACATCATAAACACATGATTTTGTTTCATAAACATGCTACCATAATATCATACCCAATATCACATATCCATATCCATATACATGTACAAACATATCCACATATCAATCAATCACCAAATCCAAGTTCAAACACAAACACATCATCATATGCCATCAATACGACATGATAATTCAACATAACAATCACCATATTTTCACAAACATATAGTCCATCAAATCAACTTAATTTCTTTTCAAAAAACAAAATCTTTACTCACCAAATTATTTTCTAAATCAAACGAACTTTTGCCGGAACTTGAAAACACTTTCTAAACTAGCAAAAATAGAACTTTTGTATCCTTGAACACTTGAAATGGGCTCGACCAAGTGGTGTATGGGCTCACCCAAGGCCTTGTTGGGCTCGGCCTTAGGATGTTTGGGCTTGGCCCTTATGGTTTTGGGTGGTGGAGTGTTGTATTTTGGAAGAGGAGATGTTGAATGGGTTGTAAAACCATTTTAGTGAACTTTAAAGGAGATTTTTGCAAAAAGAAGTGAATTTTTCTCAAATTAGAAGATATGAAGAGAAGCCATGAAAGTGTTTATCCATGCTCTTAGGAATTTTAATAGCAGAGAAGGAGATTGTAAAATGAGAAAAATGAAAGTTAAGGGGTATATATAGGTTTAGGAAATTATTAAAAATATATAAGTGCTTATATTTAATTATACACATATGCATGCACGACCATACCTCCTTCCCCCTTTAAAACCATGCACCACAACCCCTCCCCCTTACTTTCCACTTTTCATGCCATGCCATGAGTACCTGGGTTGAAAAATGTGTATTTTTATATGTATACATATACACTTTCCTTTATAAAATAATTTCTTTTATTCTTATATATATTTATATGCTTAAGGAGGAAACATGTACATGCATATGTACATGTGCACAACATGTTTAAGATGGTTTGTAATGTGTGCATGTGTGTTTAACATAGTGTTATGACCTTTTGAATAACTTTTAACCAATGTAAAATCGATATTTTGGAAAATAATTTCCAGTCATATTTTCTATTTCTCTATGAACTATATACATTGGTGAACAAATTTTGAAAACAATTTTATCATCATTAATTATTATTTTAAAATAGTTTTATTTGTTAATAAAAATCCATTTATTAATTATTTAAAATATAATTAAATATTCATTTAAATAGCGATTAAATTCTAGGTCGTTACACTCTCCCCCCTTAAAAGAATTTCGTCCCGAAATTAGCAATAAAGGAGATAATCTAGACCAAGCAAAAGCTATATATTCATATCATAAACACATACAAAGATATGTACTAAGTATCCATAGCAAACAAACATACACTATACATACAACCTACGACTAATTATCCTAACATCAACTCGGGATAGGCTTCTCTCATACGATCCACCATCTCCCAAGTGCAGTCTCTTGGATCCTCACTCCACTGAATCTTGACTAGTCGCACCACCTTTTTACGCAACCTCTTTTCATCCTGATCCATAACATAAACTGGATGTCTAACAACTGTCAGGTTCGGTTCTATTTCCAATTCCTCTTGAACCGATGGCTCCACAATCAAAGAGGGGTCATGAACATATTTCCTCAAATGAGATACATGGAATACATTATAAACTGCCACCAATCTCTCTGGCAACTTGACCCTATAAGCAAGCGATCCAATCCTTTTGAGAATACGGAAAGGTCCAACATACCTTGGAACTAACTTCCCAGCTTTCCCAAATCTAACAGCTCCTCTTATTGGTGAAATCTTTACAAACACTAAGTCTTCAACCACAAATTCCAAATCCCTTTGCCTCCTATCAGGATAACTCTTTTGGCGATCTTGGGCCTCTTTCATTCTTTTCTTAATCACTGCAACTTTCTCTGTAGCCTCTCGGATCATGTTCGGTCCAAGAATTAATCTATCTCCTACCTCAACCCAATATGCTGGTGACTTGCACGGTCTTCCATACAGGGCTTCATAAGGTACCATCCTAATGCTTGCTTGGAAGCTATTGTTATAGGAGAACTCAACCAAATGCAAATGATCCTCCCATGATCCACTGAAATCCAGAATACACGCCCTTAAGAGATCTTCTAAAATCTGATTCACCCGCTCCGTCTATCCGTCTGTTTGGGGGTGATATGATGTGCTTAAGCTTAACCTTGTTCCAAGGGTTGTTTGTAATGCTTTCCAAAAATGACTAGTAAATATGGGATCTCGATCACTTATAATACTCATAGGAACTCAATGCAACCTGACTATTTTCCTCATAAAAATATCAGCTAAGGAAGCAGTGGTCCTTGTTGGCCGATCCACGATAACCCACATAAAATGCGCACTCTTCGTTAGCCGATACACGATAACCCACACTCCTTCATTTTATTTTTTGTTCCTGGGCAAACGATCGATAAAATCCATTGATATCATTTATTATTTCCAATTGGGAATCTCCAAAGGTTGCAATAATCTGGCTGTCTTCTGATGATCACCTTTGATTAGTTGACAGCACGAACACCTGCTAACATATGCTGAAATGTCCTTCTTCATTCCTGGCCACCGAAATACTTTTTCATGTCTCTATACATCTTATGGACTCTTGGATGACTACTTAACTTAGACTTATGGTATTCTGACAAAACTTCATGCCTTAGCACATCCACAACTGGAACGCACAATCGTCCGTTCGTCCTTAAATTACCTCCACCATCCATCTCAAAATCCGAACATCTACATCCTTTGACTTCTTGAATTAATCCTTCCATTATCTAATCCTTCTGTTGGTTCCTCATAATCCTTTCCTGAAGTGTCAAGGTAACCTCCAATGGAGTCAAAACAGCATTCTTGCTCAAAGCATCCGCCACTACATTAGCCTTCCCTAGCGTATATAGAATATTCAAGTCATAAGCTCCCAGAAACTCTAACCACCTCTGTTGCCTCAGGTTCTGATCCTTCTGAGTAAAAAGATACTTCGGGGATTTAAGATCCGTGAAGAGCTCGAATTTTTCACCTTATTAAAGAAAGAAAACTTACTCCTAAAATCTCTAAAGATTAGAAAGAAACTAAGAGGAATAGAAGGATCCTTACCCAACAAGTAGTGTCTCCACATTTTAAATGCAAAGACAACAGCTAACAACTCCAGGTCATGCGTAGCATAGTTCTTCTCGTGAGGCTTCAACTTCCTGCTTGCATACACAATCACTCTACCATGCTGCATCAGAACAGCACCAAGTCTCACTCCATAAGCATCCGTGTAAACCGTGTACCCACCATTTCCATCTGGGACAGCCAAAACTGGTGCACTGGTCAATCTCTTCTTCAATTCCAGAAATGCCTCCTCACACATAGGGGTCCACACAAACTTATCCTCCTTCTTAGTCAGCTTAGTCAAATGGGATGAAATCTTGGAATAATCTTGAATAAACCTCCTATAATATCCAACCAAACCTAAGAAACTGCGAACCTCGGTAAGAGTCCACAGTCGCTTCCATTCCTGAACAGCCTCCACCTTCAGTAGGTCCACTGAAATACCTTCTCCTGTCACAATATGTCCTAAAAATCTTACCTTCGATTTCCAAAAATGGCACTTAGAAAATTTCACCTTCAGAACATGTCTCCTCAATGTTTCCAACACCACTTCCAAATGATGTTTATGTTCTTCCTCAATTTGGAGTAGATAAGGATGTCGTCGATGAAAACTAACACAAAACTTATTAAGATCATCTCGAAAAACACGGTTCATGAGATCTACAAAATACGTCGGTGCATTGGTTAGCCCGAAAGGCATAATCAACCACTCAAAAAAACAGTTAGGGCCTCTAAAAGCAGTTAAGGGTATACTATCTTCAGCAGCCCTTAATGAATGGAATCCAATAGCTGGATTCATCTGAGAAAATCCCATAGCTCCATGAAGTTGATTAAAAGATCATCGATGCGGGGTAAGGGATACTTATTCCTAATGGTCAGCTTATTCAACTCTCTATAATCTACGCACAACCTTAAAGATCCATCAGACTTAGCCGTAAACACCACAGCAGACCCCAAACTCAAATGACTGGGTCTAATCAATCCTCTCCTTAACAGGTCATTGGTTTGCTTTTCTAATTCATTCCACTTTTTTGGGGCCATCCTTCTCTTGGGTTGAACCACTGGCCTTGCACCAGGGACCAAATCAATGCGAAACTCAATCTCACTGTGCGGGGGTAAACTTTTAACTTCATTGAATACATCTGGAAAATTCTTAACTACTTTTAACTTCATTGAATACATCTGTTGAAGTAGACGGTTCACACTTAATGGCGTACACCTTGGGCTACCACACCTTCTTCATGGGTGGGAAGTCCTTAATCATATGGCCCGGTTGATGAAAATTGAAACAAGGCTTCTTCAGGACCATTGGAGAGATGGGTCTGTTTTGTTGCTTAGGTGCTTCATAGTTCGAACAGGACCTTAAAATATGACCTCTCTACTTGCAAATATAACAACTAATATTCCTGAAATTGCCTCCTTGACCTTCTCCTCGTTTCCCTTTTCCTTGATTCTTCCAATTCGGATTGAACTTCCTCTTGTTAGAACCATTTCCACCGGTATTTCCACTGGGTGTTACTGGAGTAGGCTTCTTCTTCTCCAGGGCCTCGTACCTCAGAGCCATATCAACTAGAGATCCCCACGCTTTCATGGTATTCCTCCTTCATGCCCAAGACAAACATTTCATTCTTCTTTAATGGGATGTTGATCAATTTTGGCCCAAAACAAGATAACTTGTTGAACTTCGTCTCGTACTCTGCTACCGAGAGATCCCCATGCTTTAAATCCACAAAGTTGTAGTACATCCGGATCCTTCCTGCTATTGGCAAGAATTGGTCCTCAAAAACTTCATTAAATCGGACCCACGAGAATTCTTCCTCAAGAACAGTTGCTGTAAGGGAGTCCCACCATGCAGCCGCTCCCTCTTGCAGTTGCCATGCTGCTAAAAATCTCTTTTGTTCATTGGATAAAACAAGACCTTTGAAAATCTTTTCGCAATATCGCAACCAAGCTTGCACTTCCATGATAGACTCCATCCTTTTAAATGGTTTCCCTCTGAGGTCAGTGTAATCCTTGCATAAGGTTGTGAAATTCACTCTTGGCTGCTCGGGCGCTGCCTCTTTGGTAATGCGAACTCCTCCAGGATTTGGGATTCGACTATTTGTAGTTGTAGTGCTACCTGCTCCCCTACCTCGTCTGCCTCTGTTACTCATGTCTTACTACCTGGCATAGTAAGATAATTCTTAGAATACTTGGATGAGTTAAACCTTGACAGAAGGGTGCTATTCAAACCTATCAAACTGATCTATCTATCAATGATATATATAAATATATATGTATGAAAATTACAAATACTCACTCTCGAAGTTGACCCTAACCCAAAGCATAAGTATTCACTCAACCTAGGCTCTGATACCATAATGTAATAACCGACTTTCTTGAACCGAAAGATGAGCCATTAAGGTTAGAAGAAAAAGAAAGATAAGAAGAAACTAAACAATCATAGAATCTCACCACGAATTAGAACAACATATAATAGATAACATAGGATATTACATAGTCATTCCCATAATAATAGCACATCAGAGTCATTAAAATACAATTTCAACTGGACAGTTATACTGCCCACCCATCACAAAATATATAGATCATACATAACCACAACAAATAAGATAATAACTAGCTACGATGAAGCCACCTGCTCCAGCTCCTTCAAAATGCTTCCATAAGAAATCTGGATCACTTGGCTGCTCATAAAATTTTGAGTACCCAAGAGTTTTAGGAAAAGAAAAGAAAACTCCGGGTCAGACATGGGTCTGGTGTGAGTAAAACTCAAACAACTTAAATTTATTTTTATAAAACACTTTGAAATCAAAGGTATCTCTTAAGACCACGTTGCACATAAACACAGACGGGTTTTTACCTTACGATAACCAAAACACTTTATATATAGAAATCTATTGATATTATGATAATGTCTAGGCGTTTCAAGTAAAATAGAACATAGCTGAAATGCTAGCATCTCACATTTCAACATATTTTGGTACAACTAAAAACGTACGACACTTATTGGAGAATGGATTCCATACAATGACTGGGCTACTGGGGTACTGCCCATCATAGTGCATCTCTAGATGAAATAACACCGAGGTCGAACCTAACGACCCCTTCCAACACAAAACCGGCCTACCCTTTACTAGATAGTACCGAATAAGATCACCCCTCGGTTGGGATCAGCAACCGTGCCGAAGCATACATAAGTTGATAGTAGGGACTCTAGATAAGGGTAACCTTACCCTAATTGGAGCGACCCACTTAGCCTTTCTACATCTCCCATGTTTTAGTCATTCCCGGTTGATGAGGTCTGAGGCTATGTTTACCTTTATTATAGCATTGCCACTTGGAATCCTAACATTGCCTTCCATATATTGACACAATATCATCACTCATCCATACAAGTCGTTTAAGAGATGAACGAACCGAAGTCACATCATAGTCTTCATCTTGGACTTTGCCTTTACTATTTCCAATTTGAACGTTTACGTTGGTTCGAAGTGGTTTTCGGATAATAACTAATATCCGATCCCGGTTTCTCTAGACCAACGTTCGACAATTTTAAACGATCAAGTTATTTATAGTGGACTATCTCACTATTAGGATGTGAACATTTACATATGAACATACATTCTATATGCTTAGATTATCATGACCCGCTTATCGAAATTAACCTCATTGTATCCATCATGTTCCCGAAGTGCGATATTTGTGATAAGTCAAGCCGACTTACTTTCAATAAAACATGTCGCCATTTATTGCAACCACTTTAATTCATTTGGCTACTTAATAGCATAGACAAGAGATCCTTTGGTTTTAAAACAATTTATTTAAACGAGAAAATTGGTTAAAAATAAATAACGATAGGGTTTTAAAAGAAACTTTAAAATAAGTAAACTTAAATAAAATCATAAGTTTAAAACTCAATTAAATCCTTAATTTATCTTTAAATAAATCAAATTTTAATCACTGATAATCCTAATTTTATTTATAATTAAGCCTTAATTGTACTTTAATTAAATAACATTTATTTAAGAAATTAAACCCTCATTAAGTGAATAATTACTTTTAATTAAATAATAATTAACTCTAATTAAATAATTAATTAAAATAAATAACTTGATTAAATAAAAATTAATTTTATTTTATATTTGTTAATCCTTATTTAAAACTTACTTAATTTGAAATAATTAACTTGGTTAATAATTTCTTAAACTCTAATTACTTAACCTAATTACATAATTAATTAAATAATAATTAACCTGATTAATAAAATAAGTAAATAAATTATTAAATAATTAAAACCTTAAACTTTTTACTTACTTAATTAAGTTTGAAATAAGTTTTCAAAATAATTCAAAATAAATCACATTAAAACTTGAAATCGCGAAATTTCCCGAACTGCATTCAAAGCGACTATCGCTATAAGCGTAGTTCGGTAGAATTGATTTCTAGGTGAAATATTCACTTTAACTCTAGCTACTACATCTTTGAAAACACAAATGGAAAGGTTTTGAAACCTTTAAAACAAACATGAAACTTGGAAAACATTTTCAAAAATCCAAAACTAGAAAAAGAGCTTTCGTCTTCACATTGGATCTCAAGTCTTTTGCGACTTTTCAAGGTGCAAACTTCATAACATTTACATCATAAACACATGATTTTGTTTCATAAACATGCTACCATAATATCATACCCAATATCACATATCCATATCCATATACATATCCATACATCAACCAATCACCAAATCCAAGTTCAAACATAAACATATCATCATATGCCATCAATACGACATGATAATTCAACATAACAATCACCATATTTTCCCAACATATAGTCCATCAAATCAAGTTAATTTCTTTTCAAAAATACAAAAGTTTTACTCACCGAATTTTTTTCTAAATCAAAGCGACTTTTGCTGGAACTTGAAAACACTTTCGAAACACGCAAAAGTAGAACTTTTAGACCCTTGAACACTTGAAATAGGCTCGGCCAAGTGGTGTTTGGGCTCAAACTAGCCCTTATTGAGCTCAACCTTAGGATGTTTGGGCTCAGCCCTTATGTTTTTGGGTGGTGGAGTGTTGTATTTTGGAAGAGGAGATGTTGAATGGGTTGTAAAAGCGTTTTAGTGAACTTTAAAGAGATTTTTGCAAAAGGAAGTGAATTTTTTCTCAAATTAGAAGATATAAAGAGAAGCCATGAAAGTGTTTATCCAAGCTCTTAGGAATTTTAAAAGTAGAGAATGAGGTTGTAAAATGAGAAAAATGAAAGTTAGGGGGTATATATAGGTTTAGGAAATTATTAAAAATATACAGATGCTTATATTTAATTATATACATATGCATGCATGGCCATACCTCCTTCCCCCTTCAAAACCATGCACTACACCCCTCCCCCTTACTTTCCACTGTTCATGCCATGCCATGAGTACTTGGGTTGAAAAATGTGTGTTTTTATATGTATATACACACACACACTTTCCTTTATAAAATAATTTCTTTTATTCTTATATATTTATATGCTTAAGGAGGAAACATGTACATGCTTATGTACATGTACACAACATGTTTAAGATAGTTTGTAATGTGTGCATGTGTGTTTAACATAGTGTTATGACCTTTTGAATAACTTTTAACCAATGTAAAATCGATATTTCGGAAAATAATTTCTGGTCACATTTTCTATTTCTCTATGAACTATATATATTGGTAAACAAATTTTGAAAATGATTTTATCATCATTAATTATTATTTTAAAATAGTTTTATTTTTTAATAAAAATACATTTATTATTTATTTAAAATATAATTAAATATTCATTTAAATAGCGATTAAATTCTAGGTCATTACAATCACCCACCTTTTTTATCCTTAGAAGTCAAAACTAATACATCATGGTATACACATGCCGAATATTCAAGTGCCAGAAAGATGGATTGTTAGGGTGAAAGAAAAGAAAAGATAGAACAGAATCTCACACGTGATGAGTAATATATAATATAACAATGGTCTTTACAAAAAACTGAACTTTAATATACATATATAAAATTAGAGTACAACAATCCTATCATCAGTCTAGACAGTTATAACACCCTATCCTTACAACTGCTATTAAGTACAGACAAGAACAAACAGCGGAAGATAAATATACGGGAATACATCGAGAATCCAGCTCGTCTCCTAAAGCTCCAAAGTGTCCAACTAAATCTGGAAAATATGCTCGGACTGACCTGAGCATTATAAGAAACATAACGCCCGGACCAGTTTGGTAAAACCAATGCGAGAACACAATCAAATGGATTTTTAATGTTTTATAAAACTATTCAAAATAAAGATATCTTGTAAGACCACACCGTACATAAGCACGTACAGGTTTTTTCCTTACGATAACAAACCATTTTTATTATAAAATCCAGTGGCATTATAATAATGTCTAGAGTAAAATAAATATTAATCATAGCCGAAATTATTACATTAATTAAATTCCAGCATAATTGGTTTACGATTAAATCCTTAGGGCACGTATTGGAGATTGAATTTCCATCAATGATAAGGCTGCTGGGGTACCACCTGCCACAGTACACATCTAGAAAAATGTACCGAGGGCCACACATGGAACCCTGCCAACACAGAGCCATCCTGCCCTTTTAATATGATAAGCCAGATTGCATCATTCTTCGGGACCAAGGTTCCAAAACAATGTGAACCAGCCATGGCCCCACTTCTGCGTGCATACCAAATCCATAAATATGGATTCTAGATCACGGAATGACTGCTCCTAATGGCAGAGAACCACATTGCTCTGCTGCATATCCCATGTTTTAATCATTACCGAGTTGTAAGGCTTGTGAGGTCACGATTACCATTTTCCTCTCTTAGAAAATCCCACTTGAAATGCTAACACTACCCTCCAGGAAACAATGCAATGCCAGCATTCATCCATACAAGTTGTTCAGGATATGAACATACCGAAGGTGCTACTTCTACTACATCCATTTTGGAATCACCCTCAGGATTAGTAGCAAGTAGCCCTTGCACTTCAAAGAGCTCCGTCTTCGATTCCATCCACTTCAAGATGTCTTCAATATGATGCTTTAGTTGGTTCGAGGTGGTTTTTGGATAATTCATACTTATTCGATCCCGGTCTCTTCAAACGAACATTCGATAGTTTTCGGTAAACTCAACTTCGGTTCTTTCAGAAATAATCAGACAATACAGAAGAGTAGAGATCACATCATAATCGTTTAAGTGGATAGATTTCCTTATCTGTAACGACCCCACCGTGATGCCCAGATTAGCAAAGAACATTACAAGTAATATTGTCTACTAATCCGGAGAATACAGATTGTTAAGGGTGATCGAATGTGAATATATCTTTATACTAATACTGACACGTCATTTATCCTTTTCACTTAATATCTGAACTGAATTTGATGTGTACAATATTAATACAAAGTAATAGACAAACCGATTTCTCAAAATCAGAACAATATATCATATAAATAACAGTCACAGATCATAGTGGAATAAATCTCAACTTATACATATACAAATTATTTAGTTTACAAAATAAAATACTAAACTCGATTGTTATACAAATTTAACAATTCTCTAATCTCGATTATACATTTTATATACAAGGTCCAAATTCCTAAATGGGATAAACTAAAAGTCCAATGTTTATCTCCTTGCTAGCACAACCATTCAAAGGTCAACCTGTCCTGTAACTTTAAAAGTCTCGGTCTGACCCGAGCAAAATAACACCCGGGTCAGACTATCTCTAAATATCCAATAGGGTGAGAACGATATAACATAAGAATAAACAACATATAAGTAAATACAGATGTTCAGGATTGAATTCACAGAACAAAACACAATATCTCTAAGCACGCAAATATCGGTGATTAACTCAGTACAGGATTATAAGTTTACGTCACAAACACGAACTAGTCACTAAACATAAAATAAAAGAATTAACTTAACATCCATCACAAGACGCAATAACATATATTTATTTCACGAACACACGACACAAGAATATATGTTTATTTCACAAACACAAGACACAAGTATATATACTTATTTCACGAACACAGAATAGTCACAGAATCCAAATATCTAGAATCCAAGAGATCTTAATCTAAACCGATCGTAATGATCGTCCAAAACAATCACAATGATTGTACTCAAAACCCGTAGCAAATAAACAAACAAATTGGTATCACTCGAACCGATTCGATACCAGGGATCATACTCAGACCGGGAACACAGAATCACAGAATGATCTCAAGGATAGTCCATACCGATCAAGGTGATCGTAGAAACCATGACTCGATAATTCCACATTTATTTAATATTATTAATAATTATGTTTGAAAAGAAATCCAGGAATAAACTTCTTAAGGATCTAGCAGCCACTTGCCGCACACCAAAAGAGAGTAAACTCTAAAGTGCCAAATACTATCACCTTCAGTAATCACTAGAATTTAACCAATATATCCTATACCGTATGGTGAAATTCAAGTATTTACTAAAAGCTAGTAAATATCACTTATTATGGATACCACTGGAAAACCTAAACTACATTCTTTTAAGGATCTAGCAACCACTTGTTGCACACCAGAAGAGAATACAACTCTAAAGTGTTAAGTACTTTCCCAAATACGATCACAAGAATTTAACCAAGGCATCCCATACTACCCGGTGAAAATCGAGTATTCGTTAATAGACTAGTAAATTCTACTCAAACATTATATTCAATGATTTATACCATATTTGACGAAGCGTTATTCGAAAGCATTTAAACCAATCGATGACACTAAGTCGATTATCAGTACTCCTCAAATTATAGAATTAAGATTCTCAAAATATTTTTTTCTCTTTGATTTTATTGTCTAGAAACACTTGTTATGAATTTCCATAAGTTTATTTACTATTTTGATTAAAATAAATTTTCACTTATTTGATAAAATATTTTATAAACCCGAATTATTCCAAATTTACATTTATGTACACAATGTCTCAAATTTCTGTATGAAACATTTAGTTAATAACCCATATTTTAAAACCACTTTTATTATTCTTACAAATCCATTTTGATATATATATATATATATATATATATATATATATATATATATATATATATATTATTTAGAAATAAATTAGACTCGCCTTTTTAAAACCATATTTCCAAAACCACTTGTATATTCTATCACCTATTTTATAAAACCATAATCACTCATATCTTCAAATCCATAACTCTATATACTAGAAATAATTAATATATATATATAATTACTTATTAAAATCATTTACAAAAGAAATTTAAACTAATATAGAAACAAGTTTGAGATTTATAAATTTAAATAAATTCTCTTTCGTAAAATTACTTGAATATGAAACATATCCATTTATATATTTTCAACTCAAATTTAAAGCATTTAGATCTGCAGTTTCGACCCCATATATCCCATAATTTTTCAAATATCAAAACATGAAAGTTGTAGAAAAATGTCTATGCTTTTAAACAAGATAAAGATCATCTAATTTGGACTTACGGTTCAAAAGTTATTGTCAAAATATTTCTCAGGTTTTAAATTCACTGTCGCTGTCGTTTATTCTCAGGGCAGCGACAAAGAAATATGATTTCGACTACTTAAACATCAAAATTTTGCAAAACTCAAAACATGAAAGTTTTAGAACATAGTCTATGCTTTCCAGAACATCAAAAATTATCTAAATCTGACAAAAAATGAGAAGATATGTCTAATTTACTAACTGTTTAGTTTAGATAATGTAATTATAAAAGTGACAGAGTTTAGAGTTTGCATTAGAATTTCGATCAACCTATGCTCAAAATTTACAAATATGTTCAACATGAAAGTTGTCACACACAAAATAAGATTTCCGGAACATTAAGGTTCATTGAATTTCGATAAGAACTGAAAAAGATACGAGTAAAACAATTGTCAGGTTTTTACTTCATTATCGCTGTTGTTAATTCTCGGGATAGCGACACTAAAACATATTTTTGACCATGAAAACCATAAAATATTACAAAACACAAAAAATGAAAGTTGTAACAGATTATCTATGCTTTCCAAAAGATCAAGAATCTTCGAATTTTGATTAATAACAAAAAAGTTATGGCCATTTTAATTTCGGATTTTAACACAGCGAATACAAAAGACAGTGCGACACTATCTGATTCTAACTAAGTTTAGACCACATAAACTATAGAATTTCAATAAGTGGTTAAAATAGAACTTGTAGCTAACTGCATAACCTTTCTATGGAAAAAAATTGAGTCAATTTGGATTATTTTTCACCATGATATTGCTGTTTTACTGCAGCAATTTTTACACTAAATTTTTCAGCAACAACAAAACAACAATCGCCCTAGTTTTCGACCAAATTATAAACCATTCAATCAACAAATTAATTCATTCAATTCAAATAGAAAATAATGATTGTGGAGATAGTAGTATATGTGTTCAACCCACCTTTTACTCCAATTTGACAAAGATGCAATGCCTAGAACAACATATGTGCACTCCTCTTCTTCTACAACTCCTATGTTATACATGCCACAAGAATCACCCAAAAGCCCTCTCATCCAAAAATTTCAGAAATTAGAAATCAAATAAAACTGAAATTAAATGCTAGATTCGGATAGAGAAGAAGATTTGGAGACTTACCCATATCTTCTTTTATTTTCTTGATTTTTTTTTGATTTCTAGTGATTTTCCAAGGAGCTAGGTTTATGAGTTTCTTAGTTTTGAAAAACATAGTTTTTACTTTCTGCCCCAGTTAAAATGAACGTATCATTCATTCTCAAATACAAAGGAGAAAAGAATTCTCCTTTATTTTCACTAATGGGCTGAATTTTATTAAGCCCAAACCCAAGTTTTAATAAAAAGAATTAAAACTCTATCTCACCTCTTTACTTAGCCTAATAAAAGATTAGACCATTTTTTTCAATTAGTTTATCTTCTTTTCCTAATTAACCACTAAGTTAATAAATATTATTAACTACATTCAAATTAAAACACTAATTATCACTTATTATTTTATACCTTGTCTTAATTTTACTAAATATTGATACAACCAATAATTTAACAAAAACTCTATTTTTTTAATAAACAATTACTCATTTCCCTTTATTATTTAAAAATAATTCATTACTAACTCATATCAATTTATTATCAAATCAACAATTAAAATTCTCTGATTGGTTTAATACTATTTCAATAAAAATTGAAATTCACATATAAGAAATGATATCTCATTTCTTTTATTGGATTAAACCAATTATAAAAAAAATACTTATTATTATTTGTTTCCATTAAATCTCAAAATCTATGATTAATATTAATTAACCATAATCAATCATTAATTAATTATGTCACTAACAACAGGGTTGTTACATTATCATTTGTCCCGGGAGAACAAAACCAGATTTATACGCACAATACAACATCATCGAAGATGGCTGTGCCATATAACCCCTGTGTTTCTCCTAAATATTTCCAAAGTAAGATTTTAGCCAAGATTTGATAGTCGGTTATTTAACTATCAAATAAAACAAACAATTAAACATAGATTTAATTCTATATGGGATCCATTAAGTCCTCTATTAATTAATATTTCCATTAATTAAAATCTCTTTTCAAATATTTGATTCAAAATACCTTCACAAAAGATATATTCCCAAACCCCTTATACTCTTTTCAATACTTGTAAAACATTTATATACTTATCTCACAGCTATAAGTATATTCCAAACCATTATATTTTCAATTCTTAGAAAATATTCGTATACTTATCTCAATGGTATAAGTATATTAACAAAACTCGAGTGAGATTTCCTCTTTTCCAAAATCATATTTAAATGGGCTAAAAAAAATATTATTTAAAATATTTATTACTATAAACCAAACCAATATCCTTTAGTGTAAAGTACGGAAAGAATGTTTCCATACCATTATCGAAATCAATATCATTCTTCTTTATAAAATCCTTTTTTTATCAGCCCGTTTCATACTTCAAATCCCTTTATAAATCTCAAAATTAATTTATAAAACTTATTGACAAATCTCTAAAATTATTTATAACTTCTTATAGACTCCTTTCCCAGATATCGCTTAAAATCTCCTTACAAAATAACAGTTGTAGATCTCCATAAATAAATCCTTTTTACTAAGTATACTCTTTTTTATAAAACAATTCATTATTGATAAACATCTTTATTAAAATAATTAAATAACTTTAATCTCTTTATTAAAATAATTAAATAACTTACTTTAAAACATCATTTATAAAACATTTAACATCAAATTGTTATACCATTAAAGTTATTTAAATCCATAACTTTGCAAATTCAGAAAGAGGCTTAGCGACCATAATTGTACTAAATCAAGTTACCATTTAATTAAATTTGACTTTCTAAGTCATAATACTGGTATTTACATAAGCCAACATATATATAAATAAAAATCAATTAGAAATCACTAGCTAATCTATCACTTATCCAATATTAATTTACTGACATAAAATTTGATATCCAAATCAATATAATAGTAGAACGGGGATTTATTCTGCTAAATGGATGCCCAAATAATCTACTTAATTTAGTTATAGTAGAATGGGAATTTATTATGCTAAACAGATGTCATCAATAAAGTATTCATATTTGTTTGGCTACTTAATGACATAGACAAAGAGAATCCCTTGTTTTAAACCCATTTACTTATAAAAGAAAGCTGCTTTTAAATAAAACTGATCCTTGGAAATAAAGTAATAAAAATTAAAACCTTTATTTAATCAATTTAAGATAAGTTTAAACCTTGATTTAATAATACTAAAATCTTAATTAAATCTTAATCGATTAACAATTAATTAATAATTAACTTGCCTGATTAATAATTAATTAATAATTAAACCTTACTTAATTAATATTAATTAAAACTTACTTAAATCATAATTAATAAAATAATTACCCTTTACTTAATTAATAATTAGCTAATCTTTACTTGATTAACTAATTATAATTTTCTCACTTAATTAATAATTAAGTACTAATTACTTTTACTTAATTAGTGATTAAGTACTAATTATCTTTACTTAATTAGTTAATTAAATAATCATTAAACCTTCACTTAATTAATAAGTACTGATTACCTTTTAATACTTATAATATGTTTTGGAAAACTTTTCAAGAATACTTAAAAGGAAACACTTTGCAGGAATTGTGGCTCCATGCGACGTCCGCTTTCAGATCACTCTTCTCCCCCTGCGTTACCTTGGTATACAGCTTTACCGGGGTAAAAACTGAACGTCCTTTTTGACCCCTTAACCGACAAAGCTAAGGGATGTATCCATCGATGGAACTCGGTGTACCTATCCCAAGCGGGGCGCTTGGTTTTGATCAAATCTGTCCTCGATTCTCTTCGATCCTATATCTTCGCTGCTATGACTCCTACCGCCTCCTTCTTTCATTCTTATCAGTCTTTAGCTTCCTCATTTTTTTGGGGAAGCAAAGACAACAAAAGGAAACACCACTGGGTGTCTTGGAAACTACCTGCCATCCCAAGCGCGAGGGAGGCCTCGGTCTTTGCAAACCTCAGGATGTTTGCACGGCTTACGCCTGCAAGCTTTGGATTCGTTTCTGTCAAAACAACAGTCTTTGGGCCTCCTTCCTTCAAGCCAAATACAGAAGTCTTCTTCCCTATAACTTCACTGGCACTCCTTGTTTTTCCAGTGAGACATGGAAGAGGATGCAAGCAGTCAAACCTTTTACCGACTCTCATGGGTTAGGCCTTTCTTGGAAAGGCAAACCCTTCTCGCTCAGGGCAACAGGAACTCTACCAGGTATCCCTATCCCAGAAACCCTATTTTCCAATTCATTTGGAATTGCAGAATTTTTCCTAAGGTCTCCCTTCTCATGTGGAAAATCCTCCACAACGCATTACCGTTGGACGGTAATATCAAGCGTCTTGGCATTCCTATTGCTTCTCGGTACCATTGCTGTGCTCTGGGGCATGAATCTGAAGAATCTCTGCATCACTTGTTCTTCACGAGCGACTCGGCCTTGGTTGTTTGGTCCCACTTCGGGATCTTGATCGATCATTCACCCCTACCCACTAACCTACTTACCACACATCAGCTATGTGAAAGTGTACGTGCAGTACTAAGGATCGTGTAATATGATATATAAATGCGGAAACTGATAATAGCAGTAAAATAAAAATTAAAGTAAGCACACCAAGAATTTTTATACTGGTTCGAACTTCCCGTTCTACGTCCAGTCCCAGAATACCCTCTGGATTTAAACTAAACCCCTCACTTAACCCGGAGGAATAGGTATATGACACCTGAGCAGCCGAACATGAATTTTTCCGCCTCAACGGTCGAAGAGGACTTCAACTTAATACAAATAATTTGTTGACGAATGTGTTCTGAATAACACGGATTGTCTTTTTATAGTACAATTCTCCTATAATCAAATCCTCAAGAGTATATAGTGTGTGTGAAGATTAGAAGGAGGATAATCGCGTAGAATCGAAGTATATGAATTAATTCAGTGATTCTAGCGATATTGAATGAGAATGAATGCTTTTTATTTGCAGAGAATAATAGAGAATAGATTTCAGAATTATAAACAAGAATTGGTTATTGTAGAAGCGAATTGAACATGTTTATATAGTTGTAGAATAGTTACAATCTTTTATGAAGAGTTTCAATCAAAAGTTGTGTTCGTATCTCTTGGATTGAAGGAGATTCCTCTTCACGAACGATCGCAACTCTTCAGAAAACTAGCCGTTATTCTCAGGTCGGTTGGCCGAGAAAACTGGCCGGTCAGCTGAGTTTCAAAAACGTACACAGAACAGTGCATATCTGTGCATTGACACAGAGTCGGTCGACCGAAGTTCCTGGTCGGTTGACCGACCTGCTGTCAATTGCATAGTGCACACTTTTTCATGTATAAATTAATGTATAATAATTTGTGTGTGTGCGTGACTACTTGAGGAATGATTTTAACAATATTCTAAGACTTAATACAATAAAATATTCATACTAATCTCTAGATTGTAGTCTTGTCTCCTTTGTAGTACACAATATATGCTTATTCTCTTTTTGTCGCTTTCGTATAGTATTCTCGTCGTATGATCTCTGAAGCTTGTGTCATGAATCAAAACACATGAATCAACATTCTCCCCCTTTTTGATTGATGACAATACTTATGTGACGAAGTAGTATATACATATATATTATAACTCTCCCCCTGAATATATGGCGATTTTTCTGCAAAAAATTTGTTTCATACAATGCCTTAAAATTTTCGGGACATACTAGATGATATGAACCGCCTCTAGGAACAATAGATTTCATCATGAAATGATGAAAAAGTCGAGCTTTAGGTCGAAGTGATGATGTTTGTCTAAAATCTGTAGCATCATCTTCAAAAAATAAATGGTTTATCCTGTCACGACTTGATATATTACAATCTACATCGTGTAATGAAATTTAACTCGGTCGAGCATTCAAAATGTCGTTAATTCGAGCAATGGAAAGGAAAATTGAAGTGCCACAAACCGATGTCCAAACACAATTGTCAGTGTTTCTCGGTGGATTGACAAGGTTAAGGTTTGCTAGAAATAACTTGACCATAATATGATTGATTTTCAAATTATTTTTCCTATGGTCAAGGAATGTATCAAGTCCACTCTCAATAGCGGCATTTTCAATACCATAGGGAGCGAAATCAGGGTAACGTACAAATGATTCTTCAAAGATCTTGGCATCTTGAAGTTGTATCCATCTTTGAAGTGATGCATCATTGATAATCCATGAGGCGATTTGAGTATCTACTGGAGTTGATGAAGATGAAGCACCGGTAGTCTTTGTTCTCTTCTTAGGAGCCATTGTTTTTTAGGAAAAGATAAAAATTTGAGAAAATTTTAATGGGGGCTAGGGTAAAAACCGAAATTGGGAAAGTAAAAGTGAAGAGGTAGGTGAAAAAATTGAAGAGATGGGTTATAAATTTGAAGTGAAAAGCAGCAGGAAATATCGTTCGTTCGACCGAATATACTGGGTCGGCTGACCGATTGGGTTTCCTGAGTAATATCAAACTTTCGGGATGGGTTCGGCTGACCGACTCAGGGCTTCGGTCGACCGATCCTGTCAAAAATGCACAGTTTTGCTATTTTTCTTAAAAAATTTATATAAATATAAATTTTATTATTGTTGCACTATATTAATACAACTTATTGAAAACAAGCAACATATAAATATATATAAAAAGTGTTTAGCCACCGTTCTTAAAATCGACGTTCCCAAGAGTTTGGAGACGGAACATCTTCTATAGGTGACCATTTTGGAGCTATTGGAGATTGAGCCGGATTTGAAGAGGATGAAGGTCTATAAGCGGGTTCAGTAATGTCATCCTTCTTTGATGAACAAACTTTCATAGCCATCCGTTCTAGAAAGCTCAAACGTCATGACGTAATCTTCTGCTCAGAGTATAACTCCTTTTGTAGATCCAATTGTTGCTGTTGATAGTGGTGTATCTCATCTATTTTCTGTTTAGTTGAAGGAGATATGACCATAGCATTCTTGCCTTTCTTCTTTTCCGGTGTATAACCGGTATGAGTGTTCTCCCATGGTTTCCAGCCATGTCGGGGGTCTTTATCCGGAGAAGGAGAGAATTTAAGGACACGATTAGGTAAGGGAAAAATAGGATAGGGTTCATTTTCAGGAATATGATCGGAATCATCGATCGGAGATGTATACGATAGACGAGAGTTTTCGGAATTGTAAATATCATTGTTTGAAGACATTTTCAAGTTTTGATTTTAAACTTTTCTTAGAATATGTTTTTAAAACAAAACATAGAATATAAGCATTTGTTTGCTAAAAGATGAGTGGATAGGAGCTAGTTTTAATTATAATCACAGAAGTTTAACAACAAAGCCGTTTGTAAATGGGTAATTATATAAATATAGAACTAAAAATAGCTTTAGACTGAAATAAGAAACACCCATAGCTCAAGTGGCTATAACACAACATTTAGCAAGCAAGTCAGAGGTTATGAGTTCGAGTCACACCTTGGTCAGAAATAAAACAATTTTTGTTTTTCAATATATTTTTATTTATAAATCTTTTATAGACATTATTCCTATGTCTCGTCTAAGTTTTATAAAAATATTTTCATTTAATGGTTTAGTAAAAATGTCAGCAATTTGATTTTCAGTATTAATAAATTCTAAATTTATCAATCCTTTTTCCAAACAATCACGAAGAAAGTGATGAGGAATATCGATGTGTTTTGTTCGTGAGTGGTTGACCGGATTTTTAGAATGATTTATTGCACTAGTATTATCACAATAAATTATAGATTTTTCAAGGTGACAATTAAAATCCTGAAGTGTTTGTTGCATGTAAATGACTTGTGCACATGCCAAAGCAGCAGATATATATTCTGCTTCACATGTCGATAAAGAAACGCAGTTTTGTTTCTTACTGAACCAAGAGACTAAGGAACATCCAATGAAATGACACGTTCCGCTCGTACTTTTTCGATCCGTCCGACTTCCTCCAAAATCAGCGTCGCTATAGGAGACTAATTCGAAAGGACATTCTTTTGGATAAAATAGTCCGAAATATTTGGTTTTAGTTAGATAACGAATAATGCGTTTAACTACTCGCATATGTGACTCTTTGGGATTTTCTTGAAATCGAGCACATAAACAAACACTCATCATTATATCAGGTCGACTCGCTGTTAAATATAACAAAGATCCAATCATACTACGATACAGTTTTTGATCAACACTTTTTCCTTCCTCGTCTCTATCGAGATGAGTAGTTGTGCTCATTGGAGTTGGTTTGGCAGAAGTGTTTTCCAGACCAAATCGTTTAATTAAATTATAACAATATTTTTCTTGATTAATAAAAATTCCATTTTCAACTTGTTTAATTTGTAATCCAAGAAAATATGACAATTCTCCCATATGAGACATTTCAAATTCATTTGTCAATATAGTCGAAAATTCCTGACATAACTTTTCATTTGTGGAGCCAAAAATAATATCATCAACATATATTTGAATTATTAAAATATCTTTCTTAGTTTTCTTAATAAAAAGTGTTTGATCGACTTTACCTATTTCAAAACCAGATTATAATAAATAGCTTTTAAGACGATCATACCAAGCACGTGGTGCTTGTTTTAAACCGTATAGGGCCTTTTTGAGTTTATAAACATGATATGGATATTTTTCATGATTGAAAAGCGGTGGTTGTTCAACAAAAAAATTTTCTTTTATATAACCATTTAAAAAAGCACTTTTAACATCCATTTGATAAAGTATAAAATTATGAAAACACGCGAAAGCCAATAAGATTCGTATTGCTTCAAGTCGGACGACTGGAGCAAACGTTTCTTCGTAATCAATTCCCTCTTCTTGATTATATCCTTATGCAACTAATCTAGCTTTATTCCTAGTTATATTTCCTAGTTCATCTGCTTTATTTTTGAAAACCCATTTAGTACCAATGACTGATTGATCACTAGGTCTAGGAACGAGTTCCCAAACTTCGTTTCGTTTGAATTGATTTAGTTCTTCTTGCATGGCAAGAATCCAGTAGTCATCAGTTGATGCTTCTTTTATATTTTTAGGTTCTATATTAGAGAGAAAAGCTACATGTCCAACTTGATTTAATTGATGTCTGGTTTTAACATTCGTATTAACTTCTTCGATTATATTTTGCACAGGATGATCTCGTAAAATTCTAGGTGGAGATTTTATTATATTAGGAGTAATATTCTTATTTTCAGTAATATCATAATCATTATCAAAATTTTCATTAGTATTACTATTTTCATTCTGAGTAGTTTCATCATCAGAATCAATAGTAATATTTGGATTTATATTTTTAAAATTTTCGTCAAATGAAACATGTAACTTTCTTCAATAATTTGAGTTCTTTATTATAAATTCGATAAGCCTTGCTTCGTTCCGAATATCCAACGAATATTCCTTCATCGGATTTTGGATCGAATTTGCCTAGCTGATCTTTAGTATTCAAAATAAAACATTTAGAACCAAAAAATTTAAGATATGAAATATTTGGTTTTCTTCCATTTAGAAGTTCATATGGAGTATTCTTAGTTAACGGTCGAATAGAAACACGATTTAACACATAATAAGCAGTAGCTACAGCTTCTGCCCAAAAGTGTTTCGATAAAGTGGTTCCATTTAATAAAGTTCTTGCACATTCTTGTAACATTCTATTTTTCCTCTCTACAACTCCATTTTGTTGTGGTGTTCTAGGAAACGAAAAATTATGGTTAATACCTTTCTTGTTACAAAATTGTTCAAAAGCTTCATTTTCAAATTCTCCTCCATGATCACTTCTGATATTTTTAATTTTCAAACTTTTAATATTTCGAATTCTTTTAACAAAAACTTTAAAATTATCGAAAGTATCACTTTTATTTTTCAAAAAGAAATTCCAAGTGTATCTAGAAAAATCATCTACGATAACAAACACATAACTATTATGATTAATAGACTGAACTTGAGTTGGACCAAAAAGATCCATGTGTAAAAGTTCAAGTGGTTGTTCTGTAGATATTACCTTTTTAGATTTAAAAGAAGATTTTGTTAATTTTCCTAATTTACATGCATCACAAAATATATTAGTTTTGAATTTTATATTGGGTAATCCTTTAACTAATTTATTTTTAGCTAATTTGTTGATGGTATTAAAATTAACATGACAAAATCTTTTGTGCCAAAGACAATCTGTGAACTGAGTGTGACTCCTTGATACTCCCCAATCGTCATTCGACAAGCCCTGATTTTCTTTCATCAATTGCCTGACCATGACTGTCAGGTCTGGTGTCTGTATGGAAGGTGGAAGGTTAGAGTCCGTTCTACGTGACTGTCCATGTTGATGCCTCCTCTCCTGGCGATCTGCCAATCGTGCGTCTTGAGGTTCGACATCACTAGCGTTTTAATGGTCTGGGCCTCCAGCCTCCATCTGTACTCCAGTTCCTAAGTTTCCAGCTCTGACTTGGTCACGGTTTCCAGTTGAACAGCAACACCCGTCCGCGCAGCTTCAGTCTTACAGCGTCTGCGCCTGGGAGGTTCAACAGAAGAAGTTGAGCTGTCGGATGAGGAATAGGGAGCGGGATTTCCCCCAGCATTCTGTTGCTGCTGTTGAGTGAGTTGTGCCATCAGGTTGGCGTTAGCTTGCATCTGCTCTCCTAGTTGTCTCCTACTTTCCCTGAGTTCTCTCATCAAGTCGTTGTACTCTATTCTGGTGACAACTGGAGTTTGGTCCTGGGTGGCAATTCCTACACCCGGAATCGCTGGTTGATTGCTAGGTCCTGCTTGTTGTACGCTAGCAGTTTCATGGGCATCCGCATTATGAGAAGCTGACCTGGTACGTGGTCTCGCCATTGTAGAGTTATTGGTTGGAACTCTGAGTAGAATCAACAGATGTCCTATCAATGAGTCGGATCTTCTTTGGGGGATTTGTTCAATCCAGTAGCTTCAAAGCAGATCCTTGAGGTCTGAGAATTCAACTCTCAATGAAAGCACCAAAGTGTTAGCACCAAAAATGGTCACTAACCTCGTAGAGAAAGATTGTGTAGAGATGTAAGTGATGAATATCAGTTAAACAAAGAAGAAAATGCTAATTTAAATGCAGAAAGTAAGAACACCAGATTTATAGTGGTTCAGCGTAATTGCCTACGTCCACTTTGAGGTTAAACTTTATTGATCTTCTTAATGATTGATTACAAATACAATTCGTAGATCAAATGCTTGAATGAAGTTGTTAAGTGAAGAAGATGAGTCTGAAAAATGGCAGAGTCTCCCCAGTGTTCTCCCAAAAAGGTCCCTTTTCACTATGACCCTGCCCCTCTATTTATAGACAAAGATGGGCTGGACTTCCCAGGTGGGCTCGGTAGCCGAACACTCTAGCCCAAGTATAGTGGTCGCTGTATGCCGAACCAAGTAGGCCGAACACAATGATGCCGAACCACCCTTTCTATGCCGAACGGTATGTTTGATGTGTGGGAAGTGTGGAATGGTTGTTAGTCGAAGCCGAACGTGTCTCTGTCCGAACGAAGCGCTTGACCGAACAATGCTCTCTGGCCGAACGATGCATTCTGGCCGAACGATCCCTTTGGCCGAACGATCCTCCTTGGCCTAACGTGCCTTCTAGCCGAACAATGCTTTCTGGCCGAACGATCCCTTTGGCCGAACGATACTGCCATGTCGAGTAGTCATATACGCCGAACGCCTTCTAATGCCGAGTACTCCTGGATGCCGAGTGCTACGCCGAGTACTCCTAGATGCCGAGTGCTACGCCGAGTACTCCTAGATGCCGAGTGCTTCTGGATGCCGAGTGCTACTAGATGCCGAGTACTCCTGTTGCCGAGTTCCACTGGATGTCGAGTACTACTTGATGCCGAGTACTCCTGTTGCCGAGTTCCACTGCATGCCGAGTACTACTTGATGCCGAGTACTACTTGATGCCGAGTACTCCTGTTGCCGAGTTCCACTGGATGCCGAGTACTACTTGATGCCGAGTACTCCTGTTGCCGAGTTCCACTGAATGCCGAGTACTACTTGATGCCGAGTACTCCTGTTGCCGAGTTCCACTAGATGCCGAGTACTACATGTGCCGAGTTCTCGTAGTATGCCGAGCACTAGTTGCCTGGTCAAATCTCCAGGAAACAGGTTAAAATCCCAATATACATCCAGTCGCAGTAGTCTCTTCGTTATGAAATATCCATTGCAAGGACTATTTGCTACTAATCCTAGGGATTTCCCGGCAGGATGTGGTAGGAATGTATCTTCGGTTTGTCCTGTTCCTGGACAACTTGTATGGACGAGTGTCTGACATTGCATTTCTAAGATTACGTACATTGGTTTTTACAAATGTACATCAGTGGTGGCGGAGAAGGCAACTTCTCTTAGCTTAACACCCTCCTTGAGACATACGAGCTCAAGGGTTGTATTATTTGTGGAAGGTAATTAGTAGTCAACGGAAATGGCAATGTGGCATTCAAAGTGATGTGATATGTGAAAGGTAATCGTTACCTCAGGCCTCAACTAGAAATGACCGAAACATGGTTAGATGAGGCAAGGCTAAGTAGGTCATTCCCAATTAGGATATGATCATCCCCTTCTAGATATATTTCTTCCCGCTATGACGTTCGAGATGTAATTAATGTGGTTTGTATGCTATGAGGGCCCTCAGAAAGGTCGGTAACGACCGAGGGATGCTATATTCGGTACTACCTAGTTATAGAGGTAGGCCGGTTTTGAGTTGGTAGAGGATCCTTTGTGATGGTCCTCGGTACATTCCTCTAGAGATGTACTGCCAGAAGGTAGTCCCTTCACCTGGTCATTTGTATGGAAATCCAAACTCCGCTACGTTCCTGCCATTTTGATTGTATTACCCACTTTGGGCTATATGCTGGAATTTAATCAATGTAACAATTTCGGCTATGATTAATATTATTTGTATACTAGACACTAGAATAATATGACATGATTTGATATGAAAGGTTTTGGTTATCGTAAGGTAAAAACATGTCCGTGTTTATGTGTGGGCGTGTCTTACGAGATACCTTTCTTTTGATACAAGAACGCTTTGATAAGTTTAATAAATTTAGTTGAGTGTGATTCTCACACTGGTTTATCAGACTGATCCGGAAGTTCTTCCCTTTCAATGCTCGAGTCAGACCGAGTATATTTACAGGTTCAGATTGGTGCTTTTGAAGCTTCAACAGGAGAGCTGGAGATCTTCATGTCATATACATGTATCTGTTTATTTTCCGCTGCATTGTTATTGTTTATATTATCAGCAATTATAAGGATAGGTTATTATAACTGTTCAGGCTGATGATTATTGATTGATTGTGAACTCTGATGGGTGTATGTATATGATATTATAGTTTCTGTTTTGTAAAGATCATTGATATGATATTTTATGTTTTCCGCTGCGATGTGAGATTCTGTATTGTTCTGTTTGGTTCTCTCTTATCTCTTTCTTCTCTTCTCTTCTTCTCTCTTCTTTTCTTTCTCATGACTTTCCATCAGTCTATGCTTTTTGGGTCAGACATGTGTGGTTTATTATCGATTCAAGGGGTACAGATTTGTGGGTCGTCACACAAAACATAAATATGGCATCCAGTGACAGTCCTTCCCAAACTCCTATTGGGGAGATTCATACAACATCCTCTACAAACAATTATTATGTGCAGACTTTCGACTCGCACAACCTACCAATTCCTTGGCCTAGGATATGTTGGGGTTTGTTATAAACCCTTATCTTGTATGATTTTTCAAAATATTATTTAGATGAAATAATATTAACCTTGTGTACTACTCTTAAGTCCACACCTTATAGAAAGAATATAACTTAACTTCACTCATTATTAATTGTGTTTTGTCCAACAAAGTTCGATTACTCCTTATCAATACATCATTATGTATTATAGGGAGGAGTGACCTTTAGGATTGAATCTTTATTCATTTTTAGGTACATTCGGAATTTCTTCCAGTATACTCACCCATTCGATCAAATTGAATCAAATCTATCATATGTTACAATATTTACTTTTGTTGTATATTCTATAGGCTTACAGTAGACTTATACATGCATATCAAATACATCTATCCATGTTTGTGATAACTCATCGGAGAATATAGTGAAGTACGTGGAACCGTTTTGGTATTAATAGACTTGCGTTTGTATACATCTACATGTATCAATCCAACGAGCTCATTAACTCTTGTGATGCTCCCACTAAATGGGTGCATTGCCTTTAATTGTTTGAGATATAATTAACCAATATCATATGATTTAAACTCTTATAACAAAATTATTTCTCAAATCTACGGCTTAGTCTATATTTCCAAAACAATTATAAATAGTTTTAGATACTTCAGTATTTTCAATGCATCACTTTTGTTGTGAAAACAAATGCCACATTATAGTTTTATTTCATAACGAATATTCATATTGAAATATAACCATGTCTATTTTTTAGTTGATACGCTAAAAAATAGTCATTATTTTATAAATAATGTTCGGTATGTTTTACGAAATCAATTTTTTCAATTTGATGCAATCAATAAGTGCAACATGGCATGCTCCCACTATTTCCGCCATTACTACAATAGCGTACTAAATTCGAAGGTCCATCATTTACTTAATATAGATTATTTATTTCATATACTGCAACTAGTTTACAACGGAGAGTTCCTTGATCAAATATCTTGAACTCGGAGAAATAAATCTCATAGAAAACAATTTTATATATGAAAATGCATTTCGGAATAGAAATCATATTTCTCATTCCAATGTTAAGTATCAATTATTATTACAATTCTTGTTTCTAATGTTTCTTTATGAAGCAAAAGTGACTATTCACTCTTTTCATTCCAACTGCACCTTAAATCACATCTACTCTTGTACACTCATTCTTTCTAGATGGTCGTACAAAAGAATACCCTTGCTGCAACATCATAACAAACTCTTTACAAAAGCACACCGATCATACTTAACATTTAAGGACATCAGATATGTTGCACTTTATGTAAACTGATCAAACTAATATTTCAGAGATCGAGTTCTTGGATTTATATTATAGTTTTGGTCTTGTGTTATATTTAAGACAATGTGATCCTTTTGTAATCAATCAAATTGAAATCTCGATCTCATAGTACTGTTTATTAGCTTATTTCAAATGAACTAATTTCATCGAAATATTGTACATCACGAACTATGACCATCCCCCCATATAATACTTATATGCGGTAGTATATGGATCAAATATCCATAGCCTTATATTGCTTTTAGAGTTCGAAACTCATCGAATGTTATACACGGTCTCGACCAAATAAACACGTAAGCGACCAAATTACAAATGTATTAAGTAGTTGTAAAATTAGGTACTTGCATAGGTATAGAAAACATTAGCATGCAAGAAGTATTTAATAGTAACTGTATATATATATATTATATTTCTATTTGTCAACCTTCAATTCAATTCATTTGTATGTATTAATTAACAAACATTTTATCAATCGTATTAAATGCACAAATTTATCAGTGTAGATTATTATAACATAATATAGCATATGTTCTTACAATATTAGAAAGGTTAAACATTATGATTTCATTTTTCTAATAAGGCTCCCCTAGTCTTTTATATTTTGCCAAACCCTAAGTCAAAATATAGAAGTCTTTTGACTTCACTAGCAGATGTTAGGACTCATTTGTCTTGGAATTCTAACCTTTAGTCTGCTCAACAAGCCATAGCTCCACGGATGACGGATAACTCCTTATCGGTTGTATCATATACAACTCCTAACCCTTTGTTACCTTCTCCTAACTCCGCTTTGACCTTGAGTCTGCTCAACAAATCGAAAAGAAATTATTCACTCGTACCTACCATATCACGACGGCCTAAGTATAATATATGTACCTTGAGTCTGCTCAATATATATTTATAGTTATCTTACCTAGTCTATTCAATATATTAATAATACTACACATAACATCCCCAGCTTGAGTCTGCTCAACAGCTAAGGAGTATGCAAGTAATATAAATATATATATGGCAGAGGACAACATTATATTAAAGATTCATAATCTTCAGTATAATATATTAAGTGATATTGACTTATGGAATAATGTATTTCTCATGAAATACTCATGTGATTCAAGTGTCGCACACATCAGAAATCACGGTATACATATATTTACGTATGTATTTATTCCTTAAGTCTATTTTGGGTTTTTTTAATGTTCCACCTTTAGTTTATACATTCATATTATATAAGTTTTATTATTATATAACTTTTATATTTCATACTATCTATATAATATTCTTATGTATAATATTATATTAAATAAATCTTATTTAATTAATTTTTAATTAATTATCATTTTAATTAATTAACATTTAATTAATTTTATGTTATTTTAATATAACATTTATATTAAATATTTATTACATATTATAACCTTTATAGTATTACACATATCTTTTTTTGAATATTAATATTACACATATATCTTATATATGGCATATTCATTTAATTAATTAACCTTTAAATTTATTTGATTGATTAACGCTTAATTTACTTATTTAATTAATTAACCTTTAATTAATTTATTTAATCAAACAATTTTAATTAAATTATATTAATTTAAAAATTCAATTGATATACATACATGTATACTTATGTTATCTTAAACATTTTAAAACAACATAACATATATCATAATATATAATATATGTGTACATTTATTAATTAATTAACTCATTTAATTAATTTATTTTATTAATCTTATAAATAATTTTAAAGTTTGAAATTAATATTTATTTTCAAACATTTGGAATTTTTTTTTATTTTATAACTTTTATAATATTTGTATATCTTATTTTAAATTTTACTATTAAATTTAAAATCTTATATTTTAATTTTCAAACAATTTTGAAAATTGGCTCAAGGTCCAATTCAAATTTGGGCATTTTCTATTAAGGACAACTTTTGGGCTGTGAGCTTAATAGTTAACCCTAACCTAACTAATTTAGACAGCATAAGTTATTGGGCTCTGATACCATTATTGGAATTGGGCCAGCCCGCAGTCGAAGATAGGTGTGAAATTCAAAAAATTCTATTATTGGGTCTATATTGGGCCTATAAAGTCTTATTTATTTAGAGCATTTCTAAATTTAATTTAAATAAAATCTCTTATTTCATTTAAATTTATAAATTATAAATTGAATTTTACTTAATTTATATTTTAAATTAAGCATAATGCTACATATATGTATCATATACGTATGTGTATGTATGTGCATGTGTAAGATAACAATTCATGCAACGTATAGCATGCTCATATATAAATGTTGGGATTTGCATTGCAACGGACATGCTAGCTCATCTTGTATGTATTATATGTTGTCCAATTATATGTATGTATATATGTTCACACACATACATACAAAACTTGTTATTTCAAAATGAGTATTAAAACAATATAAATATATGCATATATATATATAATATGTATTACATAAATGTGAAATATATATATATATATATTTGTATATATTAAATTAGATAATGATTTGATGAATGGTTATATATTAAGATATATGTATATATATAAATTATGCAAAGTTGTTTTTTATACATTTATGTTTTACAATAATAAACTTAATATATATATATATATATATGTATTTATTTATAATTATATTTGTAATAACTAAAAATATTTATAAATGTATGTATTTAAATATATATAGTTATATTATATAATTATATCAATTATAAAATAACTTAAAATTTCAAATATATAACATTTTAGATCCAATAAATAGCATAAAAATATTTTATTATATTTTTATATTATTAAATCTTTTATATATAAATTTATTAGTCGGAAAACATTAAAATAATATTAAAATTAATTTTCTAACATATTTTTCAAATTTTGAATTTTCCTAAATTCGAATATGATATTATAAGGCCATGAATTTTTTTCCATAATTTTCTGTTTCGAAATTATATTTGTTGTTATTTAATTAATTTCGACCGTTATTATAATGATTTTTTTTAAATAAATAACTTAAATATTAATTTCTAAAATTTTATCCGAAAGTTAATATGATGATGGAAATTTTCTATAAAAGTTAAAATATAATTTGAATTATACATTATTTTATATTAATAATATAAACTTTATTTTTATTTAAATAATATTAAAAATAGTAAATAATTACAAAAAAATATTTTATTGTTTCGTAAAATTATATTTAGCATAAATTTGATATATAAAATATAAGATTAATTTTTAACATGATATGATGATACAATGAATTGTGAGTTATTTAAATTTATGTAATATGACTTTTTAAAATAAGTTAATATATATATATATATATTAAAATAAATAATTTCGGCCGTGTATACATCTGATCTAAATAAAAAATTGTTTTTATACATACATACATACATACACATAATCATCCTATATGTGGCAACATTCATACATATAGGAATCTCACCTAACTAACAATATAAATATGATATATATTACACAAGCAATGGAATATTATACGCGAATTATAAGTTATATGATATCAGAAAACATACCAAAATTATGCTTTGAAGTACACCTTGCTATGATGAATATCCCTCCTTAGAACTCTTCTCATTTCGACAGACTAGTAATCTTTGAATTGTAGACCGTTGACTATCCAATAGTTGTTGATTTGAAATTAATTTGAGATGAGCTTTGATGGAGCTTCGTGTAGATGGGATCGACCAGCAAAAAGATGGAAATGTGGCCAAAAGTCCCAAATGTATTAGGGTTATGAGTTCCTTTATAGTGAAATGAATAGAGAGAAAAGTGGATCAAATCTCTTACGTACCCATTCTCCCTAAATCTGAGTCCTCCGTCTAAAATACCCCTAGCCCATTTTTAGCCCCAAACATCTTTTTAGTTGAAATTTCCAACCCCTTTCATGGGCTTTAAACTCATTTTAAGCCCAAATAAATATTATTAATTAAATCTACTTTAATTGCTTATCGATATCACATATCGATCGATATATATTTATAACTATTATAAATATACAATAATATATTATTCCCCAAATCATATTCAAAATTTTATAATTAATATTTCATAAGTATTTTTGAGAAAGACGGATGTGTAGTGATATACTACACAGCCGATTAATAATATTAGGATAATAGGTAATAAGGTCCGGTTGACAAGCCCAACCGGTAGCCCAAAAAATAGGCTTAACTAGACAGCATAATAATGTACATAAGAGAACGGATTACAGGATAAAACACTAACACCAGATTCGATGTTTCAACTGACAAAATGAGACTAATCTAATACGATTTGGAGCTGCTACCGAGGGTTGGCACTAGTGCTGGCCATGGATTCCGCAGAGTTAGCAGGGGCGGTCCTCAGTCGAAATCTGAATGGGGCAGAGTTGGTACCTGTCCAGTAATTGAAAAGATGTGAGATTCGACTACAAATGCCCGCAAAAGAAGATCTTGGTTTGTTGAAGACGTGGGCATTTCTTTCTTTCCAGATGCACCAACAATAGATGGTGATAAAGATGTCGAGTTTGTGATTTCCGTGATCTTGCTGCCAGTACTCAAAAAATGAAGCGAACTCCGGTATGTAACCAAGGAGATGCGCGCTGGCAGGGGCCCAAATTGCGAAAGAGAAATCGCAATCTATGAAAAGGTGTGTGATGGTTTCGACGTGAGAGGAGCATAGTACGCAGAGTGGATCTGTGGGGATGTTTAAGCGAATAAGTCTATCCTTGGTGTTAATGCAGTTGTGAATGAGGCACCATTGGAAGAAGAGGAGTCTTGGGTGTGAATGGCATTTCCAAATCCTGTTGAAGGGGAATAGGCGGCCAGGGTGGGTGAGGAAGGAGTAGCAAGAGGATACCGAGAAGCCTTTTGATGGATTGAGTGCCCAGATGAAGCGGTCAGCTGAGTGGGATAGGCGAAGAGATTGGAGGTTTCTAGAAGCTTCGAGAAGTTCATTAAAAGTTTCGATGGAAAAAAGGGAGGGGGGATGGAGGCTACCGGGGCCCAGTTGACAGAGGGTATTGATGGTGGCGAGTTGGAGGTTTGAGGAGGAGTAAAGGTTTGGTAGTGATTTGGCCAGAGGGGAAGGGTCCACCCACGTGTCATGCCAGAATAGGCAGTTGTTGCCATTGCCTATTATGACCTGAAAGAGGGATTTGACTCGGGGGATGGTATGGAGGACACCGGACCAGAATGGGGATGGTCTGCAACTGGATGGGTGATGCAGGGCTAGGTGTGGATTGGAATAGTGGTATGCATGTAGGATCCAGTCTTTCCAGAGGAAATTGTCGGGGGAGAGAAAACACCAGAGCCATTTTGTTAATAGAGCAGTGTTGAGCGAGGAAAGATCAGGGACACCAAGGCCACCATGGGGTTTTGGGAGGCAGACTGAGCGCCAGTTGATTAGGCACTTTGCTTTGGAGCCATTCCATAGGAAGGCCTTGTGAGTTTTGTCAATTTTATTGGATACCCAAGAAGGCAGTTTGTGGAAGGAGATCCAGTAGGAGGGGATGGCTGAGAGGACCGATTTAACTAGGATTAATCTACCAGCAGATGAGAGGGAAGCAACTTTCCAGGATGAGAGGCGGGATTCAATTTTGTTAATGAGGGGTAGCCAGTCAGGGCGGGTGAGTCTTGTGGGACAAATAGGTAAGCCAAGGTAGGAGATTGGAAACTGGGAGAGTTTGCAGTTGAGGATGGTAGCGGTTGCAAGGCCAAGGTGGTTGGAATTGCCTAGCATGATTAGGGAGCTTTTGTGGAAGTTGATGGAGAGGCCAGAGATAAGTTCGAAGACATAGAGGAGAACTTTGAGGCGGTGAAGGTGATTAGGTTCAGGTGAGGCAAAGAGGATGGTGTCGTCAGCAAATTGGAGGTTGGATATTTGAAGGTTTGATGTAGGGATACTAATTCCGGCCAAGTGGTTATTGGAGATGGACAGTTTGATCATGCTGTTGAAAACATCTGCAATTAGAACAAAGATTAAGGGGGAAAGAGGGTCTCCTTGTCGTAGGCCTCTCATAAGCTTGATGAGACCACCAAGTTCACCATTGACTGATATAGAAGACATGCTGGAGTTTAGGATAGAGGATATCCAGGAGCACCATCTCGGTGGGAAGCCTCTGTGTCGCATTAGTTCAAGGATGAAGTTCCAGTTGACTAAGTCAAAGGCCTTAGAGAAGTCAAGTTTAAGTAGGATTCCTGGGGTGTTGGTTCTGTGGCAGAAAGATAATTTAATTAATTTATAACAAATATAAACTAATTAAATCATTTGGTCTAAAGAGAATTCATCATATCGGTTGTATGACTTGTCTTGTGTAAATTTGGTCAGCGATTAACATCGAACTATTCAAATATTAACGTTCACACATTACTTAGTAGGTGGTGTGATATTTTGGTCAAATTTATCACTTAATTAGTTTCGGTAAAATCCAATTTTACATTATTAAGCATTACCCGGTTGTGGCATTTATTTTACATCAACTCTCTTCGTCAAAACTATATCACTTTGGACTTATGGAATTTGGTAATGGACATTATTCCAATATCATCCATATTCAACTCTATAGTCCAAACACAAAGTCTTTGATTCAATAATAACAATTATTATTAACCGAAATGCTCTGGCCAGAGACTTCGACTTTGAGTTGACTTGAGTTGACCGTGAATCAACCCCATATAATTGAGGAGATGAATCCTCTCTTGAATAGTGCTTCACTTCCAATACTTCCACTCGACCCAACTATAGTCACTCGATGGATGCCATGCCACGATTTGATTATATTCAAAGCGAAGCTTTCATATTGAAGATCCATAGTATTCTCAAGTCGAGAGAACTATGTAAATCAGTCGCATCGATATTTTTTGTTTGACCTTAGTTATATTAACTAACAGAAACTATCGAGTGAGTCGTTCCATAGTTATCCAATAACTATTAGTACGTAACCTCTAGGTGTCTCCAGCAGCAATGAGTAATACACTGCTCAACATTTAGAGAGCATTACGTACTTTAGTCTGATGGATACATCGATATCCAGTCTTGATGCATCTTGACTAGGAACATTTAAAATGGTATATTTGTTTTTATTTTGATAAATTACTCATAGTTATAACAATTTGTAACTACTATTACAAAACATACCATTTATGGATTTTCTATTAAATCTACTTTTAATTAAATTAATCATTTAACATAAAACATTATATCAAGTGTATGATAGAAAGCAAACACCTTTATTTTGAACAAGATTGGTCAACGAGTTAGATATATGTAACAAATTATATAATTGCCCGTAGGGCATACTCCTAACTCTGTCAACGTCAACTACAAGTACCAAACGAAGGACCTTCCTATCACAATCTAAGATTACCTCATACATGGTCATCCAGTCCATCCCCAAAGTCAAACCAAACCCAGAAAATCCTAAGAAAAAAGCATCACAATCGAACATGACCCCTAAAATAAACAATTTCAAACCCTTACAAATCATAAATAAATGGGCCGATCCTCCAACAGGGTTTGATACAACTACCAGCTCATTAACTATGTTAGTGATTAAGTGCATCTCATTTACAAGTTTACTCGAAATAAAAGACTGGTTGGTCTGGGGTGGTCGACTGCTAGGGGTCGACCGATCACTAGTCCTAACCACCGTGTTGAGCAGTTGAAGTTTCCTAATATAATTTTTTTCCTTTTATATATATTTTAATTTTTTTGACTCCAAATTTCTAAACCATAATAACATTTTCAAACAAACTCTATTTCCAAAAATATATATATGAAAATCATCCAGAAAATCACCACGAACGCAGTGGTGCAAGTTTCATAGCTAAATTTTGCCGTTTTTAAAAATTCCAATTTTATACTTATTATAATGAATTTAATTTCTTTTAATTAAATTATCAATTAATTTTTGTGTGGTGTTACATCGTGCTAAGTGTATTTATTGTTTCCTCTTTAGACCTGGTATTGGAAGTTAGCCCTTGGGTGATGCTCCGTTGGCTCCTAAGGGAGGTAGGATTAGCCTTTATATTCCTCGGTACACCACTTAACTGTATGATCTAGTTGGGGCAACACTATATCTGACATCCCTCCTTATTTTCATGTAGGTGAGACAGCTATAGTGGATCCCACTAGAGTTGTACTGACTTCGTCTTCTACCGAGGTAGCACACAAACATCAAGGTTCCTTCGAGCCTATTAAGGAAGAGGAGCACTCAGGAAAAAAATTACTGCCTTGAATGATGATGCAGATTTAGAGATTATGGAATATCGATAGGGGTTAGAGGAATTTAAAAGGGAGGACGGCTTAAGGCTAGTGTGATGGAAAACCACCCGACGAATATGGCTAGAGTCAAAATCAAAGTCATAAAGGAACTCATAATCATGAAGAAAGAATAAGAAGAACCCAACGTCGCTACCTGAACTAAAGTCGGGGTAGATAAGCAAATGTGGGATCATTCCAACTTTAAGTTTTCGACAAAGATCATCCGCCTTCATCCGAGCGTCCCATTTGTTTTGTAATGACATAGACATGTTGACACTGTGAGGACATAATTCCAATTTTTATAACTTCTATTTTTGTAAGGGCATAAGCTAAATGCTTTGATGTCTATGACTATGTTGGACTTAGTTGTTATATGATTGCGTTGGATGTTGAAATGTTATGTGACTGATGTTTCTTTTACTTTATATTATATATCTCCTCGTCAAATTTCATTGTTCCAATGTGTTCGACATGTACCATACTATTACTTGAGCAGCAATACACCAACAGCTCCTTACTTGCCGTTCGGTGCACTTGTTCAGGATGAATCACTGACAAGTTCGATCAAACAACCAGTCTTTGCAACATCACCTTTCAATACCTTCTTAACTCCTTCGTCCATTTTCCACTGATACCACAGGTACTTATGTAGGATCAATCACCATTAAGTTCAGTGGGATGACTGGCATTTTGGTTTAAGTGAATATTTCTAGTTTCTACGTCCAGGGTTTTGAACCGAGTAAATCCAGAGGCCGATTGTCAATAGTGGGCTACCTAATCGGCGATCGCATATTGACCATAGGTATGCCAGTTAACTACCACCGACAAGGTTTGTGGGCCAATCATTAATAGTATAGTCAGCGCGTATTCTGATCGTAGGTAAGTTCGGTTCACTGTTCCCGAACAAGGTGTGTGGGCCGATCGTCAACAGTAAACCATCCAGTCAACATCATATTCTAATCGCAGGTAAGTCTGCTTTGCTGTTGCCAACCAAGGTTCATGGAAGATGAAGGAATAGGGTCCGTTGCGTAGTGGGTGAAATGGGTAAATTAAAAAAAAATCCCTATTTGGATCTTAAAGTGCCTATAAAGTCTATTAACTAGCATTAGACAGAATATATCTTGAAAATCATATTCCATTAAAAATATTTTATACTTGTTTAATTAATCATATTAATCAAGTGATTATTTTTAATATATTGTGTGTGTTTGTATGTGTATGTATTCATAACATAACATAACAACATTTAGGCAAGTGAATTGTGTAATTGTGATTTATGTGATGAGAATCAATACATCATAAATGCGACAAGAGTGTAATTAATTGGGAGTTTTGTTTTTCTATTGATTAGTTGCGCGAGAAGTCATATTTCTATTTATGGGTATAAATAAGAGGTCATAAATATGACATAAGTATTTAATTATTCGGGAGTTTTGTCTTGCAAGTTTTAGTATATAAATGGTCATTATATTAAATATGGTGTATATTGCAAAATGGAACGTATGACATGACAATATAGTAATAAGATGAACATGTGTATAACTACACACACGCATATACATACACACACAGATATATATGTATGTATGTATGTATGTATGTATGTATGTATGTATATGTATATGTATATATTGAGATTTTTAGCAAGGCCGGCCGGCTTTATAGTGGATCGTGCCACGTTTATTAAAAATATGAAACATGTGTTTTGCACATGCACAGAACAGCTATAGTTGGTTTTATAATGGCCATACCACTTTACATATGCAATATGGGAGAGATTCCAAAACGCCTCAATAGCTAAAGGAAGAAAAAAAATATAGGACATGAGTTTGACAGCATGCCAAAGCTACCGAGTACAGGCCCAATGACATGGATAAAACCAGAGAAATGCATTGCCAAATCAGGAACAAAGTCCACTGAATCACTGGACTATAAATATTTCTGATCCCAAGTATCATCCGCCAAGCCTTACCCCTGTCTTCCCCATCATCTTCGAGAGAGGAACGAATGAGGCCATCCCCAACAACACGATAATATAACTGACGACTCTCCCCATCTTCACCTACAAACATATAATATTGAGATTTTTATATATTGTATATACATATATATTATATCTACATATACATAAGATAATTAACATGCATAATAGGAATATAAATGCTAAGTATATACATGTGTTTAGATATACTATAATATATAGGTATAGGCATATTGTTGTATACGAATATTAATAATACTACATATATATCGAGGTTAGACAAACACACTCACATACAAAAATACATACATACGTACGTACGTACATACATATATATATATATATTTGTATGTATGTATTATGTATATATATATATAAACAAACATACATATTATTATTCTAAAGCAATTAACGAATTCAAGTTTCAGACATATTTGGTTGAATAATTAAACATTAGAGTATATTTTAGCTTGAAATCGGGATTGACTTAACCAAATGTGTTTGAATTTATGTATTTTATTATTTCAAATAATATAAAGATATTTATATAAAGTTTCAATACTTAAACATCAATTTATTATTTTAAATAAATCAAATCTATGAAATACATGTATATACTATTTCACTTCAACCAACATCAAACATACATTAATACTCAATTTTTTTCAAATGAGTGTATGAAATATATGAACTTGAGTCATATATAATATGTGGCAATAAAATATTTACATATATATATGAACTTGTGTCAAGTTTAAATATTGTGAATGAATGATATGAAATAGAATTAAACCTAAATAGATCATGCCCTTTACCTTGATTTGTGAATCGTCTCCTAGATTGCTTGAATCACTACCTGATATTGCTAGAATCGAATGAACCATATATATTTAATTTAATTTGATGTTATTTAGGTGAAAATTTCAGCCATGAATGAGGGAAGAAGGAAAACAGAAAAATTAACATGGAAATGAATGAGGTAATAATGTTTTAAGAAAAAAATAGGAATCTTTCCTCTTCTTTCTTTAAAGCTTCCTCATTTAATTTGCAGTAAATTTTCAATTATGGCAAGCCCTCCACTCTCCTATGTGTGGTCGGTCTTGTATTGTCTTTACATCGATTAATTTTCCAAAAACCTTGTTGAGTAATTAATTGTATTTAAAGCCTTGTTTAAGTATATACCAATATCGTATATCAATACGTGCATATATAACTTTTATATATACATTCTCATAGATAACACCAAAAAAAAGTCAAAATTAATAGTCGATATTTCTTAAATATTAACTAATTTATAACAATTTATAAACTAATTAAATCGTGTGGTTTTTGGGAGTACTCATAAATGTGATTGTGTGACTCAAATGTGTGAATTCAATCAGCGATGAAAATTAAAAAATTCAAATATTAACTTCACATGCCACCTTAGTTAGTGATGTGACAGTTTGGAAGAATTCCTTGCTTACAGACCTTTTCAGTAAAATCATATTTTATATTATCGCAAGCGGTACCAACAGTGATAATAATTTACACATGTTCTCTTCATCCAAACCATATCTCTTTAAGATATATGGAATTTGGTATTGGTCAAAATTCCAACATTACCCACATTCAACTCGATTTATACAAAAGCAAAGTCCTTGATTCAATAATAAAATTTATTATTAACTGTACGGCTTTGGCCAGAGAATTTAACTTTGAGTTAACTGTAGTTAACTATGATACTAACCTCATACAACTCAGGAGACGAATTCTTTGTTGAACAATATTTCACCTCCAATGCTTCAATTCAAACCCAACTATAATTACTTGATGGATCACCATGCCATGATGTAACATCCCCTATTTAGAGGCTCAAAGCTAAGTGCTACAGATGTTGCAGTCATCCATAGTATTAACTTCCGATGACTAAGTACGGCTATGTTAATGGTATCCATAATATCAGAAGCACTTGAATATGAAACAAAATCACTGATTTCAAAAACAACATTTTACTGATTACATTTCAAGACACATGTTTCACATTCAAATTACATAATCCCATCGCTTTTCCAAGTTTAGATAAAATATATTTATTACATAAATACGCCAAGAGCGACATACGATGATGCCCCCTTGGTTGACCAGAGTACTATTAGTCATAACTGACTTAATACAAACACAGCGAAAATACATCAAAATAAGTAGCAACTCCCAATTAGCTATCCGTCAGCCACCTGGTCGTCACCGGAAGCTTTATCCACCAATCCTACTAAAACTTGTAAACCTCAACCCTCAGCCTACTCAAATCAATTTTTGAGCACCCAAGAGTTTAAGGGGAAAACATAAAACTTCGAGTCAGACATAAAGCCTGGTCTGAATAATACTATACATCTCGGTTATTTGATATTAAGTGAGACCACGCCGCTTAGCGGAACGGGTTTTCCCTTACTAATATCCTTTTTTTAAAAACATATCTTTTGCAAATTATAATCCTGCAACCAAAACTGGTTAAACATGTAAAGCAATATTGTGTATATGTGCATATCAGTTGTCGAATGGACTATCTGTCCATACACTATAGTTTTGTTTGGTAACTACTAACCCTTGGTTGACTCGGGCCTACTGAAAAAACATAAAAATCTAACATCTGTTAGATACTCCTCTTCTGGACAGTCTGTCCTTACTTACTTCTCCAGGTCTAACTGATCCTAATGGTTTTGCGGCTCACCAATAACCTGTCTTTCCTTTTTAGATTCATTTCTGTGTGTAACATAATTTCAGTCTCACCTGCGACAAAGCCCTACATATTGGAATTTTGAATCCTATTTTAGCTAGGGGATACTATTTAAAGTATAGGGCGCGACCCCATACCAGTCCCATCTGGTATTCTAACATCTGAGTCATTTTACTTAGGGTTATCTACCCATAAAATTTTCCTTGAAAACCTTTTCTTTCAAATTGATTTAAACCTTTACATCATTCTTTAAACAAGGAAATTATTTATATATACACACTCTTTGCTTTACTTAAATCACCTTGCCATGTTACTTATTCTTTACACAAAACCTTGTTGATGAAAACGTTTAAACTTTCGAAATTACCCCTTTCGAAACCTTTGAAAGTATCCCTTTTAATACAAGTAAAACCTTAGGCCAAAGGCCAAAACATACCTTTCGAAATCATACCTTTCGAAACCATTCATATTTATCCTTTCAAAACATTGAAAAACATCTCCTTCGAAAGCTTTAAAACCTTAGACATCCTATCTTTGAAACACGTAAAAATTGACTTTTGAAACCATTGGAAAATCTTTCCTTTTATACCTTTCGAAACCATTGGGGAACCACCCCTTAGAAACCTTTCTTTAAAACCTTTCGAAAGCATTAAAACATCAAGCCTTTCGAAAGCATTTGGGTCCAATTTATAATATGTGGAAATACCTTTCGAAACCATTAAAACTATCTCTTTCGAACCCATTTGGGTTCTACTTTATATAGAGGAAAAGGGTCATTAAAACATTTAGTTCGAAAGCAACCCTTTTGAAAGCATTCCTAAGTAAAGAAGTGATGGTTTTAAAACCATCCATTTGAAAGCATGGGAGAAGCGGCTTGGTTTTAAAAACAAGGTAACCCTTTCGAAGCCAATCTAGGTCGAAAGGTAAAAATGAAAGTATGTATGCTCTGATACCAAATGAAAGTGTGTACGCTTGTGCACACTAATTATGGATCGTGTAATATGGACTGACAATATATGCAGAATGTTATTTACAATTGCTATACAAGTAAATATTCAATAAACTAGCTATATAGCAATTCACAGATATAGAATAGTAAATGCAGTAAACTGTAAAAATCACACCAGGGATTTTTATACTGGTTCGGACCTCCCGTCCTACGTCCAGTCCCAGACTTCTATCTGGATTTCACTACCAACTACCTCGCTTCACCCGGAGGAACAGGTTTATAACACCCGAACAGCCGAACGGGATTTCGTGCCTCTTACAACACCGAGGACTTCAACAAAAATAAATACAATTGTCGTTGACAACTTGTGCTCTTAACAACACTGATTTGTCACTTGTAGTACACCCTTCCTATAATCTTATCCTCAAAATATGTGAATGATGTTTATGAAGATTGAAGGAAGTATATTACTTATTTGAATCAAAAGATATGAAATAATTTCAATGATTCAATAAGCAATTTTGAAGTAGAAAGCTTTTTGAATGCAAGAGTATTTAGAAATTAAGATCAGAATTTTAAAGCAAAGAATTGTTGTATTCCAATCAATGATTTAGATATGTTTATATAGAGAATAAATGGTTGTAACTCTTTGTGAAGAGTAGCCATTAAAAGATGTGATCATTGATGAAAGGAAAGAGAAGCAACCATTGAAGAAAGAAGTGTCTTTTGGGAAAGGTTGCTTTCTGTTTAAAAACGGTCGACAGGTCAAAAATGACCAGTAGACGAAAATTTCAAATATATAGACGTTATGTGCATGTGTGCACGTTTATTGTGCAATTTACACAGGAACGGTCGACCGCCTGGTTTTGGACCGGTCGACCGGTCGCTGTTAAATTGCACAGTGAATGTGCGCTGTCATCAAAAACGTTTATACATCGATTCTTTTGAGGATAGATTTTAACATAACTAATATTACCAACATACCAAATATTCCACCTCTAATGTATGAAGCTCGTTGTGTCTCAATGAATGACTTCTTTTTGACGATCACGGTTTATCCCTTTGTCAGAAATCAAAACTATATAAAAATCTTGACTCAACATTCTCCCCCTTTTTGATTGATGACAACATAGTTATGAATCTCCCCCTGTATTTGATCTCCCCCTGAGATTGTGCCTGTAACTTTATATTTTCCTGCATATATACTGTTAGCACAATTTTCTCCCCCTTTGTCATCGACAAAAAGGAGTTTATTAAAATAGGATATAAAATATATAATTCAGAGTATAAGCAAAATAAGACTACTTCCATAGATCAAGAGTTAAGAGTCACATAATATGATAATGCCAAAGAGTCTAGTACGAATTAAAATGCGACACTATTTAGTACAAGTGCCAGATAATGTCTTAAAGCAAGAACTAAGTCATAATTTACACATAATAGTAAATAAAGACATAGACTAAAAGGATTCAATCTGAATCTGTCTCACTCTCATCTTCTTTTGTTCTGGACAATCCTTCTGCATGAAAGTATGTATGCTCTGATACCAAATGAAAGTATGTATGCTCTGATACCAAATGAAAGTATGTATGCTCTGATACCAAATGAAAGTGTGTACGCTTGTGCACACTAATTATGGATCGTGTAATATGGACTGACAATATATGCAGAATGTTATTTACAATTGCTATACAAGTAAATATTCAATAAACTAGCTATATAGCAATTCACAGATATAGAATAGTAAATGCAGTAAACTGTAAAAATCACACCAGGGATTTTTATACTGGTTCGGACCTCCCGTCCTACGTCCAGTCCCAGACTTCTATCTGGATTTCACTACCAACTACCTCGCTTCACCCGGAGGAACAGGTTTATAACACCCGAACAGCCGAACGGGATTTCGTGCCTCTTACAACACCGAGGACTTCAACAAAAATAAATACAATTGTCGTTGACAACTTGTGCTCTTAACAACACTGATTTGTCACTTGTAGTACACCCTTCCTATAATCTTATCCTCAAAATATGTGAATGATGTTTATGAAGATTGAAGGAAGTATATTACTTATTTGAATCAAAAGATATGAAATAATTTCAATGATTCAATAAGCAATTTTGAAGTAGAAAGCTTTTTGAATGCAAGAGTATTTAGAAATTAAGATCAGAATTTTAAAGCAAAGAATTGTTGTATTCCAATCAATGATTTAGATATGTTTATATAGAGAATAAATGGTTGTAACTCTTTGTGAAGAGTAGCCATTAAAAGATGTGATCATTGATGAAAGGAAAGAGAAGCAACCATTGAAGAAAGAAGTGTCTTTTGGGAAAGGTTGCTTTCTGTTTAAAAACGGTCGACAGGTCAAAAATGACCAGTAGACGAAAATTTCAAATATATAGACGTTATGTGCATGTGTGCACGTTTATTGTGCAATTTACACAGGAACGGTCGACCGCCTGGTTTTGGACCGGTCGACCGGTCGCTGTTAAATTGCACAGTGAATGTGCGCTGTCATCAAAAACGTTTATACATCGATTCTTTTGAGGATAGATTTTAACATAACTAATATTACCAACATACCAAATATTCCACCTCTAATGTATGAAGCTCGTTGTGTCTCAATGAATGACTTCTTTTTGACGATCACGGTTTATCCCTTTGTCAGAAATCAAAACTATATAAAAATCTTGACTCAACAAAAAAGAGGCAGTCAGGGGTTTCGACCCCTTTGAAAGCATTCATTTAAAAAAAAAGTGCAACCCATTCGAAACCTTTCCTTTGAAACATTTGACTCAGCCAAAAGCCAACCAAGTCGAAAGCACTTCCTTCGAAAGCAAAAGCAAGCGCATTTTCAATTTAAAACAAAGCTTGCTTCGATCCCCTCGTAAACTTTGGTTTCGACCCAGTATCTTTCGCATGTATCCAATTCACTACGTACCAGGTATCTGATACCATGTACATTGGTTTCGATGGAGTCGGAGGCGGAGGTAAGGAGTCGGAAGCCTGGTGCCGAAAGCATTGAAACAGGAAAAAGCATGTTGATTTAACTTTTTAAATTAATCATTTGTACCTAACCTGCCTTGTTTGTCAAATTATGATTGGTTGCAAAATTTTCTTTTCAAAAAGTATTGTCGATTTTCAAAATTGAAAATTTGGATTATTTACAAAATACCTCTTCTCATTTATATAAATATATAAAACATTTAAGTCTCATACCTTAAATAATTTATATATCTATTAAAACACTTAGGAAAATTCTACAAAAATTCCAGAAAATCATTTTTAATATGTTTTCTAAAATATATAAATTTCAGACCATAAGCCAATATAATTTGGCCATAATTAATTTTTAAACCAAGAATAACATTTTCTTCACTAGAAAATTCATATAAATTCCACATTAATTCAGAAAATTATGAAAATATAAACCCATCTCTAAAATATCATTTTTGGTCCATATCTAAAATTGCAAGGCATTTGGATGTCATTAAATAGGGTTTTCTTATCAAAACATATCACAAAATCTATGTGGATTAGCATAAATCATCATCAACACATAGATATACATTTTATCATCCAAAACATGGCAAAACATTTGGAAATAATTCAGATTTCACACTAAAAACCAAAAACCATTTAAAACTTGAGATGTAGTCATTATTCACCTTAGATTTGTGATTAAAGATGTGAGATTTGTTCTTGATTAGTGATTTGATTCTCCCTCTTGAAATCTTAGCTTTTATCTTCTCTTGAGCTTGCTAATGGTTGTCGGCCTTAGCTTGTATTTTTGATTTGTGAATAATGAAGTGAACATGAGTGTTAAGGGGTTAAGGGTTTAGGGTATAAGGATGTGCCTTGTTCCTATTTTTCCCTTGCATATTTCCTAACCTTTTATTCTCTTTTTATTCTTTAGTTCACTTGTTTAACATGGCACGACTACCCCTTATTTAATCAAAAATCTCAATTCATTAATCATCTTACATTATTTTATTTTATTTAACTAATTAAATATCCTTAATAATGTTATTAAAAATATGTGGTGTTACAGACTCCCTCCTTAAAAAATTTCATCCTCGAAATGATAAGGCACACATCAAAAAGATCAAAGGTAAAACATACCATCAAACAAATCAGGATAAGCATCTCTCATCCTGTTCTCAGTCTCCCAAGTATTGTCTCTCGTCCCCACTCCACTGGACTTTAACTAATCTGACTGTATTTTTCTTGAGCCTCTTCTCATCTCTTACGACTATACGAACCGACTTTCTAACTATAGTCAAATTCGGCTCTACGACTAAGTCATCTAAAACAGTTGGTGATATAGCAGCCTTCGGATCTTGAATACACTTCCTTAGATGAGAAACATGGAAAACATCATGGACTCCTGCCAAACTGCCCGGTAACTCTACTCTATATGCGAGTTTCCCGATCCTCTCAATTATAGGAAATGGTCCAACGAACCTCGGTGCCAACTTCCCTGATTTTCCAAATTGAATCACACCCTTCATCGATGACACCTTAATGAATACATGCTCTCCGATAGAAAGCTCTAAGTCTTTCCGTCTTTTATCCACATAACTCATCTGCCTAGATTGAGCTTCCTTCATTCTAGCTTGAATTAACTCAACCTTTTCTGCAGCTTCTCTAACCAAATCTGAACCAAGAACCAACCTACCCCCGATCTCTAACCAACAAACTAGAAATTTGCATGGCCTTCCATACAAAGCTTCAAATGGTGCCATCCCTATGCTGCTTGTTAACTGTTGTTATACGAAAAATCGACTAGATGTAGATGGTCTTCCCATGATCCCCCAAAATCTAGCACACAAGCTCGTAACAAATCCTCCAAGACTTTGTTAACTTTCTTCGTTTTCCCATCAATCTGCGGATGGTAAGCGGTACTCATCTTGAGCTTGGTACATAAGGTATCCTGTAGACACTTCCAAAACTCGCTAGTGAATAAAGAATCTCTATCACTTACTATATTACTAGGAATTCCGTGTAGTGTAACTACATTCTTCATATACAACTTCGCTAACACATGTGCCATTCTGGTTGACTTAATTGGAATGAAATGGGCACTCTTGGTCAATCTGTCCACAATGACCCATATGCTTTCATTTCCTCTATTAGACCTTAGCAACCCGTCAATGAAATCCATAGAAATAGAATCCCACTTCCACACTGGAATGTCCAAAGGCTGAAGCAACCCACTTGGCTTCTGATGTTCGGCTTTTACCTGTTGGCAGTTCAGACACTGCTTCACCCATAAGCCTACATCCCTATTCATACATTCCCTGAAGAAACTTCTCTTCATGTCCTGATACATCTTAGTTCCTCCTAGATGAATAGTGAGCTTCGAACAATGGCATTCCTCCAAAACTTCCTTCCTAATGTCTCTCACATTCGAAACACAATCTTCCTTTCTTTCTCAACCACCCATTCTGGTCAAGACTAAAATCCTTTAAGTCATCGCTCTTTGTTCCATCTCTCAGCTTTCTGATCCGTTCAACAAACACTGGATCCTCTAGCTATTTAGAAGCAACCGTTCCGATCATAGCTGGTCGAACTTCCAAACATGATAACAAAGCAGTTTCTGTACTTGAACTACTCTTAGTTCCCCATTGTACTATGCAAGTCGTTATTGCTTCCAAATCTTTCCACTCAGCTATCATTTCTAACACCACATTCTGATGTTTTCTGCTAAGTGCATCTGCAAGCTTGTTACCTTTCACCGGTGTGTACTCAATACCGAAATCATAAGAAACTAAGAACTCTAACCACCTCTGTTGTCTCATGTTCATCTCCTTCTGAGAGAACAAATACTTCAACGACTTATGATCCGTATACAATTCAAATCTTTCTCCCAAAAGATCATGTCTCCACACCTTTAGCGCAAAAATTACTGCAGCTAACTCCAAGTCATGGGTTGGGTATCTGACTTCATGCGGTCTAAGCTGTCGAGAAGCATATGCAATTACTTTACCCCTCTACATTAACAAAGCTCCTAACCTAGTCCCACATGCATCTGTGTACACCACCAAAACCTTATTTCCCTCTGGAACAACCAACACAGGTATATTAGTCAATAAGTGTTTCAGCTTCTGGAATGCCTCCTCACACTTATCGGTCCTAACGAACTTTACATCCTTTCGAGTTAGCTTGGTCATTGGTGTCGTTATCCGTGAAAAATCCTTAATAAACCTCCGATAGTAACCAGCCAACCCCAGAAAACTTCTTATCTCAATCACCGTTTCTAGTCTCTTCCAACTATTCACGGCCTCGATCTTAGATGGATCCACTGATAACCCATTCTCTAAAACTACATGGCCAAGAAACTTCACTTCCTTATTCCAGAAATGACATTTCAAGAACTTTGCCTTCAGCTGATGCTGCCTCAGCGTTTCAAGCACTACTCTAAGATGGACTTCATGCTCTCTTAATCATGGTATCCATAGTGGCATGACCATATCTTGCCAACTCCTCAAACCTTGTACCATACTCTAACACAGTCATCTCTCCCTGCTCCAACTCAGCAAACTTTCTGAGCAAGGTAGATTTTTCCATCACAGACTTGAATCTCTCCTCGAACCTCCTCTTAAACTTAGCCCATGTCATCGTTCCTTCATCCACTCCAACCGTCACACTATTCCACCAGTATAAAGCTGCTCCTTGAAGCCGCCTTGAAGTGAGCGTTCTTTTATGCTCATCACTGAGCCCTAAATCTGTAAACATCTTCTCACACTGCAGCAACCAGTTCCCCACCTCTATGTCGTCTTTAGTCCCAATGAATGATTTTCTTCCCAACATAGCATAGTCCCTACTCAAAGTAGCATAATTGTTAATTATTGGAGCTTCCTGGACTCCTCCTCTAACTACTCCAGCAACAACCCCCACTTGCATCATATTCACGAAAAACTAATACATGGCTCCCATGTCAACTTACGGGACTTCAGCAACAATATTTCCAGCTCGTTACTGACCTTGGTTCCTTCTAGTATTAGGTCGGGCATTTCCATCTGCAGTGGTGCTTCCTCCTCCAACATTATCACTTCGAGAATCCATATCTGCATTCGAACCTTCGTGAGATATAGAAAAATAACCTAATAGAGATAGCAGACTAGAGATAAAGCGCATACTTATATATAGCAAATACAAGTACGTTACTATAGCGTTATCTCATACCCCGACCTTATCTATAATTCCTTAGGATTATATTTTCAAAAATCATCTTTTTAGTTAATTTTTTTTATAAACCTATGCTCTGATACCATGTTGTAACATACCTTATCTAGAGGCCCGAAGCTAAGCGCTACAGATGTTGCAATCATCCATAGTATTAACTTCCGGCGACTAAATACAGCTATGTTAATGGTATCCATAATATCAAAAGCACTTGAATATGAAACAAAATCACAGATTTCAAAAACAACATTCTACTGATTACATTTCAAGACATATGTTTCACATTCAAATTACATAATCCCATCACTTTCCCAGGTTCAGATAAATATACATATTACATAAATACACCACATCACCGGAAGCTTTATTCACCAATCCTACTAAAATCTGTAAACCTTAACCCTCGGCCTTCTCAAATCAATTTTTGAGCACCCGAGAGTTTAAGGGGAAAACATAAAACTTCGAGTCAGACATAAAGCCTGGTGTGAATAATACTGTATATCTCGGTTATTTGATATTAAGCGAGACCACGCCGCTTAGCGGAACGGGTTTCCCCTTACTAATATCCTTTTTTTTAAAACATATCTTTTGCAAATTATAATCCAGGAACCAAAACTGGTTAAACATGTAAAGCAATATTGTGTATATGTGCATATCAGTTATCGAATGGACTATTTGTCCATACACTATAGTTTTTTTTGGTAACTACTAACCCTTGGCTGACTCGGACCTACCAGAAAAACATAAAAATCTAACATCTGTTAGATACTCCTCTTCTGGACGGTCTGTCCTTACTTACTTCTCCAGGTCTAACTGATCCTAATGGTTTTGTGGCTCACCAATAACCCGTCTTTCCTTTTTAGATTCCTTTCTGTGTGTAACATAATTTTAGTCTCACCTACGAAAAAGAACTACACACTGGAATTTTAGACCTATTTTAGCTAGAGGCTACTAGCTAAAGTATAGGGCGTGACCCCATACCAGTCCCATCTGGTATTCTAACATTTGAGTCATTTTACTTAGGGTTATCTACCCATAAAATTTTCCTTGAAAACATTTTCTTTCAAATTGATTTAAACCTTTACATCATTCTTTAAACAAGGAAATTATTTATATATATACACTCTTTGCTTTACTTAAATCACCTTGCCATGTTACTTATTCTTTACACAAAACCTTGTTGATGAAAACGTCTAAACTTTCGAAATTACCCCTTTCGAAACCTTTGAAAGTATCCCTTTCAATATAAGTAAAACCTTAGGCCGAAGGCCAAAACATACCTTTCGAAATCATACCTTTCGAAACCATTCATATTTATCCTTTCAAAAGCATTGAAAAACATCTCCTTCGAAAGCTTTAAAACCTTAGACATCCTATCTTTAAAACACGTAAACATTGCCTTTCGAAACCATTGGAAAATCTTTCCTTTTATACCTTTCGAAACCATTGGGGAACCACCCCTTAGAAACCTTTCTTTAAAACCATTTGAAAGCATTAAAACATCAAGTCGTTTGAAAGAATTTGGGTCCAATTTATAATATGTGGAAATACCTTTCGAAACCATTAAAACTATCTCTTTCGAACCCATTTGGGTTCTACTTTATATAGAGGAAAAGGGTCATTAAAACATTTAGGTCGAAAGCAACCCTTTTGAGAGCATTTCTAAGTAAAGAAGTGATGGTGTCAAAACCATCCCTTCGAAAGCATTAGAGAAGCGGCTTGGTTTTAAAAACAAGGTAACCTTTTCGAAGCCAACCTGGGTCGAAAGGTAAAAAGAGGCAGTTAGAGGTTTCAACTCCTTCGAAAGCATTCATTTAAAAAAAGGTGAAACCCATTCGAAACCTTTCCTTTGAAACATTTGACTCAGCCAAAAGCCAACCAAGTCGAAAGCACTTCCTTCGAAAGCAAAAGCAGGCGCATTTTCAATTTAAAACAAAAGCATGCTTCGATCCCCTCGTAAACTTTGGTTTCGACCCAGTACCTTCCGCGTGTATCCAATTCACTACGTACCAGGTATCTGATACCATGTGCATTGGTTTCGATGGAGTTGGAGGCGGAGGTAAGGAGTCGTAAGCCTGGTGCCGAAAGCATTGAAACAGGAAAAAGCATGTTGATTTAACTTTTTAAATTATTCCTTTTTACCTAACCTGCCTTGTTTGTCAAATTATGATTGGTTGCAAAATTTTCTTTTCAAAAAGTACTGCCGATTTTTAGAAATAACAATTTGGATTATTTACAAAATACCCCTTCTCCTTTATATAAATATATAAAACATTTAAGTCCCATACCTTAAATAATTTTATATATCCACTAAAACACTTAGGAAATTATACAAAAATTCCAGAAAATCATTTTTAATATGTTTTCTAACATATATAAATTTGAGACCCTAAGTGAATATAATTTGGCCGTAATTAATTTTTAAACCCAAAATAACATTTTCTTCACTAGAAAATTCATATAAATTCTACATTAATTCAGAAAAGTATGAAAATTGAAACCCATCTCTAAAATATCATTTCTGATCTATATCTAAAATCGCAAGCCATTTTGATGTCATTAAATAGGGTTTTCTTATCAAAACATATCAAAAAATCTATGTGGATTAGCATAAATCATCATCAACATATAAATATACATTTTATCATCCAAAACATGGCAAAACATTTGCAAATAATTCGGATTTCACACTAAAACCGAAAACCATTAAAAACTTAAGATGTAGTCATTATTCACCTTAGCTCTATGATTAAAGATGTGAGATTTGTTCTTGATTAGTGATTTGATTCTCCCTCTTGAAATCTTGGCTTTTATCTTCTCTTGAGCTTGCTAATGATGGCCGACCTTAGCTTGTATTTTTGATTTGTAAATAATGAAATGAACGTGAGTGTTAAGGGGTTAAGGGTTTAGGGTATAAAGATGTGCCTTGTTCCTATTTTGCCTTTTCATATTTCATAACCTTTTATTCTCTTTTTATTCTTTAGTTCACTTGTTTAACATGGCATGACTACCCCTTATTTAATCACAAATCGCAATTCATTAATCATCTTACATTATTTTATTTTATTTAACTAATTAAATACCCTAAATAATGCTACTAAAAATATGGCATGCTACACATGATTTAACTATAATCAAAGTGGAGTATTCATGTTAAAGCTCCAAGGTATGCTCAAGTCGAGGGAATTGTGTAACATCGTCACCCTGAGATTTATTATTTGACTTGTTTGTTATCAACCAACAGGGAACTCTTAGACGAGTCATTCCATAGTTATCTAGTAACTTTGAGTATGTAATCTCTTGGTGCTTCCAACAACCATGAGTAATACACTGCCTAACATTTGGAGAGCGTTACGTAGTTCGGTCTCAACGGATATATCGATATCCTTTCTCGAAAAATCTTGAACATGAATTTTTAGAAACAAATGTTATTTATATTGTGACTAATTACTCATGATTGCAACTACTTGTAACTACAATCACCTAACATCTTATTTAAGGATTTTCTTATTATGTACTTTAAATTAATTACTTAACGAATTATATCATAGTATAACAAAGTATAAAAAGAAATCAAACACCATTATTATGAACGTATACTGTTTATCGGTACATTTAATACTTCAGTTCACTTCCAGATTTAAACTCTACATTCCTAAATTGACTTTGTCTTCTTCCTTCGCGTTTTTATGGCGACTGATATTGATATGAGCTAATTGGGATTTCTGCCACTTCCCTCCTCAGATCCACTACTCAATCACGTCTACCGCTCTTTCTTGTTGCCTGGTAAGAATCTTTACACTGATTTGCTTTGAAACCAACCGCATGTTACTCTCTGCTAATTTACTGACTTCATTTATGCTTTTTCTCGCTTTATGGAAAATCATCCGATTCTGCTCCTTCCAAATAGTCACTGTTAGAATAATTCTACCCATTTTTGCTTTTAGGTCTTTGCTCTGCCTATCGTCGACCAGGTGATCCACCATTGATTGAAGTTTGTCTTTTGGATTTGATATATTAGCTACTTATTTGCAATGTCTGCAAACCTCTTTTGAAAAATCGCATTTCAAAAATAAATGTAAATGAGTTTCTTTGTCTTAGTTGCATAGAAAGCAAATTTCATCCTCCGTAATCTCCTATTTATGAAGATTGTCCCTTGTTGGTAATCTAACCATCGTTGCTTTATATGATGTAAGTGCCATTTTGAGTTATTTATCCCATCCCAAATTATATTGTTCTATTTTTTATGTCATTTCGTTATTCTTACCGCATCCCACGTTGATTTAGGTCAAAATTCATGGCCTTCCAGATGTCGTTCCTTATCCTAAAAAAGAGTGGCATGAATTCAATATGTTGTTTCTGTTCCCCACTAATAGGAATCAAGCCACAATGCTAGTTCCTATTTTGTATCAATACTTATACTTTCTTGATCGGACAACCGTAAGCAAAGAAAGTATCTAATCCTAATCTTTTTGCCTATTAGAGATTCATCATGTATCTAAGGATCCCCCCAGAGATCTGTCTCTTTTCCATATGCAATTTCCCTAGTACAGCACACGGCACGACCAATTTGCTCCTTACCCTCATGATAGCTTTCCATGTAGCTGAAGCATTGTTGTCTATTGCCATTTTCTAGATATTTTCTTTAATGTATCTTTGCCTCATCCATCTGGACCAAAGCCCACTTGAGTTGATGATTTTCCAAGCCTGTTTCAATGTGAATTTAATCTCTCATTTCCTTCAACCTTCTGAGACCAACTCCCCTTTCTTCTTTAGGTCTGCATAAGTCCACATACTTGGTTTTGTGTAGCCCTCCTTTCCAAATAAAGTCAGCACACACTTTCTCTATCTTTTATAGTGACGCATCTAGTAATTGGAAAGTCTTTAACCATAAATTGACCTTAGCTTGTATTACTGTATGCACCAGTTCAGTTCGACTAGCAAATGATAAGAGTATAAAGTTCCGGCCTCGGAGTTTATCTCTTTTTTAGTAATTAGCTAAGCACATTCTCTATCGGTTATTTTACTAGATGATAAAGGAACCTTAGATACTTAACTGTCAATTCATCCTCCTTAACATTTAGGATATCGACCACTTAATTCTTTGCTTTATAGAATTTGTTGAAATAGCATTTAGTCTCAAGCTCATTCACTTTAAGTCCCACTTTCTCTTCCAGACTTCAAAATATCGTTTTAATGGCTATTGTAGTTTCATAACTTGATTTTAAGCAAATGATCGGGTCATCTGCTTATAAAAGGTGGCTAACTCTAGGTTGGAAACTGTGAATTGTCCGCGATTGCTTATTATGACTAACCAACTCCATTTAGAGAGTGAAATACTCCATAGCAACTGCAAACAGGTAAGGAGATAAGGGACCTCCTCGCTAATCCTTGTATTGCTTCAAATGGATCCCTTGAGAATACCATTCATCAATAGAAAAGGTAGGCGTGGTAATGCAGTCACCGATCAGGTCAAAAACCTTTGTTGGGAATCCATACATCTAAGCATGTGAAGGAAAAATTGTTCATTAACCTTATAATATGCTTTATGGAGGTCTACCTTTAGGCATAGTTTGTCTGCACCTTTTTGTTAAAATTTCTAGTCAATTCATGCTCCATAAGTGAATTTTCAGAAATGCTACACCCCTTAATGAATGCACTTTGACGTTCAACAATGATGTCTGGTAAGATCTTCTTCATCCTATTGCATATTATTTTGCTTAATATTTTGTATATAACATTACAACATGCAATAGCCCTGCAGTCTTCAATTCTTGCTAGTATTTCATTCTTTGGTATTAGACAGATGAAAGTATGATTGACTACTTTTAGAATTTTACCTGTTTCGAAAGATTCTTGCACAGTTGATAGTTACTTTTTTAGGTCAACCCAGCGATTTCTAAAAAATTTAGACCCCAAGCCATCTGGCCCTGGGCTGGCATCAATATGAATGGATTCCAAAGCTTCCAGAACTTTGCATCACTCACCAGTTTGCTCAGCCTCCTACGCCCTTTGGAGTTAACCATCCTTCTGCATTGAATTTCAAGTAAGTCGAAATCACACTAGCCATTATACAATTCGGTATAGTATTTGATTGCGTCTTTTCTATCTTTGAGTTGTCAACTGGAGCTTTTCCCTCATGATTAAAACATTGAACATTGTTATTAATATTCCTATGGGTAGACTTTTTAGTATAAAAAAATTAGTGCATTCATCCCCCTCCGTAGTCCCCTTTTCTTTAGCTTTTCATTTTAAAAAAATTTAGTGCATTCATTCCCCTTTGTGATCCACTTTTCTTTGGATTTTATTTAGCTCAATAGTCTTCACTTTTAGTGCTTCCTTGCATATAAATGTACATAAAACCCTCTGTTGCCTTCACTTTTAGAAGCACTTACACTGACTGCACACAAGAGGCACATACTCATATACCACGTATTGTACATAAATGTTGTCTTTACTATCCTTAGCTCTTACTTGTTTTTTAGAACATCACGTGCCTTAACATCAATTAACACTCTTAACTATTTCAATCTCCTGGCAATCCTTGTGTTATAATCCATAGCCAAAGGAATACCAATTAAGCTAGAAAGTTTGCTGATACAACTGGCATTCCATAGTGCTAAGTCAAGGTTTAATAGTTTTACCCAAACAGGATGAGATTCCAACATATCACTTTCCAACCTTAGGTTAGGTTCCCATATTTTAGTGAAGATTTTTACAATCCATAAACCATGGACCTTCATCTAACATTTTTTTACAATCACTTTCATTACTAGACATAATTAGGTAAAAGCCATTTTCTCTAGCAAATACATCCCAGTTACCTATAGGTTTCCATTCCCTTTTAATATAGGCATTTAGATGTATATAGTATGGTCTCCAACCCACCAAGTAAACGTAAATAGAGTAACTCCATATGGATCTAGCAGTATTAAAGACTTCATCATCTAATCAGCATAATCCCCACCTTCATCTGTCAATCCATCAAATCGTGTGAAACCCACCATCAATCTGTGTATTACTCGCAATCGCGTCAACCCACGTGCGCACTCCAATCTTTAATTCCAGAGGTTTTACCACATTCCTCCTTTTCCTAACATCATAGTTTTTTTGCGTGTTAACCCTAGATCTTAAATTACTTTTTTCCCTTACCTCATCCCAGCCATAATTGTTATAATTTCCTTTGTCTTCTTTATCCGCTTAAGAATTTGGTAATTTGCTAAGGTTTTGAGCACTAGTGGATGTCATCAAGATTCACGCTAGTATATATATATATGAAATAATAATAAGATTGGTTATATAGTTAGATATATATAGAAAATTACATAACTACCCTTAAGGGATGCCAATAGCTCTTTCAATCTCCCACTTGCACTTAGGACCAATTATGGAGTCTTAATCTCATTCCTCCAATTAATTCAGAATCGATCAGGCTAGTCCTTTAGTGAATAGATCTGTTATATTGTATTACCATCTACTCTGTTTGCCAACATCTCTCCGTCGTTGATAAACGGTCTTTTTCATGTGGAACTTTCAAAGCATGTGTCTAAACATCTTGTGAGCCCTAAGTTCTTTTGCTATCTATATACGACATTGTTTTCTCAAAACAAAGTCATGAGATTCTCAACATTTGGAATTGCCCTTAGCACAGTTATAAATTTATGCATATGTACGTACTCTCTTATTATGGTGCTTTCACGGCGATGTACGTGGTCTTGGTTTGATCATCCATCACCTCTCATTTGGAACATTTCCAACTCTAAACTACTTAAATAAGGTTAAATATGAATTTAGGATTGGCATTTCTAGATCATTTATAAAGTTCGAGTTTGAATACTCCTGCAGATAGTGCTTATTTTTTCCATGAACAATTCTCTAGTATTTTGTAAATATTCGAGAATACCCTTAACTACCATTTAGTGATCTTAATTAGAATTTGATACTCACTCAATGTACTAATAACATAAGAAAATAGCAATATAGTAAATCACACAGCATATATGATAATTCCTATTATCGATGCATAAGTAGTCCATTTCATATGCGCCACATTAAACATTTTAATACGATGTCTATGTGTATCATTTGGGACACTCCCAACATCCTTAAAGTTTTAGAAATATTTTTATACATATTAATATTATTTCTTACAAACACACGATTCCTTGCATTTTGAGTAAAAAACAAACTATTTGATATTTTTATCAAAATACTTATTCAACTCTGATGCTTATCGGATGTCATTTTTGCATCTGCACTTGGATCATATCCAAAACATGCAAACCATGTTATCACCCAACTGACTTCGAATTATTTTGGCTATCATATAGAAATGGTCTATTCTAAATCATTACTCACAAAATTTTCTTTCAACAAAAAATGTACCAAAATTCAAAGTCATATTGGGCGACAATTTTGCAAGTAGAATCCAAATTCACTTAGGCATGTTGACTAATAAATTTGTTTCGTTAATTTCAACAATTGAAATTTATGAGATTATGCTTCATCAATGCTACTTACTGTATTCCAACTACATTGGTCGTCCTTTTTGAAGACATCTACATGGCTAATTGATCATATCCCATTAGGTACAACTATCAAAATCATATTTTAGTAATGTACCTAGAATCTCTTTCGGATTTAGGCATCCTATTATATGGGAGTCTATACTCTTTATGGCTTATTGAAAATTTAGGAAATTGTTATTACTAACAAATTTTTTTAACTTTATACAAAACTCATAGTTCTTATATAATGTGTGATAATACTTATTAGACATTTATAGTCGTGTTTGTTCTAGGGTTAGTTAATTTCATTTCATCATATGCAATCAATTTTAACATTGGAGTCTTTGGATCGTATCGAATACTTACATAAACCCGATTCTTTTATGTTCATGAAACTTATGTTTAAACCATAGATTAATCAACCACCATTGGTCGATCCCAAACTTCTTTGGGGCATTCTACACAAGATCCCTCGTTAGCAAATCTTATATGCAGCCCCCCGACTTACAATTTGTCAACTCCTTGACTTAGGACATTTAGGGTTTACTTATCAACTCTTATATTATATGATTTCGTAAAATTCACTTTAGATGAAACAAAATTTTAACATATGTTCTTACTCTTAAGTGTATATCCTCGTAGAAAGAAGTTAACTCAACTCACTCATCATTAATCATTTTTTGTCCTACAAAATCCTATCACTCCTTATCAATACATCATTTTGAACCATACGAAGGACTGACTTTTGAGATCGAATCTTATTCTTTTTTAGGTGTGCATGGAACCCTTTTTCCTATATACTCACCTTTCCGATCAAGTTGAATTGTTTTATTTCCTTTGCATGTTATGTTTTTTACTTTCGTTTTAAATTCTATGACCTCATAAAAGATATACTACTTATGCATCAAATACACATGTTCATGTCTGTGATAATTCATCAGTGTAAGTGGATCTATTTTGGTATCATTAGACCTCCGATTGTACACCTATATGTATCAAACTAAAGAGTTCATTGACTCTTTCGTCACTCCCACTGAATAGATGCTTTTCCCTTAATCTTTTGAACAACTCACGAGTACCATTCAATTCATAATCGTATGTCCTAAGAGTTATTTCTCAAAAATATGGCTTAGTCCATAATTCTAAATTAATTATAGATAATTTTAGATACTTTTGTACTTTCCCTAACTAAGCATCACTATTTTTATGAAAAATATACCATTATAACAGATGTATTTTATAACGAATATTCATAATATTCATAATTAAAAAATTAAATCTATCTTCAGTCAATACTCAAACTATTATTATTTCTCTAATATTTGGTATATATATATAAATGTCGATTTGTCACGTATGGAGATATCTGAACCATCTAGATATGATCAATGCATCTACCAAATCATCACGTCGAAGAGCATCTGGCCTCTACGACGTCTACGAAAACAAACCTTTTCCACCAATCATTTGATGACACATGTTGTAGAATTTAATGCAACATTAAATGCATGAATGAAAGCCCACCCTCGCTCACGTGACCAGGCTTAGAGGGTAAAATGTTGCTCGTATTTCTTGTAATAGAAAAGCAAGCTGGCCCACATTATTCAACCGACTCGCATAGGCGACTATACCATACTTGGCCCACGTTACAATGGTCAAGCACTTCACTAGACCCTCGTAGCAACAACCGGTGCATACACAACTTCCATTTGGAGCATAGCTCGCCTACCTTGCTTGTCCACCGATTGAATAGAGATAAGGGTATGCTCTAAGTGCGATTATGTAATTGTTGCATATATCTAACTCGATAACCAATCTTTTTCAAAATAAAAGGTGATTTCTTTTTATTATATACATGATATAACATATTATATTATATTATATTAATTAATGTAATTACTAATATATTTAATAGAAAATTCATAAATGGTATGTTTTGTGATAGTAGTTACAAAGTGTTATGACCATGAGTGATTTATCACCATGAAATTAAACATTCAGTTTAAATATTCCTTATCGAGAAGTATCAAGACTGGATATCGATATATCCGTTTAGACTAGAGTACGTAACGCTTTCCAAATGTTGGGCAGTATATTGCTCATAACTACTGGTGGCACCAAGGAGTTACGTACTTATAGTTATTGGATAACTATGGAATGACTCACTCGATATTTTTCTATTGGTTAATATAACTAAGATCAAATAAAAAATATCGATGTGACAATATTACACGGTTCTCTTGACTTGAGAATACTGTTGATCTTCAATGTGGAAACTCCGCTTTGATTATAGTTAAATCACGGCAACTCAAATTCAAAGTCTCTGTCCAGAGCAGTTCGGTTAATAATAATTGCTATTGTTGAACCAAGGACCTTGTGTTTGGTTTACAAAGTTGAATATGGACGATGTTGGAATTTTGACAATTACCAATTTCATAAGTCGTAATGTGATACAATTTTGATGAAAAGAATTGGTGTAAATAATTGTCACTACCGGACAATGCTTCAATTAGTAAAATTAGATTAAGCTAAGTAAGCGATAAATTTGGCCATAATATCACACCACCTATACCTTTTAAGTGACATGTGAATGTTAATATTCAAATTGTTCGAAATTAATAGTTGACCGAATTTACACCTAAAAGTCACACAACCAAAATGTTGAATAGTCATGTTACCACCCGATTTAATTATTTATAATTGTTATAACTTATATAAATTAATTAATATTTATGAAATATTAATTATAAATTTTTATTTAATTTATGTTGATCAATATTAAATAGTGTGTATATAATAGTTATAAACATACGTGTTGATATACGATATCGACATGCATTTGAATTAGATTTAAATGCAGTATTTATTGATCGTGCTTCAAGCAAATTTGGGGCCCATATTGGACCATGGAGGGCCGGTAATATCAGGTGGGAGGAAGGTGGAATTTGAATTCAGAAGGAGAAGATTCTGTAAGAGGAAAAAAGTATCTGGATCCTCTTTTCACTCCTTGCCCTTTGCTATTTATTTGCCTCCAACCCTCATTCTTTACTACTTCTTTTTGCTCCATTTTCGACCAGTAAAGGCCGACCCCTATTTCCCTTCTCTTCCTTAAAATTTAAAGCTTTAAAACACTAAATTATTTTAAATCCATACATCGGTGGTAGCTGCATTTAAACTTGGAGCGCTCTCTGGATTCAGGACTCGATTCAAGGAGTGTTTTGATTTAGCATTTCAACGTGTGTCAACAGGGCTTTGGTTTCCATGTTTACATTTTCATTTATGTGTGTATAAATAATCATCATGTTGTATGTAAGTATAGATAGTGAACCGATATCACGAATCCTTATATGTTATTGTCGTCGACATTGGATGTATATGTTAATATATATGTGCAAAATAAACAAATAATATATATGTCTACAGAAAAGCGTGAAGCCCTAGCCATGGCCTCCTCCTCTTCTTCCTTCGCCCTCCATTCCACTGATTTCCCTCTACTTCCTTCCAAGATCCCACCTTTAATCCTTCCTCCTGATCCACCCCCTTCTAGCCATGTCACCTTAGTCTCCTCTACCCCAACCATTCTCTCTAACCCATCTTCTTCCCTACCGAACCACGTCAGCCCTTTACCATTCACCTCTTCTTTGACCTTCCAACCTTATTAACACCCTAGCCCTAACCAGTCTGTCGCCCTTAATCTTGATGTTTCTACTTTTAGCTCCACCCATCTCATTGGTCAGCTGCTTGTCCCTCTGGTCACGTCTGATCTCCCCTATCATCTTAGTTGAGCTTGTTCAGGAAACTCTCGAAGAATGCGGGTAAATACAAACTTTGAGTTTCCCTATTTCTATTTCTAAAACAAACTCCCTGATTCCTCCACGTGAAGTGGTGGATGAAGGCACTCAGTATTGGAAAAACTATTTGGATGGATTTTTCTTAGATAAGCCTCTCTCTTATACTGTTGTTTTGAACAATCTTAAACTTGTTTGGGGAAATCTAAAGGATATTAAAGTCAAATCGAATGGGAAGTTTTTTTTTCCTCTTTGAAGATGAATATAAAAGAGTAAACATCCTTAAATCAAAACCGATTATTATTAGAGGGAAGGTGTTCATTATCATTAAGTGGAGTCCGTCTATCAACAATGTCCACGAACAAGTTAAGCCGATCCCGATTTGGGTTTATTTGTCTAAAATTCCATCAATTCATTGGACGTTAATAGGCAATGATTGGATTGCGAGCTATCTTGGAAAGCCTTTTGCTTCTACGAATCTACCGAGAGACTGGAGCGATTTTAATATGCAAAATTTTTGGTCGAAATAGAGCCAATATAACTTTTGCAAGCTCAAATCGCGATTCAATTTTTTAAAAGCCATGATGCTTATGTCAACGTCGATTATACGTGGTAGCCAGAAATATGTAAGAAGTGCAAGGTGTTTGGCCACTTATCTAGTACCTGCCCTGGATCTGTGTCAAATCCCACTGTGCCATAGTCAGAGGAACCTCTGAATATTGATAAGGTGAATAATAGAGAAGTTTCTAAAATCTAGAACCCAAGTAATAAAGGAAAACAAAAACAGGATTCTAGGTATATTAAAAACAAGCCTTGGGCAAAAAAACAGTAATCATATATTCCAAAATCCTTTCAAGCAGACACTTGTCCTCGGTAGAATTCTAGCACCTGCTCTATTAATCATGATTCAATTAGTGCTGCAACCACCCTCCCATTATTTAATCCTGGCACCTATTCTACCATTCATGAACCAATCATTGCTGCAACTACCCTACCATTATTTAATCATCTACAGCAGTCAATGAATGATCTGATCCCCCTTTCTACTGGCATATCCAAATCCCCTCACCCAGGTCTGCTACTAATCAGATTCCACCATTTTTTAATCAAACTGTAGCTCTAAGTAATTCCTTTTCTATTCTTCAATCCTCTGGAAACTTATTAAATGTTGATATCCTACCCAACTCATCGTTAAAACCTGGTTATCTTCAATGCATTGCTGCCATCCCTGGTATCCTTACCCAGATCTGCATGCACCTATCTCCTTAATGTATCATCCAACCAACCTTTTACTTCAGACTCATCTCCCTTGTGCTAAACATCCCTGTACATGGCAACCAACGTGCACAACCTCGTTTCCTCCAATCCCAACCTCTCTTCCACTTGCAATTTAACTGAAGACCTCAAGCTTGCTAACATATCCACTAGAAATCCTTCATCAATCTCTACTAAGAATAAATCCCTTTCTATACCCTCCACATCTCCTCTAATTATGCCACAACCTCTTGTCCTCCATTTCAACTCCTATAATCTTCTCATATCCAATACTATATCAACCAGGTCCCTAACTAAGAAATCTCATCACAGCCTCTCCCCGAGAATCACTAGGAGTCGATCAAGAGATTGTGATAAAGGTCAGCAATTCTCTAAGGATAAAATTGTCCCTATATCTAGCCCTTCCTTTAATGGAGGAACACACATCTCAATCCTCAGTGCCTCTTCATTTCTCATCATGAAAGACCGGCCCATCCAACTCAAACCTCAATCATCCTCCCTGATTGAAAATATTTCCATATGGAATGTAAGGGGTTGTAATGACATATCCAAGTTAAATGAAATAAAGCGGCTAACTCTAGATCAAAATTTGCACATGATTGCCATTCTAGAGAATAAACTCAACAAAAACACCATTGCACAAGCATGTCATCACATTTAACCTAAATGGCACTCCTTAAATAATCTCGACGCTACACCCTATGAAAGAATCCTTATTCTTTGGAACCCTTCTACTTTACAAGTTTCCTCTTATTCTATCACCAACTGGATGTCACATTCATGTTGTCCACATGCCATCCAACTCTGACTTCCTTTGCACCTTTGTCTATGCACTTAATTTCACTCTTGGCAGACAAATCTTTCTTAATACTCTACCTTCCCACAACTCCTTGAACAAGCCATGGTTAACCCTAGGTGTTTGGAATTGTATGCTTGATTCCAATGATATAAGTGGAGACTCTCCTCTCTCTATGAAAGACTTACCGCCCCTTAGAGAAGCTGTCCATAATGCCAACATTTTTGAATGCATATCCACTGGTTTTTTCTACACTTGGAACGATAAGTCCAGATCGGGCATGAGAACCTTTTCAAAACTAGATAGAGTCTTTATCAATCAGCATGCTCTCTTTGCTTGGCCTAACATCACTTATGAAGCCTTACCTCCTAACCTCTCAGATCATTCTCCTCCGACTCTCCATTTTGGTTCCCCTGATATGAAACCCCTTTCGCAATTCAAATTCTTTAATGACTGGTGCTATCATCTTGATTTGCTTCAATTTGTCTCTAGTGCTGGGTCTTACAAATTCTATGGAAACCCTATGGTTGTCCTCCAATCACAACTCAACACACCAAAATCCTTTTAAAAGCATGGAATCAAGAAATTTATTGCATGAGCTTCAAGCTATCCTCCTTAATACAATCTCGATTGATCTAGGTTCAGGTTGATCTTCAGACTAATCCCTCTAACACTAATTTATCTTTGCAGGAACACTTGCTAACTGAGAAGCTAATTAATGCGCACCAATCTGAAGCTAGTATGCTGAAACAAAAAAGTAAGCTCAAATGGACGAACAAGGCGACATGAACTCTGCTTTTTATCACAACTATCTTAAACACAAAGCTAAATCTAGCATCATTCTCTCCATTCTCGATGACAACAGTCAGATCCACGAGGTACATGACGCAGTGCATGATGCTTTTGTCAACCACTTTAATAATTTGCTTGGTGGTAATGGTCCCCATAATATATGCATTTCACCTGTTGATGCACTTCCTTTTCCGTCCTTATCTTTTGATCAGGTCAGCGCCCTACAATCCAATATATCTGATGACAAAATCAAAGATGCATTATTTACTATTCCGAAGTCCAGTTCTAGTGGCCCAGATGGTTTCAACTTGTTTTTTCATTATTTGTTGGGATATTGTTAAGAAGGACTTCTTAAGAGCTATTCATAATTTCTTCTCTAGCAATCAAATGCTAAATGGTATAAATGCAACCAATATTTATTTAATTCCTAAAGTTAAGAATTTGACCTTTATCAATCAGTTCAGGATGGTTAGTTGTTGTAATGCCACCAACAAATGCATTTCCAAGGTCCTAGCATGTAGAATTAAACACGTGATCACAAGCCTCATTTCTAATAATCAATGTGCTTTCATGCAAGGGCGTAACATCATCGATAACATCATCATGACATATGAATTGCAGAGAGGCTATGATTCCAGCACCTTAAACCCGAGATGATGTCTCAGAATTGACATTAAAAAGGCTTATGACTCAATAAAATGAGAGGCAATTTTGTATGCTCTTTATAGAATGGGTTTTCCCTCAAATTTCATCATATGGATTGAAGTTTATATCTCGACAGCTAAATTTTCTATCCAAATAAATGGACAACTGAAAGGATATTTTCAAGGCACGTAGGGTATTCGGCAAGGAGATCCGCTTAGCTCCTATCTCTTCCTTCTTGTTATGGAAATGCTGGACCTCCTTCTCTGTAACAAGCATACTAGGAAGCTCATTGATTTCCATCCGAAATGTTATGATCCCACTATATCATCCCTTTGTTTCGCTAATGATCTCATGATTTTTCCAAAGCCTAATCCTAGATCTTTAGATGATATTTTCTGAACCTCTCTGAGTTTCCATTGACCTCTAATCTTCATATTAATCGAAAAAATCACCTATTATAGTTTTAGGTCTTAACACAGCTGCTAGAGAGGGAATAGCTGCCAAATACACCATCCCGTTGCATCATACAGGATTCTCTTATTTGGGCGTTCCCCTCACCTGAACAAGAATCCAAACTCATCATTGTCTACCTCTGCTCGAGAGAATCACCAGCAAATTATCAAAATGGCAGAACAAACTATTATCTCAGGTAGGCAGATTGACCATCATTACCTCCATCATCTTCTCTATGCAAGTATATTACTCAAGAATCTACATCCTTCCTAAAAAGTTGATCCAAATGATAAATCGTGACTGCTGCCATTTTTTGTGGTTTGGTTACCCTAGCTCGAGGAAGCCAATCCCTATAGCCTTCACCAAACAGCAACAACCATGCAAACTTGGAGGATTGGGCATAAATAATCTTGTTAAATGGAATGCGATCGCCTTCTCTACCCATACCAACAACCTTCTTAACGATAGAGCAAATATATGGACTTCATGGTGCAAAAAGCATTACATTGGTGACAAAGACTTTTGGTTGCTTGAGAAGAAGCAAAATAAGAGTTGGATTTGGAGACAAATGCTGGAGACAAGAGACACGCTCAAGCACCATATGTAACTTGCTATATCTTATAATACGAAAGCTTCCTTCTGGAACTTTCCCTGAAGTATGAAGGGGACAGTCCTTAGTGATTTATTAAGCTACAATGACAGGATGAAAATCGGAATTCCTCAACGCGCTAAAGTTTCAGGCTATCTTCACAATGGTCGTGTCTCTCTGCCTCATTCCAGTAATTTTACAATAAGGCAACTTTGGCAGTAGGTTCATTAGGGAAAGCCAATATGGTAGAAACTGACACTTTGTTCTGGGGAGCCCAACCAACCAAACACTCTATCAGTCCCGTTTACAAAATCTTAAGTACTAAGCATGAGCGCTCCTTTGATCCATGGCATGATTAGGTGCAGGACAAGTCGGGCTTACAAAAGAAGAACCTCCTTTGTTTGGTGAGTCTTAAAGAATGCAGTCTTAACTTAAGACAAGTTATGCCATATGGGTCTTTTGAAAACTTCTCTGTGCAGCCTTTGTCAACATCAACCCGAATCAAACTTGCACTTGCTTTTTCAATGCCAGTTCGTTCATGGAATATGGTCCGACATACTAGCAATGGACGCTATCACAACCCGAGCTCCAACATCATTGAAGAATAGTACAATATATTCTTAGGGAAAAGATGTAGGAATGGAAGATCTAGAGAGCTTCTCCAAGCTCTGAAGGGCATCATACTGGAAATATGGAAGGAAAGGAATGGGTGTCTGCTTGAAGGAAAAAATAGAATAGCCTCTGAGATAACCTACACTTGCGTCCAGATTAATAAGCAGAAGGTTTTTGATCGGAGGGATGATCTTTTGCGGTCTGTTAATGATTTTGTTGTTTTGGAAAATTGGATTGGTTTTTGTTATTAGCCCAAGTGTTTTTCGTTTTTGTATTCAAACCTTTTAGTTTTTAACAGATAGAGTTAAGGGCTCTCTTTAAAACCCTGCTTAAATTTCAAAAATAAATAAATAAATAATATATATATGTGTGTGTGTGCTATTAGCATTTGAGATTAATAGTTTTTTAAAACTAGTTTAGTTTAAAACATATAATTTGAAAACTAGTTTAGTTTAAAACATATTCATAATATATATATATATATATATACTTATAAAATTAACTATGTATATGCATTACATGTTTTCAAATTAACAAAAAATTGAAAACTATACACACACACAAAAAGATATATATTATATACGTATACATATAATTTATTCAAATACAAAACCATGTTTAACAATATCTATACATCTATAAAATAAATATAATACAAACACACACACACAGATATATATATATATAGTAAACTTATATACAACATTAATGTTACTTTAAAAAAAAAGAATTTTTTATATTAAAAATGATTTCCATGTGAAAATCATAATTGAAAAACATTTTAATGTTAAACCCGAAAAGAAAATTAAAAAATAATTGTTCTTGTTTGTTGGTTGATTGTGTGTGTATATATGTGTATATATATATAGTTAATTTTATATCAAGCTACATTTATATACATATACATATACAAATACACATATATATATACACATATACATATATTTATATATATATATAATTCTTAAACTTATAATATGAATATGTATATATGGTTATGTATATATATTTTTGTTTCACAATATATGTGTATATATTTATAATTAATATAATGTAAGTTAAATTAAAAAAAAATTTTGACAAAGCCAGCGGGGAGAAATGGCCCCTACCATTTTATTTATAAATGTAAGGAAAAAAACTTACATACGTAAATAAGATAGCAACATAGAAATCAGGGAAAAGAAAGACAAAAATAAACATAAAAGAAAATAAAAACTACACACCATAGCAGTCATATATCCATCCATTTCTCCATATCATATGCACTGAAGTTATAGGCCGAATATTTCATTGCATGAGAGATTCCCCTTGTCATTTCTTTGTATATCATCATCCTCTCAGCCCTTTTCTGTTTAAATATGACTTCATTTCTAGCTTTCCATAGTTTTGTAACAAACACCTTCAACATAATCAACAGTTGAATTGATTTCAATCTCTTCCATTTTGTTGCCTTGTATATATTTGCCCATTCAATTTTACTATCCCATATAGGGTTGCCATATCCCCCTCTCCGTTTAATTTTCTTCCAAAGGAAAAAGGAGAAAGAGCATTTGAAAAATAAGTGTAAATTATCCTCCTTACTGCTTCTACAAAGAACACATCGGTTTTCTATTGTTATTCCCTTAGCATCCATATTAGATAGAGTATTCAAAGCATTTCTGGTGACCTTCCAAAGCATGAAATTCATTTTTTCATTTGTGTATCTATTCCAAATTCTGCCATACCACATAAATTTTGGGAGCTGATCTTCATGAGAGATGGACTTGTAAACTCTAGCAGTGTTGTGCTCCTTATTATCTCCCATCCAACTGTATTTCTCCACATCAGAAAATGCATACATTTTGTAGTTATATTTGCGCCAAATTTCATCAATTTGTCTATTTCCAGATGAGAGGATAGAAATAACACCATTTCTTATATATGATATTGCTCTTGCATTCTTAGGAATCCCAAATAGCTGAACCTGATCATGGGTTAATACTTTCCTTAGTATGATACCTCTATCTAGCCAAGGCATAGACCAAAATTTAGCTTTACTTTCACAGCTCAGATCAACTTGCAGTTGAGGTATACACTTGTCTCTAGTCTTAAGAAGGAACTTCCAAACCCAACTATGAGCTTGTTTTGGCTCAGTCATCCATATGTTTTCCTTCTTCAGATTGTGAGTTAATGACCATTCCACCCAATTATTGTCATTTTTATTGATCAAGCTATCGAAGTGTTTGGAAAATGCAGCATAGTTCTAATTTCTCATATTTGTTATGCCTAACCCCCTTTTCTTTTTGGCACTTCCGTTTTATTAACTGCAATAGGCGATAGTTTTTTATTGTTAACAGATCCCGACCACTAGAATCTTATCAAAGCTGATCTTATAATGGCCATAAGCTTGTTAGGAAGAATGAAAGTTCTACACCAATAGACTGACATAGACATAATCAAAGATTTAATTATTACTAGTCTACCAGGTTGAGACAAAAGCCTGTTCTACCACCTATTAATGAGCACAATTATCTTTTCATAGAGAGGGATGCATTGTAGGAGAGATATTCTTTTGGTAGCAAGAGGGACTCCCAGGTAAGTCATGTTGTTGCTATGAAGGGGAAGCATTTTTTTAAGCTGCTGACAATGAAGTTTCATAGAGTCAAATGTACTAGCTATAAGAATATGTGATTTTTGATTGTTTGTTCGAAGACCAGAAAATTTGTAGAACTCCTCCAAAGTATGTATGATAATATTTAGAGATTCATCAGTTGGTTTAGTAAATATAACCAGGTCATCAGCAAAAGCAAGAGAAGTGATCATTGGCATTTTGCATTTGGGGTGCAACACAAATTTCTTCCTGAATACTTGATACTGGAAGGCATGAGTGAGAGATTCCATCACCAATATAAATAGATAAGGAGAAATAGGGTCTCCTTGTCTTAATCCATTTTCCCCCTAAAATATCCAATAGATTATGAATTAATAACTAGAGAATATCTAATAGTGGAAATACATTGATATATCCAATTACAAAAAATTTCAGGAAATTTCATTTTTCTCATGATGTGTAGAACTGCCTCCCATTTTATAGAATCAAATGTCTTCTTTATGTCTATCTTCAACATAGCTCTAGGGGAGATGTGAGAAGAAGAGTATCCATTAAGTAATTCATGAGTTAGCAATAAGTAATTCATGAGTTAGTAAGACATTATCAAGAATGTTTCTTCCAGGGATGAAAGCAGCCTAATTTTTAGAGACCAGTCGATTTATCACTGACTTAATTCTAGCTGCTAATATTCTAGCTATGCTTTTGTAGATAATATTGCAGCATGCCACAGGTCTAAACTGAGTTACATCACTTGGGCAATCAACTTTGGCAATTAAGGCTAGGTAAGTCGAGTTAATGGAAGATACAATTTTTCTAGAGTTGAAGAAGTTATGCACAGCTTTCAACACATCAGAGGATATAATGTCCCAGTACTGAATGAAAAAATAGCATTGAATCCATCAGGCCCACCACAAGCAGTTTTTTTCATATTGAAAATGGAGTCCTTGATTTCAGAATCAGTCATTGGGGAGGTGAGATGCATTTGTTGATCATCAGTTAAGGTTTGAAGAGGGAGGAAGGAGGTGAAAGAATCATCAAAAATAGAATTATCATTAGTCCCAAGCAATATAGCATAATATTCAAGGAAGGATGAGTTCACTTCAACGGGAGAAGAGTGTATAAGACCATTCACATCTTTAATGGAGTGGATGTGAGCTTTTGAGTTCTTAAGTTTGAGAGAGGCATGGTAGAATTTTGAATTTTTGTCTCCATATAACTCCAAATTTTCTCTGTTCTTTTGCCTTATCATGTGTGTTTCATCTGAAATAGCCTTTTCAAGACTCTTTATTAAATTGGTTTCTCTGATGGAAAGGGATGGATCCATAGAAAAGTTCATTATTTGTTGTTGAACCTTTTCTAGTTCTGTTTGTATAGTGTTAGAAAGTTTACCACCTGATCTATACTTGTTTTTTGCCCAATGGCGAAGAAGAAGCTTTGTATTTTTAAGCTTCCACTGAAGCTTCAACATGGGGTTACCATATGAGTTCATATCCCCAGCATCTTTCACCACCTGCAAATATGAATTTTCATTTGTCCATATGTCAAAAAATTTAAAATTTACCTTTCTTTCCATGGCAGCCTCTCCAAGATTGAGAATTAAAGGACAATGATCAGATAAAATTGGCATAGGAATGTGAATGCTGATAGAAGGCCAAGTTGAGAAGGTTTTAAAATTAGCAAACCCATGATCAATTTTGGTCAAGGTTCTGATGCCACTTCTACTTTTATTATTCTACGTGAATGGGGAGCCATTAGACAGAATTTCAATAATAGAAGCATTGTTCATAGAATTGATAAGAGGACTAAGATCAGACAGAGACAGAGGGATACCAGCAGATTTGTGAGAGGATAGGAATGAGCAGTTGAAATCACCCATGACAATCCATGGATGCGAATTTTGGCTAAGAAAAGGAAGATAGTCATGAAGTTTTTGTCTTTGAGAAGGGGAGTTTTCAGCATAAATAAAAGTGAAGTACATGGAGGAAGAAGAAGAAATTATGTTGGCATGACAGTGAATGAATTGTCTATCAACCAAAATGATGTCCAGCTTGATAATGAGAGGGTTGAACATAACAAGAAGCCTTCCATAAGGAGCATGAGAATGGTTTGCGATATAAGACCAAGACGGGATTACGAAAGCTGCAGCTTTAGCAGACAAATCTTGATTGAGTTTAGTTTCAGAAATAGCAATGAGAGAAAGAGAGTTATCATGAATAAGATTTTTAATTTGAATAAGTTTGCATTCTTTATGAGCACCTCTAATATTCCACGCCGCAATTTTGTTCAGCATTGATTATACTATTCGGAGTTTTTAAGAGAGAGTCTTGTTCTTCTACGAGAAGTTGATGTAGTGTTTTCAGGGCAAACTGAAAATTGTTCCTTATCCTCTTCATCAGAGAAGGAATTAGGGGATATAGAAAAAGCTGTGTGGACATTGCTTACTTTTGAATTGAGAAATTTGGCTTTAGCTGAAAGTTTGAGAGAGGTAAGGGATTTTAATTTGTTTTTCTTGTTGGCATTTTTGGAATTTCTTGTTTTCTTTTTGATTGAGGGAGGAGGAAAATTAGGGGATTCAAGGTGATTTTTTGAGATGATGTGATAGGAAATTCAAATATAGAATGCATGGCAAATTACATTTCAAAATTAGAATTTTAATTTATATATATATATATATATATGCATATATTTATATTTAAATGTATATGTTTTGTAAATAACATTTTATAGTATATATTTATGTATAAATATTTACACATATGTATACCTATATATTAGACGTCAAATATGTATATGGAGGGGCTAATATATCTGCTATGATACATCTACACACAGACATGTTAAACTATATACACCATTTTATGTTGCATGTGCACACACACATATATGTGTATATGATACACATATTATATTATATAATGTAAAGTTAACATTATTTAAAAGAAAATTTAGAAAAGTTCTAAATGAATATTTGAATTTAGACTACATAGGCCCAACAAAGATCCAAAAGGTAAAAAATTTGAAATTTACCCAACTACTCCACTGCAGGCTGGCCCATTTCCAATACTGGTATCGGAGCCAAATTTCCTATGTAGTCTAAATTAACAGTATTATGGCTAATTTATTAAAGCCTACCTATATAGTATGGTGTTTAAAAAAGTAGTGTCTAAGGTTGGGTTTGGGTAATCTAGTACTCTGCCCTACCTGCTACTAGCCTGGCCCGAAAGAATGAGGTAAGCTCAAATGTTATCTCCAATATAAAGGCCCAAACTGATTTGGGCCTTCGGCTAATTTTCAAAATCTATTTTAAAATTAAAATTAATGTTTTAATTTAAAAGTTAAATTAAAAACAAGAAAAATATTATAAATGTTATAATATAGATTTTCAAATTGTCCTGAAAATTAAAATAAAAGTTTAAAATTAAAATGTTAAATTTAAAATAACACACATATTATAAAAGTTATAATATAATTTTTCAAAATGTTCGAAAATGTTATAAAATTATTTAAAAAAATATTATTTGTTAACAAGATTAATATAATAAATGAATTAAGTAAGTTAATTACTTAAATATATATTTACATGTATAATATATAATGATATATGTTACGTTGTCTTGAATTTTCTAAGACAATACGAGTATACATGAGTGTATAAAAAAATTTCAAACTTAATAAAATTTAGTTAATTTTTTTAATTAAATAAATTAATTAAAATTTAATTAATAAATTAAAATACATATATATAAGGTATATGTGTATTACTGCAAAGGTTATAGTTTATATATATTCAATATAATATGTTATAATTGCATAATATAATAATTAATTAAAGTGTTAAATTAATTAAACAAGATTTAATTAATATAATGTTATGTATAAATTATTATATAAGTTAAATAAAGTATGAGTTATATAATAACAAAACTCATATGATATTAATGTATAAACTAAAGGTGGAACACTAAGAAACCAAATTAGACTTATGGAATAAATACACATGTGTAGTACATATACCATGATTTCTATGTGTGCGACACTTGAATCACTAGGGTATTTCATAAGAAATACATCATTCCATAAGTCGATATCACTCAATTAAATATATTGAAAATGTAACAACCCACCATTTTAGAACCGCGGGTCAACATAATGAAGTCCCAAAATGGCGAGCCGTTGGAAGATAATACATATTGATATATAAAGAGAATGCTCCTTAATACCATAATCAAGGACTCGCCGCGTGTGCTACAAGATATAGGTATCCATTCATTACCTACCGTCATGTACATTACATCATCAAACTACACTATTCAAAGCTATGCACATTTTGTTTGTGTCTCACTATTCCAGTTAAGGTTTCATATGCTTGCCTATTTGTCCAAATCCGCATTCACTACAGTTGTATCTCCTCGTCGTCAAGCTACACACCCATACATGTTTCAAGTATTCAACTATCAATCCAAAATCACATATACTACACCCATACATCATCACTCTCATCAATATATATACACACCCAAACAACAGCCATACACACCAAAATATCACTAGAATCCCAAGAGATTATCACATTGAAAATTGGATCACCACACCTCGAATTATGTAGTCAAAAGCCCAATTAACCCAAAACTAGGTTGTACACTGGTGGACCGGTGCACAACTCAAAAACGCAATTTTTAAATTTATTTTTGTTTTCTTTGTTCCAAATTTTGTTTAATGCTTCATTCTTTGGTTCTGATGATTTCATATCATATATATATATAATGTTTACAATGTTTTAAGGTCCTAACATATTTACAAACATCAAATTTGGTATCTCTCTAGGTTCCAATTCAAATTAGCATATAACTAGGTTTTCTGGCGTTTCTAAAAAGAAAAGTACATGCTTTTATTTCTTAAACTCAGATACCATTGTTTATACCGATTCTACTTCATAGTTTAATACTAGGTTAGCTTTAAAGCATCCTATATCTTCATTATAGCATTATATAAGGATCCAAGAAGCCACACTCACCGATTCCCGAGTCAAAGAACCCAATTCCTCCGCTATCCCAAATTTTTAGAAAATCGAATCTTTATAATAGCCTCCTATTCCTACTCTAGATGACAGAGAGCTTCGCTACGATTCCAATGCACTTCATCTTGATGATTTTCGTTGAGACTTCAGGATTTTGTGTTGGGTTGGTTGAAGATGAAAGAAAGTAGTTTGGTTCAGAAATGAGAAAAAGAAATGGAAATAAAGATACGTACTGTTAGATTGGTTTTAGGAATTGAAAAATCGGTTATATTTTAAAATTTTGAATTGCAAACCCGACCCAATTCACACCAGCCCATTGCTCGCACACAAATCTAACCCACTTCATTAAATCGATGATATCTCAATCATACGACGTTCGATTTTAAAAAATGAGTACTGAATCTCGACCAGAAAAACGAGAGTTGCACAATGGTGTGAGACTCATCAGCAATTTCAACTGCTTGTAAAAATTAAAATTTTCCCCTTTGTTGAAATTTATCAAAATACCCTCTAATTTAATTAATTATTAATTATTATCATTATTTAAGTTCAGAAGATTATGAATCTTTAATATAAGTGTTGTCCTCTACCATTTATATATTAATAAATTACTTGCATACTCTTTGGTTATTGAGCAAACTCAAGCTTGAGATATTTTACGTGATAGAGTTAGGGGTATGCCCTAGAGGAAATTATGTAATTTATTACATATATCTAAATCGATAACCAATTTTGTTCGAAATAAAAGTTTCTCTCTTTCTATTATATACTTGATATAATGTGTTATATTAATGAATTAATTTAATTAAAAGTATATTTAATAGAAAATCCATAAATGGTATGTTTTGTGATAGTAATTACAAAGTGTTGTAACCATGAGTAATTTATCAAAATAAAAGTAAATATAGCATTTTAAATATTCCTAGTCAAGATGTATCGAGACTGGATATCGATACATCCATTGAGACTAGAGTATGTAACGCTCTCCAAATGTTGGGTAGTGTATTACTCATAGGTGTTGGAAGAACCAAAGGGTTACATTCTAATAGTTATTGGATAACTATGGAATGACTCATTTGATAGTTTTCTGTTTGTTAATATAATAAAGGTCAAATAGAAAATATCGATGTGATTAATTTATACAATTCTCTCGACTTGAGAATACTGTTCCTTTATATGAAAGCTTCGCTCTTTTATTATAGTCAAATCATGGCACAATGTACATCAAGTGACTATAGTTGGGTCGATTGGAAGTATTGGAAGTGAAACACTATTCAAGAGTGGATGCGTCTCCTCAGTTATATAGGGTTAGTATTACGATCAACTCAAGTTAACTCAAAACCAAAGTCTGTAACAACCCGTTATTTTCAACCATTCGCATCCATTATAAGTGTATAGGTAGACACTCATGCCGGAATTGAATTGCTCAAAATACCGCGTTGTAAATAAAAATTTGGCAAAATCTTAGAATATACAGTAAATAAATATAATCACAGCTCACAAACACAGAGTAAAATAATGCAGCGGAAGTAAAAGAAATAGTAGTTCATGAAGCTACTATATAAATATATCAGTTACATAAGATATAACAAAAGAAATAGAGAACAACAGAAGTCTCAATAAAATAACCAAGTACAAGCTGAGTAGGACAACGGAACTGAAGTAGATAGGACAAGACAAGCAGATAATCTCCAGCGATTCAAATCTCCAAGAGAGTGGAAATCCAAATCTGTGAATAACTCAGGCTGACCCGAGCGTAAAGCAAAACACAAAACACTCGAGTCAGGACAATATATACTTATATAATGTAAACCAACTCAAGTGAACTGTAATAAGGTACAAGTAACTTAGAAGATGCTTGGGACCGCCCATCCTCTAAGGATCCGTTAAAATATCTACTATGTAGTAATATTCGCTATTATAATAATGTCTAATAAGTAAAGTATAATCATATAGAAAATAGCGTTAAGGGGATGGAGAACCTTAACGCGGTCGGATCTTAAAATCATAATCGTAGTAAAGCTCGATATGGTAGGTGACACGACACAACTAGGCAATGCCAGGGTAGATATACCAATTACGCATCCGGACTAGTGGTGACGCATAGCAGCCACTACCGCCCACCTCGAACAACACTCCCAAATCAAGGGTGGCCACCAAATCAATCACAAGTAATAGAATGGTATCGAAGAAGTGTGTCCGATCAGAGGTGCTACCTCATTGGTCCGTCAATCGCTCTTGTTTTAGCCACCTTATGCCAACTCACGGGAGTTGGGTCCACGTATATACCTTAGGATCGTCGCCACCATCCTACTTCATTCTGGAAACTCCACCGCGTACACGGTTGTCAAAGTGGTTTTCGGTATCGACAGAGAGTATGCCAGATATCCGATCCCGGTCTCTTTGCTAACTAATCGTTATTATAACCCGTGGTTATAACTTTAAAAATAATACTTTATACTTTAAATAAAATATCATTTCAAAATCATGTCTTTATCAAAATAAAGATTTATCATTTCCAAATCATTTCAATATTCCAAAATATCGTATCCTTTCAAACTTCTTTTCAAATCATTTCAATATATCAAAATATCATATCTTCCAAAACTTCAATTTCAAATCATCTCAATGTCAAAATATCATATCTTTGATAGTTATACTTCGTAACAAAAATCATTTTTATTTCAAAACTATATCCATTTCAAAACAATATCATTTCCATTTCAAACATATATTCACCTTCAAATAGTCTATACTTTCAAAGTTATAATTCTTTTGAAACTAAAACATTTGAAATCATTATACTTTGAAAATCATAACATTTTTGAAAACATATATTTGAAATCATCTTTTAATTCTACATATTTACAAATTCATTAAATTAAACCCAAATTCCAAATTTAAATTTAAATTTAATTTAAACCATCATTTTCAACTCACATTCAGTTTACTAACAAACCATTTCAAATCTTATAAATTTCAAATATTGGTTTAATTCACAAAATACAAGATTCAATCCTTAGTATATTTCAAAGCTTAAATATCCCACATTTCATAAATTCAAAATCATTTGTATACATTTCAAAATATCAAAATATTATTCAAAACATCATTCATTTATATTTCATTTAAATACCATTTGAATCCATTCTTTTTATTAAATTTAAATACCATTTTAAACTCACATAAAAATCAAATTTTTCCATTTAAAACCATTTAAATGTCTCTTCATTATCTTTAGCATTTTTAACATTTAATTTCCAAAATTATATCATTTCCCAAAGATTATTTTTCATTAAAATTTTATTAAACAACAAAATATAGTTTCCGTAGCACTTACAAAATGCTACGTAAAGTTATAGTTTAAAATAGTTCATTTAACAAAACGACAGCACTTAAATGCTGTAATATATTTCCATTAAAATTAAAATAAACTTAAATGTTAAGTTTAACCACTACAACACTTACAAAGTGCTATAATAGCCTTTATTCCAAATTAACTCTTTAGTTCATTTAAACAACTACAGCGATTACAAAATGCTGTAATATCTTTTACATACATTTCAAAATGCTGTCAAATCAAATTTAGAGCTTAATTACCATTTCACAAATTTAACTTAATTTCCAATTCCATTTAATTAACTTAAACCTTTAATTAAAACCAAATTTCACATTTCCAAGTCAAATTTTATTTTAAAAGATCACTTTTAAACATTCATTTATTTAACCACTTAAATTCATAGAAAAATCAATAATACTTTAATAAATCACTTAAATTCAAATTTAATCAAATTATCATATTTACCATTTCCAAATAAAATTTAATATCCATTTTATTTATATAACTTAAATATCATTTTTAACCAAAATTCCAAATTTTAATTTTAATTTATATTTCAAAAATCCAGTTAAACCATTCATTAATTACATTTTTAACACATAGAAAAATCATAATTTCTTTAATTCAAAATATTTCAAAATCAGTTTAAATCAAATTTCCTAAATTTATATTTTTAAAATACTTAAAATTATCCAAAAACACTTTATAAAATAACCACGGGCCTGTATATAGTTTTCTAGCCTAGGTCAAGTGATACAGATATGTATCATTTCAATCCGTAGTTTAAAAAGAAAAATCCGGGTTCTATCATTTCAAACCCGAAATCCCAAGTTAAATAAAATAAATAAAAAACATTCAGGCTTATCATTTCAGCCCATAACGATTTTTCCCTATTCTAAAGTCCATTTGGGTATGTATCATTTCAACCCATAGTGATTCTAGTCTACAGGGAACTTGCAATGGTGATGACTGATATAAATAACAGAATAATATTAAATAACAGTAACATATGATATAACAGGTGTATAAATATCATATGATCATAACATAGTCAAGTATAACATGATAATATATTTCTACAGATTCGCAGGGTGTCAATTTACTAGTTATATAGGTACATATTGTCTGGTGAGAATAACTCACCTGTTTGTGCTGGAGATATCAAAACCAATGACACAAAGGAAACAAAAGCATGATGACAAGACTACGGACTTGAGTGGAGAGCGAATCCAATCTACAACTCTTGTGTATAACCCAAAACAAACAATCAAAACAGCAAAATTCAATACGACTTTAAAAATGCAATAACATTGAAATAAAAGGAGATACGACTACGCAGTCTTTTGCTTTGCCTTCTCTATTGTTTGGTATGGCTTTGGGGTATGATGTGGTTCAAATGTGGTCAAGTTTTGGGTCAGGTTTGGGCTAACATAGCTCGGGTTCAAGGCAAGACAAGGTGGAGTTTGTACATGAGGAGGTGATATGGTTTTGGAGGCAACTAGGTGGTTTTTGGTCAAAACAAGGGCTCGGCCATGGGGATTGGGCTCGGCCTATGGTGCACCATGACTGGACAGAGGTGGGGAGGGGTGTGTCGTGGTCAGGTCAGAGGAGTGGTGGCAGCTATGGTGGTGGTTGAAGTGGATGAGCCTGTAGAGGTCAAATAAGCATGGATCTAGGCATCTAGGTTGTAGTTTGAGGGGTTTGACCATCAAAAGGGTTTCGGCCATGGTCAGATCTGGTGGGGTAGATGGTGGTGATGGTCGGGAAGAGATGGAAGGAGGTGGTGGCCATGGAAATAGGGGGAGAGGTCGATCTTAATCAAGGGAGAAGGCAAGGCAAAATTGCATAGAAAAAGTAAGAAAAAGTAGAAAGAAGAGAGGGATTTACCTAAATTTTTTCAAGATGGAGGCCATGACTTTTTTTAGGGTTAAGAAGCTTTGAAATTCGTGAAAGATATGGGGAAGTCGGCTGAAACAAAAAGAATGAGGAATAGTAATGTCTCATTGATGATAAGTTAGGTTAAAACGTAAAAAAGGTGGACTATAAAAGCCCATGGGAAGATAGAAGGTTTAGGGCCTTTCATATTACTTTATTTTATCTCTATAACTTTATATTTCTGAAAAAATATAATAATCCCAGATAAAATTTCGAAATTTTATCAAAATATAATAGTTTATGTAAATATTTATCAATCATATAAAGTTAAATTAAGAAAATAGCTAAAAATAGTAAACTAGTGTAGAAAATTTGAAATTGAATAGAATAATTTTTAGAAAAATTCATATGAGCTTGTAATATATTTCTAAACATAAATAATAACATAAAATAAAAATATATTCACAAAATAAATATTTAAAATTTAATTTACATATAATTTTTAATGAAGAAAATAGCAGAAAATAGGAAAACAGCCTTTAAAAAATAGGAAATCATCATAGTAAATTTTGGAAAAATTCTATTATTATTTTTGAAAATATTTAGAGGTGAAAATATACATAAATTAACATATTAACACATATTAAAATAAAATATAACAAAGAAAAAGTAATTTATACAATTTAAAATAGACAAAATTGTCAAATAAACAGTTTATACTCAAAATTGAAATGTACATAACTTTTGCAGTTTAACTCCATTTTCAACGAAATGAAAAGCAGTATCCAAGTTATTAAATCTAATTTTTAAAATAAAAGATAAAATTTAAAATTTCAAATATTTAAAATTTAAATTTAAAAGTCAAAGTTTGACTATTTTAACCAAAATTCACTTTTTGGAAAATTATTCTATTCAGTCATATTTGGAATTCTAATCCATATCAAAATCAAAGTTTATATTTAAAATAACAAAATTTATTCTTTTTCATAAATAAAGCTTTTAAATCTGGAAATATCAATTTAAAAATAATTGTAAAATACAGGGTTGTTACAAAGTCTCTAGCTAGTGCATTTCGATTAATAATAATTGTTATTAATGAACCAAGGACTTTTGTTTGGACTACAGAGTTGACTGTGGACCATACTGAAATTTTGGCCATTACCAAATTCCATAAGTCCAAAGTGATATATTTTGACAAAGAAAATTTGTGTAAATAAAAGTCACAACCGGGTAACACTGAAAAAAGTGAAACTGGATTTTACCGAAACCAAGTAATCGATAAATTTGGCAAAAATATCATACCACCTGCTAAGTGATGTATGAATGTTAATATTCGAATAGTTCGATATTAATCGCTGATAAAATTTACACCTAACAAGTCACACAACTGAAATGATGAATTCTTCTTTGACCAAACTATTTAATTAGTTTATAATTACTATAAACTGATTAAATTAATTAATATTATGAAATATCAATTATAAAATTTTGATTATGATTTGACGAATAAATATTATTAAATATATTTATAATAGTTATAAATATTTCAATCGATATACGATATCGGTAAGTGATTGAATTGGATTTAATTAAATGATATTTTCTTTGGGCTTAAATTTGATTTTGGCACATCGTGATGGGTGAGATTTTTGGCTACAATATGGACATATGAGGCAACTCAAAATGGGGTAGAGATGTTAGATTTTGGATGGCTCGGACTAAGGGAGAATTGGTATGCAATGAGATCCACAATTTTCTCTCTTCTATCCACTATTTAAACACCCCTAACCCAAATTACAAATGATCTATTTCTGCCTCTTCATCGTTCCATTGTTAACCGATAATACACCATAGGTGCTCCATCATATCAAGCTTAACTTAAAGTCGATCACTATCCGATAGTCAAAGGTCAATGGTTCAAGGACTAGCAATCTGTCGAATCAAAAAGGTTTTAAAGCGGAGAGTTCATACTTTTAAAGTGTGCTTCAAGGCTTTGGTACTTAGGTATGTTTTTATTAAATAATAGTTTATAATTTTTTGAATCACATTTTATTGATATGTTTAATGTTGTCACAAATTGGTTTGATTATATGTATGTATATCCTTATAATTAAAAAAATCAATTTTTTATATACATATCAGATCTGTACAGCTACCTAATTTATATATATTAATTAATATGTTGTTAAATTATATATATATATATATCATTTAATTATATATAAATATATGGTTTATATTTAATTACAATATCATACTATGGTTAAAATTGATTATATAATTATATATATGTAACTTTATAGCAATAGTAATTTTCAGTAGTAAGAAATTAATTTTTATAATTATTTATTAATATTTAATATTATTTAAATCAATATATTACATAAATAAATCATGCAAAATCAAATATGTTATGAAAATTAATTTTCAAAATTTATAAAACTATTTTATCATAAGATAAGCTCTCGAATGGAAAATAAAAATAAAAACCATTTTTGCTATTTTTAAAAATTATTTTAATAATCGGTCAAAAATTAATAAAAAAAATAAAACTTGATAGGAAGAAAATACGAAAAAAAATTTAAAACTTCAAAATATCATATATTATTTACCGAAAATTTAAAATTTGGAAAAACGTTTAAAAAATAATTTCTTATTAATATTTTATGTCATTTTGAATAAATATTCAATTAAAATATATTTTAAAATAAAAAAATTATGATACAAAAATTTGTGTGTACATATATACGATCGGGAATTTTTTAAAAATGTTGATTAATATATTTATTTATGTACTATATACATTTATGTATATATATCATTTTTAAATAAAATATTATTTTATCATTATATATATAGATATTGGTACATATATTATTCAAGGTGTCTTAAAAAAATTATGTATATATATATATTATTTTAATATTCAAGTAACTTATTTATTTTTAAATAGATATATTATAATAATTTATTTATATATATAAATATTTTATTTATAAACATTATATATACATACATGCATATATATATATATATTTAAATATCTTTTATTTACGTACGATTATTTAAACAAAATTAACATATACATACATATATACATATACATATATATATTTATAGATATATAATATTTATATATAAGAAATAAATTTATATACTTACATATATTTGGACAACATACATTACATATCAGATGAGCTAACGTGTCCTTTGCAATTTAAATCCCAATATCTATACACATGCATGTTATATCTTGCATGGTCTGACATGTTACACATGCATATATATATCATATACATATACATAAATACATACATACATATATATATATATATTAAATAAAATAATATAATTTTAAATAAAATAAAAGATTTTATTTAAATAATATTTAGAAATGTTCTAAATGAATTAGACTTCATAGGCCCAATAAAGATCCAATAAGAGAATTTTTTTGAAATTCACTCATAACTTAAACTGCTGGCTGGCCCAGTTCCAACAATGGTATCAGAGCCTAATAGCCTATACGGTCTAAATTAGTCATGTTAGTGTTAACGAATTAAAGCCTACCATATAGTAGGATGTGTAAAAAAGTAGTGTCTAAGGTTGGGTTTGGGTAATCAAGTACTTTGCCCTACTCGGCTACTAGCTTGGCTTGAAATGATGAGGTAAGCCCAAACGGTTATCCCTAATTGAAAAGGCCCAATTTGAATCGAGGCTTGGGCGAATTCAAAATTGTTTTGAAACTAAAAATAAAAGTTTTAAATTTAAAATTTAAATTTAAAATAAGAAACATATTATAAATGTTATAACACAAAATTTCAAATTGTTTTAAAAATTGAAAATATAAGATTTTTAAATATAAAGTTAAATTTAAAATATAATATATACATATTATAAATATTATAATATAATGAAAATTTTCAAAATGTTTGAAAATTAATATAAATTAATTTCTAAATTTATAAAATTCGTTAATAAGATAATAAAATATATTAATTAAATAAGTTAATTAATTAATAAGTATATACATGTATTGTATATTATGATATATGTTAGGTTATTTTAAAATGTTAAATTAACATAAGTATACATGTATGTATATAAATGAATTTCGAAAATAATATAAATTTAATTAAAATTGTTTAATTAACTAAATAATATACACATATTGTGGACCGCGGAATTATGGATCTTAAGCCTAATTAAACACTAGAGAGGTGGTGAATAGTGTTTTTAACTTTTGTAAATCTTTTTAAATTTCTTTCAAGTTTAATATTAAATCATAGATTTTCAACACAAAATTATATCAACAATTAATCACAGATGCAATCATGGATAAAACTAAAAGCAATAAATTAAAGTTGAGAGTTAGAGAGATGACACCAGGAATTTTATACTGGTTCGGATTTCTCCAACATCCAGTCCTGTACAATTGCTTATACAAATTTCTTTTCGAATGCAAATCTTTAAATGGGTAAAAAAATTTGTGAAATGTTTTGAAAACCCTATACTTTGTAAGATTTGTAAGACAAACAACTATCGAAGACCAGAAAATAAGACTCCTGGAACTGGAATTGCAATTAGATGTTATCATCAAAATTCTCTTTACAAATGTTTTGAAAACGCTATACTTTGTAATATAGTTTGATACTTTGTAAAAAAATTGAATGTAGTTTATAAACATTTTGATCTTTGAAAAAGTTTTATAAAATATTTTGAAAATTTATTTTGTTTAATAAAATAAAAGATAGAAAAATATGAGATATAGAAAAAGATTGTCGGGAATTTAACAATATTCTATGACTCTGTATACTACATTAAAGTCTTGAGATCTTCATATCTTGGTCTTTGTACTCGTGAGTCTTCATGTCCATTTCCTGAAACTTTATACTGTACAGTCTCCGATTCAATACCTTTGTCATATCCTGCATATATACTATATAACTTGGCAAAAAATTAGTATCTATATTGTATATTGTTGTTATTAAGGTTGTTACCATCAAGATCAATAACCGAGGTATTAGCACATATATCATGTGTTATACTATAAAGGTTATAATATATAATAAATAAATGTTATATTAATATAAAATTAATTAACATGTTAGTTAATTTAGTCAATTAAAACTAATTAAATAAGATCCATTTAATATAATATTATACATAGGACTATTATATAAGTAACATAAAATATAAAAGTTATATAATAATAAAACTTATATAATATGATTGTATAAACTAAAGGTAGAAAATCAAAGAAACCCAAATAGATTTAAGGGATAAATACATATGTATTATATGTATACTGTGATTTAAGATATGTTCGATACTTGAATCCTGAGGGTATTTCAAAAGAAGTACATTATTCCATAAGTCGATATCATTCAATATAATATATCAAAGAGTATGAATGTGACGCCCCACCTCTATACCCACGCTAACCAAGAACACTACGATGTAGTGCTGTCAATTAGCACGGAGAATAAGGCTGTGGAGGAGCGACCATCCATGTAACTTCTTTGTGCGAGCACCGATATGTCAGATAGAATAGAATGCATATCTTTTAAGGAGGAAATCCGACATACCGATACAAACACAAAGCTATCACACGGTGGCTATATATAATCTTCGGAAACAAACATAGAAGTAATCATAACATAAATCAGTCACAGACATCCATATCACAAAGGCGGAAGAAGATATGAATAAATATACAACACATGAAAGTGTACATCAGAGTAGTGGTCAGAAAGATCCACGATAATACAAAAGAATAGCAACACGTGCTATACAAAAAGAATAAGTACACAACATAGAGTCTATATCTCAAATGTGTACATACAAAAACTACAAATCTAAGTAGTTAGCCAAAAGTCAGAATAATATATCCCTAGGGAGAAGTCAAGCAGAAGCACCTGTAACATCTCGGTCTGACCCGAGTATTATTTATAAGAAAATAATAAACGGATCTGTCTAGCTATAAATATCAGATGATATGGTATATAGAAAAAGGCATGACATGAACATGTAATAACCATAACGGCATACTACGATAAGTATGTAAATGATAATCAACAAAAGATTAATCAATATCACAAGAATCTTCTCAAAGATAAAATGAGGTATCATACCCTAAACTTGTATTCATAACAAGTCAATAACACATAAATTCACCAATGCAAAAAAACTGATATCATTTCAATGAAAATCAAGTAAAATTGGTGAAGCACAAATTCCAGAAATCATCACCAGAAATCCAGAAAACACATAAAAAGGGGGAAGGCCTAACACATGAACGAGAGTTAACAAACTCACCAATGCGCATCACACAGAACGAGAAGCTATCTCATGGAAGCTATCCATTAAATTTCCACACAGTAATGGCCCGAAGACCGTAGGGTGCTACCCTACATATGTGATGGCGAAACATCACATAAACGGGGTATAGTCTCCCTCGCAGACAAAGAGACATCGCTCAATCGCTAGTCTAAATCACAAAAATGATCGTCATGATCATCAGGAAGTGTCGATTACACTAAGCTAGTAAATATAAGAGTTTAGCTTCATGTCCCATAACCACTTGCTTAACTCAAATATTTACGAACAGATTGTAGATCTGCACTAGAAAATTATCACAAGAGTTTCAATATGTGTGAATCGAAACCACACCAATGAGGTATAGACTAACCTTGAAGATAAAGAGATATGTGTGAATCGAAATCACACAAATGGTGTCTAGTCTAACCTCGCAAACAAAGAGACATCGCTCAATCGCTAGTCTAAATCACAAAAATGATCGTCATGATCATTAGGAAGTGTCAATTACACTAAGCTAGTAAATATAAGAGTTTAGCTTCATGTCCCATAACCACTTGCTTAACTCAAATATTTACGAACAAACTGTAAATCTCCACTAGGAAATTGTCACAAAAAGGGTTCAATAGAACAAGTCCAAGAGCTAACCGACGAAGTGAACGCAAGCGTTTCATACCACTCGTTTTACTAAGTCGTTTAAGTCGATTTCTCATCTGAGTGACGTAAAGGCTTGTATATACTAGTAGATTGGAAATCGGTTTGAGAAAACGAACTTTTGATATTTAAAATAGTGTTGAAATCGCTTTGATGAAAGAGTTTTGATATTTACTACTAGTATTGAAACCTTCATATCTTTAAAGTGACAAGTCACAAAATGATTGTTGAAACAAATCGAATCACATCAATTCACGTTCAAAGACGTGAGTAAAGTCCAAAGAAATCAATCCCAAAACCATCATAGTAGAAATTCTGATGAATGTTTTTCAGATAAGATCCCCTACGAAGGGGGGTACGGGGTTCGACCTTTAGAAGACAAGTTACAAAATGATTGTAGAAACAATCAATCATCAAAATTCACATTCAAAGACGTGAATCAAATCCAATTAAACCGATAAAGAATTAATCGAAATGGATATTCAAAAATCCCGAAAAAGGAGTCATCAAAGTTGGCAATGAATGATAACAACAAGTAGGGAAGTAATACGAATCGATTAAATTTGGAAACCATGCAAAACTGGCGGAATAGGCAAAATAGCAGCAGGTCGGTCGGCCTGCTACAGGGCTCGATCGACCGGACCCTGTCCTGGAAAATTCTCGGGAAGCAGGTCGGTCGACTGAGCTCTGTAGTCGTCGACCAAACCCAAACAGAGAAGTGCTTAGCACCTTTTGGAAGCAGGTCGGTCGGCCGGCTACAGAGCTCGGTCGGCCGGACCTGTTTCCAGCACTGCCCAACTTAACAAGTTCAATGGCCAAATCTCGACCAAATTGCATTTTCGCGAGCAACGGCACTAAGGATTTAAGCCAAACGACAACCCGGCCTTATAAGCTCTTAAATGCACCACAAAAATCATGATCAAAGATCAAAGTTTGGATTTTTAAAGAATTGAACTCAAAACACTAAAAATTGGAATATTCACCAAATCAATCCAAACTAAGTGCAATTGCACAAGAATAAGTGTTAGGAATTCATACCTAACAATCGAAGATAAATATAGTTTAAGATGTGAGATAAAAATCTCACCTTTGAATCCAAAAACAATGAATGAGAAGCTTGAAGACAAGGGAAGATCAACCACACTTCAATCTCAACACAAGAAGCTTGAATCTAAGCTTAAAAAGGAAACACTTCCCGAATTAGGTTTAGGAATTTTTCTGAAATCAAAGAGAGAATGAATTGGAGAAGAAGATGGAGATGCATACCTTAGCTTCTCTTTGGATTTGGAGCAAGAATTTGGATTTGCAAGAGGAACTAGGGCTTGGAGTTTTAATTTCCCATTCCACTCACCATTGTTGCTCAAGAACTGAAATGAGGAGGAAGTGAGGGAGAATGGGGAGAAGTGGTTCAGATTTTGGGGTTAAGTTGGCAAAGGGGCTGAACCCAAACCCAAAGTGCAAATGGTCAAATTTTTGACTAGCTCCAAACATATCAAAGTTTATACTCAAAAAGGTTGCAAACGGCATTTTGAACTCAATGGAAGTGGTCTGGAGTCCTAATTCGACTGTTTGCAAAAAGTAGCTTTCCGAACTATAATCCGACGAACGATGCTATATTTAAATAAAATATTTAAATATAAAATCGATAAATATGCGGGTTGTTACAATGAATCTTCAATATAATGTTGTCCTCTACTATATATATATATATATATATTAATAAAGTACTTTCATGCTCCTTAGTTGTTAATAAAACTAAAGCTAGGGATGTTATGTGTAGTATTACTAATATATTGAATAGACGAGGTAATATAACTATATGTATTTGTTGAGCAAACTCAAGGTATATATACACTATACTTTGGCTATCCTGATATGGTAGGTACGAGTGAATAATTTCATTTTGATTTATTGAGCAAACTCAAGATCGAAGTGAAATTAGAACAAGGTATCAAGGGTTAAGAGTTGTATTCAATGCAATCGATAAGGAGTTATCCATCGTCCGTGGAGCTATGATTTAGGTTAGAATTCCAAGACAGAGTCGAAAGACTTCTATATTTCACTTAGGGTTTGGTGAAACATAAAGACTAGTAGGAGCCTTATTAGAAAAATAAAACAATTACATTTAAACTTTCTAATATTGTAAGAACATATGCTTTATAATGTTGAAATTATCTACATTGATAAATTTGTGCGTTTAATATGATTAATACAATGTTTATCAATTAAGATATACAATTGAACTGAATTGAAGATTAGCAAATGGAAATATAACATATACTTACTAATAAATGTTTCAATATCCATGCAAGCACCTGATTTTACGACTACTAAATTCATTCGTAATTTGGTCACTTACGTGTTTACTTGGTCAAGATCGTGTATTGCATTCTATGAATTTCGAACTCTAAAAACAATACAATACTATGGATATTTGATCCATTTACCATCGCATATAAGTGTTATATAGGGAACAATCACAGTTTGTAATGTACGATACTTCGATGAAGTTAGTTCATTTGAAATAAGCCAATAAACAGTACTATGAGATCAAGCATTCAATTTGATTGATTACAAAAAGATCGTATTGTGTTAAATGTAACACTAAACCAAAACTATAAGAAAGATCTAAGAATTCGATCACTAAAATGTTAGTTTAGTTTATGTAAGGTGCATCATATTTGATATTCTTAAATTTTAAGGATGATCAAATGCATCTTTGTAAAGAGTTCGTTATAATGTTGTAGTAAGGGTTTTCTTTTGAATGGTTTGATCATTTAGAAAGAATGATAAATGTACAAGAGTAGATGCGATTTAAGGTACAGTTGGGATAAATGGAGTGAATTGTCACTTCTGCTTCATAAAGAAACATCGAAAACAAGAATTGCAATAATAATAATTGATACCTAACATTGGAATAAGAAATACGATTTCTATTTCGAAATGTATTTTCATATAGAAAATTATTTTCTACGAGATTTATTTCTTTGAGTTCAAGATATTTGATCATAGAACTCTCCACTGTAAACTAGTTGTGGTATATGAAATAAATAATCCATATTAAGTGAATGATGGACCTCCGAATTTAGTATGCTATTATAGTAATGGCAGAAAAAATGGGAGCATTCTATATATCACTTATTGAATACATCCAATTACAAAAATTGTTATCGTAAAACATACTAAACATTATTTATGAAATAATGACTATTTTTCAGTGTCAATTGAAAAATGGATACAGTTATATTTCAATGAGAATATTATGAATATTCGTTATGAAATAAAACTATAATGTGGTATTTGTTTTCACAAAAAAACAATGCATTAGAAAATACTGAAGTATCTAAAATTATTTACAATTATTTTGGAAATGTAGACTTAGCCATAGTTTTGAGAAATAATTTTATTATTATATGATTATGAATCATATGATGCTAGTTACTTATATCTCAAACAATTAAGGGCTATGCACCAATTTAGTGGGAGCGTCATGTAAGTTGTTGAACTCTTCGGACTGATACATATAGATGTATGCAGTCATAAGTCTATTAATACCAAAACTGTTCCACGTACTTCATTATATTCACCAATTAGTCATCACAGACATGGGCATGTGTATTTGGTACACTTGTATAAGTCTATGATAAGCTCATAGAATATAAAATGGAAGTAGATAAAATAACATGTGACTGAAATGATTCAATTTGATTGAATGGGTGAGTATATTAAAAGAGTTCCAAACGTACCTAAAAATGAACAAAGAAGCAACCTCAAAAATCACTCCTCCCTATGATACATAATGATGTATCGATAAGGAGTAATGAAACTCTATTGGACAAAGCATGAATAATCGTGAGTGAAGTTGAGTTAACTTCTTTCAATAAGGCCGTGTACTTAAGAGTGGTACATAAGGTTAAAATTAATATCATTTAAAGAATAGTTTACCAAACTATACAAGATATGGGTTTATAAGAAACCCTCCCTAGGCTAAGGAGTTGGCAGGTTGTGTAAGTCGAAACACTATACGTAATAATTGTAAGTAAGGATCTTCTACGAATCGTCCCAAGAGAATTTTTGGAACGTTGGTCATTAGATGACTAATTTTGTGGACATAAATATAATGTGAACTAATGCAAAATCAGTTTTATATAAGACAATTCATAAAATGTTTATGAATGCATGTTCCATTGCACTGAGAAACAAATGTTATTTCAAGAAAAACCAACTTTATAATGAAGGAATTTCTTTAAGGAATTATTGGTATAAAAATGAATTTGGATACGATCCAATGATAAAACTGGTTATAAGGGATGAAATGAAATTGACTGGACCTAATTAAAAACAAATACATTTGAACATCTAATGAATATTCATGTAAATTAAAGAGAAACCGTGAGTTTCTTATCAATATCAAGAATAAATACTCCTCAGTTGTTTGACTAAACCATTAAGAGTACTGACTTTATGGTGTGGTACGATACGTTGATCCGAAATAGATTCCAAGTACATTATCAAAATATGATTTTGATAGTTGTATCTGAAGGGATATGGTCCATTAGAAGCAAATATGTCTTTATGAAAAAGGCTAATGCGGTGTGAATATAATGAGTAGTATTGATAAGAATAAAATCGTAAATTTCAATTGTTGAATGTAATAGATTCATCATTCGATGTGCTCAAGTAGGTTTGAATTTTACTCACAAAATTATAGCATAGTATGACTTTATGTTTTGGTACGTATATGTTGAAATAGAAAATTCTAAGTAATGATTTAGTGTAAACTGTTTACACATAATAACCAAAGTGTTTGGAAGTTAGTGGGAGCGATATTGAGTTTGTGATTTTTGAGACATGACCCAAGAACAGATATGAAAGTATCAATATGAAAAGCATCAAAATTGAACATGTGTTTTGATAGATGTATCAAATAGTTTGATTATCAGTCAAAGTTAAGAGGAAACGTGTACTCATAAGAAAGAACGTTAAAGGGTACATAAATATTTCTAAATCATAAGTAAACAACACATTACTGATTGCTAATGATGCACTTGTGTTAAAATCAATTTTATTGTTTTGATACTCGGTGTTGGATTTGTAAATGATGTCTTTTATAGTAAATATAAAAGATATTGGAAATGTCCCAAAATGATATGGAAGGACACCTTATTAAAAGTTTAATGTGGAATATGTAAGATGGATTCCTTATGCATTGGCAATAGAAATTATCATACATGTTATGATGTATATAATATCATGATTTGTTTATGTATTTGATACATGAGGTATATATCAAATCCAAATTGATATCACTAAACATTAGTTTGGATTATTCTCGCGTATTTATGAAATACTAGAGAATTGTTTATAGAAACAATGAACTCCTTATGAAGTAGTGTTCGGACTCAATCTTCATAAGTGATATTAAGTATAATGTGTCAATAATAAATTCAAGTTAAGAACCTTTAAGTTGGAAATGTTCCAAATGAAATACTATGGCTGACTCAACGAAGAAAGGCTAAGTACATCACCTTGAATAGTGCCACAATAAAAACAATGTATATAAATATAAATGCACAAATTTATAACTGAGCTGAGGGTAATTCCAAACATTGAGAATCCCAAAACATTGTTATATGATAACAACGTCACGATATAGTTCGTAATAGAACTTAGAGCTCACTAGAAGTTGAGTGACACACTCTGAATTGTTTCATATGATAAAAATAGTTTATCAATGTCAAAAAGAGTTGATTGACAGAGTAGACAATTGAAACATAATAACATGCATGTTCATTGAGGGACTGACCCAATTGGTTTTGAGGAAACCGATAGGGGAAGTTGGAATAAGATTCCATAATTGACCCCAAGTGCAAGTGGGAGATCGATAGAGTTAGGGGTATGCCCTAGGATCAATTATGTAATTCGTTACATATATCTAACTTGATAACCAATCTTGTACAAAATAAAAGGTGTTTTCTTTATATTATATACTTAATATAATGTGTTATGTTAATTATTTAATTTAACTAAAAGTTCATTTAGTAGAAAATCGATAAATGGTATGTTGTGATAGTAGTTACAAAGCATTGCAACCATGAGTAATTTACCACAATAAAAGTAAATGTACCATTTTAAATATTCCTAGTCAAGATGTATCGAGATTGGATATCGATACATTCATTAAAGACTATAGTACGTAACGCTCTCTAAATGTTAGGTAGTGTATTACTCATGGCTGCTGAGGCCACCAAGGGATTACGTACGTGTTAATCCAAAAAATGGATAAATACCCTAGATGAGTATGTGAAAGCACCAGCCCTGATAGAATAGGGCAAAGATAATAGAAAATAGCAATAAAGTAAAAAAAATAAGAGAGAGGCACAGAGATTTTATGGTGGTTTGGTTGTTGACTAAGCCTACGTCCACTTTATAACTTTGCTCATTGATTTGATCTTGTTTGTATGAGATTACAAGGGGTTTGAGAGAGAAAGAATCACAAGTACATGAGTTAGATAAGTTCTAAGCCCTAAAATTGCCTAGAGGAGCTGCCCTAGGGACTATTGTGAAGGGGAAAGAGTTGAAGAAGGGATAGTTCCTACGTAGTGATAGCAGAATCTAGCCTCCTTCTTAGTTTCTCTATGGATTGTATTTATAGCGGTAGCAGTCGCATTGGGCCAAACGGAGAGTTGGAGCAGAGTATAGAAGTCGGTCCAAAAGAGTGTGAGAAGTTACGAGCTCATCTGGATTAACCAGAGACATTGGTACCGACTTCTCATATCGGTACCGACCTCTGTGGTTAACTCCAGGGAGGTCGAACTCTTTTTCCCTCACCTCGCTACTTGATTTTGAGATGTTCCATGTAGTTCATTTTGGATATTTTGTTGATATTGGTGATGGTTCCTTAATTACCTGGTTTATTCTGCCATTCCAACTACTAACTATTCAATCTTGGTATTCAGCTGATCAGAATCCATTGATATTGCTTGGACACACATCAAATAGGTAAAGAAGAACCTTTGCAAAGTTCGAGTGAGAAATATGGAAGTATGAGATGTCTCCACTGGCGTGATGAAGTCGGCACCAACTTCTCCCCTTAACTCCAATCACGTTGAAATTTTTCCAAGTTATTTCTATTCCCAATCTAAATGTGTTTGCAAGATTTCAAGTCGTTTTGTCTTCATTTCGATGTTCAAACTCATATTGATTTCTGCTTGGTTAAAAATCCAATTAACATTTGCCCTCATAGAGTACGCTTTCGTTGGAAACAAAGTGTGCTCTGAAACAAGACAAGTTTTGGATTACTATACTGTGAATTTCAGTCGATCGCTTCGATGTCGTCTTGAGACATTTCTTTTACTTAGTTGATTGTCCATTAACCATTTGTTCTAGTTTTAATTAGAATTAGAATTGTCTATATTGGTAATGCTATCTATACCCTGGAGATTACGTACTGCTTTAGTTTGATATAGAAACTCCTTGCGATGATTCTATGATGGTGGCAATTTCGAAGGGAGATGGTCGAATTTGGGATTATACTCGACTGGTGGTGAAGCTAAGTTTTTCCATGGACGAATGTACACTATTTCATAGCCAAGTCTTGCTCTTCGTCTTTAACTATCTCATTTTGAGAACTTAGCTAACTTCCTATCACTGTTTGAATTCTAGTGCGACGATTTATTCCAAGATCGGATATAGTGGATGATTCCATCGTATTGCCTTTCTCGTTTCTGTACTTCCAACGATCCTGAAGATAAAAGCTTCTCGTGTTGCTCCGGACAGCGGCTCCGTCATCGATTTCTCATCGATAACGGGTAAGTCCCAAGAAAGATAATCTTAAAGTACAACATGACTCATTTTTCTAGTATGAGTGAGCTATCTGCACAAGATAGTCCACTCGTGGTGCTCGGGAAACTGGACTCACTTTGCATAGATAACACATTGCACTTGCCCTAGTCAATGCTTAGAACCCAACTGGTCAACATAAGCCAACTTCCTTTAGATTTCGAGCGTTGGTCATACGACGATATTAAATAAAACATACCTGAGAGTGTTTAATGCCAAGTTTTATTGTTTAGACTAACTTTTCGATCTTCCTGCCTTTAGTCTCGCGAAGGAACTTCCACTCCTCCAGAAGTTGGATCCTTTGCAGCATAGGCTTCGCCTTTTATTCCTCTTATGTCGGGATAAGTGATTACTGTTGAATCATAAGGTACAGTTGCTCATGTAGAGTTGTCGCTAAATCCGCCTCCTCCTGTAAATGAGTATACGGCCTTAAGAGCCTTGAGCGAAGTGGGAGAAGCAAGTAGTGATACCCCGAAGCTTGTTGGTCCTTAGTCTTCTTTTAGTTGTGCTAACGTGGGAATAGTCTCCGTTATCCCGTAATTATGTGCAGATAAACAGAATCTCGGCAACTTCTTTGGTTATGTTCCTTTATTCAGCCATGCATATAGTTGCCAAAGTGCTCTGCTTCGTGACATAGGGACATCATTTAAACAACTCCGTATTCATTCTTGCACATGCTTGGTCGTGTTCCTTCCAACCAACTTTGTGGATAACCCCATTTTCGCGCTGCTCCTTACTGTCTCAAAAGGCAGCTGGGATGTTCATTTCCTTATTGTATGATCTTTGCTAAGAACTGAATTTTGTTTATGGTAGGTCTTAAATGTCTATCTCTAGGTACCAGTAGTAGCTAGACATTATAGGGAAAATCATTTAACCGCCCCCTATTTAATTGAGCTTCCCCAATCCCTATTTTGGATTGGGAAAAAGTCCAACAGTACTTGTTTTCAATTTTACATAGCTATCCTCTTCTATCCTCTATTGAGCATGTCCTGCTAGTCACTAGCACTGTCATTAAAGTTCGGTTAGGCATAGTTTCAATCTTTGGAAACTAGCGAATGGATTATTCAATTTCAATTATCCATCCTTAATGTTGCACCTTTTCAGGGAACAATAAAATCACTGAAGGCTGGTGATTACACCTTCTTGATGTTGCCAATTTTCGAGCGCCGATGGATTCCTATAGGTTGTAGATAAATTCCCGTGTGTGCCAATTTCTATCTTCGAAAACTGGATCATCAATGACTGAGTTTTGATCCTTTTTGCACTGAGAGGTTCCTATCGACATCGGGAATTTTTAGTTCACTAATTTCACTTATCCATTTGCCTCTTTCATCGCGATCGTGGCGAATGATTTCGCTTTGCTGCCAGTAGTCGATTACAAGGATAGCGTATTTCATTACGTATCTCTATTCAGAACTATGATGTAGCATGGTTTAGAAATTTCGCGGCTATTCCTGTATAGGCTTAGTCGAGTTCATTTCGGCAAAGTGTAAGTATATATTCCCCAGTCTATAAGGCAGATCTCTTTGAATGCTAAGTCCAAGCATTTTCAAGTGACTTGGTTTCCTTGACTGCGAAACGAATTCTTCCAAGTTGACATCATCGGCCAATGTCTTCTGGACGTAAGTATTGGAAGGATGCGCACCGCCATCTTTTGTCATTGTTGGGTGAGTTTCAGCCGAACCAGCCCACTACCGGTCCAGAGCTACCGAACCACGCTCTGTCCTCCCCATTGCCGAACCAAAGCAGCCGAACCAGCCTCCCTCAAACACTCTACCGGACCAGCACCTCCCCATGCACTGCTGGACCAACTCCAAACCAGACCAAGGTACTACCACCTAGCACCGAATCACCTACAACCGGTCCACTCTACACTCCAACCATCTCCGAACCAAGTGATGCCGAACCAAAGCGTCTACCACCTACCGCCGAATCAAAGTACTGCCGAGCCAGAGCAATGCCGAACCAACGCTACCAGGCCAGATTACATCAGCCCAGGCCCACCAGCAGCTATATACATCCAAGACCCCTACCCCCAGCCTCACTCTATAAATAGAGGGGCAGGGGTACAACAACGGCGGACAAGTTGGAGAGCTCAAGCACGAATAGAACTTTCAAACAACTTTCATATACTTGTATCAAAGCTTTATACTTGTAATTTGAATAGACAAGGAGAATAACATATAAAGTGGACGTAGGCACATTCTAGCTGAACCACTATAAATCTGCGTGTCTTTTACAGTTTAGTCCCTGCTTTTCACATATTTGCATAAATCACCCAAATCACTAAGAACAACCTAAAATCAATTAAATCATACGACTTGGAGGTGTTTGCCCATTTTTTGTGCAAACATTTTTGGTGCTTTCACTGAGAGCTAGAAGCTCGAAGCTTCAACTTCTTCCACTTAACCTTCTTCCTAACAACATCATTCATTGCTTGGAAAACATGTCTCCCAAGCAGAAGAAAGATGTTAACAAAGGAAAAAACATCGCAACCAACAGTCTTCTGGATCCAGTGGTCACAAATCAAGTACATCGTCCCCCTCCAGCAGCAGTACCAAATGAAGGTCAGGCAAATCCGACCACTCCTGCCGCAGAACAGCCTGCAGCAATTACTAGGGCAGATCTAGACAGGGTTGTGGCTGAAGTAACTAACCGCTTCACGTCCTAGCAGGAAGCCTTGGTGGACCATCTCATGTCACGCTTAAGGGATGCTGAAGAGTCCAACCGCAACACTGAATCATGGGGTGAGTCCCAGTCTGGAGGATCTCAGAGACAACAAAGATCTTCCTTCTTCGAAGGAGCTAACGGCAGAAGCAGCCATGGTAGGAGCCGAGATCGAGCACAGCCCGAAGTTAGGCCTGAGGAAACGCTTGGAACCGAACCCAACGGGGGAGGTACCGGGCGGAGGTCGATTGTAGCTGAGCCGGTCGTACAGCCTAACCACGGAAACGCCAATGAACGGGGCCGAGCTAGAGTCCAGCCCGTAATAGGACCCGAGGAAGTGCTTAGATCAGAACCCGGCAGGGGAAGATCAAGGCAAGGGCCAACTGTAGCTAACCCTAGCATGCTCCCAGAAGACCAAAGGCAGCCACTGGAAAATATGAGGAATGATAGACGATACCATCCCTACCGGTCATCTGGACGGAATCAATCCCACAGAACAGAACCGAACTCGTTTCTATCTGCTCCAAATTATGATGAAAGGATGGCGCGCTTGTTCAGAGAGTGCGTCCAACGGGATCAAAGAGATCGAGGGATAGGAGCTAGGGTAACCAGCCCTTTCGCCCGTAATATCGAAATTGCTATCACCCCCCGAGAATGGAAAATGCCAACAATAGAACCTTACAAAGGAACCTCCGACTCCGTTGTACACTTACAGAGATACACACAGCATATGCTCATGAGCGGGGCAACAGAGGGAGTACTGTGCAAATGCTTTCCACTATTCTTAGCAGATCTAGCTACCTCCTGGTTCTTCCATCTACCCCAAGGATCCATCAGCTCGTGGGAGATGTTGAAAGAAAAGTTTATCAGCCAGTTCCGCATTCATGTGGAACAACCCAAGGACGCTTATTCCTTATCCAATATCAAACAGAAACCTGGAGAGAAGCTGCAGCAATATTTAACCCGATTCAATGCCGCAGCGGCCGCAGTCCAAGATGCCGATGAAAAGCTTGTCTTAATGGCCCTCTGTAGTGGTGTGCATCCGGATACTAAATTCGCTAGAAGACTAACAAAAGAAAAACCAGCTACTTTACCCGATTTCTTCCATGAAGCCGGGAAATATATGAGGCTTGAAGACGCTGCCACTGAGGGGCAGTCAGGGCAACAAAATAAGGCAGCTCACAGCAACGCGCCCGCTGTAGCAAAGGACGTTCGAAGAAATGATTCTAGAGACAATGCTGGGGGCAAGAAGGGAGAAAAGCGCTTATATCGGCCAGGACCGAGATTCGACACTTACACTCCTTTGAATGAAACCGTTGAAAACATCTTCCTTGCCACCCAAGGCGAAGTTAGATACAAACGCCCACCGTACAAGAAGGAATCAGATAACGCACAGAAGTCTGGAAAGTTCTACCGCTTCCATGAATCTCATGGGCATGATACCAATGAATGCCATCATCTCCGGGACTTGATTGAAGAACACATCAGAAGGAAGAAACTGGAACGCTATGTAAAAGGTCAGGACAGGACTTCAGCTCCTGCCAATGAGAACCCAAGGCTACCCTCACCAGAGATAGGCAGAGGAAATCGCAACACTAGCAGCTCCAGTCAAGAGAAGATAGTGGTCCATACCGTCTCGGAAGGACCACACATCGCCGACAGAAGCTGGGCAGAGATGGAAAGATACGGGAAGTCACTTAGAAACAATGAGGACTGCGTTAATTCTGTTATAGAAGAACGCCACCCGAAGCGAAAAGAGAGTGATGACATCACATTCAATAGGCGTGACCTAGAGGGAAGATAGTACCCTCACATGGATCTCATGGTTATCTCTGCCCGGCTCGGTCCAGCCGAAGTTTTCCGAATTCTAGTAGACACTAAAAGCTCAGTAAATATCCTATTCAAGCATGCGTTCGACAAAATGAAACTATCAATAAAGGACGTTTCTCCCTGCAATAAACAACTACACGGTTTCACTGGAGATGCGAAGATGCCCCTCGGGCAACTAGACCTCTTTGTTGAAATTGGAAGCCATCCCCGCTCCGTTGTGCGGAAACAGACATTTGTGCTGATAGAAAACCACTCGGCCTACAACGCTTTCTTAGGAAGGCCAGCCTTGTCTGACTTCCAAATTGTCCTGGCCCCATGGTGCCTAAAGATGAAATTTCCAACGGACAATGAAGTAGGGGAGGTAGAGGGAGACCAGGATGTTGCTCGAGACTGCTATGTAACTGAACTTCGCAAAAACCACAGGAAGGATAAAGGGAAGAGTGTAGAGGTTGCCCGTTGCACAAAAAGTTTGGAAGCATAGCAACTAAAGAAAGCCCCTCCTCTTCTATATACCAGCGATCCTTTCAATGAATTAGACCCCAAGGACAAAGAGGAGGAGGCCACCGCCGAGCCTGCAGAGGCTATAGAATTTGTATCTGTAGACAAACATGACTCGAGTAGACTATTGAAAATCGGGTCCCAACTAAAAGCAGAGTTGAAGGAACAACTCATTGACTTTCTCCGCCACAACTTGGATGTATTTGCATGGTCACATGCTGACATGACCGGGATCTCCCCCGACATAGCATGTCACGTATTAAACATTGATCCTACCAAGACGCCCATAAAACAAAGAAAGAGAAGCATGGGGGCAGAACGATCAGCAGCCCTCGATGAAGAAGTAAAGAATCTACTTGCCAATGACTTTATACGAGAAGCCATCTACCCAGAGTGGATCGCCAACCCGGTGCTGGTAAAGAAGGCTAATGGGAAGTGGCGAACATGCATTGACTTCTCCAACTTAAATGACGCCTGCCCGAAGGATTGCTTCCCGCTTCCCCGAATTGATCAACTTGTAGACAGCACAGCCGGGCACGAACTCTTATCCTTTATGGACACATACTCAGGATATAACCAAATTCCTATGCATGCTCCCGATCAAGACCACACTAGTTTCATCACTGACCGGTGATTGTACTGCTACAAGGTAATGCCTTTCGGACTTAAAAACGCAGGAGCCATCTATCAGCGCCTCGTCAACAAGATGTTTGCAGGGCTAATAGGACAAACTATGGAAGTTTATGTGGATGACATGCTGGTAAAGTCAAGGGAAGCCGACGGTCACGTAAGCCACCTAGGCGAAATGTTTCAAGTACTTCGCCAGTATGGAATGAAGTTGAATCCTCTAAAGTGCTCTTTCGGAGTATCATCAGGAAAGTTCCTAGGATTCATCGTCCGTGCCAGAGGAATTGAAGCAAACCCTGAACAAGTCCGAGCTCTAAAAGATATCAAAATACCCTTCACTCGAAAGGAAATGCAAAGCCTGAATGGGAAAGTGGCCGCCCTAAGCCGATTCATCTCCAAAGCAACGGACAAGTGCGTCACCTTCTTCGAAGCTCTAAAGAAAGACAAAGGTAAGTTCGAATGGACTGACGAATGCTTAACCGCTTTCCTTAACTTAATCGAACACCTTCAGAAACCACCGGTAATCTCGACTCCAAGCGAAGGCAAAGAGTTATACCTATACCTTGCTGTGTCATCTCACGCCCTAAGCGCTGCTTTGGTAAGAGAAGACAACCGCACGCAGCAGCCAGTATACTTTGTAAGTAAGAGGTTTACGGGGGTAGAAGTCAGATATCCTAAACTTGAGAATCTAGCATACTGTTTACTAATCACATCACAGAAACTGCGTCACTACTTCCAGTCCCATTCCATCAAAGTTCTGACCGATCAACCACTGAGACGGGTACTCCATCGTCCCGACACTTCTGGGCGACTACTTAAATGGTGCATTGAACTAAGTCAGTATGATATCACCTATCACCCTCGCACCGCCATCAAGGGGCAAGCCATGGCCGATTTCATTGCAGAATTCACTACCAACGAAGGTAAGGAGCAATCGGAAATAGCAGAAGACATCAAGTGGAATCTCATTGTGAATGGTGCGTCAAACGAACAAGGCTCGGGGGCAGGTGTGGTAATAATCACTCCCACGGGGAATAAGCTGCACTATGCTATAAGGTTGGAGTTCGCTGCCACCAACAACGATGCAGAGTATGAAGCAGTGATAGCTGGATTAGAACTTGCCTTAGTAATCGGAGCCAATTCTTTGTGTCTTCATAGCGATTCTCAACTTATTGTTAATCAAATACTAGGAGAATTCCAGGCTCGAGAAGAATGACTCATAGCATATTTAAAGAAGACCAAGTTACTTCTCAGTCGATTGGACCACTACTTAGTCAAACACATCCCTCGGGAAGAGAACCGAGAGGCCGACGAATTGGCAAAGCAAGCGAGCGTGAGAGACGGCGCCATTTCCGGAGCAGTAGCCATCTCAAAGCAACTGACCCCAAGTTTTGAGCAAGTGAATCTGATAGCTGCAACTGAAGAAGCAACTTGGATGACTCCCATCCGAGACTACTTACAAAGTGGCACACTACCCAACGGGCGTAACGAAGTCAAGAAAATCTTGAGGAAAGCTTCCCGCTACACAATACAAGAGGACACCCTCTATCGGCGCGGCTTCTCTAACCCCTTATTAAGGTGTGTCGCTGGAAGGGAAGCCAAGGAAATCTTGTCCAACATTCATCAAGGAAGCTGTGGAGATCACACCGGAGGACAAACTTTGGCAAAAAAGATACTCCGATATGGTATTTCTGGCCTACCTTAAGCAAGGACGCCTTAGATTTTGTCAGAAAATGTGATAGATGTCAGAAGTTTGCTAAGATTCCGCGGCTACCAACAACTGAAATTACTCAAATGACCAGCCCCTGGCCCTTTGCAGTATGGGGAATTGACTTAATCGGCGAACTGCCAATGGGCCGAGGCGGGGCCAAATATGCTATAGTGGCAGTCGACTATTTCACCAAATGGGTGGAAGCGGAACCCCTTAATAAAGTATCTTCAGCAAAAGTTATTAACTTCTTGATCAAAAATGTTCTATGCAGGTACGAAGTCCCATTAAAAATCATATCAGACAATGGACTTCAGTTTGACAGCGAGGAGTTTGCCAACTGGTGCCAAGAGCACGGAATTCACAAAAGCTTCTCATTCGTAGCTTATCCCCAAGCAAACGGACAAGTCGAAGCCGTCAACAAAATCCTGAAAACTTTGATCAAAAAGAAACTCGAAAAGTCAAAGGGCGCTTGGGTGGATGAGCTCCCTACGGCACTATGGGCCTATCGCACATCTTTCAGAACATCGACGGGGCAAACTCCTTTCTCTTTGGCATACAGATCGGAAGCTATGCTCCCAGTTGAAACCATCGTGCCTTCCCACCGTAGGATCCACTATAACCCAGAAGAGAACGAAGAACTCCTTCACATGTCTTTGGATCTAATTGAGGAGAGAAGAAATGATGCAGCCCTCAAAGCAGCCACCCACAAGTAAAAAGTGGCAACACAATACAACTCCAAAGTCAAGCATCGTACCTTACAAGAAGGGGATCTTGTCCTCAAGCGAATCTTCCCTCGCCCCGGAGCACTAGATCCAATCTGGGATGGACCATATGTAATTCATAAAGATCTCCACAACGGAGCTTATATTTTGTCAACAGTGGACGGAGAGGTGTTCCAGAGGGCATGGAACATCCAACACCTCCGTCGATACTTTTCTTAACTTGTACTGCCCATATGAAGTAAATTAACAAAGAGAATCAGTGGACGTAGGCATTTCCGTGCCGAACCACTTTAAAAAATCTTGTCTCTTTTTTAACTTGTACCTTTATATCTTGGCTACCTGTTAGCTTTATCCTTTTCTGTTGAACAAAATCCTGTGCATATAGCATTTCCATTCAAAGCACTCCACAGCGCAACTTCACCTGGACAAGACCTAACAGGTACTATGCGAATCTATGCCCTCGCCAATGAGACACTTTTGATCCGGCATCCCTCTGCTACGGGTTAACTCATTGCTCGCGACGGCCCTCAAAGCCAACTGTAATAAGCTGATTATAAGCCACCGAGAAGGCCGACTATAGCCGAGGCAGCTCATTACGGCGTTCGGCTCGTCGGCAACTGTGAACCGACAATAAGCCCCAACATAAGGTGTGGCCAGCCAGGGGTAGTTTACGGTTGACGATCGGCACCCACGCTAGCCGGCCACAGTAAATCGAATAATACCCACGATTAAGGGCCATAATGGCCTGGGTAGTTACTGTGCGCGATCTCGGCTCCGATGTGTCTTAAGTACGGCTGTGGTAAAAAAGATTAACTCCCCGCGGAGTCGTAAGATGGGTGACAAATGTCTCCAAGACCCACAGCTAGGGAAAGTGACTACAAAGCCCGTTTGCCATGAAATTAAGCACATCGAAGGCCTTTCGTGATTGGAAGTTTTTACTATTTCTCATATTTACATTTTTATTTAAAGAACACTATTCTCCTATCCTCTGTAACAATCCCTAAAGTACAGGACACAGAATAGGAGACATTCGCTAATGGAGGCGGGTACTCGCAACAAGACACTAGACTGCATTCCATACTCGGTCACTCAAGACATTCAAAGCTGCCATCTACATGCAAAATATAAAGGGCGGTATTTTCATCTTTCATGAATGAACATATGGCTATAATTTATTCGCACATCCCGCTAACATTGCAAGACATGAAATTATGTTTTGAACAAGTACTTGACATCAAACACAATTTAATTACAAGAATATGCATAGCTATATTTCTCATACAACATGTCAAAATAGCAAAAACATTCAAAAAACGACAGAATCAGCTTAAGTTGAAAAATTACACGTCGAGAATAATGTTCTTTATTACAAGTAGCATAATTACAACCTAAGAGTTGCGTTACTGTTTCGAGACTAACATATACAACAATGTCAAGTCCACAAAAAGATATCCAGGTCCAATCAAGGAGCCGGCTGCGTCAGAGTCTTATCCTTGTCCTGTTGCCCACCTATCCGGTCAGAGAAAGAATTCATTAGTGATAAGCAACCAAGTTAACGGAAAGACTAGAAAGGAAGACTTACCAGCATCTTCTCCTTGATCATCTTGATCATCATCCTCTACTTGCACACCTGCCTCCTCAGCTGCAAGCAACCGCATGCCCTCCTTCACTGCCACCTTCTCCTCCTTGGTAAACTGGGCGGTAACCACATCCATCCTGAAGGCCACACCACCCTCCTTATCCGCCTCAGCCTTGGCCTCCTCTAAAGCCCTGAGATAGATCCTAGCCATAACCCGAGGGTAATCATCCATCCAGGACAAGTTACCCTGCCTCCAAGTACGGAAGTACATATCCTGGAGCATCCTATCCATCATCCCCTCGTTCTCTTCAAACTCCCTTATTCGGACCTCAAAAGCCCGCAGCTTTGCAACAACAGCATCCCTCTCCGATCAATACCGTAAACGGTCGGCCTGAAGGGACCTCCTCATCGCCTCCATCTCCTCCTTCGACTTGGCCTGAGCAAGCTCTGCAGCCTCAAGTCTCCTCGATAGTTCCTCTACCCGCTCGAGGTCCGCTTGCCAAACCTCATCCACCGTGGCAATGGCCATGTCAATCCGCTTCTTACAGACGGCCTCCATCCTCCGCAACTCCACCCTACTGGCCTCCGCAACTTCGGATCTACTGAACCCTTAGTTATCCCTTGTGCAAGTGTGTATATGTATTCTGTGTGCATGTGTGCATCTGGATGATTTCAGGTAACCATTTTTTTCCAATACAACAATCCTGATTTACTAGTTTTCTTTATTTGTTACCTTTCCTAACCAATAAGTTTAGGACATTTAGACTGGTTGAGTTCAGGCTTGGCAAAGTTGGTCAAGTGAACCTGAATTCTTTTGCTACTTTACTCGAGTAACATACAAATTAATCTGGGTTTCTTTATGTGTCTCTCAGTTCTTTCTATCCTACAAATCATTTCAGATTTTTCTTAGCATTGCACATTTTTGTTAAGCATTCCAGAAGTTAATACTAGAAATTGTATTACTTAATGAGACATTCTCAAAAGGAACTCACAACTTTCAACACAAATCTCACAATTTAGTTCAATACTTGCAAACAGAAAATAACATTACATTAATTTCCTCCCAAACAACTTAACTAGCATTTCATAACATAAGTTCAATTTAACATCTATTTTAATATCCTTGAGTCTGTAACTATTATATCCAATTCCTTAGCAGCTAATTCATCCAATTCTTGATCAAGAAAATGCCTATCTACCTGCACAATCACCACGAGCTGCCTCATAAAAATATGAGACACCCAATGGTGTACAAACACACAAAGGGTCAGACTAAATTGTCTGGTATGAATAATCTTACTGAAAATCTAAATTTAAATAATTTTTAAAACAGATAAGGTAAAGCAATATTTCTCTTGCATACTTTCCTCTACCACCTGTGCATGTTCATTAATGCATAACATAATAATACATCATTCAATGGACTGTATCAGGGAGCATAAACATATAATTTCCCAATAAAATACTCTAAACCAACCCATATTATCATCATTTAATTATTTTCCTTATCTATAACTTTCTGGCTATCAGGGATTTTACCCAAACCTACCTGGGAACTTATTCTCAGAATTCAATCTCAGGTATTTTATGATGGACTTTAGCTACTTTCCTTCTATTAAAACACACATTGTCTGGGGCATATTCACTGTTAACCCAGCACACTCAGGCCCCTGGGTATAATCATACCATGTGTGAGCTTGCAATATTTCCCTTGCCAAGCCATACTTTGTAGCCCTAAGATCCAAAATCCTTAGTTAAATTACTAAGTGTTCATTTTCCCTCTTTCCCCATTTATGCTAATCCCTTCTGCATCTCATAAATTAATCAGAGAAAATAAATAACTCAACCATCATGCATGTGTTCAAAGAATAACAGATCATGTTTTCATAATCATAGATTTATTCATACAAGCTAGTTTAATTTCTCAGTGTACATATTATTTAAATCATGGGTTTTAAGGAATCATGCTTATAAATATATGGTCATATATAGTTTGCTATGATGCATCCATTTACCTCTGGCTTAATCAGATACTCACAGATTCATAAGATCTAACTAAACCACAAGCCTTTATTCTTATCTGGATTTATTTGTAATCATAGAAGTTCAGCACAAGTATAACATTGCACTTCTATGTTACCATATGTTTAATCTTGAGACATAAGCAGCAACCACTTTATGCTACAGCCCCATTTTTTCCATTTTTAGACCATAGATTTATAACATATATCCCTGGAATTTCCATGAATTAATCTATATGCAGAAGTCACATAAAGAGAGCATCTCATCTCAAAGATAATTTATGACACAATGATCATTTAAACATGAAGGCCATAAACATATTTTCTGGGTATATTAACACAAGAAGGGTTAAATATTTAAACAGATCATCAACACACCAAGATCATAAAATAAGCACAGATTAAATAAAAATATAAAACCATTTAGGTTGCCTCAATATTCAGGACTTAATGCCAATTTTCAGTGAGGTTACTCACCTTAATCCTTTTCCTTTGATCTGTTATTTCCTACTTGTCTCTAATGGCCAATGCTTCTCATTTTTTTCTTTTGCTAACTATCTATATTTCTGTATTTTTTAAGAAAATGGTGACAGATCCTTTCACCCTTAAACCCTCTTTTATACAAGACCTTGGCTGCCTCTAGGGTTTTAAAATTTACCCAATGTCAATTTTACCCTACCACTTATGATCAGCCTCTCTTTCTATTCTAAGAGAAAATGGGTAAGTGGTCCCTGTTTCTATTAACAGAAATTATACCTTATTACCCCGGTCACCTTATTTGCATGATCTCTATTTTTTTTAAAAGCTAAGAAAATTGCTAAAAGTGGATAAAGTATTTATTCAACAACTCATACTATTTTCATGCAATTTCTAATAATTTTTCTTCAGCCAGCATTTTGTTTAAAATACCTGTATAATACCTATATTTCTATCCTTGCCTAAGCCTTTATTTTCCTTATTCTAGACTTGTTTCAATGGCACATTCATATCTGTAATAATCATGTTATGTTCATGTATCTATAGTTTACTCTAGCTTACAAATAAATTTTCTGCTTCTTTTTTTTCCAGAGAAGTTTGTACATATGTATTATATCATCTTGCATACATATCAATACTTACCCAATGCATTTATGGTCAACTTATCATACATATTTTTCCTAGGCAACCAAAATTTCAAACAAATATACTAAATTAAATTATAAAACTTGTTCATAAAATCAGGGTTATCACATATACCCCTCCTTTTAGGAATTGTGTCCCACAATTCTTTCATACTTAATTCAGACATTTTCAATTCAGCAATCAATCATTCCCAGACCAATCATTAATTAAACCCCTATGCATAACAAAGTATTTAATCAAATCATTCATTAGTATACTTATGTATATATATATATATTTTTTTTTACCTTTTGATTCAATCAATTAGTTGTGGATAATCACTTCTGATTTTATCTTCCACGTCCCATGTGCAATCATTTGGGTCAAGAATCCATTGCACTTTTACTAATTTTATTTCTTTATTTCTCAATTTCTTAATTTCCTTTGCAACTATGCATACAGGCTTCTTCTCATACACCATTCTAGGGTCAATCTGCACTTTCTCAGGGGATTTTAAAATTGTTTCTTTATCATGAACCCATCTCCTTAACTGGGATACATGAAAAACATCATGCATTGCTCTCATCTCCTCTGGCAATTCTAACTTATAGGCTACATTTCCAATTCTTTCTAGAATTTTATATGGTCCTATATATCTTGGAATCAGCTTTCCTTGTTTTCCAAATCTCAAAATCTTTTTCATGGGTGATATCTTAATAAATACATAATTCCCCACATCATACTGCACTTCTTTCCTCTTTTGATTAGCATATCTCTTTTGCCTGTCTTGGGCAGAAGCAATCCTTCTCCTAATCAAGGCTATCTTTTCAGAGGTCTCTTTTACATTTTCTGGTCCTAAGACCACCTTCTCCCCAGACTCAATCCAACTTGAAGGTGATAAACAGGGTCTACCATAGAGTGCTTCAAAGGGTGCCATGCCTATGCTACTGTGATGGCTGTTGTTATATGCAAATTCTGCCAGAAATATGTGATCTTCCCAACTTCCTCCCCAATCCAATATACATGCCCTCAACATGTCTTCAAGTAATTTGTTCACAATTTCGGTTTGGCCATCAGATTGAGGGTGATATGCTGTGCTCAAGCATAAATCAGTCCCCATTGCCTTGTGGAAACTTTGCCAGAATTTTGAAGTGAAGATGGTATCTCTATCACTTACTATAGTCTTTGGTATTCCATGCAATCTAACTATTTCTTTAATAAATAACTGAGCTAAGGTGCATGCATTCCTATCTGATTTTACAGGTATAAAATGAGCTGTTTTGGTTGACCTATCAACTACAACCCAAATACTATCATTTCCCCTCCTAGTCTTAGGCAAACCATCAATGAAGTCCATTGATATGTCTTCCCATTTCCATTGTGGTATTTGTAAAGGTTGAAGCATTCCTGAGGGTCTTTGATATTCAGCCTTTACCTGTTGACAAACCATGCACTTAGACACATATAATGCCACTGCACTCTTCATACCACTCCACCAGTAATCTCTTTTTAGGTTGTGATACATTCTTGTGCTTCCTGGGTGTATGGTGTACTTGCTTTTGTGATAAGCATCCAAAATTTCTTGCTTCAATTCTTCAATGGTAGGAACACATATTCTCTTTCCCTTCTCCAAATGACCTTGTTTATTCAATTGAAATCCTTCCACTATCTCACCATTTAATATCTGAACTTTCTTCTCAAGTAAAAATGGATCTTGGTCTTGTAGCTTTACAATTTTATTTTTCAATTCTGATCCCAAAGTAACAAAACTCAACTTCCCTATTTCTTCCTTCTCACTGCATATGCTCATATTATCCTCACTGTCCCTTTTTACTTCTGAGTCAATCAGTAATGATAAAGTATTAAACTCTTCTATCATCAATCTAGCTACATTGGCACGTTGTCTACTTAGAGCATCTGCCACTTTATTAGCTTTGCTAGGTGTATATAGTATTTCAAAATCATATGAGGCTAAGAGTTCAATCCATCTTTGCTGCCTCATGTTCAATTCTTTTTGTGAAAACAAATATTTGAGTGACTTATGATCTGTATAAACTTCAAATTTAGCCCCTAACAAATAATGTCTCCATAACTTAAGAGCATACACTATAGCAGACAATTCAAGATCATGTGTAGCAAACTTTACCTCACTGGGCTTCAACTGTCTAGAGGCATAAGCTATCACTTGATGCTGTTGCATCAACACTGCCCCAAGTCCTTGTCCACTTGCATCAGTATATATCACCAAATTCTCATTCCCTTCAGGCACCTTTAGTATTGGAGCTTGTATTAATTCTTCTTTTAATCTCTCAAAGGCTTTCTCACACTCCTCAGTCCAAACAAAAGCTTGATTCTTTCTAGTCAATCTAGTTAATGGAATTGAAATTTTTGCAAAATCCTTTATAAACCTTCTATAATAACCAGCCATTCCCATAAATGACCTAACTTCTATGACACTGGTAGGCCTTTTCCATGTTTGAATTGCCATCACCTTATTGGGGTCTACAGATAGGCCTTTTTCTGATACTACATGACCTAAAAATTTTACCTCATTTTGCCAAAAAGTACACTTTGAAAATTTTGCCTTCAAACTTTTTTGCCTTAATTTCTGCAGTACTATATGCAAATGATTCTCATGCTCTTCAATTGTTTTAGAATAAATTAGTATATCATCAATAAATATCAATACAAATTTATCTAAATATTTTCTAAAAATTCTATTCATCAAATCAACAAAGTAAGAGGGGGCATTAGTCAAGCCAAAGGGCATCACCAAAAATTCATAAAGCCCATACCTAGTGTTAAAAGCAGTATATTTGATGCTTTCCTCTTCTACTTTCATTTGATGAAATCCTGAAGCTACGTCGAGTCTAGAAAATATTTTTGCACCATTCAATTGATCAAAAAGATCATCAATTCTTGGTAAGGGGTATTTATTTTTAATTGTGATTTTATTTAACTCTCTATAATCAATGCATAATCTGAGAGATCCATCTTACTTCTTAACAAAAACCACTGGTGCTCCCCATGATGAGCTACTAGGTCTGATGAATCCTTTTTCTTCTAGTTCAACCAACTGCTTTTTCAGTTCTATTAATTCCTTAGGCCCCATTCTAGTTGGCCTCTTAACCACTGGGTTAGCTCCTGGAATTAGTTTGATAGAAAACTCTACTGGTCTATGGTTAACAATTCCCTTAACCTCACCAAACACATCAGCATACTGATTTACTATAGGGATTTCTTCTAATGCAGGCATATGCTTCTCACAAGTCAAGTTAACAAGGGTGGCTATGTTTCTGTTCTTATCTGCTTCACAAAGAACAACTACCCTTTTTCCATCAGAAGTTTTCAATGATAAGGTGGAGGTCTCCATATTTATAACTGTCTTATATCTTTTCAACCAATCAACTCCTAAAATAACTCCCATGCCTGGATATTGCAACACATATAGGTCTGCACCAAACATATGTCCCCCTATATTCAGTCCTAATTGTTTACATATTATACCCAATACACAGGAACTACCTAAAGGACTTTTAATAATCAAAGGCTTATCTACAAGCATACAATTTAATTTTAGCTGTTGTACAATGTCATGGGAAATTAATGAGTGTGTAGCCCCAGTATCATACACTACTGCAAAAAGGTATTGAGTGAATAAGCAAAGTACCTTCAACTTGGCCATGATTTTCAACATTTGGACTTTCAGTTATTTTGCTTTTCCCTTCCAAAATTCCCATCTTTCCTTGCCTCAAATCTGGACAATTTCTTCTTATATGCCCTTCCTTCCCACATAGATGACACTTGAAAGATGCTGGTTTGGGATTTGTACACCTATTCTTCATGTGTCCCTCTTGCCCACAATTATAGCAAGTGGTCTTCTTTTTAACCTCAGCAGTTTTGGCTTCTTCTGATTGCTTGGTGGAAGCTACATCCGTTTTCTTTTTATCATAAGGGTGAAACTTACCCTTTCCTTTCTTGTTCTGGTTATTTTTAAATGCTCTGAAATTTTCTCTGGCTTTATCATGCTGTTCAAGGCTCAAAGTCAGATCTAAAACTTGATCAAATGTCCTATCCTTATATGGCAGCATGGCTCTACTGAGACTGGCATTCAATCCTTGGATGTATCTGCCATTTTTAGCTTCCTTAGTTGTGATGAGCACTGCACCATACTTTGCTAGAGATTCAAACTTCTGGGTATACTCAGTAACACTCATAGTTCCTTGTCTTAATTTAATGAATTCTTCCAGCAAAGACTCTTTAGCTGATGCAGGTACAAATCTTCCTTCCAACATTTCTTTAAACTGGTTCCATGTCACCTCTCCTTCAGGTCGTCCAGCTATAATAACTTCCCACCAATCCAAAGCTGCTCCTCTCAATTGTCTAGATGCTATTAGCCTCTTCTTTTGGTCTTCAACTTGCATATCAGCAAAGATTCTATCCAAAATTCTGAGCCAATTTTGAATTCCCATTATTCCTTCTGTTCCATCAAAAGTCCTGCCTCCAAGATTGGTAAAAGTCTTGAGTAGTTTAGAAAGCTCCTCATGTGGATTTTCTTGCCTATTGCCTACCCCATCCCTTATAGCTCTCATGAAATCTTGCATATTCACCATGGGTGGTTCACTTGGTCCTACCCCTTGTTGTCTGGGTCTTACCATGGTTCTATGGATACAACACTTGAGTTAGTCCATTATATCTAATCTTTTATAAGTTAACCCATTCCAACTTATTATCATTCAATTATAACAGATATTATCAATATAAGTATATAAAGACAAGGCATCCAAGACAGTCAATACTTTCATACATTCAAAACAACCAAGTTCATTCAAGATATTTTTTTTACTATGTTATTTATCAACATAGCTCTGATACCAAATTGAGATGACCCACTTCTTACAATTTTTTTTTTTCAGTGATCATCTACTCAAGAGAACATTCTTTCTCATTTCTCTACTATCCAGGATCTTTCAACCAATATAAAAATATTGTTGTAATCAAATCATCTAACTCACATATATGAAACCATACGTAGATGATACTTTGAGTTTTTCTCTTTTTTTCAATCAGAGTAGAAGAGTTTTGGAAGCAGAGAATTCATTTTGGAATTCACTACCTAATTTCCTCATGGCAAAATAATTTCAAAAAGAGCTTTTCTGTCTTACTTAATTTTGGGCAAATTCTAGATGTTATCTCTTCAGTTTTAGAGTTTGTTTACATTTCTATGACTTCGGATCTACTGAACCCTTAGTTATCCCTTGTGCAAGTGTGTATATGTATTCTGTGTGCATGTGTGCATCTGGATGATTTCAGGTAACCACTTTTTTCCAATACAACAATCCTGATTTACTAGTTTTCTTTATTTGTTACCTTTCCTAACCAATAAGTTTAGGACATTTAGACTGGTTGAGTTCAGGCTTGGCAAAGTTGGTCAAGTGAACCTGAATTCTTTTGCTACTTTACTCGAGTAACATACAAATTAATCTGGGTTTCTTTATGTGTCTCTCAGTTCTTTCTATCCTACAAATCATTTCAGATTTTTCTTAGCATTGCACATTTTTGTTAAGCATTCCAGAAGTTAATACTAGAAATTGTATTACTTAATGAGACATTCTCAAAAGCAACTCACAACTTTCAACACAAATCTCACAATTTAGTTCAATACTTGCAAACAGAAAATAACATTACATTAATTTCCTCCCAAACAACTTAACTAGCATTTCATAACATAAGTTCAATTTAACATCTATTTTAATATCCTTGAGTCTGTAACTATTATATCCAATTCCTTAGCAGCTAATTCATCCAATTCTTGATCAAGAAAATGCCTATCTACCTGCACAATCACCACGAGCTGCCTCATAAAAATATGAGACACCCAATGGTGTACAAACACACAAAGGGTCAGACTAAATTGTCTGGTATGAATAATCTTACTGAAAATCTAAATTTAAATAATTTTTAAAACAGATAAGGTAAAGCAATATTTCTCTTGCATACTTTCCTCTACCACCTGTGCATGTTCATTAATGCATAACATAATAATACATCATTCAATGGATTGTATCAGGGAGCATAAACATATAATTTCCCAATAGAATACTCTAAACCAACCCATATGATCATCATTTAATTATTTTCCTTATCTATAACTTTCTGGCTATCAGGGATTTTACCCAAACCTACCTGTGAACTTATTCTCAGAATTCAATCTCAGGTATTTTATAATGGACTTTAGCTACTTTCCTTCTATTAAAACACACATTGTCTGGGGCATATTCACTGTTAACCCAGCACACTCAGGCCCCTGGGTATAATCATACCATGTGTGAGCTTGCAATATTTCCCTTGCCAAGCCATACTTTGTAGCCCTAAGATCCAAAATCCTTAGTTAAATTACTAAGTGTTCATTTTCCCTCTTTCCCCATTTATGCTAATCCCTTCTGCATCTCATAAATTAATCAGAGAAAATAAATAACTCAACCATCATGCATGTGTTCAAAGAATAACAGATCATGTTTTCATAATCATAGATTTATTCATACAAGCTAGTTTAATTTCTCGGTGTACATATTATTTAAATCATGGGTTTTAAGGAATCATGCTTATAAATATATGGTCATATATAGTTTGCTATGATGCATCCATTTACCTCTGGCTTAATCAGATACTCACAGATTCATAAGATCTAACTAAACCATAAGCCTTTATTCTTATCTGGATTTATTTGTAATCATAGAAGTTCAGCACAAGTATAACATTGCACTTCTATGTTACCATATGTTTAATCTTGAGACATAAGCAGCAACCACTTTATGCTACAGCCCCATTTTTTCCATTTTTAGACCATAGATTTATAACATATATCCCTGGAATTTCCATGAATTAATCTATATGCAGAAGTCACATAAAGAGAGCATCTCATCTCAAAGATAATTTATGACACAATGATCATTTAAACATGAAGGCCATAAACATATTTTCTGGGTATATTAACACAAGAAGGGTTAAATATTTAAACAGATCATCAACACACCAAGATCATAAAATAAGCACAGATTAAATAAAAATATAAAACCATTTAGGCTGCCTCAATATTCAGGACTTAATGCCAATTTTCAGTGAGGTTACTCACCTTAATCCTTTTCCTTTGATCTGTTATTTCCTACTTGTCTCTAATGGCCAATGCTTCTCATTTTTTTCTTTTGCTAACTATCTATATTTCTGTATTTTTTTAAGAAAATGGTGACAGATCCTTTCACCCTTAAACCCTCTTTTATACAAGACCTTGGCTGCCTCTAGGGTTTTAAAATTTACCCAATGTCAATTTTACCCTACCACTTATGATCAGCCTCTCTTTCTATTCTAAGAGAAAATGGGTAAGTGGTCCCTGTTTCTATTAACAGAAATTATACCTTATTACCCCGGTCACCTTATTTGCATGATCTCTATTTTTTTTTAAAAGCTAAGAAAATTGCTAAAAGTGGATAAAGTATTTATTCAACAACTCATACTATTTTCATGCAATTTCTAATAATTTTTCTTCAGCCAGCATTTTGTTTAAAATACCCGTATAATACCTATATTTCTATCCTTGCCTAAGCCTTTATTTTCCTTATTCTAGACTTGTTTCAATGGCACATTCATATCTGTAATAATCATGTTATGTTCATGTATCTATAGTTTACTCTAGCTTACAAATAAATTTTCTACTTCTTTTTTTTTCAGAGAAGTATGTACATATGTATTATATCATCTTGCATACATATCAATACTTACCCAATGCATTTATGGTCAACTTATCATACATATTTTTCCTAGGCAGCCAAAATTTCAAACAAATATACTAAATTAAATTATAAAACTTGTTCATAAAATCAGGGTTATCACATTTCTCCTCCTCCTGAACATCCGGATGTGTGTTGGGAGAGGGTCCATCGGACTTCCTGAGCTTCTTCCCCCTGGGGACTGGATGCGCCGAGAAGGGTCTCCTTTTGCCGCTCTTCGCCGTGGCCCCTCCTGTGGCTTTGGCAGCCCTCTCCTCCGCCGTGTCTCTCTGCTTGACCACAGACTGATGTGGTAGGATCAGGTTGTGCCCTAGAAGTGTAGCGTTCCTAATCAAATAAGAGGCCGACCTATCCCTCCCCATGATGGCTTCTATTTCCGCAGCCATCTGAATCAGGCGGTCACTCTCTACGACCGCAAAGCCACCTGTCGCTAGCTAGAAACAAAAACACATAAGAAGAGGTATTGCAGTCAGAACAGAAATTATAAATAAGCTTAAGACTTACAGCCGGAAGTGAAGCGACGGATGGAAACAGAGTCATCCTTGATAAAGAACCATTCTTTCTTAAACATGCTGAACTTCGAGTATAAGTCCAGGACCGGCTTGAAAGATACGGCTGATTCCAAGCTAATGTATGGAGACCCCTTCTTATAGCCCCTCAAGTTGTACAAATACCAGATCTCCCGGTTGGAAGGAGTACGCCCGTATCTCCACTGGAAGATAACAAAAAGGCTCACCAGAATGGCGTAGGAGTTAGGCTGAAGCTGGAATGGAGCCACCTTCAGATATGTGACAAAGCTGACTATCCAGGCGTTGAGAGGCGGGATGGCACCACACATGCAATGGTATCTGCTGTAGGCAAAATATCCTTCGGGAGGGTCGTACGGCATCACTCCCGCATCCGGCAATAGCATGCACGCTCGGTCAATCCCGAAAAAGCGAGATATAACATCAAGTTGCTCGCCCTTGAGTGAGCTAGGGAAGCAATCAAGAGGCAAGTTCAGAGGTTCCTGAGGACCGTATCCATCTACCAATGATCTCGGGGTGGGCCCATAACATGCCGGTCCTGACTGGGCTGGGGGCACGGTGGAAGGCTCTTCTCTGTCCTGAGATCTTTTCTTTTCTGATCGGGTTTCCACTTTGCGAGACATTTATCTGCAAACGCAAAAAACACGTCATCAGGATGAAGAAAGTAAACAAGCAACTGCATGAAGACTAGAGTTGCATTTATAAAGTTGAAACATAAAATCTCCTTCGGCCCTATACTCCCAACCTCATCCGGTGCCAAACCACGTTCGGATATTCGAAACCGAAGGTTCATTCGGTACACACTCTCCCAAGCTTATTCGGTAGAACATGTAATTTCGTTCGGTAGCCCATTCAAAAAAAAATCATTCGGCAAAGGAAAACCCACCTGGTCTGATTATTGAGTTGATTCGGTATTCAATTAAGTGGTCCGGTAATTTCGGGCAACCAAGGTTGGATCGGTATTCAGTCGATTCGGCAGTTTCAAACGGTAGGGGGAGAGCAGAGACGCGAGATCCATACTTATAGACTATTCCGAAAGGCCGGACCAGTTGATTCGGCATACAGGGCCGAGAGTAGATATCATAGCTAAAAACAAAGCATGCCATGTGCATACACATGCCCTGCTTTGGGGGGCAAGTGTTGGGTGAGTTTCAGCCGAACCAGCCCACTACCGGTCCAGAGCTACCGAACCACGCTCCGTCCTCCCCATTGCCGAACCAAAGCAGCCAAACCAGCCTCCCTCAAACACTCTACCGGACCAGCACCTCCCCATGCACTGCCGGACCAACTCCAAACCATACCAAGGTACTACCACCTAGCACCGAATCACCTACAACCGGTCCACTCTACACTCCAACCATCTCCGAACCAAGTGATGCCGAACCAAAGCGTCTACCACCTACCGCCGAATCAAAGTACTGCCGAGCCAGAGCAATGCCGAACCAACGCTACCAGGCCAGATTACATCAGCTCAGGCCCACCAGCAGCTATATACATCCAAGACCCCTGCCCCCAGCCTCACTCTATAAATAGAGGGGCAGGGGTACAACAATGGCGGACAAGTTGGAGAGCTCAAGCACGGATAGAACTTTCAAACAACTTTCATATACTTGTATCAAAGCTTTGTACTTGTAATTTGAATAGACAAAGAGAATAACATATAAAGTGGACGTAGGCACATTCTGGCTAAACCACTATAAATCTGCGTGTCTTTTATAGTTTAGTCCCTGCTTTTCACATATTTGCATAAATCACCCAAATCACTAAGAACAACCTAAAATCAATTAAATCATACGACTTAGAGGTGTTTGCCCATTTTTTGTGCAAACAGTCATAGTAAATTCTTCCAAGCCCAGTGTTGGGATTCTGATCATGCATCAGTTTGTTTCTATCTTCGAAAACTTCCGCATGAATAACCCAACTCTATGGATTTTTCCTTGATGTTGTGAATCTTCGGGCAATGATGAATTCTTAAATGCTAAGACCTTTATTTTCCTTGGTGGTAATTTGTTGCCAAAATTCTCTATTTTATAAAACTCTATTTGTGCCTTGCTTGACTGTTAATCTCATCACGGAAGTTAGGTTTCATGTGTTAGTTCATACCTTCGAGAGCTGATGATTTAGCTGCTTGGTTCCAAGCAACATTTTCTCAAGACTGCCTATCTTAGGGACATGTTAAAATTATTTCTAAGTTGTATATTGTTCAGTTGTGTACTAGCTCCTATATTTAGAAACTAGCACACCAGCTTCTATCTCTAGAAACTAGCACATTAGTGGCTCGATCTTGGGGATTTCCCTTCGGTGCCGCCCTATCTCCGGGCAGCGGCTGATTCCTGTAATGAAGAGCTCAACCAGTCAATTGGTCGTTGAATGGTTAGGTCTTCCCATTACCACCAATTTTCCAACAATGGTAGTTTTCTGGAGAAAAAGGTAGAAAACCAGTTGAACACCAACTTCAACCTCTGGAAGCTAGTGCATCGATGGTTTGCTACTGGGAGTGTTTCTCGTCGACCTTGCATTTTGAAGTTTTCCCAGTGTTTCTGAGGCAACACAGGTACTTAGAGAATTGGATAGTTCCCCGGCGTTGTTGGGGCAACAACTGTATTTAGGAAATAGAAAGTTTCCCAGCATTGCCGGGGCAACATCGGTACTTAGGAAATAAAATATTTCCCGAGTATCTCGGCATTTCCATTACTTAGCTTTGTTTATAACCACCAAGTGCTCCCTTTGGTGGTACAGGACCGTTGCTTAACTAATTCCATGGTTATTCTTGTTTGTGTAGGGTCGAATTTCCATTGATCGATTTTGGTTGCAATTGACTTCCATTTGCGGGACCTGTTATTCCATAGTCCAAAACTCTGGGCACTTACAGAAAATTAGATAATGTGGGGTGAGTCGTTACATTGCACCTAGTACGACTGCACTCTTCCCATCATGATCATGGATCGGTAGAGTTCGGTAGTGCTCGTCTTAAATCCATGACAATTAACCTTGCTTATTCTATGCCATAAGTACTTTAATGGGCCGTTGATGTTGTTGTGGATATCCGCCTTATTTGTTAGTTCCAATCTTTGCGTATCGATGGTTTAGCTGCTCGATTCTGGGCGTTCTCTCCTTGTTGTCATTTGTCTTCGGACAACGGCTGGTTTTCCACAAGCAGGAGTCGAGGTACCTGATCGATCTCTACATGGCAGAATATTCCAATCACAGCTAAAATCCAGACCACGATGAATCTATGATGGTCGAGGGTTATCCTTCCTGACATCAATAGTCTCCGAGTGGTGTCAGATTCCTAAAAGACAAGTTATTTCCTCCAGACGTTTGCGGTAATCAGGCTATGCTGGATTCTCGCAAATTGAGGTTCGAGAACTCGGTCGAGCACCTTCTTCTGTCTGTGAAAACCGGTGCATCAATGATTTGATTATGGAAGTGCCTTCCATCATTGCCTATCTTTGGGCGATGATAAGTTCTTTTAGTTATTGCTTATCTCTGGGCGACGCCGAATTCTAAGGAGTTCAATTCTCTTATCGATATGATAATCTGGATTTCCCAATGTTGTTAGGGAAATGTTGATGCCTAGGAGGCTGGGCCAATTTCCCTTCCAATTCCCCAGTTATTCAATATACTACATTGCTTAGCTTTGTTGTGGTTGCCAAAATACTTTGCTCAGCGTAATAGAACTGTGGTGTATGTCGATTTAGCCAACTCTGCGGCTGTTTTCTGTTCGAGCTCGATAGAGCTCATCCTGAGCAAGTGTTATTGTATATGCCCCTACTCTATAGGGATGCTTACCTCGAACACTAAATTTAACTGGATTGAAGCTCTTGGTAAAGAATCAAGTACTCTGCACAATTCACTCGGTTGCCCCCTAATGTCCTTGAACGACTTGTTTGCAAAAATAGGAAATTAGAGATCGGTTGTTCTAGGCCACCCGTTCGTTTGCCTCCCAGTGTTTCAAAAATAGGAAATTAGAGATCGATTGTTCTGGGCTACCCGTTCAGTTGCCCCCAGTCTGGATTGTGCGCTAAGCCCCTATCTCCGGTAACTAGTGGTTCTAGTGTTCGATTCTAAGTATCCTATTTTCACTATGATTGACTCTTCGAAACTCGGTATTGAGGTTCTATCCGCATGTTAGTTTACGTCTCAAGAGACCTGTAGATAGCTCAATCTCTTAGATTTTCTTTCCACTTTGCCGATATATGGGCGATGTTGAGTTTTGGGAGGTGGATATTGATTTTTATCAATCCTGCCGCTAATAAATTTCCCGATGTTGCTGGAGCAACGTCGATACTTAGGATATTTCATCAAACTGTCGATGTTACCAGGGTAACATTGGTGATTTGGAGCGTACTTGAACGCAACTCCATTGGTTCAAGTGGCAAAAGAATGGATGCTTACTTGGACACGGTTCCATCGGTCCAAGAAGCAAAGGAATGAAGCGCACTTGAACGCAGTTCCATTAGTTCAAGTGGCGAAAGAATAAATGCTTACTTGGACATACGGTTCCATCGGTCCAAGAAGCAAGGAAATGGAGCACACTTGAACGCAGTTCCATCAGTTTAAGCACCCAAATAATGGATACTTACTTGGACACGGCTCCATTGATCTAACAAGCAAGGAAATGAAGTGCACTTGAACACAGTTCCATCGATTCGAGTGGCAAAAGAATGGATGCTTACTTGGATGCGGTTCCATCGGTCCAAGAAGCGAAGGAATAGAGTGCACTTGAACACGGTTCCATCGGTTCAAGTGGCGAAAAATGGATGCTTACTTAGAGGTGGTTCCATCGGTCCAAGAAGCAAGGGAATGGAGTGCACTTGAACATAGTTCTATCAGTTCAAGTGGTGAAATAATGAATGCTTACTTGGACGTGGTTCCATCAGTTAAAGAAGTGAGGGAATGGAGTGCACTTGAACGTAGTTCCATCGGCTCAAGTGGTGAAAGAATGGATGCTTACTTGGATGCAGTTCCATCAGTCCAAGAAGCAAGAGAATGGAGCACACTTAAACGCAGTTTGATCAGTTCAAGCGGTTAAATAATGGATGCTTACTTGGACGCGGTTCCATCAATCCAAGAAGCGAGGGAATGGAGCGCCCTTAAACACAGTTCCATCAGTTCAAGTGGCAAAAGAATGGATACTTACTTGGGCGCGGTTCCATCGGTCTATGAAGCAAGGGAATGGAGCGCACTTGAACGTATTTACATCAGTTCAAGTGGCGAAAGAATGGATGCTTACTTGGGCGTGGTTCTATCGGTCCAAGAAGCAAGGGAATGGAGTGCACTTGAACACAGATCCATCGGTTCAAGTGGAGAAATAATGGATGCTTACTTGGACGCGGTTTCTTCAGTCCAAGAAGCGAGGGAATATAGCACATTTGAATGCGGTTCCATCGGTTCTAGTGGCGAAAAATGGGTGCTTACTTGGACAAGGTTCCATCGGTCCAAGAAGCGATGGAATGGAGCACACTTGAACACAGTTCCATATGTTCAAGTGGCGAAATAATGGATGCTTACTTCGATGCAGTTCCATCAGTCCAAGAAGCAAGGGAATGGAGTGCACTTGAACGCAGTTCCATTGGTTCAAGTTGCAAAAGAATGGATGCTTACTTGGACGTGGTTCCATTGTTCTAAGAAGCAAGGGAATGGAGTGCACTTGAACGTATTTCTATCGGTTTAGGTGAAGAAAGAATGGGTGCTTACTTGGACGCGGTTCCATCGGTCCAAGAAGCAAGGGAATGGAGCACACTTGAACGCAGTTCCATCAATTCAAGTGGAGAAAGAATGGATGCTTACTTGGATGCGGTTCCATCGGTCCAAAATTCAAGGGAATAGAGCACACTTAAACGCAGTTCCATCAGTTCAACTTGCGAAAGAATGAATGCTTAGTTGGACGTGGTTCCATCGGTCCAAGAAGCAAGGAAATGGAACACACTTGAACGCGGTTCCATCAGTTCAAGTGGAAAAAGAATGGATGCTTACTTGGACGTGGCTTCATCGATCCAAGGAAATGGTGTGCACTTGAACGTAGTTCTATCGATTCGAGTGGCAAAATAATGGATGCTTACCTGGACGTAGTTCCATCAGTCCAAGAAGTGAAGGAATGGAGCACTTGAACGCAGTTCCATCAATTCAAGTGGCGAAAGAATGGATGCTTACTTGGACGCGGTTCCATCGATATAAGCAAGGTTATGAAGCACACTTGAACACAGTTCCATCAATTCAAGTGGCGAAATAATTGATTCTTAATTGGACACGGTTCCATCAGTCCAAGAAGCGAGGGAATGAAGCACACTTGAACGCAGTTCCATCAGTTCAAGTGGTGAAATAATGGATGCTTACTTGGACATGGTTCCATCAGTCCAAGAAGCAAGGGAATGGAGCGCACTTAAGCCCAGTCCTATCGATTCAAGTGGTGATAGAATGGATGCTTACTTGGACGCGGTTCCATCGGTCCAAGAAGCGAGGGAATTGAGAGCACTTGAACGCAGTTCCATTAGTTCAAGTGGTGAAAGAATGGATGCTTACTTGGATGCGGCTCCATTGATCCAAGAAGCAAGGAAATGGAGTGCACTTGCATGCAGTTCCATCGGTTTGAGTAGCAAAAGAATGGATGCTTACTTGGACGCGGTTCCATCGGTCCAAGAAGCGAAGGAACGGAGTGCACTTGAAAGCAATTACATCGGTTCAAGTGGCGAAAGAGTGAATGTTTAATCGGACATAGTTCCATTGGTCCAAGAAGCGAAGGAATGGAGCATACTTGAACGCAGTTCCATCGATTCAAGTGGCGAAAGAATGGATGCTTACTTGGACGCGGTTCCATCGGTACAAGAAGCAAGGTAATGAAGCACACTTGAACACAGTTCCATCGATTCAAGTGGCAAAATAATTGATGCTTACTTGGACACGATTCCATCAGTCCAAGAAGAGAGGAAATGAAGTGCACTTGAATGCAATTCCATTGGTTCAAGTGGCGAATTAATGTTTGCTTACTTGGACGCGGTTCCATTGGTCCAAGAAGCAAAGGAATGGAGCGTAGTTAATCGTAGTTCCATAGGTTCAAGTGATGAAAGAATGGATGCTTACTTGGATGCGGTTCCACTGGTCCAAGAAGCAAGGGAATGGAGCGCACTAGAATGCAGTACCATCGGTTCAAGTGGCGAAGGAATGGACGTTTACTTGGATGTGGTTCCATTAGTCCAAGAAGCGAGGGAATGGAGCGCACATGAACGCAATTCTACTTGGATGTGGTTCCATCGGTCCAAGAAGCAAGGGAGTGGAGCGCACTTGAACGTAGTTCCATCAGCTCAAGTGGCGAAAGAATGGATGCTTACTTAGACACGGTTCCATCAGTCTAAGAAGTGAGGGAATGGAGCGCACTTGAACGCAATTCCATCAGCTTAAGTGGCAAAAGAATGGGTGCTTACTTGGAAGCGGTTCCATCGGTCCAAGAAGTGAGGGAATGGAGCGCACTAGAACGCAGTTCCATCAGTTCAAGTGGCGAAAGAATGAATGCTTACTTGGATGTGGTTCCATCGGTCCAAGAAGCAAAGGAATGGAGCGCGCTTGAATGCATTTCCATCGGTTCAAGTTTCGAAAGAATGGATGCTCACTTGGATGTGGTTCTATTGATCCAAGAAGCAAGGGAATGGAGCACACTTGAACGTAGTTGCATCGGTTCAAGTGGAAAAAGAATGGATGCTTAATTGGACGTGGTTCCATCGGTCCAAGAAGTGAGGGAATAGAGCGCACTTGAACGTAGTTCCATTGGTTCAAGTTGCAAACGAATGGGTGCTTACTTGGATGCGGTTCGATCAGTCCAAAAAGCGAGAGAATAGAGCGCACTTAAACGCAGTTCCATCAGTTCAAGTGGTGAAATAATAAATGCTTCCTTTGACGCAGTTCCATCGGTCCAAGAAGCAAGGAAATAGAGCGCCCTTGAACATAGTTCCATCATTTCAAGTGGCAAAAGAATAGATGCTTACTTGGACACAGTTCCATCAGTCCAAGAAGCCAGGAAATAGAGCGCACTTGAATGTAGTTATATTGGTTCAAGTGGAGAAAGAATGGATGCTTTCTTGGATGCAGTTCCATCAGTCCAAGAAGCGAGGGAATGGAGCGCACTCGAACACAGTTTCATATGTTCAAGTGGCAAAAGAATGGATGCTTACTTGGAAGTTGTTCTGTCTGTCCATGAAGCAAGGAAATGGAGCGCACTTGAACGAAGTTCCATCAGTTCAAGTGGCGAAAGAGTGGATGCTTACTTGGCCATGGTTCTATCGGTCCAAGAAGCGAGGGAATGGAGCGCACTTGATTGCACTTCCATCAGGTCAAGTGGAGAAAGAATGGATGCTTACTGGGACGTGGTTCCATCAGTCCAAGAAGCAAGGAAATGGAGCGCACTTGAACACAGTTCCATCGGTTCAAGTGGCGGAAGAATGGACGCTTACTTGAATGCGGTACCATCAGTCCAAGAAGCAAGGCGGGACTTATGGATGCGTGCGAGGGTTTGGGCCTTCCCAATGTTGCTAGAACAACACTGGTTCTCAAAAGGTGGGATCAATTTTCCCCATTGATTTGGCGGTTTGAGCCAATTTTCTTTTGTCGACTCATCGGATTGCTAACATAAATGTGATTCCTTTGGTTCAAGAAGCGAATGGATGAAGTGTATTCGGACGTGGCTTAACCGATCCAAGTTGCAAATGAATGGTTTTTGATTTGATCTGACCCCATCGACTTAATAGGTTGCATACATGAACGCGGTTCCATTAGTTCTGGAAGCTAATCAATGAAGCATACTCGGACGCGGTTTTAACGATCTAAGCAGCAAATGAATGAAGCATACTTGAATCAGTTCCGGTTCAAACATCGAGGTGCGGCTTATAGGATGCGCACAGGGAGTTTTCTTGTAAGAGCGTGGTTCCATCGGTTCAAGAAGCGCTTCAGTGATTCTTTAGGTCTCTGTGACAGGATAGATAGAGACATAACTTCCTTTGGTCATGTAGCATGGAGCCTGAATAGCTCCAAAAACTTCTTTGCCAATTTGTTAAAAGTGGAAATGGATTTCGGAGGAAGTATAGCAAAACGACATGGAAGATACTCCTTCCAAGAAGATAAGGGAAGATCTGTAGCAAACGACATCCATAGCTTTAGCTCCACCGAAGAGCCACTCATACTTGAATAAATGTTGTTTAAGGTCCGTTGTTCAATTATCTGATAGGATAGTCACCATGGTGAGGATGTACTCCTCCATCAACCATTTGACCATGTCAGCGATTTACTTCTTATTAGCACGGTAGTCTATAGGTCGATTGTCAGGGGCTATGCCAAGTGTTTGACTCTGCAAATGGTTTTGGTTTGCCGGTTGAAGCCTAGGTCCTCTATTTTCCAGTAGAACCTCTCCTGTGGAGTCCCGTGGGTGCGTGGTTGGTCTTACCGGGGCAATTTGGACTTCTTTTTGGGCATTCTGCCTATTTATATCAACATTTCATTCCAATCACTTATCATCAAGTTGTATGTTATCTTCCGAGTCAGAGAGAAGCATTGGAACATTTCCCAATGGAGCATTCGCTCCAAGTTTTGGGTTCACGGTGGGTTGTGCTACAGTAGGTGGAGTACTTCCATTTCCCTTAATAACAATTCCAATTGCTCCACCAACTATCTCTTTTACTTTTGCTTGTCATCCCTCATATGCAAGCCTGAGATGGAGGAATTCTCCAGTTCCATAGCGGTGGCAGTTTTCGACCTAGTTCTTGTAGCAGTTGGTGGTTGCAATGCTAGAAAAATGTATATCTTATACATAAGAGTTTTTTTGGCTATCAACTATCTTTTGGTTAAGTTGGTTAACCATTTGGTTAAATTCTCCTTTCGTCACAACTTCATGATGAGTAGAAGATTCTGGTGCTTGATTTCCAGCGTTAACTCATGCTATGCAGTTAAAGCACTCGGCAGATTCAATGCGGTGGAGGTGCAAAAAGTCATAGCGGGATATAGCGAGGATATAGCGAGATATAGCGGATGACTCTAAAATAGATATAAAACTCAAACTTAATGTTTTTACAATTATAGAAATGGTAATTAAATGAAAAATTAACGTTCAATTGAATTATAATTAATACATAAATAAAATTAAATAAAAATATGTGCATATATACTGCAAATAGACATAAAATTGTTATATAACATAATTGAATTTAGTAGAATATTAGAGTATTTTCATTTCTGAAAATATATTAAATATTCAATTATATAAATTAATTTCATAATTTTTATAATGTATAAATGTCATTTTTCAATTCATTTCTTTTAAAGAAGATATACCAGAAACAGCGGAATATAGCGGAAATAACGGGATATAGCAAAAATAGCGGGGTTAAAGTGGAAAGGCTATATTTGGGGCTATATGGAAAAATCGTAGCGGTAGAAATCCGCTATGAGATATATCAGGATTAGAGCGGGGTAATAGCAGGGCATTAACTGCATAGAACTCATGTTGGTAAGTTGGTGGTGTTGTTGACTTCAACTTGTTGGCGGTTTGGTCTATCACTACCATCTGTTGCACTCGTAGATCTCCTAAAATTGTTCTCTTTCTTTCTGCCACCGATCTTCAATGACAAGTCTTAAAATTCTTTTGAAAGTAGGATTTGTGGATCTAACTTCTGGACCTATCCGATCCAAAGTGGAGAGATAGATCTAAGCCTAGGTTTACTGATTTTCAATGAAAGCACCAAAATGTTAACCCAAAAAATTGATCAACGTCCTAGATGAGTATGTGAAAGCACCAGCCCTGATAGAACAGGGCAAAGATAATAGAAATTAGCAATAAAGTAAAAGAAATAAGAGAGAGACACAGAGATTTTATAGTGGTTCGGTTGTTAACTAAGCCTACGTCCACTTTATAACTTTGCTTATTGATTTGATCTTGTTTATATGAGATTACAAGGGGTTTGAGTGAGGCAGAATCACAAGTACAGGGGTTAGACAAGTTCTAAGTCCTAGAATTGCCTAGAGGAGCAGCCTTGGTGACTATTGTGAAGGGGAAAGAGTTGAAGAAGAGATAGAGTTCCTGCATAGTAATAGCAGAATCCAGCCTCCTTCTTAGTTGCTCGATGGATTGTATTTATAGTGGTAGCAGTCGCATGGAGCCAAACAGAGAGTTGGAGAAGAGTATAGAAGTTGGCTCAGAAGAGTGTAAGAAGTCGCGACCTCATATGGATTAACCAGAGATGTCGGTACCGACTTCTCATGTCAATACCGACCTCTGTAGTTAACTCTAGGGAGGTCGAACTCTTTTGCCCTCGTCTTGTTACTTGCTTTTGCGATGTTCCATGTAGTTCGTTTTGGATATTTGGTTGATATTGGTGATGGCTTTTTAATCACTTGGTTTATTCTACCGTTCTAACTGCTAACTCTTCAATCTTGGTATTTAGCTGATCAAAATCCTTTGATATTGCTTGGGCACACATAAAATAGGTAAAGAAGAACCTCTGCAAAGTTTGAGTAAGAAATATAGAAGTATGAAATGTCTCCACCAACATGATGAAGTCGGCACCGACTTCCCCCTTAACTCCTATCATGTTGAAATTTCTCCGAGTTATTTCCATTCCCAATCTAGATGTGTTTGCAAGATTTTAAGTCGTTTCGTCTTCGTCTCGACATTCTAACTCCTATCAATTTTTGCTTGGTTAAAAACCCAATGAACAGTACTGATAGTGATTTGATAACTATGGAATGGCTTAACCAATAGTCTTCTGTTGGTTAATATAACTATGATCAAACATAAAATATTGATGTGACTAATTTATACAGTTCTTTCGACTTGAGAGTACCGTCAAGCTTCAATATAAAGCTCCGCTTTGATTATAGTCAAATGTTGGAACAACGTCCATCGAGTTACTATAGTTGGGTCGAGTGGAAGTATTGGAAGCGAAATGCTATTCAAGAGAGGATTCGTCTCCTCGGTTATATGGGGTTAGTATCATGGTCAATTCAAGTTACCTCAAAGTCAAAGCTTTGACTAGAACATTTTAGTTAGTAATAATTGTTATTATTGAACAAAGGACTTTGTGTTTTGACTACAGAGTTGATTGTGGACGATATCGGAATTTTGACCATTACCAAATTCCATAAGTCCAAAGTGATATAGTTTTAAAAAGAGAATTAGTGCAAATAAAAGTCACAACCAAGTACAGTTAACAAAGTGAAATTGGATTTTACCAAAACCAAGTAAGCGATAAATTTGGCCAAAATGTCACACCACCTGCTAAGTGACGTGTGAACGTTAATATTCGAATAGTTTGATATTAATTGCCGACCAAATTTACACTTAATGAGTCACACAACCTAAACGAAGAATTATCCTTTGACCAAACGATTTAATTAGTTTATAATTTTTATAAGTTAATTGCATTAATTAATATTTATGAAATATTAATTATAAAATTTTGACTGTGATTTGTGGTATAAATATTATTAAATATATTTATAATAGTTATAAATATATCAATCGATGTACGATATCTATAAGCGATTGAATTGGATTTAATTAAATAATGTTTTCTTTGGGCTTAAATGGGATTTTGGCCAAGCATAGTGGGTGAGATTTTTGGCTGTAATATGGACCTATGGGGCGACTCAAAATAGGGTAGAGATGTTAGATTTTGGATGGCTTAAATTGAGGGAGAATTGGTATGAGTTGAGATCCACTATTTTCTCTCTTCTATCCACTATTTAAACATCCTTAACTGTAATTGCAAGTGATCTTTTGTTGTCTCTTTGTAACGGCCCAGAATTTTAGTTATTTGAGTTTGAAATATTTAATAAATTTTAAATATTCAAAATTTAATTTTATAGATTAAATAACTCGAATGTTGAATATAGCAATTTATTGGGTAATTTAATTGTTGAATTTAATAATTAAAAATTGTTTAAATAATTGAATCTTGGGTTTTTAGCTGGATAAAAATGATTTAAAGGCTTGTCTAATTTCTATTAATAAGAATGAAGATAATAAAAATTTTAAATTTGATTTAAAAGTGATTTAGCTAATTTTGAAATTAACTCGTTTTAATTAACATATAAAAATTGCATTCCGGGGCACAGTCTTTGATTTCGACGAAACAAGTTTCATTGGATCCGTAATAGTGAATTATATTAAGTTGTAAAATTTCATGGCAATCGGATGAATCATTTGGTCGTGGGAGATCGAAATGCGTAGAATTTATTATTGAAAATTAATATAATAATTGGGTTCAAAAACCTATCTTCTGCATATGATCGAATTAGGCCTCGGAAATAGTTCCATTGTGTTAAGAATAGGGTATAACATATAGAACGCCAAGCGGCACGCCTCGATTGGGGTCCGAAATTATATAGCTAGATATTTTTGAATTTTTAAATAATATATATATATATATCGATTTGACCATACATCCATTGACCCATCACCATCTGATCTGACCATACCCTGTACAAGCCATGCCCCCTCTACGATATTTCCCATCTTCCCTTCACTATATAAAACGCTGCTGGTAAGAAAAAATCAACTTTCAAAAATTAATCTCTCAAAATTTACGCAATAAAAAAAATCTGAAACAAGCTTAAAAATTCTTCATTCGAGGAGATCTTCATTTTCATATACATATTAATGGGTGCGTTGTTTTTTGGGCATTCGACAGTGGAAAGCTTAAAAGGTAGAGTTTGGATTTCCCATTGATTTAAGCTTTGATCATCGGATTGGATGGCGTATTCGAGTTCGTGATGTCGATTAGCCTCTTACGCCGAACCTTTGTTGGATTTGGCGACAAAAAATGTCACGCGTGCACAGTACTCTGTCGATTGATGTCGCAGGTCACAATGACCATACCTCAACCGAGCTTGATGTTTATGGGTGGGATGGAAGGCTCTTGCGAATTGAAGATGGATGGAGGTGGTCTCGGTCGTTTCGTGGAGTATATCACCATATCATTATACGTGCACGGCCTAGATAAGTTCGTGCGTGTACAGGGAAAGGCAAGGGGATTGGGGAAGAAAGGATAGGGGTATAAATGTAATTAACTTCAAGTTGTAATTTTTTATTTACTTTTATTTTGAAAAATATCGATAACTTATAAAATTGATAACTCCTTCATACAAGGTTCGATCGAGACGAAACTTCTTGCGTTGCGCTCATATCGACAAAATCTTTGCAATGGAACCGATTTGGACAAATTTGGAGACTGTTGAAAATTGGGCTAAAATCGGACATTGCTCGATTTTAGTTCCAAACCGGAACGCCTCGGCGACAGCAGAAAATTTCGGTGAGTTAAACTCACCTTTTTGGTTAATTAGTATGATATATATAGTTGATAAAAATTGTTGAATGATTGTTTGGATGAATTATTAAATTTATTAATTGGTTTGGATATAATCCCGCCTATTGGAGCGGATGAGGCCCTATTACGTTCCCGTGTTAGAGCGGATGACCCTTTGTATACGAATCTCGCCTCGAAGCGGTTGATTTATATTTTATGATTATATAACATTTGTGATGCAGGGAGAAACAGGTTGGAGGGATCCAATGGGATTCCTCGCTATTATTGAATTGTGCAATGATATTTCTTTTATATGGTTTATTGAATAATAAATATGATTGTGGACACTGTGATTATAATGTCGTTATATGTTTGAAAAAGAAACCCAGTAGTGATAAGAAAAATCAATATCGATATTGGTTAAGTGTTGGGTGGCTATTGGCCTCAAAGTAGTATTTTGAAAATACTATAAATTGTCGTTTAAGTCGGAATTGGGTTTTGAGACAAGAAACGATTTTTAAATCCGAAATTGGGGTTTAGGAAACATGTTGTTTAGAGATTATTTAAGTTAATTAAGTATATTAATATTGCTTTTAAGTTGTTAAAGTAGAAATATTAATTTAAGGTTATCTAATTATAATAATATTCTTTTAAAGTTATTTAATTATATTAAAATTATTTTAAAGTTATATATTCATATTAATATTATTTTAAAGTTATTTAATTATTTTAATATTGTTTAAAGGTTATTTGTTTATAGTTAATATGTTTTAAGAATTTATAAAAAGGTTAATAAATTGAAAGATTACTTATTTAAGAATAATTATAGTTTTATTAATAATAAGGATTATTAATAATGTTTTAAAATAAATTATTTTTATTTATAAAATGGTAAAGATTGTTTTTTATTATTATTTCTTAAACAATATTTTGGAATGATTAATTATTATTTTAAGATAATTAAAGTTAATGATTTCCATTTATTTATAGTGTTCATTGTTAATAATTATTATTATATAATAATGTTTTGAAGTAAATGATTTTAATTATTTGTAAATGTTCTCGAGACTATAAATAGAGTTGAAAGACTTGCATTTTATAAAGAAATTTTTAAAATGGATTGAAGACTTAAGGAAAGGTTATTTGCAAGGAGAAAGAGTTTATAAATAGTTAGATATTTATAAACGAATTTTAGAAACAGGTTTATAGATTTATAAAAGAAGTTTTATAAATGGTTTATGGATTCATAAAGGGTTTATAAGTGATTTTTGAAATGTATAAGAAGCTTATAAGTGATTGAATTTATAAAAGGGTTTATAAATGGTTTTTCGGAGATTTATAAAATGATTTATAAATGTTTTTAGAGAATTATAAGGAGTTTTATAAATGGGTTTTGAATCGAATAAAAAGAAAATCTTTCAAAATTCAATGAATATACTTATACCATTGGGATAAGTATTGAAATATAGAGATTTGCGAGTATATTTTTGTAAAGGTGTATATATACAAGTAATTTACATAGTGGGTTTTTTATGAAGATTTATGAAATGAGGCTAGTGAGTGCTTATCTGCTTAACCAATGTCGGTTTTTCCTATGAAATATAATCTTTGTTTAAATGTTTGTTTATTTGATAGTTAAATAACCGACTATCAAACCTTGGCCTAAATATGTAATCCTTCTTAATTTTGGTGGTACAGAAATATTCCCTACTTAACACCGAAGGATTTTAACTCTGTAAATATCTGGGGGGAAACACGAGAATTATATGGTACATTTACCATCGGTGGTGTTATACTGTACATATAAACTCGTTTCGTTCTTCTTAGATAAATAATAAGGAGATCCGTTCACTTAAACGGTTAGGCGGTGATCCTCGCTCTTATGTATTGTCTGATTATTTCCTAAAGAACCGGTATTGAGCATTCCGGAAATTGGCATTTGGTTTTGTGGAGCACCCGGGAAGCGGTGGAGTGTACTCGTAAGTGATGACTCGAACCCGTAACCACTTCAAATACCATATACGGTTCTATGGAGGAGATTCATGATATATTGGAATGTTGGGATCCATGTGTGATTCCGAGACTCATTGGAGTATGGGAATCCGGGTGTGATTCTAAGATCTAATTGGGATGTGGGAATCTATGTGTGATTTCGAGACCCGTTGGGGTATTGGAATCCATGTGGGATTCCATGATCTATTTGGTGGCGGTGTGTAAGTTGGAATGTCGGATGTAGCCTCATCAGCGAGAATGACTAAAACCAGAGATAAGAGGCATGGCCAGTAGGGTTGGCAAACCCATAGGGTGTAGTCGGCTCCTCCTAGATGTCACTTATAGTTGTTATGCATGCATGAGGCGATGCACTCGGTCTTAGCGAGACCAGCTATGTTTTTCCTATGGTACATCACTAGGGATGTATGCTGCTTCAAAAGGATATCTCTGACCCTTGTGCAGGAGGACTGTTCCTCGAAGTACTGAGGGCACCTCCATAGAAATCCTACATAATTAGCGAACGCGCCTTATCGATTTTCGATTATATACCTAGTATTGTTGTGATGTATACTCACAAGCATCACAACTATTTGAGTATTATTATTTTCGCCTTTAGACATTATTATAATATAAATGGATTTTCTATAGAAACGGTTTTGGTTATCGTAAGGTAAACACTCGTCCGTGTTTATGTGTGGCATGGTCTTACGAGATACCTTTGATTTCAAAGGTTTTATATAACTTTAAATCAAGTTGGGTGTGTTTTCTCACGCTGGTTTTGCAGACTGACTCGGGTGTTATTTTATTATAATGCTCGGATCAGACCGAGTATATTGCAGATTGGTTTGGATGCTTGGAGCTTCAAGAAACGAGTTGGAGGCTCAGAGACGTATTCACATAGATGGTTATTTTCCATTGTAGTCATTGTTGTGTTTATCAGTAATTGTGAGGACGAGTTGTTATAACTGTCCAGGCTAAATATGTTAGTATACTCTGATTGATGTCGGTATATACATATATTACAGTTTGGTTTTGGTGTAAGATTTATGGTATATTATAGATTACTCGTTCCGCTGTGAGATTCTGTGTTGTTTAGCCTTCTTCGTATCTTCTTCTTTCTTTCTTTTCCCTAACAATCGGGTCTTCTGGCATTCGATTGCTCGGCATGTGATACCATGGACGTATTAGTGTCGATTTTCGAGGGTCGATAAGCCCGGTTCATTACACTCTTCATCCTTCAATTTCTAGCCAAAAATACACCATAGATGCTCCATCATATCAAGCTCAAATCAACTCAAAGTCGGTCACCATCCGATAGTCAAAGGTCAACGGTTTAAAGATTAGCAAATTGTCAAATTGAAAAGGTTTCAATGGGGAGATTTCGTCCTTTCAAATTTTGATTCAAGGCTTTCGTACTTAGGTATGTTTTTATCAACTAATAGTTTACAATTTTCTAAATAATCTTTTATTATGTATGTATTGTTATTATATTGTTAATTAGGTGATAATCTTGATATGTATTGATGTTGTCAAAAGTTAGTTTGGTTATACGTATATATAGCCTTATAAGTAAAAAATCAATTTTTTATATACATTTTAGATTTATACAGCTGCCTAATTTATATATATTTAATTAATATGTTATTAAATTATATACATACATACATACACATATATATATCATTTAATTATATATATATATATATATATATGTTTTATATTTAATTACAATATCATAATATAGTTAAAACTGATCATATAATTATATATATATAAAACTTTATAGAAATAATAATTTTCGACAGGAATTTTTTTTATAGTTATCTATTAATATTTAATATTATTTAAATCATTATATTGCATAAATAAATCATATAAAATAAAATATGTTATGAAAATTATTTTTTAAATTTTATAAAATTGTTTTATCATAAGATAAACTCTCATCCAGAAAATAAAAATTAAAAAAATATATTTTTGCTATTTTAAAAAATTATTATTATAATCGACCAAAAATTAATAACTTGATAAAATATAAAAATTAATCGGAAAAAAATATGGAAAAAAATTTCAAACTTCAAAATATCATACTTGATTTAATGGAAATTTAAAAATTGGAAAAATGTTTCAAATATAATTTTTTAATAATATTTTATGTAATTCTGAATAAATATTCAATTAAAATATATTTTAAAATAATAAAAATTATAATAATTTTTTTGGTGTTGTGCATACGACTTGGAATTAAAAATATAAATTTTATTTTGTTGATTATTATATATATATATATATATATTTGTGTGTGTGTGTTTATATACAATATATATTTATGTGTGTGTATCATTTTTAAATAAAATACTATTTTATCATTATATATATATATATTAGTACATATATTATTTGCGGCTTTTAAAAAAATTATATTTATAAATTAGTTTAACATTCAAATAACTTATTTATATTTAAATAGATATATTATAATAATATACATATATATTATTAATATTTTATTTATAAATTTTATACACACACACACACATATATATATGTATATATATTTAAATATGTTTCATTTACTTATAATTAGTTAAACAAAATTAACATATACACTTATATATATAATATTTATATGTAAGTAATAAGTTTATATACATACATATATCTGGACAACATACATTACATATTGAATGAGCTAACGTGTCTGTTGTTATGTAAATCCTCATATTTATACATGGGCATATTATACCTTGCATGAGCTGACATGTTACACATGTACACACACACATATACGTATATGATACATTTTTATGAAAAGAGGTTCTTTATCTAGTGACGTATAAAAAACGTGTTGGATTTGCCTCCTTAAAATATCTTACCAGAGTAGTAAGGAAAAAGAGTGCAACATCTCAATGGTTTATAATACAATACAATGATTCACCAAAATAAACATAAATAAAATAACATAGCCCACTTGACATTAGGCCCACCTCAAGCACACCCGAACATTACAAACCCGACACATAAGTCAACCCTAATGCGCCGTCAACCTCCATCACAAAGTTCGATACCCCATCGTTGTAAAAAAATTCTCATCTTTGCTGTAATGGCAACCTTCTTTCTGTTGAAAAGCAAGTATATCATTTTCAATGATTCTGACTCGTTGGCTCTAAGATGACTGCTTACGATCAAATATTCTTCTGTTTCTCTCGCTCCAAAGATGATAAACCACTATAACCACTAAGACAAAGGCGAAGCATTGTTCAATGCCTTTAGAAGGAAAAGAAGTTTGAATTTGTCAAACCACCCCATAGAATTCAGCTAGAATCAATGGAGACAAGCCTAATTTCCGCCAAAAATAGGAAGCAACAGATCTGCTGTACTCACATGCAAAAAATAAATGCTGGTGCGTCTCTTCCTCCTTCGAGCACAAAGGACATAGATTATTAAGTTAGATCCCCCACCTTGACAATCTATCCTTCATAGGTAATCTCTGCATCACAACTTTAAAAGCACAAAAAAACATCATTTTGCATTGTGTTTATGCCATATCATACGATACCAGTTCACTTTGTCATATCTTTCATGAATTTGGTTCCACACTACTGGAAATTTGAACTGAGCTTTAGCATTAATATCCCAATAATCAGTACAGTACTGTGTGCTAATAGGGATTATACTGAATTGATGCTTTGTTTCTCTGGTTTTTGGTAATAATTCAGGATAGAGCTGATTATTTTGTATGATATGTGACACCAGTTTATCGGTATTGAACATAAAAACATGATGCCACCTAAAATATCTACTAAACTCTTGTGGTTGATCCAAGGATTAAACCATAAAGAGGTATTTCTGCCATTAGGGATAACTCTATTAAAAATGCTTGTTGCATTCTTCTACATCTCAACATGTGTTTCATAGTGGATGAGTATTTATTGTCAATAGCAAAAGATCAAAAATTTGCATGCATGTGTTTATTCCTCTTCCGCTTAGTCCATAGACATTCTTTATTCAGAAGAGTCCAAATTAGTTTTAGAATTGCAGTTGTTCTCAAATCTGACAGCTTCCTCAAACCAAAACCCCTTCCATTTTTGGTCTGCACAAAATATCCCAATAAATTTTATGTAACTTGCCACCCCAAAAAGAATTAGCACAAAAGGATTCAATCTTTTTAAGAACAAAGGTAGGAAGATAGTAAATTAGTAGCCAATATAACACTATAAGGATAATAACACTTTGTATAAGTTGGGCTCTTCCTGCTATAGATAATAAATTACTGTCCCAACTTTCAAGTTTAGTGGTCACTCTCTAAAGTAAAGAAGAGCATTGGGATGCATTGACATATTTTGTAGATAGGGGTACCCCTAGATACTTGACTGGGAGGTGCTCCTCTGACATGCCAAAACTTGAAGAATATCAGGTCCATTTGTCACATTTCTGCAGAACTATACCTTTGACTTGAGCTGATTAATATGTAGTCCAGTAGTAGATAGCTCATCAATTTTTTTTACCTTATTTCAACTATCAACTGTAGCTTCCCAAAAAATCGTTACTTCATCGGCATAGAGTAAGTAGGACACAATTGGGATTGCTTTAGAAATGGGTGTAATAATTCTTTGAGTAATAGCATCTTCCATTCTAAGAGAGAGAAATTCCATACCAGTGCAAAATTAATATGGGGACAAGGGTTCCCCTTTCTGAAACCCCTATTGGAATGGATAAAACCACGTGGAACTCCATCAACAAGTATAAAGAAAGTAGGTGAACTGATGCATTCATAAATAAGATTAATAAAAGATGTAGTAAATCCCATGGCCTGCATCATATGATAAGTAAATTCCCGATTAATCATGTCATATGCTTTTTGTAAATCAACTTTTACACACGTCTTTGCCTTTCTAGTCTTCTTAAAGTCTTTAGTCAGCTTATGAGCTAATAGAATATTTTCTTCAATATTTCTTCTTGGTATAAAGGCATATTGGTTTTCTTCACTTAAAAAAGGTAAGAAATCTTTAAGCCTGTTGCATGAAATTTTGAAACAATTTTACATAGTACATTAGCACATGCAATAGGCTTATAATCAGCTAATGTAACGATCCGCCTTTTCGATCCCCAAACGTCGATACTAATACATCCATGTTATTCATGTGCCGAACACTCAAGCGCCAGGGAGACGAATTATTAGGGTGAAATAAAAGAAAAGAAATAGAACAAGGAAAAAGGAACATGATATCAAAATTTCACAATGGAATGATCATATATAATATCAAAAGACAGTATAAACCATCATTCTAAGATACAAAAAATTTCATAGTTACAGTAATCAACCTGGACAGTTATAACAAACCGTCCTCACATATGCTAATAAACACACACAAAGTAATGCAGTGGAAATAAATACTATGGTAGGTAGAACTTCAACTCTTCTCCAGAAGCTCCAAGGCGTCCACGGCTAAATCGGGAAACATACATAGGGCCGACCCAAGCATTATAAGAAAATAACACCCGTATCAGTCTGGTAAAATAGCGTGAGAAACTCAAGAAATATGAGTGAAATGTAACAGTAACCATTAAGATTGTACGAATTTCCATAACGGTTTTCCTCTCAAAGAAACCAACCATGCATTAAGTTTAATATATATAGTGATATGATAGCTAATGTCTAGAGCGTAGCACATAAATGATATCAAATAGTTGTTGTGCGAATGCCATAACAATAATAGGTATACAATCAATACCGCTAAGGCGCGTTCGCATAGGTGTAAGGATTTTCGTGGAGCTCTTCTCGGATCAAACCGAATTCGAACTCCATGACAAGTATCAGAACTTCCTTCCGAGCATCATATATCTCTAGATAAAATATACTCTAAGGTAAACATAACTGGCCCAACGATGAACTACGTGGCACCAAGTACCAACAACTCCCGCATGCAACATATTGATAAGCATATCTAGAAATGGAGTTGATAATTGATATACCCTCATGGGTAAGCTAAACCCGAGATTATGCATCCTACTATGGTTTTAGTCATTTCCGATATCGAGGTTATGTTCGACATCTTTCACAAGAGTCTTCATCACTCGAACAGCACACGAATCCCCAATTGGATTCCTTCATCTCGAACAGATCATGAACCACTACATGGATTCGAGCATCTAGAATAGATCTCGAACCTCCACATAAGTTCCCCGCATAAGACCTTCGACAAATGCTAACGATGTCCTCTCTCTTAGAATAATCCTTAAGATAGACAGTCTCACACGATAACATCGTTTGAAATGTTAATGCTGACCTCTCCTTTGGACTTAACCTTAGGATAGATAGTTCAACTCTATAACATTACACTTCACAACCGCTTTCGGAACATAGATCACGTATATGGTTTGAAGTGGATTCGGGTTCGAGTCATCTCATTTAGGTACACTCTTCTTACTTACCAGACTCTCCAAAACCAATCGATGAATTCCCAGTAAACTCAACTTTGGTTCTTTTGGAAATAAACAGACAGTACATAAGAGCAGAGATCACCTTCTAACCGTTTAAGTAGACGGGTTTCCTTATCATTTGTCCTAGAAGAACACAAGATTTTATACGTACAGTATGGTACCACCAAAGATAACTATACCATATACTTCCCGTTTTTCTTCTAGATATTCCTAAAGTTATATTTGGAGAATTTCGTCGACTAATCGACTATCTGGTACAAGATAGATGTTTGTAAACGGAAACCAGGTCTAGTATACTTTCCATAAACAAATGAACATACAAAACACTATCAAGTCATATAAAGTACGATCAAACCATACAAAGTTTGGTTAAGCTACTTAAGCAACTCATGATCCCTTTTATTTAGTTAATCCTTTTATTAATTAAAAACTCCTTTATTAGTAAACTTCTTTTACCTAATAAACTTCAACCTTTTTCCAAAAGATTTGATACTTATAATTTCCTTCAAAATATCCATTTTAAGGAACTAAATACTTTTGCAAATCCATTCAAAAGGTTTAAGAATATGTTACATAAACATTGTCACTACAAACCCAAAACCATTTTGATGTGCTTATCTTTAAATCATTCTTTTAAAGATCTATTTATATCCATATGTATAATCAAATGGGGTTAAAGACGAATGTTATTAATACATTATCACAACAAACCTAAAACCATGCTTACACTTGTTTAATCTTTACAAATATTTGTTTTAAAGATCTAAGTTCATATTCGGTCAAGTTCAGCATTTGACAAGTTAACTATTAAGTTCTAAAAAAATAATTGCTTATAGAAATCATGATTCGTACACTTAACCCATTTTCAACATTCCAACTTAACCATCCCTTGTTCAAGAATGAAGCCAGGTAAGTTAGAGCACCGGTTGCATCAAAGCCTAGCCTATACGTTTCATTCTTAAATCCCACAAATGTAAAAGTCTACCTCTATAGTATTAATTATTTCAATAAACAATAAGTAGTCAACACAATTAACACGTTTCTGACATTTTCTAACTTACTATTCCTCGGTCAAGAGGGAAACCCGGTTGGTTAGAGCTCTATTGCTCCATCCTTATTCGACATCAATCTTAACTCTCATAAATAGATAAGCCTTACTTCATCAGCTTTTAATGTTAAGCATGGTTGATTACTTTTCAGATAAGTAATTAAACAATTTAACCATTTGGCAATTAAGCAATTACTAACCCCTTTCTAAACCTTTTGTTTATACTTTTAAAACCCTTTTTAAAACGATATATATGTACAGTAATTTGTTTACCAAAATTTGATATTAAATAAACCATTTCAGAATATATTTTATTCCATAAGATATAAAATAGTCAATATATTTTCTAAAACTACATATACATAAAATTGCTTTTAAAATCCTTTATAACAGGTTTTAAAACATTTACTCAAAATACTACTTGAGAATAAAAAGTTTATAAAATCCTTAAAAACTTGAAAACAACATGTTATCTATATATTTTAACAAAATATCTCTTCTTTAAAAATTCACAACTAATTCTTAAAAATTCATAAATATCTAAAACCAGTTTTGAAATACTCTAATATGAGTTAGTAAACCCCTGTAACAAGAATGAAACAAAATACTTAAATCTAAATACCTTTTCAAACCTTTTAAAGTCCAAAATCAAGGCGAAACAAGACATTTTTGCACCAGTGATATTTTGGCCACTTTTCGAGATGTTACTTAACTTTTTACTACTCAAGCTTTTAATAGCCACAAACATATATATAAAACATTATAAATATTGTTAGAAACCCCAAAGGATATCTCTACAAAGTTTCATAGCAATCGCCAAAAACAAGGCAATTCACAATTGCATCTATAGAGACTATCGCTATAAGTGCACTCTCAAATCTGAGTCCTATCTAAAGAAAAGTCCATCTATAACCTATGTTCTTTTTTCAAGGTCTTGTCACAAGTCATAAAAGTCCATTCAAGTCTATTCCAAGTTTGTTCAAGTCCATATACATGGATCACATATGTCACTTACTTTTAAAGTAAGAATATAAATCAATATTTTAGCATAAGTTAGCAACAATTCAAACAATATAAACATCAATCAACATAAACATATATATGTTATATTTCTCATTCAAATTGAGGTGTTAACTCACCTTTTAATACAAACACAACCAAGATCCAAGAACCCAAGTCTAATCCCACTTGCAACCACCTCCAACCTTCCTCATTTCCTTTGCTTAACCTTGCCTCTTTGCCTTCCTAACCAAAATATAGCTTACGGAAATCCCATGGTGTAGGAGAATGGCTCGTCATCTTCAACTTTTGGCATGGTGGAAGGTTTTCTAATATTGTACTAATCCTTGTGGCTAAGTTTTAAATGATTTAGAGTTGATTTGCAACAATTTCTCTCTAGAACATAAGAGAATAAGAAGAAGATAAGCTATTGATTTTTATAACTCAAGCTTTGTAAATTTTATGATTATTTCCTAAAGGTTAACCCCTCCTTATATAGGCTTAGAAATATGATGGGGAAAGACCAAAAACCTCTTAAAACCCTCCTAACATTAATTACACACATCACTTCTCTTTTATCATTTGCTTAACACTTAAGCATTTCCATTTATGCACATATCCTAAATATCTTCCTTTACCTCATGCATGTCATCATCCATAAAGTTTATTCAACAAATGGCAAAATATTTTTATTTCATATTATTAATTTCCTAAGCAAATAAGTGTATGTAAAAAAAATTGAACAACTTCTGACGGTTAAAAAACTGTTTATCAATAAAACGATTTTCGGTCACATTATCGATATTTCGAAAGAATATATTTTTATAAACATTTTTCAAAAATAATTTTACCATCATTACTTTTGATTTAAAAGGTTTTAATAGTCTAATTAAATAATTTTAATAACATTTAATCCAAGATTTTAATACTTAAATAATTTAGATATTCAAATATGAAGTGTCCGAAATTACGAGTCGTTACAGCTAAAGTTTTGGGCTTATCTTTTTTGAGATAATAATGAGGAAAGTGCAATTAAGCCCCTTAGCAAGTTGTCTAGTTTGAAAGTTGTTCTAACACAACTGAAAAAATTTCATCTTTTATTTGCTCCCAATGTAACTTGTAGAATTTAGAACTATAGCCATCTGATCTTAGACTTTTTGCATCATTAATTGAGTCAAGAGCTTCCTTAGTTTCTGACATTTGAACTGGAGATGATAGATAAATTTTTCCATGCTGATTTACAACCATTCCGAGCTCAACTTTTCTAGAAAATAAGGGAATCTCACTATTGAATAAACTGGTGTAATAGTCTATAGATTCATGAACTAATACATCTCCGTCATACATATATTCACCTTCTGCATTTAGAAGAGCTTGAATAAGATTCCTATTTCTCCTCATAGACATTTTTGCGAAGAAATTTTTTGAATTTGTGTCATCTTCTTGTAACCGATAAGTCTTTCTTTTTTGCATAAGAGACTCATTTTGCAGTTTGATTTGACTTCACAATTCAACACTAATCTGCATCATTTTGTCATATAAAGATAAATTTTCTGGACCATCATCAGTTTGTAGAAAAGTTTTCTAGTACTCCTCCTACAGGCATTTAATAGTATCATGATGAGTTATGTTTCTACTCCATGCTTTTAAGTTGTCCTTAGTCTTCTTTAGTTTGGAAATGAATTTGTGTATGAAGCCCCCCAAGTATCTGCTTTAAACCCTTCTATTACACATTGATGATATCCACTCATAGTATACCATGTGTTTATGTATCTGAAGGGAGCTTTTTCATCTTGTTTGGTGGTGTCTTTAAATCTGATAAGAATTAAAGTGTGATCACTTAGATTTGAAGGTAGATCAATAGCACTAAGCTTTAGACAAATTTGCATAAAATCTTGATTTACAAACACTTTATCAATATTTGTTGCCATTTCCATTTTCCTCCATGTAAATTTGCATCCCTGCAAGGAACATTGAGCAAGTACATACTATAAAATACAGTTATTAAAGCTAGTAAGATAAGAAAAAGGAATAGGAAATCTTCCCTTCTTATCTTTAGGGTTTAAAGCACTGTTAAAATCCCCACAAGCAACCCATGGCATATAAATAGTAGTTGAAATGAGAACAAGATCATACCATAGCTTTTCCGTATTTAAAAATGAGTTGCTAGCATAAACAAACGTTGTTGTGCACTAAAAAACCCTAGCATTTGATAAAACTGCTATAATTTGCTGAGAATTGGTAACTGAGATACTAGCAGTCCATACAATAGTATCGATGATGACCAAAATTCTTCCTTTATATCCCATGTAGTTATTACGAAAACAGGTCCAATCAGCATGAAATCTGGTCATAAATCTTCGGATGCTTAAATTGTTAAGTTCTAACAAGGCTATAATGAACAACCTATGAGACGTTAGAAGTTTGTACACTGATAGCATTTTGGTATCAATATTCAAATTTCACACATTCCATGTCAAGCAATTCATTTAACCTTACTTGTACCCTGGTAGATCTTTTAGGAGGAGCTGTTGGAGTGTTCATTTTCTCATTCTTCTGATAGTATTTCATATTGGCATCAAGCATGCAGGGGACATTTTTTTAACTTTATCCTTTTTTCATATTTCTTCAATGTAATGTACTATTTCCTCAATGAAATCTTGTTGTTTATCTAGTAAGTCGGCAGTAGTAGAATGAACTTCTTGATCAAAGTAATTTTCTGAGTCGATTGTTTGTTCTGTGCATACAGAATCAACATTATGTTCTGGAATTGTAGTAGCAACAGCACTCTCTCTTTGTTTTGCTTCATATGTAGATGTACCAGAAGTTGTAGAATGCTCAAGAACAAAATCAGAAGGAGTTTTAGAGAAGGACCGCTCCAGACCTTGTGATGTACTCTCTTCTTCATCTGAAAAAGACAAGCTGGAGAATCTGTTAGCAGTATCTACTTTTTGTATTGTACCTTTCTTTGAATTTGTTGTACTATTTGTATTGGTAGCAGCATGTATTTCATCTACTTGTGTATGAGGATTTGCAGAATTATCTTTGGACTGTTTAGCACCCATATGATCAGTAGTTGTATTCTGTGTTTTTGGCTTCCAGTTTTGTTGAAACGAAGTACCGCAATCCCTTGTATTACGACCAAAGAACTTACAGTTATCACATGGTTTTGGTTTATATTTGTATGAAATGTCAATATCTATTATATTTCCTTCGTATGAAATGTCAATATCTATTATATTTCCTTCGGGTAATAGGCCTTGTACTGTATTTGAAAATTGAAAATTAGAGTCAATTTCAACTAGAACACGAGCAAACTGCAATCTAAGTTCTTTCGCTGTATTATTGTCCATCATTATCGGTTTACCAAGTGTGCTAGAAATACGACCAATTACATCTTTAGTCCATAATTCTAAACTTAAATCATGCAATTAATCCAAATAAAGATAGATGTAAAATAATCTCTTGTCAATTTCATACAAACCCTCCACTGTTTTAGGATGATGATGCAAGAATTAAAAGTATATGGACCATTCTTAATAATTCGCATATAATCATCCTCCATTTCAAATCTCATGATTATAAAACCACTATGTTTGTAAAATATGTCTACCTTCCCTACCGGCTTCCAAACACTTTGAACAAACCATGAAAATTGAGCACATAGTGGTCTACTTCCCAAAACATAAGCCACAATTGTAGTTTTCCACTTTTCTCTGCATCGAACTTATTAGAATCTGGGATCTGAAATAACGATTTATCATTTGACTATGATGGCATAATAAAGTTCAAATCCACATCTTCCAACCATTCCTCATGAGCTATAACTCCTTTTACTGCTTCAGCCCACATTCGCCTCCAGGTAGTTGAATTTGATGTCACCGTTCCAGCCCGATTAGGAGGCTTCGATGGTGGGTCGTTAGTTGTAACCATCTCGGATGACGCTGCCTTGTCCACTATGATCGGGTTTTTATTATGTATATAATACATATATAAATGCACACACATATACATACATACATACATGTATGTATGTATTAAATAAACTATATAATTTATAAATTTAAATTAAATAAAAGATTTTATTTAAATAATACTTAGAAATGTTCTAAATGAATTAGACTTCATAGGCCCAATAAAGATCCAATAAAGGAATTTTTTTGAAATTCACTCATAACTTCCGCTGCGAGCTAGCCCAGATCCAACAATATATATTATTATTAATAATATATTAACTAAACGAGGTAAGATAAATATATGTATTTATTGAGCAAACTCAAGGTACATATACTATACTTAGGCCATTGCAAAATGGTAGTACGAGTGAATAATTTCTTTTAATTTGTTGAGCAAACTCAAGGACGAAATGAGATTAGGACAAGGAACCATGGGTTATGAGTTCTATATGTTACAACCGATAAGGAGTTATCCATCATTTGTGGGGCTATGACTTGTTGAACAAACTAAATGTCAGAATCTCAGGACAAATGAGTCCTAACACCCGCCAGTGAAGTCAAAAGACTTCTATGTTTCGTCTTAAGGTTTGGAGAAACATAAAAGACTACTGAGAGTTATTGAAAAAATGAAATGGTAACATTTAACCTTTCTAATATTGTAAGAGCATCTACTATTTAAAGTTATAATAACCTGCATTGATAAATTTGTGCAATTAAAATAAGTGATAAAATGTTTATCAATTAAAATATACAAATGAACTGAATTACTATTGACAAATAAAAATATAAAATACACTTACAAATAAATTTTTGCATGTTGACCCAAGCAAGTGTCTAATTATACAACCATTACATACGTTCGTAATTTGGTCACTTATGAGTTTACTTGCCCGAGATTGTCAATTGTTTTCAATGAGTTTCGAACTCAAAAAGAAATACAAGAATATGGATATTTGGTTCATATACGATCACATATAAATGTTATAATATGAACGAACATAATTCATAATTTACGAAACCCCGATGAAATTAGTTCATTGAAATAAGCAAGTAAACTGTAGTGTGAGATCGTGTATTCAACATGATTAATTACAATAATGATCTTGTTGTGTTAAATGTCACACTGGACCAAAGGCAACAAGATAGATCTAAGAATTCGATTGCTGAAATGTCAGTTTGATCAGTTTATGTAAAGTGTAATTTATTTGATATCCTTAAAAGTTAAGCATGACCAAATGCACTTTTGTAAAGAATTTTTTACGATATTGTAGTAAGGGTTTCCTTTGAATGCTTCGACCGCCTAGAAATGAAATCAAATATATAAGAGAGGATGTAACCTAAGGCATAGTTCGAATGAAGAGATTGAATGGTCATTTCTACTTCATAAAGAAATTTAGATATAAGAATTGTAAAATAATAATAGATACTTAACATTGGAATGAGAAATATTATTTCTATTCCAAAACTATTTTCACATAGAAAATTGTTACCTATGATATTTATTTCTTTGAATTAAAGATACTTGATCTGAAAATTCTCGAGTGTAAACCAGTTATAGCAAATGGAATAAATATCCTATATTAGGTGGTTGAATAAGCTTCGTATTTCATATGCTATTATAGTAATGGTGGAAATAGTAGGAGCATGCCAGAGTTTTATTTCAATATGAATATTATGAATATTCGTTATAAAATAAAATTATAGTGCTGGTATTTGTCATGCATTGGAGAATACAGAAGTATCTAAATCTATTTGCAATTATTTTGAAATTATAGACTAAGCCAAAGTTTGAATAAATAATTCTTTGATTATATGATTATGAATCATATGATACTAGCGAATTATATCTCAAACAATAAAGGGCAATGGACACAATTGGTGGGAGTGATCATAAGAGTTGATGAACTTTTCAGATTGATACATATAGATGTATGCAATCACAAGTTTATTAACACCAAAACAGTTCTACGTACTTTGTTATATTCATAGGCGAGTTATCACTAACATGGACATGTGTATGTGATACACATGTAGTATGTTTATATTAAGCTTAGAAATGATAGTTATTAGATGACCAAATTAGTTTTATATATAAGGCAATTCATAAGGTGTTTATAAATTCCTAATCAGTTGCACTGAGAAACAATTATTGTTTCAAGAAATACCAACTTGATAGTGAAGGAAATTCCTTTAGAAATTATTGGTAGTAAAATGGATTTGGATACGATCCAAGGATAAAACTAATTCGAGGGATGAATTAAAATTAACCAAACCTTCATGAACACACTGCATTAGAATGTCTAATAAGTATTCTTGTATATTGTAGAGAAACTACGAGTTTCTTATCAATGTCGAGAATAGATAATCCTCGATTTTCAATTAAACATTAAGAATATTGACTTTGCAATATGGTACGATGCACAAATCCGAAGGGATTCCAAGTACATCATCATGATTTTGATAGTGTACCCGAAGAAATATGATCCATTAGCTACAAATATGTCTTTAAAAGAAAGAGTAATGCAGTTGGAATATTGTGAGCCACATTGATAAGAATAACATCGTAAGTTTCAATTGTTGAAGTCAACGTAACAGATTCACCATTTGACGTGCTCAAGTTAATTCAGATTTTACTTAAAAAATTGTTACATGGTATGACTTTGTGTTTTGTACATATGTGTTGAAATGGAAAATTCTGAATAATGATTTAGAATAGACTGTTTGAATATAACAACCAAAGTGCCTTAAAGTCAATGGGAGCGATATTGAGTATGTAGGTTTTCAGATATGATCTAAGGACGGATATGAAAGTGTCGTTCAACAAGCATCAAAGTTGAACAAGTATTTAGTTAGAAATATCAAATAGTTTGATTTTTAACCAAAATGCAGAGGAAGCATGTGTCCTTAAGAAAAATCCATTAAAAGGTACATAGATATCTCTAAACTATAAGTAAAAAACATACCGTTGATTGTTAATGATATACTTACGTTCAAATCAATAGTATTTTAGTTTTTTAATAATCGATATTAGATTTGTAAATTATATCTGTTAGCACCAAAATTGGTCACTAACCTCGTAGAGAAAGATTATGTAGAGAAATAAGTGATGAAGGTAAATTAAACAGAGAAGACAATGCTAATCTAAATGCAGAAAGTAAGAACACCAAATTTATAGTGGTTCAGCGTAATTGCCTACGTCCACTTTGAGGTTAAACTTTATTGATCTTCTTAATGATTGATTACAAATAAAATTCGTAGATCAAATGCTTGAATGAAGTTGTTAAGTAAAGAAGATGAGTCTGAAAAATGGCAGAGTCTCCCCAGTGTTCTCCAAAAAAGGTCCCTTTCCACTGTGACTCTGCCCCTCTATTTATAGACAAAGATGGGCTGGACTTCCCAGGTGGGCTCGGTAGCCGAACACTCTAGCCCAAGTATAGTGGTCACTGTATGCCGAACCAAGTAGGCCGAACACAATGATGCCGAACCACCCTTTCTATGCCGAACGGTATGTTTGATGTGTGGGAAGTGTGGAATGGTTGTTAGTCGAAACCGAACGTGCCTCTGTCCGAACGAAGCGCTTGACCGAACAATGCTCTCTGGTCGAATGATGCATTCTGGCCGAACGATCCCTTTGGCCGAACGATCCTCCTTGGCCTAACATGCCTTCTGGACGAATGATGTTTTATGGCCGAACGATCCCTTTGGCCGAACGATACTGCCATGTCGAGTAGTCATATACGCCGAACGCCTTCTAATGCCGAGTACTCCTGGATGCCGAGTGCTACTAGATGCCGAGTACTCCTGTTGCCGAGTTCCACTGGATGCCGAGTCCTTCTTGATGCCGAGTACTCCTGGATGCCGAGTGCTACTAGATGCCGAGTACTCCTGTTGCCGAGTTCCACTGGATGCCGAGTACTACTTGATGTCGAGTACTCCTGGATGCCGAGTGTTTCTGGATGCCGAGTGCTACTAGATGCCGAGTACTCCTGTTGTCGAGTTCCACTGGATGCCGAGTACTCATGTTGCCGAGTTCCACTGGATGCCGAGCACTACTTGTGTCGAGTTCTCGTAGTATGCCGAGCACTAGTTGCCTGGTCAAATATCCAGGAAACACTTGCCCCCCAAAGTGTATCACGTGTCAGAACGTGGTATGCTTTGTGTCATGTAACCTTTTCATTTCATTTTAAATCCTTAACTAACCTCGAGCGGAGATGCCTTTTTGAGAATTCTAGTGGTTTAGGTGTGTGCCGAACGTGTTCTAAATGCCGAATGAGACATTCGTAACCGAATGATGCTTTCTGGCCGAACGAAACTTTAGTGCCGGTCATCATTATACGCCGATGCCGAACGTTATGACTTTGACCGGTTCCACTGGATGTAGCCTTTTCGACTTCTTCTGTTTTCCCTATAAAAGCCAGCACCTCTACCCTTCTTTCTCTTTTCACACTTCTAACCTCTGCCTTGCACCTGCCGAAGCTACCAGCCAACATACAACTAGCCGATTTTTCCCAAGTCTTTACCTTACCCACTAGGTACTGATCCTCTCACCTAACTGCAGACTTTACGCTCGAACTCCCTTAATTGATGGGATAAATCGAGCCTTGACTAAAGTGTCGAGTCACGCGACGATGGTGGTAGGAAATTATTGGTAGTCACACCGTGGTTCGGCATAAGTATTGTATGCCGGACCAGATTGGTGGAAGGAGAAACATGGAGGAAATAGGAGATGATCAGGGGCATCGAGCGGTATGGTCTGGCACAACTTGCCGAACGATGTGCCCTCGTGGTTCGGTGTGGATGGAGGAAGAGATGAGGCCAATGTTAAGGACAGCGTGCCGATTGTCATCTCAACCGAACAGTCATAAACACCGTACCATACTCAGGCTAAAACATGTCGAACAAAACAAGGCCGAACACGACTTACACACCGAATAATGACTTGGCCGAACCAAAATTTAGCCGAACACAGGTTTAGCCGAACAATGACATAGCCGAACAATGACATAGCCGAACAATGACTTAGCCGAACAATGACATAGCCGAACAATGTCTTAGCCGAACCATGACATAGCCGAATAATGACTTAGCCGAACAATGTCTTAGCCGAACCATGACTTAGCCGAACAATGACATAGCCGAACAATGTCTTAGCCGAACCATGACTTAGCCGAATAGTCACAAATGCTGAACACTCTTTAACTATATCTACTCGTATAGCAAAACAAGAAACATGGCCCAAGCATTCTAGCATACGTGAAGCCGAACCGGATCACTAACTTCTTAGCTTCAGTAAACGTAAATTTGAACTTAGATTATCATACGTTTTCTGGATCTAGAATTGCAATCGCCAAAAGGCAGGCTTCTGGGGACGGTCAGCGATGACGGTCTCTGAGGGCGATGACTTGATGCTCAGTTTTATAGCAACAACTTTGCGACCTTCAAACTTTCAACGCTTTTACACGATTGCTTGCATTAGATCACACACCACACGGGGGGGAATATTCGTGTTGTTAACTCTAACGTTCAACGTTTTTTCAAGTATAGTTTTCGCAGGCACTTAAACAGATTCATTATTTATTGGGGATGTCTATGAAGTCTAGCTCCGCCACCATATCTGACAGGTCTGGGCTGTCATCAAGGCAAGAAGCCGCTGATACTTCAAATCCGTCGACTTCCCCTGCCCATAACTTAGCACCCGATGCCCTGGAGGCAACAATTCTTTTAGACAACCCGGTCGATTCATAAGCTTCAAAGATCAATGAAGCCGCACTTCGACGGATATGCTCCATTCACGGGATTCCTTTCGCCGATGTGTTGGTCCCTTCGCGACACGATCGTCCTCACCTGCCCCCAGTCGGATATACCACCTGCAACAAGTTCATGTGTTGGATGGGCAGCGTGCCTCCGTTTAATTTATTCCTCCGGGACGTGTTGCAGTACATCGACATTGCTCCGTCGCAGCTGCATCCGAACGGTCACGCGTTTCTATATGGGACCTATCTACTCTTCATGGCCGTCTTCTCTAGACCTCCAACCTCTGGCGACATCAGATACATCTATATGATCAAGAAACGGAAAGATAGCCCTTCCTTCATGTTCCTCGAGCCGTACCACAAATGCCAAATCTTGACAGGAGCATGCAGTAAATTCGCCCTGTACAAACAGGAATGGTTCTACGTGCGTTGCCCTCCTGGTTTTGCGAGGAGATGGGTTGAAGGCAGTAAGTCTCTTCGCTGAGTCATCATTCGCCTTTAATTGGAGTCATGCTTTTTCTAACTCCTCGTTTCATCTTTTCAGGTATCAACCCGCGTCCGGAGGGCCGAGGATATTCTGAGGCTGTTGAGGCCATTATAGCTCTTCCTGCCGAGGAACAAGACATCCGAACCATCATTTCAAATGAATCATTGTCAAGGTTCGGCTTGCTAGCCCCAGGTCGTCGGATTAGCCTCCCGGAGGGCGTCTCCATTCCCAAGCCAACATCCGGTAAAGGGAAAAAACAGGCCGGATCGTCATCACGCCGCACTCCCGATACGCACGAAGAAGGTGAGCACAAAGAGGATGAAGCTCCTGAGACTCAAGGCGAGAATGTGGGTCCCGCTTGGAATCCGGCGGTCGAAGTTCATGACATTGAAATGTCATCCTCCCCTTCAAAGGGAAAGAAGAGGTTAAAATACAAGATTCGAAAGGAGAAAGTTGGCGGCACTTCGAAAGTTATGCCTATCCCGCCAGAGAAAGAGGCTTCCTCACAGCACCTGGAGAGTTCTCTAAGGGGTTTGTCGAATCTCTCTATCCCCGACGATATACTTAATTACGGGTTTAACGATCCTGAAGCCCTTAGGTTTTCTTCGCCCGCTAGAGGCAATGCGGGAGTTCAACTCCCAGTCCAGGGAGACAATACTCCGATTAGTAAAGACAAAAGAACGGGTCCGTCGGGGGGAACACTAGGACACACACGCACATACGCATTCCATCATACACTTCAAGTTTTTTCTTGTTTCCCGGATCTTTCTTAACTCTTTGTTATCTCTATTCTTTGTAGGTGACATGGAGCGCTCTCACGGATTCGATCACCTTCACGGCTCTTCCATATTTCATCATTCCGGACGGGATTCAGGTTCGGGTAGACGCAGGGACAGAGATGATTATGAAGATAGAGACAACCGTCCCCGCGATTCGTCTCATCGTAAGAAGGCATATTCCCAATCTTCACAGTCCTGTGATCCTCTTCCTCCAACTGAGTCGGATAGAGAGAAGTCTTTACAGAAGGGGTCCCAACCCGATGCTCCTCGAGAACAACACTCTGGTTCGTCAAGTACGAGGCAAATTCGGGAGCAATGAAAAAGAGCAGAACTTCCAAGGCCTCCTCCCCCTACTCCCGCGGTTGACCCAACTGTAGCAGAAAAGATGGTCGATCTTAAGGCCAAATTTCCAAAAATTTGCTTTGATGGTCTGAAATTCCTCCCAGCTATCCATCATATTCCTGGGCACGTGAAGCAGAGTGCCATTGCCTGTAACAACGACGTCTATGTTCAACATGACGCGTTTGTTCACTTGGTTGAAAAGATCTCGGAGGTGTCTGTTGAGCGATAATATGAGATTGATCGTCTGAAACTGGAGGCTGGCTGTGACAAGAACATCATCAAGCACCAAGACGAGGAGCTCGCTTCGTACAAGTCGAAGCTGGAAGCCGCTGAGCAAAGCGCAAAAGATACTGCTGAAGCAGTCGCTCGTTTAGAGGTGGCTCACAAGAAGGAACTTGATGAAGCAGTCCAGCGTAGCGGTTCCCTTGCCCTAGAAAAAGATTCCATCCAAAAAGAAAGGGACGCGCTCGCTATACAAGTCAAAGAGTTGAAGGAATTACTTTCCAAGGAGAAAGAGGACAAAGTAGCTGCTCAAGAAGAGTCACAACGATACTGTGATGAAATCGTTGCTACTCGGCTCCTGAAAACGAAGCTCGATGACGAACTTGCTGGGGTTGAAAAAATGAAGGACGAAGCCCGTGAGGAGGGCAAAAGAAAAGCTGCGGAGGAGATGGACTCTCGCCTCGAGGCGGCCGCAGAAGCCGGTAGGGAAGAGGTCAAATGCATGTTTGACCCGTTGATTGCTGAGTATGGAGCCCGCGTCCTTATGCATCGTGACTTAACATTCTTGGGCGAGGGCTATCTCGAATCCCTAGCTGAGGCCTGGGAAACCTTAGTGAAGATTAGGAAAATCGAGTCGGGCTCTAAAGAGGTTGATGAGGATGCCTTGGTGAAGGAGTTTCTTAGGGGGAATGAGCCAGCGGATTTATCCGCAGCTTTGGCGCTTTATAACAAAGGCTCTCCCCTTCCAAAAGAGAAAAGTGATGAAGCTGGCCCGTCTGGGGCTGAGACTACAGCTCCTCATATTGCTGCTCCTCCCGCTGCTCAGCCGGCCGGTCGGCCGACACTTGACCCGTTCGAGCAGCATGCCGGCTATGATCCTGAACATCCCGGGCTTGGCGTTCACGTGCTATCTCCTATTCTGGAGGGTGAAACCCCACGCGCAACCGATAGCCAACCAGAACCCGGTAGGAAACTCTTCTTTTCTAGAAGTCGAAAGATGTTGTTATTTTCCATCATTGGTTATTCGTTCTAATGTTCATTCTTTATGTTTTCATGCAGGCTGCTCTGATCCCGAGTCAACTCCGAGGAGCGGTGGCGCCAAGGAGGAGGCAGAGAAAACAAGCGATGTTGCTCACGCGGGAGTAACTCCTGGCCCTGACGCTCAAGTGATCGGGGCGCTAGATGATGACAAGCTTGACACTTCGTCTCCTGCCGAAGGGAGTGATGAAATCGAGATCACTGGCGCCTCTGAGCATACCTCAAAGATGAGCATGAAGGAACGCCTCGCCGAAGAGGAGAAGAAAAAGGTCGAGGTCAAAGTCAAACCTGAAATACTCGAACTTACCGACCTGCGGAACAGACCTCTGAAAATCATTCTCCCAGGCAGGTTTAAACCACTGGATGTTCCGTATCCTACTCCTGACTCCGCTTCTTTAGTGAGCAAGAAATCCAAGAAAAAGCGTGAGGGAGAGGAGTCGTCGGAAAAAACAAAAGAAGACAAGAAGAAGAAACCGAAGAAATAATCGCTACACTCGTTCAACGAGTTCCTTGCTTAAGTCTTGTAATTACTTTTATCTTTTGTCTCTGTAGTTTGTATAGATAGGTCCTTGACTCCAAGCTTTGGAGGGATAACTGTGTAACCCCATTTTGAACTATTGAACGAAGTTTTAGTTTCTTTTTCGCCTGAATAATTCTCTTACTTTTCTTTGGTTTGCTGACTGACCGTGGTCATAACTCAAGTTTTTAGGAGTTGCATTATTTCCCAGTCCATTCTCGTGTTGTTCGAACATTTCCAGATGTGGCATACTTCTTGTCCCACATTTCTTGAGTACTTGGACTTTTTTCTAAATCCGTGCTCTAGGGATTTAGAGTAAGCTGATCCGCGTTCAAGGGATTCGGAGGTTCGTAATGTTTATACTCTAGTCCTCGCTCCGGGGACTTAGAGTACTCCGATCCGCGCTCTAGGGATTCAGAGATTTGAAATCGTTTATACTCTAGTCCGCGCTCTGGGGACTTAGAGTACTCCGATCCGCGCTCTGGGGATTCGGAGATTTGAAATCGTTTATACTCTAGTCCGCGCTCTGGGGACTTAGAGTACTCCGATCCGCGCCCTGGGGATTCAGAGATTTGAAATCGTTTATACTCTAGTCCGCGCTTTAGGGACTTAGAGTACTCCGATCCGCGCTCTGGGGATTTGGAGATTTGAAATCGTTTATACTCTAGTCCACGCTTTGGGGACTTAGAGTACTCCGATCTGCGCTTTGGGGATTCAGAGATTTGAAATCGTTTATACTCTAGTCCTCGCTCCGGGGACTTAGAGTACTCCGATCCGCGCTCTGGGGATTCGGAGATTTGAAATCGTTTATACTCTAGTCCGCGCTCTGGGGACTTAGAGTACTCCGATCCGCGCTCTGGAGATTCAGAGATTTGACTTCGTTTGTACTCTAGTCCGCACTCTGGGGACTTAGAGTACTCCGATCCGCGCTCTGGGGATTCGGAGATTTAACATCGTTTATACTCTAGTCCGCGCTCTGGGGACTTAGAGTACTCCGATCCGCGCTCTGGGGATTCAGAGATTTGAAATCATTTATACTCTAGTCCGTGCTTTGGGAACTTAGAGTACTCCGATCCGCGCTCTGGGGATTTAGAGATTTGAAACCGTTTATACGAGTTCGTGCATCGTACAGGATAATGTAGTTCTAGTAATTCATCAACCGACTATGAGATATAGAAACATTAGTAATTCGTGGAAAATACGGCTTCAAGCCTTTATTAATGAAAAACAACTAAACTGCTTGATTACATAGTTAAAAGGAAACTAAGTTGTGACTGAATGAAAACATACAGGAAATAACTGTGCCTAAAACAGGAAAGAAACATACTAAATGTAATAATGTCGCAAATGCTCGCTGTTCCACGCCCAGGGGAGTGTCACGCCATCAACGGTCGCTAGCTTGAATGTTCCCTCTCCAAGCTTCCGCTCAATGACGTACGGACCTTCCCAGCTGGGATTCATACGCGAAGGTACTGGGAAAACTCGTTTCAAAACGAGATCACCCACATCAAATATCCTTGGGCGGACTCTGTCGTCGTAGTAACGCTTAACTCGGTGCCTATGTGCTGCCGCCCTTAATTCGGCCTCTTCACGTTTTTCATCGATACAATCCAGTGATTCCAACAAGAGGTCCTGATTCGTCTTGGGATCATAATATGTCACCCGGTGCGATGGAACTTCAAGTTCCACGGGTATAACGGCTTCAGAGCCGTATGCCAAGGCGAATGGAGTGTGGCCGGTCGCAGACTTGTGGGTAGTTCTATAAGCCCATAATGCTGTCGGGAGTTCATCTACCCACTTGCCTCCGACTTTCTCCAGACGCTTCTTCAGTATTGACTTGATTATTTTATTAACGGTCTCGACTTGTCCGTTAGCTTTCGGGTGTGCAACGGCGGCGAACTTCTTCTCGATGCCATACTTTAAACAGAACTCTTTGAACTCTCTGCTTTCAAATTGCGTCCCGTTGTCCGTAATGATGGTGCGAGGAAGGCCAAAGCGGCATATAATGCTTCGTACAACGAAGTTAATGACCTTCTTAGAGGTGATTGTGGCCAAGGGTTCTGCCTCAGCCCATTTTGTGAAATAGTCGACTGCAACTATTGCGTATTTCGCACCACCTTTGGATATAGGCAAAGAGCCGATTATGTCGATTCCCCGGATTGCAAATGGCCAGGGACTAACCATTTGTGTAAGTTCCGTTGATGGAGTCCTCGGGATTTTCGCATATCTTTGACACTTGTCACATTTCCTTGCGTAGTCTGCAGCGTCCCGATTCACGGTCGGCCAGTAGTATCCATAGCGGAGGATCTTTTTTGCTAGCGTTTGCCCCCCGGTATGGTCGCTACATTCCCCTTCGTGAACCTCTTTCAAGACCCGCTTTGTCTCATCATGAGCGATGCACCATAATAAGGGGACTGAGAACCCTTTTCGATACATTAATCCATCCTGCATCACGTATCGCGCGGCCTTTCGAAGGACCTGTCGCCTTTCGCTCCTTTTTTCTGGTAAAGCCCCGGTTGTCAGGTACAGTCTGAACAGGGTCATCCACGACTCCTTTTCGATTTCTGTTTCCAACACACGGTCAACTTTCATCTCATCTATGCTCGGGGCATGCAAGGCCTTAATGGGATACAATCCCATTTGCTGCGCATCACCTGTGCTTGCAAACTTAGCCAACAAGTCGGCTTCTTTATTCTGTTCGCGCGGGACATGTGAAATGTCATAACGCTCAAGATTTGACAGTAGTTCTTGGACCTGAACAAGGTACGGAGCCAGCTTATGTCCCTTTGCTTGGTAATCTCCCCGCACTTGGTAAACCACCAACTGTGAGTCACAAAAGATTTCAACTGATTTGATCCCGAGTTCTCCGATGAGCTTCAAGCCAGCGATCAGTGCTTCATATTCTGCTTCGTTATTTGTAGCTGGGAAATCAAGCTTCAAAGCATAACAGATTGATCGATTTTCCGGAGTTATAAGAACTACACCCGCGCCGGAGCAACGGTCGTTTGATGCCCCATCAGTGTATAATTTCCAACGAACGGGGGGAATGACGTCATGATTATCTGGTTCTATGTGTATGGTAAACTCAGCGATGAAATCTGCTAATGCTTGCCCTTGTATGGCCCTCCGTGGCAAGTAGGCGATATCGAACTAGCTCAACTCGATGTTCCATTTTAGCAATCTTCCGAAAGTTTCTGGTCGTTGGAGTACTTGCCGCAGGGGTTGATCAGTATAAACACTGATTGAGTGTACTTGAAAATATGGGCGTAGATTACGTGATGCAATCACCAAGCAATAGGCCAATTTCTCGATTTTAGGGTAATTTCTTTCTGCCCCCGTTAGACGCTTGCTAACATAATACACCGGCTTCTGGATTCGGTCCTCCTTGCGAACTAAAGTTGCACTTATCGCATGTGGGGATACAGCTAAGTATACGTACAGCATCTCGTGGTCTACTGGTTTTGACAGCACTGGTGGACTCTCCAGATGCCTCACCAGATCCCGGAATGCTTCCTCACAACTAGACGTCCATTCGAAGTTCCTCTTCCCTTTCTTTATTATATCAAAGAAAGGGATGCACTTGTTAGTTGCCCTGGATATGAATCGACTTAGCGCAGCTACTTTTCCATTCAAGCTCTATACCTGCTTTATAGTCCTAGGTACTTGCACATCTCGAATAGCTTGGATCTTTTCGGGGTTAGCTTCAATTCCCCTAGCATTGACGATGAATCCCAAAAACTTCCCCGATGCAACGCCGAAGGAACACTTAAGAGGTAGGGGTGGGCATTTAACCGAGTTAACCGATCTAACCGACTCAACCGACATTAACCGAACCGCATTAACCGACAGATTCGGTTAACCGAACTTTCGGTTAACTGACCGACGTTAACCGATGAAAGTCAGTTCGGTTAACGGTTAACCATATAACATATATCGGTTAACCGTTAACCGAAGATAATTTTTCACAATTACCCAGCAACAGATTACCCGCTCCGCTACCCGGCCCATCCTAATACCGCATAACAAAACAATGAAAGTTGAAAACCCTAAATTTTTATCGTCCCTGCTCGCCGCTTTCAATTCAACACCTCCTTCCTAGAAATTCTCCTCTGCTAATGTCCTCATTCCCTAATCGTTCCAAAAAAACCTAGGTCGATCTACTGCTAATTTCCTCTGCTAATCGATCTACAAATTCAAATCTGGGGAATGCTAGCAGGGAAAGAAAAACGTGAGTTTATATTAATTATGTGTATTTTTAGTTTATATCTGTTTTATTTAGTTTTATTGACTATGTGTATAATTCGTTATATACTTTTTTTTACTGTCTGTATAATTTGTTTTTTTCAGTTTTTATAGACTGTCTGATCGAAATTGGGATTAAAAAAATGCTTAACTTGTTTTTTCCGTATAATTTGTACAAAATTGTTTCTTTAAAATTTGTCCGATCGAAATTGGGATATTAGGATAAAAAACGCTTAATTTTTTCCTTCGTCTGTATAATTTGTTTTTTACTATCTGTATAATTCATTGTACACAATAAAGAAATAAATTAAAAAAACAATTCAAATGAAGAATGCTTGAAGTCTGTGATATTGGGATCAAATTTGAGATTATGTACTGTCTATAATTTGTTTTGTTTTATTTTTATTGACTTTCTGATCGAAATTATATACTGTTATTTAGTTCTTTGGTTTCTTGGATAAAAAAGTATGATAAAAAATAAACTTGAGCCTATTATATAAAAATGATTTTTTTAATGATTCATCTTCTGATCTTTTGTTTGTTAATTATTATGTTTCCTCCCAGCAACCATTACATATTTGGACTATATATTTGCAGACATAATGTAAAATGATAAAAGCACTTTGAATTGTAAATTAGTTTAGTAATAGCATATGTTGTGTTTTAGAGAACTAATTGAACTCAATTGAGACTATATAGTTATAAGAGAACAGTCTGCATATGCTTAGTTGGGATTATATACAAGCTTGTAGGCCGTAGTTGCATACGCTCAGTTCATTTTACTGTCACGAATATAATGAACCTGCAAAATGTGTTTCATCATGCATGTTGCAAGTTTGTAGAATGTAGTTGCAAAATGCTCGGTTTTTTTCTTACTTCTTTGTTTTTTGAAAAGGAAAGGAAAAGGATAGTGCAATCTTTTTAAATTTCTAATTTTACAATGACCCTGCAAAATATGTTTCATGCTACTGGTGGTAAATTTACATGTATGATTTGTTATTATTTTTAAAACAATTTCGCATTCATAGTTTACTTAATTTAATTTATTTTTATGTGACATGATTCACAGTTTCAATATGAACTTCATATTCTTTTGGGTTATCGATTGGTCATTATCCTGAACTTTTTAATTTTTTAGCAATTTGGACTAACTTTTGAATTTTGTATTTTCACTTATGTTTTTTCTAAAACAAGTTTGTTGTCTTTTTAAATATCCACCTTACAACTTATCAATTGGTCATTATCGTGATGGAGGATACCTTAATAATGGTTTCTCACATAGTGACATCTGGATCCAATCTTCTTTGAATGGTAGCTGCAGCCTACAAGAAAATAAACACACATTTCATCTTTTTTCATTCTTTTATAAAAATTCAGAAACAACATCATGTAATATGCTTGTAAACAAATGCTTGTTAACCTCATGATTACCAATCTGATACTGGTAAGCCATTTCTTCTTTTAACCTTAGTTGCATATACTTACTGTTATAACAAAATATACTGTTATACTGAATATATTGTTATAATAAATATACTATTATACTTTGTTGCATTGCTAGTAGTAGTAGTTCAACTTAGCTGCATGACAAGTTTTGATTCTTGGAGGTGAGATAATCATATTGACGCTTAGTGTTGACATGGCTACTAATATGATTAATGAAAATATCACAGAGCTGGCCATTTTAGTTAGCATTTGTTGTATTGGCATGTTAGTTTTTGTTGTGTCACATACATATTTTCGTTCCTATCTATAAAATTGTGTTGTTAGAGTAGCTACTGGCATTATTATGTATCACTTATTCATTCTCATATATCTTCTTGCATGTTTAGTTCATTACACCTTGTGCATGTTAAGTTATTATTGCTATATATGCTTCAGTTTAGCTAATTTAGATTTGTTTACCTTTGGACAGAGAATTGGAGAATGGAGACCGAAGTTGCAATATATTTGACAGTCTATAGTCTATACTAGTAACTTTATGTTATTTGGAGGCGAGTTTGTAGTTGCAGTTATATTAATGTATTTATATTTTATTTTTGGGCTTTGGGCTTTAAAACTTTAAATTACTAATGTAACATTTGTAATGTATTGTGCTGCGAAGTGCTAATGCTTGTAATGGTGGCTGCTGTAGTGTAACGGTTGATGGCTACTGCAGTGTAATGCTTGAGTGAATAACTATAATGTGTGGCGTGTATGAAATATGAATGCTTGTAATGCTGCTGTGCTGGTAATGGTCTATGCAAACTTTGAATTTCAGTGCTTGTAATGGTTACATATGCATGCAGGTTTGAATTATGTATGCAGTTTAGTCGGTTAATTGGTTTATTTAACCGGTTAACCGAATAATCAGTTAATTGGTTAAATAAACCGGTTAACCGCGGTTTAAAGTAACCGGTTCGGTCGGTAGACTGAGACCATAATTAACCGACTACCGGTTAACTGAACCGCTTTAATTTTGCGGTTAACCGAAAATGTTAACCGATTTATTCGATTAACCGACTGTGCCCACCCCTATTCAGAGGGTTGATCTTCATCCCGTAGTACCTGAGTATGTCGAACATTTCAGCCAAGTCTCGAATGTGGTCGTTTGACTGTCGTGACTTCACGAGCATGTCATCCACATAGACTTCCATCATCCTACCAAGCTGGTCCTTGAACATTCGATTCACCAAACGTTGATAAGTCGCTCCTGCGTTCTTCAGTCCGAAGGGCATTACTACATAGCAGTATAGCCCGACATCCGTAACGAAGCTGGTGTGTTCTTGGTCCGGAATATGCATCGGGATTTGGTTGTATCCCGAGTATGCATCCATGAATGATAACAGCTCATGTCCTGCGGTGGAGTCGACCAACTGATCGATCCTTGGTAACGGGAAACTGTCCTTGGGGCATGCTTTGTTCAAATCGGAATAGTCTACGCAAGTTCTCCATTTCCCGTTTGCCTTTTTCACCAGTACGGGGTTCGATACCCATTCAGGATAGAGGGCGTCGCGGACGAACCCATTGGTTTTGAGTTTGTCCACCTCCTCTCTCAGAGCAGCGGACCTCTCCGGGTCCATTCCTCTCCTCTTTTGTTTAACCGGGACGTATTTCAGGTCTATGTTCAACATATGACTCGTGATGGCGGGAGAAATCCCATACATATCAGAATGCGTCCAGGTGAAAACATCAAGATTCGCCCGGAGGAAGTCACTAAGGTCTTCAGTCATTGCGGGGCCAAGCTGTGATCCGATCTTCAGTATCCGTGAAGGGTCGTTTCGGCTAACTGAAATGTCAACCGTTAGTTCAGCCGGCGCTGCCTTTTCTTCCCTGGGTTTCTCATCGTCGTCTCTCGGATCTATGTCTCTGAAGATCCGAGAATTATGCCCGAGCCAGGGCTCGGGCACTACTTGTCAATTATCCGTGTTAAGGATGCGGACGGGATTGTCCGCAACCTTTCCTTTCTCCCTCCGATGGGCCTCCCGGAGCTCAGCCACATAACAGGAACGACCAGCTGCTTGGTCGCCATGAACAATACCTACCCCTTTGTCAGTTGGGAACTTCAAAGTTAAGCACCATGGGGCTAATGCTGCCCTAAACTCAGCCAGGGCCGGTCGGCCCAAGAAAACATTATACGGAGAATCCACATCCAAAACTACGAAGGGTAGGATTCGCACCCTCCGACGTTCGCCTTGTCCCAGTTCAACTGGTAACTCAACATAGCCCACTACATCGGTCGCTGCACCATTAAAGCCGTGTATGCGAGCTTTGGACGGTTTCAAGTCCTTTGTTTCCATTTTCATCTGGTCATAAGCCTTCTTGAAGATGATGTTGACGGAACTTCCACAATCAATCAAAATTCTTTTCACATATGTTGGTCTGATTGTTGCAGATATGACCATCGGGTCGATGGTTGGAGCCTCCACTTGGTCAGCATCTCTGTTTCTGAACACTATATCGTCTGTCATTACGCGCTGTTGCTTAGCAGGGGTCCCATCCTCCGTGTTCGAACAACATTCGAAATCTGCATGCTTCAGGGCACTAGCATACCGCTCCATCTCCTGCCAATTTTTATCCACGGGGTGAGGCCCACCGATGATCGTGTTTATGACTAGCCTACCCACAGTTCGGGCAGGCTCCTCGGGATGACGCGGAGCCGGTGCATGACCTGGGTTGGACGTTCCCTGTCCTCCTTCCTATGGATCCTTCACAAATTCTTGCAACTTCTTTTGCCTAATCAACTTCTCGATAGCGTCGTGCAGGTGTCTGCATTCTTCCGTATTGTGCCCATAAGTCTCGTGGAAGCGGCAATATTTCCCGGTCCGTTTCTGTTCCTCGGTTGATTCTTTTGGCCGTGGCTTTCTGTACTGAAAGGCATTACAGGTTGATAGGTAAATGTTCTCAAGACACGCATTCAGCGGGGTATACTCGTTGTAGCTTGGAATTCTCGATTTCCACTTCCCCGCTTCTCTCTTCTTCCCTTGATTTCTTCCTCTGGACTCCTTAGGCTGCCCGGACTTATTCTGGACATTGACTTGGACCTTTCCCGAGTTGTCCCCGGACTGTTTCACAGCAACGTTGCTTTTCATGGACTCTTGGATAGGTCCTGGTGTCTTATCTCGTCTTACCCACCTAGCTTCCTCTCTCCTTATGAACTGGTGTGCCTTTGAGTAGAAACGCTCTAGCGTAGTCGGAGGTTTTCCTGCCAACCAGTCTCCAAACTCAGAATCCGGATCCACACCTCTCATCACAGCCATTAGGATTGCATGATCGTTGGGATTACTGACTTCAGTTGCCGCAACATGGAACCTTTGTAAATATTCCTTCAACGACTCCCCGGGACTTTGGATTACACTTGACAGAGACATTACGTCCTTTGGACGAGTAGTGTGTATCCTGAACTGCTCAATAAACTTCTTTGCCAACTCCTTGAAATTGGAATCAGACCGCGAAGGAAGTCGGGTAAACCACATAGTAGCGATCCCAGATAGAGTAATTGGAAAGCATCTACACTTGGTGGCATCATTTGCTCTAGCTGAATCCATCATCCATTCGTACCTCATGACATGCTGTCTAGGGTTAGTCTTTCCCTCGTACGCAGGGATAGTTGGCATACTAAACTTTCTGGGGTACGCCGCCTGTAACACAACATCTGTGAACGGAGTGTGACTCCTTGATACTCCCCAATCGTCATTCAACAAGCCCTGATTTTCTTTCATCAATTGCCTGACCATGGCTGTCAGGTCTGGTGTCTGTATGGAAGGTGGAAGGTTAGAGTCCGTTCTACGTGACTGTCCATGTTGATGCCTCCTCTCCTGGCGATCTGCCAATCGTGCGTCTTGAGGTTCGACATCATTAGCGTTTTGATGGTATGGGCCTCCAGCCTCCATCTGTACTCCAGTTCCTAAGTTTCCAGCTCCGACTTGGTCACGGTTTCCAGCTGTTTGAGCAGCAGCACCCGTCCGCGCAGCTTCAGTCTTACGGCGTCTGCGCCTGGGAGGTTCATCAGAAGAAGTTGAGCTGTCGGATGAGGAATAGGGAGCGGGATTTCCCCCAGCATTCTGTTGCTGTTGTTGAGCGATTTATACCATCAGGTTGGCGTTAGCTTGCATCTGCTCTCCTAGTTGTCTCCTGCTTTCCCTGAGTTCTCTCATCAAGTCGTTGAACTCTATTCTGGTGACAACTGGAGTTTGGTCCTGGGTGGCAATTCCTACACCCGGAATCGCTGGTTGATTGCTAGGTCCTGCTTGTTGTACGCTAGCAGTTTCATGGGCATCCGCATTATGAGAAGCTGACCTGGTACGTGGTCTCGCCATTGTAGAGTTATTGGTTGGAACTTTGAGTAGAATCAACGGATGTCCTATCAATGAGTCGGATCTTCTTTGGGGGATTTGTTCAATCCAGTAGCTTCAAAGCAGATCCTTGAGGTCTGAGAATTCAATTCTCAGTGAAAGCACCAAAGTGTTAGCACCAAAATTGGTCACTAACCTCGTAGAGAAAGATTATGTAGAGAAATAAGTGATGAAGGTAAATTAAAAGAGAAGACAATGATAATCTAAATGCAGAAAGTTAGAACACCAAATTTATAGTGGTTCAGCGTAATTGCCTACGTCCACTTTGAGGTTAAACTTGATTGATCTTCTTAATGATTGATTGCAAATACAATTCGTAGATCAAATGCTTGAATGAAGTTGTTAAGTAAAGAAGATGAGTCTGAAAAATGGCAGAGTCTCCCCAGTGTTCTCCAAAAAAGGTCCCTTTCCACTGTGACCCTACCCCTCTATTTATAGACAAAGATGGGCTGGACTTCCCAGGTGGGCTCGGTAGCCGAACACTCTAGCCCAAGTATAGTGGTCGCTGTATGCCGAACCAAGTAGGCCGAACACAATGATGCTGAACCACCCTTTATATGCCGAACGGTATGTTTGATGTGTGGGAAGTGTGGAATGGTTGTTAGTCGAAGCCGAACGTGCCTCTGTCCGAACGAAGCGCTTGACCGAAGGATGCTCTCTGGCCGAACGATGCATTCTGGCCGAACGATCCCTTTGGTCGAACGATCCTCCATGGCCTAACATGCCTTCTGGCCGAACGATGTTTTCTGGCCGAACGATCCCTTTGGCCGAACGATACTGCCATGTCGAGTAGTCATATACGCCGAACGCCTTCTAATGCCGAGTACTCCTGGATGCCAAGTGCTACGCCGAGTGCTATTAGATGCCGAGTACTCCTGTTGCCGAGTTCCACTGGATGTCGAGTCCTACTTGATGCCGAGTACTCCTGGATGCCGAGTGCTACTAGATGCCAAGTACTCCTGTTGCCGAGTTCCACTGGATGTCGAGTACTCCTGGATGCCGAGTACTCCTGGATGCCGAGTGCTTCTGGATGCCGAGTGCTACTAGATGCCGAGTACTCCTGTTGTCGAGTTCCACTGGATGCCGAGTACTCCTGCTGCCGAGTTCCACTGGATGTCGAGCACTACTTGTGCCGAGTTCTCGTAGTATGCCGAGCACTAGTTGCCTGGTCAAATCTCCAGGAAACAATATCTTTTATAATAAGTATAAAGGATATTAGGAATGTTCCAAACCATATGCAAAGTCACCCTATTAAAATATTTAATAAGGAACATGTAAGATGGATTTCTTATGCTTTAGCAATAAGAATTATCATACATGTTGTATTCGCTACAATATCGTAATTTGCTTATGTATTTGATGCATAGAGCAAATACCAAATCCAAATTAGGATCACTAAATGGTAGTTTGGAGTGTTCTCGAGTATTTACAAAAGACTGGAGAATTATTTACCGAAATAATAAACTCCTTATGAAGGATATTCAGACCCGAACTTCATAAGTGGTATCAGGTATATTATGTTAATATTAAATTCATGTTCAAACTTAGTTAAGAAGCTTAAATTGGAAATGTTCCAAACAAAAGGTAGTGGCTGATTCAACGAAAAATCTAAGTACATTACCTTGAATACCATCATGATAAAAGTAGTGTATAAATATGAAGACATAAATTTATAGCTAAGCTAGGGGTGATTCCAAGTATTAAGAATACTACATCATTGTCATATGATAATAATGTAATAGTAAGAGCTCACTAAAAGTCAAGAAACATACTCCGAATAGTTTCACATGATAAAGGTAGTTTACAGCATCGAAGAGAGTTGACTGACAAGATAGATAATTAAACAACATAGCAGATCCATTCAAGAAGAGTCTAACTCAATCAGTTCACATCAAACTGATTGAAGGGATGGGATTGAGATCCCATAATTGGTCCCTAGTGCAAATGGGAGATGAATAGAGATATGGGTATTCCCTAGGGGCAATTATGTAATTATTACATATATCGTAGCTACATATATCTAACTCGATAACCAATCTTGTTCAAAATAAAAGGTAATTTTTTTCTATTATATACTTAATATAATATGTTATATTAATTAATTAATTTAACAAATAGTATATTTACTAGAAAATCCATAATGATATGTTTTGTGATAGTAGTTACATTGTAAACATGAGTGATTTATCATAATGAAATTAAACATACCGCTTTTAATATTCCTTATCAAGATATATCAAGACTGGATATCAATACATCCATTGAGACTAGAGTTTGTAATGCTCTTCAAATGTTAGGCAGTGTATACTTGTGACTACATGGGACACCAAGGGGTTACGTACTGATAGTTATTGGATAACTATGGAATGACTCACTCGATAGTTTTATGTCGGTTAATATAACTAAGGTCAAACAGAAAATATTGATGCGACAATATTACATAGTCCTCTTGACTTAAGAATACTGTTGATCTTCATTATGGAAACTCCACTTTGCTTATAGTTAAATCATGACATGGAAGTGAAACACAATTCAGGAGATGATTCATCTCCTCGGTTATATAAGGTAGTATCACGGTCAGCTCGAAGTCAACTCAAATTCAAAGTCTCTGGCCAGAGCATTTCGGTTAATAATAATTGTCATAATTGAACCAAGGACTTTACGTTTGGACTATAGTGTTGAATATGGACGATATTGGAATTTTGACCGTTACCAAATTCCATAAGTCCTAATGTGATGTAGTTTTACAAATAGAATTGGTGTAAATAATTATCACTACCGGGTAGTCTTAAACTAGTAAAATTGGATTATACCGAAGCTATGAAACGATAAATTTGGCATAATGTCATACCACCTACTAAGTGACGTGTGAACGTTAATATTCGAATTGTTTGACATTAGTCACTGACCGAATTTACACCTAAGAGTCACACAATCGAAATGTTGAATATCCTATTACCACTAGATTTAATTATTTATATTTGTTATGAATTAGTTGAATTAATCAATTTTTATGAAATATTTATTATAAAAATTTATTTGATTTATGTTGATCAATATTAAGTAGTGTACATATAATAGTTATAAATACACGTATTGATATATAATATCAACGTGCATTTGAATTAGATTTAAATGCGGTATTTATTTATCAAGCATGAAGCGAATTTGAGACCCAAATGGGTCCGTGGGGGGCAGCCATATTAGGTAGGAGGAGGGTGGAATTTTGAATTCAAAAGGAGGAGATTTAGTAAGAGGAAAAGAAGGATTTGGATCCTCTTTTCACTCCTTGCCCTTTGCAATTTATTTGCCTCCAACCCTCATTCTTTACTACCTGTTTTTGCTCCATTCTCGACCAGCAAAAGACAATCCCTATTTCCCTTCTCTTCCTCAAAATTTCAAGCTTCAAAACACTAAATTATTTTTAATCCATTCATCGGTGGTAGCTACATTCAGACTGGTAGCACTCTCTGGATTCAGGAGTCAATTCAAGGAGTGTTTTGGTTTGGCATTTTTAAGGTATGTTAATAAATAAGGCTTTGGATAAGGTAAATTCCTTCTTTACATTTTCATTTATGTGTATATAAATATTCATCATGTTGTATGTAAGTGCAGATAGTGACTTGATATCACGAATCCTTGTATGTTATTGTCGTCAACATTGAATGTATATGTTAACATATATGTGTAAATAAATATATATATATATATATATATATATTATACATATATATTCATGGCGGACACGGCGACTCAGGCGAGAATAGCTATGCCAAACGAACCTCTTCCCAAACCACCAGATCCCCACATCTAGGGCTGTTATGGTAGCGGTAAATTTACCATTACCATACCATTACCAGTCAATCGGTTACCATTTTAAAGTAAAGTCGGTATACCAGTATAATCGGTATGGTAACGGTAAATTTACCATTTTCTACGGTAAAACATTGGTAATATTTTTTCAAAACCAATGGTAACGGTAATTTACCAGTCCGTTCATAATACATTGATATTCATGTAAGATGTTGTATTACGGGCATTTAAAAGCAAGAAAATAGTTCAATTTATTTCAGTAATTCAACTCAAATGATGATAAATACACTTCTTTTCTATGTCCTTTATTAAGTGAACCAGTGAGATATATAATGAAACATCATTCGGTGTAAAAATACATCAACTTATTATTTTTGTAGACAAACGGTAATTTACCATTACCAGTGTAACGGTTACCAGTTTATCGGTATACCAGTCGTCGGTATACCAGTCAATCGGTAACGGTAATGGTAAACAATTTTAGTTTACCAGTAAAAACGGTTCGGTAACGGTATTTACAAAATGGTAACGGTAACCATTACCATAACAGCCCTACCCACATCGGCCAGCGAGCTTTGCACGTCCATCACCAGAAACCTGGATCGGGTCTTGGGTAGAAGCGGTTAGAGGAGTTACTAGCCCTGATGCAGAATCTCAAGATGTTGATCTTCATTTCATCCCACCAATTCTTGACAATGGTAAATCAAACTTTCAGATTTCTGAATCGAATAAGGAAACCACAAAGACTAAGTGGAAGAACTCGATTGTTGCTTATGTTATCGGTAGTAGTCCTCTATACGCTCAATTCAACAAATTTGCACAAAATGTCTAGAAACCAAATGGAAGTGTGGATATCTATTACAAACAGAGCGGTTTCATTATAATTATATTTGAGAAGGAGGAAGATTGCATAAGAATCATCAAGTCAGTACCGTATACTTTCAACTCCAAAATCGTAATTTTGAAAATGTGAAAAATTGGTATGAAATTAACAATAGATTACTTCACTTCTATTCCAATTTGTATTAAGTTACATGACTTAAATCTAGAATTTGCAATAGAGATGCAATAAGTGGAATTGCGGTACGGTGGGAAAACCTATCTGAACTGATAATAATACGTCGAAGGAAATTCGATTGCATTATGTCAGAATTTTGGTAGAAATTGACCCAGACTTTTCTTATCTTACAACAGTATAAGGTGTTAACCATGATGGTTTAGTACTTGACATTCAAATATCTTATGAATACAAGCCAATACCCAATGTGAATTGCAAAGTGTATGGATGTAATGCAAAAGATTGTGGCATTCCATTTCGTCAGTCATAGAACCAAAGACTCAATCTACATAAGCTACTCAGGCAACAAATAATACATTTCCAAAAACAGTCTAGTGGGGAGTCCACTTCTTCCCTTAAACATGTGGACGAATGTACTAAATTTAGATCTCAAACACACGTGTTCTCTACTGAAATACACCAAAATGATCTACAAAAAGGAAAGGAAAAAACCGGGCTTCAGACATCCAATATATTTTCCTACCTATCTTTTGCCGAAGATGAGCCCTCTACATCAACTTTGCCCTCAGAGCTACCACTTCCAAATGCATCACTTAAGCAAACCAGCACCATAGCATAGCCAAAACACCCTCCATTGTGACTGCACATACCAAAGAGAAATCGGAAATTACTGCTAATGTAGAGTGCACTACAAACACTACAGAGGAAAGGTTAACACACCAGAATATTAAGATAAATCCAGACACTAAAGAATATTCATTGGCTAATGAGATATTAGATGACCAACAACAATTTATTAAAGAAGTGGCACAACACATTGAAGAAACATGAAAACCAAAAAAAAACACAAAGAATATACCCCATATGCTAGAGACAAATAAAAAACATAAGAAGAAGCATGAGAAACCATGAACCCCAATGGCTCCTCCTAAAAAGATCAACTTGGGGCACCACAAAAATTAAATGAGTGCCTTTTCATGGAATGTTAAAGGTTTGAATATTGGTAACAAAATGCTATCAGTACTCAAACTTCTACAGTCTCATAGGATATAACTTATAGCTCTTTTTGAGACAAAATTAAATAATATAGGCATTCATAAGTTTATGGATAAATTTCCCTCACACTGGACTTGTTTTCACAATAATGATATGGGAACAAAGGGCAGAATTCTTGTCATCATGGATGCTACAGTTTGGACTGCAGTCATCTCAGATAAGAGCTTTCAGCAAATTACTGCTGTTTTAACTAATTAAAGTGGCTTTCAGTGCACCACAACTTCTGTATATGCTACCAATTCATATTCTGAAAGGGAGAAACCATGGAGTGAATTTATTCTCAATGCATCTTCTATTCATATGCCATGGATTTATTTGGGGACTTTAATAATGCTTTTAATCCTAAAGATAAGAAGGGAGGATTGTCTATTCCCTTTTCTTATCTTACAAGTTTTAATAATTGTATTTTACAACGTGAACTTGCTCAATGTTCTTTGCTGGGTTGCAAGTATACATGGAGAAAAGGAGGCATGGCAACTAATATTGACAAAGTTCTGGTAAATTATTAGTTTTTGCAGCTATGCCCGGGTTTAATTACAATTCCACTTCCTACAAGTCTTAGTGACCATATGCTAATATCAATTAATTTCAAACACAGAAAAACAAGATAAAAATGCTCCTTTTAGATATGTTAATACATGGTCTATTATAGAAGGGTAGCAGCAATGTGTAACATAAGGATTCAAAGCTACTACATAGGGAATTTCATACATAACTTTATAGGAAAGCTAAAGCAGATAAAGGAGAATTCAAAAATATGGAACAAGAATATAAAGAAAGCAGATGTAGTTAAGAATCTTGAAGATGAATATAACCAGACTTTCATACAAAATGATGCTGATTCGAAGGACCTTAGCCTTTATGATAAACTAATGCGTATAAGTGTGGAACTGAGGCATCAAACAAAATTCAACATGAGCAGATGATGCAAAAAAGAAAAACTTTATGGCTACATGATGGGGACATGAACTCAAAGTTTTTCTTTGCTAAAATGTCAATGAGGAAAAATATATATAGAATTCAAGCACTACTTTCTCCCAATGGTGACTACATATATAATAGAGATGTAATAGTCCAGGAATCTCTGGAGTATTACACCGATTTATACAATGGTGAAAATGCAACCACCTTCCCACAAGTAAAGCCCGGAATGATCATAAATAACTAGGGGAAAACTTATTTATCTTCTCTAGTTGAACTTGAATAAATAAAAGAAGCATTAAATTCAATAATTATACTAAAAGCCCAGGCCCAGATGGATATATTTCAAAAAAATTCAAAATACACTGGGATCAGATTAAAGAGGAGTTATTCCTTGTTATCACATAAAATTTTCTAACAGGACCACTTGCAAAGGGACTTAACCACACTTTCCTCACAATCATCCCAAAAAAAGATAAGCCCCAAACTCTTTCTGATTATAGGCCAATTCTTGTGCTAATGTACTTTATAAGCTAGTGGCTAAAATAATATGCAATAGATTCAAAAAAATTCTACATTTTTAATTGCAAGAAATCAGTCAGTTTTTATACCAGGAAGAAATATTGGTGAAAACATACTACTTGCACATGAGCTGATTAGAGACTTTAAAAAGATTGGATAACCAAAAATGTGCATCAAGATTGATTTACAAAAGGCATATGACATGACAAATAGGGAGTTCACATGTCATATGCTTAAATTAATGGGCTTCCCTTTCTCAATCATTAAACTAATTCATGAATGCATAAGTACACCAACTTTCTCTATTTTAATTGAAGGTGTTCCACGTAGTTTTCTAGAATCCAACAGGGGTTTGAGACAAGGGGACCCACTATCCCTATATCTAATTTGCATTACAATGGATTATTTCTCTCTCAGAATGAAGGATAGTGTCTCTCAATGGCTACTTAAGCCTATATATAAAGTTAAACCAGTTATCTCGCACCTACTGTATGAAGATGATGTTATGCTCTTTTTAGAAGCCATTTTGGATAATACAAGAAAATTCAGGCATATATTTTAAGAATTGAAACAAACTACTGGTCTACAAATTAACTAGCTAAAGTCTAAGGTTTACTTCAGTAAAAGTGTGGTGAATAGAACAGAAATATCACAAGTATTGGCCATGAATGAGGAGTGTCCATTAGTTAACTATTTAGAGGTCCCATTATCTTCTGAATATGTTAACCCAACACAATGCTCCTCACTATTACAGAGGATTACTACAAGACTGGAAAGCTGGGACAGTAACTACTATCCGCTACTGGAAGAGCACAACTAATACAAAGTGTTATCACTCCTATAGTACTCTGTTTGCTACTAATTTATTATCTTCCTACTTCGGTTATTAAGAAAATAGAGTCTCCATGTGCAAAAAATTTCTAGGGTGGCAAAACTCATAAATTCACTTGGAACATATTGTGTAGGCCCAAAACTGAAGGGGGCATTGGTTTAAGAAGACTAGTAGATTTGAGGACTTCAGCAAGTCTTAAACTAAATTGGGAATCTACTGACCAAGCAATGCCTTTAGACTGAATGGATGAAAAACAAACACATACATACAAATTACTGGTTATTGCATCTCAACAATAACTACTTGGTTACTATTAAGCATATGATGAGAAATAGAGAGAGTGCGGCAAAATTTTCAACAGGGTGATTACAGATGGAAACATTGCTTTGCTTTGGTTTGATCCCTGGATTAATCATAAATCATTAGTTGATTTGTTGTGATGGCACAGGGTTGCAATGTTTAATACAGATAAATTGGTGTCTCACATCATACAACACAATCAATTCTGCCTAGAGATACTACTAAAAACACGGGAGATAAAGCATTACATTAATCCTATACAAATTAACATACAACAGCAACCAGATTACTGGGAAATAAATGGCAAAATAGATTCCAACTTTGCAACGGTGTGGAATGAAATTCATGTTAAACATCAAAGGGTGGACTAGCATCAGGTGATTTAGAATAAACTTAATTCAAAGAAAATGTCTATGTGTGCATATAAAGCTGTTAATCAGAGATTACCAATAGTAGATCAACTATCAAATTGGGGGATCCAACTTGATAGCCGATGTGCACAGTGCCACAGAGAGGATAAATCGCATGAGCACTTGTTCTTTCGATACGACTACAGCAAATACATCATCTCCTTCTTTCAACTGAAAATGGGAATTACTCATTCAACTATTGTCGATATTTTGGAGGAAATCCGAGAGCTTAAATTGACCTTCAGAAGGAAAAACATCATGCAAAGTACAACTTATGTTTCGTAGTTACTTCGGTCTATCATATTTGAGGGGAGATAAATAGGAGAATCTTTGATAACAAAGAAAGTACGAGACTGCAACGAGCAAGCATGATTGAAAATGAGGTAAATTCTTTGGTGATTCTAGATTGGAACCGTCGCCATCACAGTGAAGAGGAACACAATTTTTTAGAAAGATGGGCTATTGAGCCGAAGGATGAAGGATGACGACATGTTGTATAGTTTCCTATTTTCGTGAGATTGCGCTTGTCTGGGTGGGCCTTGATATGAAGGTTGTGTGCTTTTTTTATTTATTGGGTGAACTTAATGGATTGTTCGTTGTACCATTGAGTTGTTACACTCTTTTTCTTTACCACTCCGGTGAGGTATTTTAAGGATGCAAAACCAACAGTGTTCTTTATACATCACTAAATAAAGAATCTTTTTTTAAATAAATAAAATATATACACACACATACACACACATACACGCTTTGTTAGTATTCGGCAGCAAAAAAAGGTTTTTTGTTTTAATTTCGAGATTAATAATTTTTTTTAAACTATTATAGTTTAAAACATATAATTTTAAAACTAGTTTAGTTTAAAACATATAATTTTAAAACTAGTTTAGTTTAAAACATATTCATAATAAATATATATATTTAATTTACTAATAAAATTAACTATGTAAATGCATTACATGTTTGTAAATTAATTTTTTTTGAAAAACCATATATATATTATATACATATGACTTATTTAAAAACTAAACCATGTTTTACAATATCTATACGTCTACAAAATAAATAATTGAAATAAAATAAAAAAATTAGTAAATTAATGTTACTTTAAAAAAAAGAATTTTTTTATTTTAAAAATGATTTCTATGCGGAAATCAAAACTAAAAAACATTTTAATGTTAAAACTGAAAAGAAAATTAAAAAAATTGTTTTTGTTTACTACCTGAATATGTGTGTGTGTGTGTATGTGTATTATATATATTTATTTAATTTTATATCAAACTACATTATATGTATACATATATTTTATTATATATATATATATATATATAGAATTCTTAAAATTATAATATGAATATGTATATATAATTTTTTTAGTTTTTGAAATATATGCATATTTATTTGAAATTAATGTAATGTAATTTAAATTGAAATTTTTAATTTTATATATATATATATGCATATATTTATATTAAAAAGTAAATGTGTTGCAAATAGCATTTTATAATATATATTTATATATAAATATTTACACACACGCACGCATAATTTTTTTTGAAATTTGGTTAAATTTTTATTAATGGGCTATGCGGCCCAAAGCTAACGTTTTACCTCCACAATTAATTCAACATATTCAGTTACCATCGACCTAACTGAAAACATTCCCAGTTTGCTAGGGCCGCTTAGCGCAAACTATGGTGGCTTCCAGGTCGTTACTAGATTTCCTCGCTCATCAGCCTTCAAGCTCCAGTTCTCCAATTGTCGTCTTTCTCGTTCCTTTGAGCTGGTACGATGTTTTATCCTTCCAATTGTGATTGTTACATCTCTAGCAATTAGTTATGAAAGCTCTAACTCTTCTTTTCGCTTTTTTCGAAAGTCCGTATTTTCCTTTCTCTCCAGATGTGCCATACAGTACCTGTCAAGCTAATTTTGCTGATTTTCATCATCAAGTCCGAGATATCTGTCTTATTACTCACGCGAGCTACTTCTTCTTGTAGGCTTTTAACTGCGTCAGTTTGCAAGTTTTTCAATTTTTGAATTGCCCATACTCTTTTACTGTATTTGCATTCAAAGAAAAGATGATTGTGAGTTTCCATTTCTCTATTGCATAGTTTGCATGTTGCATCTTCTACAATCCCCCTGTTTTTTAGTTTGTCTTTGGTTGTCAGTCGGTTATTAATGGCTTTGTAAGTTGTATGTGCCATTTTAGGACAGTTTGATCGACTCCATATAACATTATACCACTGCACTTTGTAGTGTTGTTGTCGACAGTCTTCCCATGCATCTTTTAGCATGAACTGTCCTTTGTTGTTGCTTTTCCATGCCCATTTATCTTTATTTCTTCCAGTGAACAAGGGCATATCTTTGATTTCTTGTTTGAAGTTTCTGGTCACTATTTGTCTGTCGGTTGCCATTCCTGTTCATGTATGATAGTTGAAACTTTATAATTTGGAGTACTGTTAGCTGAGTAACTATCCCATCCAAGTCTATGAATTAGACTTTTTTTGTTTATCCATGGGTCTTTCCACAAATCTATATATATATATATACTTACATATTAGACGAAAAATATGTATATGGGTGGTTAATATGTATGTGGCGATGTAAATCCCAACATGTATATACATGTATGTTAAACAATGTACACTATTTTATGTTGCATGTGGACATACACACATATGTGTATACGATAGACATATTATATATAATATAAAGTTAACATTAAATAAAATATTATTTATGAATTAAATAAAATATTGATTTTATTTAAAAGAAAATTTAGAAAAGTTCTAAATAAATTTAGAGTACATAGGCCCAACAAAGATCCAAAAGGTACAAAATTTGAAATTTACGCAATTACTCCACTATGGGCTGGTCCAGTTCCAACATGACCGACCAAGCCCAACAAGGCTCTCCTAAGGGATGTCTCGATTTGCTTCGGAAATGTTAACGGGTCGACCTCTCCTGCAGGTACCACGTGACAAGGACAAGGCAAGCTATCCCGAGAGGTTGGGGCCCACCGAAGACTGAACGATTCCCTCGTTCGTCTTTGTCCTCACCCTAGTCCGCCCTTGCCCGTAAGTTCCTCTAGCTAACTTCAACCATGTTCGCAAGCATCAAACTGCCTTAGCTTGGGAGAGGCTCTGTGCGTATTGTATCTTTGAAAAGAATGGCCTCAACTGGCACTGTTTACCTAACAAAGGCGCCACTGTGCAGTAACCCTCTCATGTCCTTTGCCGCTACCCAAGTACCTCTGTTGTAGTCATTCCCTACTCCCATGCCATCTACCATGTTTCAAGCATTCCCATAGCGTGACTCGCTAACTTCTTCATCTGCACCATGCAAGCCACCTTGCGTCCTAACTAGCATGCACATTAACTACATACTTCTATCAGCAGCCCAGAGCATTTCCTAGGTTCGTTCAGTGCAATCTCGGGCATCCATCATCCATTTCAGCTAGTATAAATACCCCATGCATTGCCCTTTCAAATGGGTTAAATAGCTTTCAAGCATCTAAGTATGATCATTATCTTGTAATCTAGGCTATTGTAATAGAAGTGAAGTAATAAGAAATTTCTCATAGTGGACATAGATCATCTTTGGTCGAACTACTTTAAACTCTTGTCTCTTTACTTTCCAATACACTAGTATCTCTTCGGTTTTTATTTTTAACTAAGGCATTAGTAACTAATCTTTTGCTAATATCATCCCTCGAACACGCTTTCTATAACAACCCACCCCGAAACAGACCTAAATTTCGAAACAGAAAAGGTCCATCAAAATTTAGATCCATTCTAGGGTAATTTGTTGGTAGAATTAAGAAAATAACAGTATAGACCACAACTACTTTCGAAACTCACAACGAATGGAACAAAATATAATAGCAAAGTGTACCCATTTATTTCAAAACCAAAAAAATACCACAATACAAAATTCCATAAAAACCGTAACATAATATCCGTTACAATAATTGTCTAAATACACGAGTACACATAAAAGCAAGTAATAATAACAAATACTGTCACAAGCCAAGCTTCTCCATCTCTAATCATCACCATTGCCATCACTCCGTCCTTAACCGTGTTGTAATGAGGAGGGAGTCAGAACAACAAGTGCCTGGTGAATAAAAACCTCGAGTCTTGCCTTTTCGGTACTTGGGCAGTATATTTCAAAATAAGAATATGTCTACGAACATAATACTAATAAAAACCATTTAATACTTCTTTATAAGGAAAGGAGGCGGGTCCAACCACTTAATACCTTCCATTCCAGAAGCGGGTTTCTAAAATCTCATATCACAATCATACGTCATAAATAGTTAATAACGTTAGAGACGGTACTCAAGCCACTTAATACCTTTTATTAGAAAATAGGCAGACTCTGGTCATTTAAGACCTTAATTAAGACAAACCCCATCATTTAAGACCTATTTCCAAGACATGCTCCTCAATGGTACTATCTAGCTGCCATCATATGGAATCTCATAGGCCACTTGATACTTTCAAGTGGAAAATATGCAGACTCTAGTCATTTAAGACCTTAATTAAGGCAGACCCATCATTTAAGACCTATTTTCGGAAGCGGATCCCTGTAGAGATACCACCTAACGTGTCCCCTTGGCCATTTAATACTTCTTTTAGGGAAAAGAGGCGGGTCCAACCACTTAGTACCTTAAGACCCCGAAGCAGGCCCTTTGTCTTATGGTTCATACTCATAATGACGTCTCAAATTAGTCCATTATTCATAGGAACAAGTAGCCAGATTAGCTGGGTAGATTTTCCCTACAGAATTTGGGACCAACCTCGCGTCATTACAAATATTTATCATAAAGATATCTCACATCAATAAAAGTGTACACAACTGATGGTAGCCTTAAAGTGAAGGGCAGACTTCCGTCATGTACCTCTATTGACCTCACATTCCTATGACTTACCCATAAATAAATTACTCTCCATACACACACACACTCTCATCTCACCGTTTCATAAATAAGGCCTTATAAGGAATCTTCCTTATTACGCCTTAAAGTAATAATTAGGCTATATAAGAGTTTCCCCTTATTTTCGCCTCACAATCAGTTACCTTCCTAATAAGAAAAATAAATGTCTAATTAATTATGCCATATATGCAATAATTCTACGTTAATTACATAAATAGAGATAAATAAATATTCAAGCCTAATAAGCTCAAAATGCACGGATTTAACGCTTTAAAGTAGCATTAAATGTCAATTCCCTAACCAATTATTATTACAAGTCCTTTTTCTTCGAATTCTCAAGATTTCATGTGATTCTAATATCCAAAACAGGGATTAAATATTCATAACCAAAACTACAATAACAGACTTGTAAATAAAATAGAAACTCAATTTATTACACCAAGTCAATGGTATATCTTAAACAATAAGAATTGCAATCTAAATCCCATATTCTATTCAACTCCTCTTTTACAAAAAAATAGATAAGAATAAGTGGAGTAAATTACGAATATAATTCATAATCTAAACCTCTTATTTTATTGAAGAATCACAATTTGACCCATAGAAGAAGGAGAAGTGGAATAGACTATGAAATTATCAATAATTGCATAAACGAAACAAATTCCATCAAATTAATGTAAATAATTAGGAATCTCAACATGGAATTGACATATCGAAATAAAACGGAATTTTGGAGGATTTTCTCCATCATATTTTCAAAATCCCAAAATCCCTAAGGCATATTCAAATCGAAAAAGAAATACACTGGACAATTCCTGAAAAGAAATACTAAGATTTCCACTCATGAATAGCCTTATCTTCGCATTCCTTGGATTTGCACGCCTTACAATCTCTTTCAGAATCTCTCTCTTTTGATACACACACACAATAGGGCAGATGTATATATTTTTATTAGATTCAGAATAGTTGGAGGACAATAGAATAAGAATATGTTGGAGGAAGAAGAAATAAATAGAAAATAGATTGAATTCTTACCTGAGTTTTCTACGGTGTTTCTGAATCTAAATTGGAGAGATAACGATGGCAGAGTTTCATCGAATTACCCAAAATAATATAAACAAAAAGTGAAGAGGATAGGGTTCTATATATAGGGGTTGAAATGCACCGGAACCGTAAGATGAAAATTGTATAAAATGGAGAAATCTAAAGCATACAAATAAATAGCACACCCCATCAATCCTAGCCGCCATTGCCAAAATTTGGCTTTGACCGGTCGACCGCCCCTCCCTAACCAGTCGACCAGTCACAGCAAAGGTGTCGACCGGTTGATTGTTTTGGGTATTTATTTACAGGAAATTATTGTTAAGGACAAAAATTTTCAACGTTTTTGCCTTAAGGACAGACCTTCAATGTTTTATCCTGAAGGACAACTTTATTTAGGTATCAGTTTTTAGTCATTGATAGTATCAGTTTGTAGTTATCGGTAGCAGTTTTTAGGTATCAGTTTTTAGCTTGGCAGCAGTTTTGTTGTCCTTATGAATAATTTTGGAAAATATTTGTCCTTATGAATAATTTTTAGAAGAATGTTTGTCCTTATGGTAAATATATTGAGCTTGTGTCCTTGAGGCAAAAAATATACAAATTTTTGTCCTTTAAATTAATTCCCCCATTTATTTATTCTGTTGCTTTTTAATTAATTTCTTAACCTATTTAACTTTAACGTTAAACATTAATTAAAACGTTTACTTAGCCTCCAAGCTAATTTTGAAATTTAAACCCTAAATATAAATTCTCATTTGAATTTGACAAACTAAATTAATTTAATTCTGAAAACTTCAAACGCTCATAAATTTTTCGTTTAGGCTCTGTTTTCAGCATATTATATATGGAAACAGATCAGAATTTCACCACGAACACAACGGAATAAATTTTGTGCTCAAATTCCAACCTTTATAAAATTCTCATATTCAACTCTATCATATTTAGTTCAATTTAATCCGTTTTAATTATGGTTCATTTTACGGGGTGTTACATTCTCCCCCCTAAAAAGGATTTTGTCCTGAAATCTTACAAGGGGCAAACAACGTAACGCGCAATAACATCCATGTTATATAGCTAAGTTATCTACACAACCATCTACTCAACCAATGGTGCAATGTGATTATGTACTGCAGACATACTAAAATGAGCTCAATCCTAGTCGATCCGAGTGTGAGTGTATAATCATGTCATGAAAGTATGCATGTAAATACCCTAAGCATGCATAAAAATTTCTACATGAGTGTAAAGTGATTGTGAAAAATGTAGAACCATCTCCTACCATCCAATCTAGCAACCACGATGCAACCAAAATCCTAATTTTTGAGAGAAAATTTTCCAGAGAAAGGTTTAGGATGAAGATTCCTCATGCCTCCCATTAGATTTTCTCACTATTGTACTCGAACCAATTTAATTCTTTATTGCAAAGCCTCCAAGTTTCCTGCTCTACGATGCACACAGTGGCACGGGATGCTATTAGCTCCGTCTTAAAATCCCCTAATTGATTAGGCTCTACAACAATTGCTATGCTATGAAGATATTGCCTCAAATGCAAAAACATCATGGACTCTTGTCAACATAATTTTTTTCTTATTTTCCCTATATTGGGAAATAAACCCAATAAATCTGGTGCCTACTTTTCAGCTACCCAAATCGTACGACATTCACACGGTGCCTAATCAATTCTGACTTTTGTAACAACCCGAGTTCCAATGGGTCCAGATTTTTCGCAAAAATACTAAAACCCAAATCCACTAAAGCCCGAGTTGGATGTCTGGTATTCTGCAAATAGGCAAAGATAAATATATCAGAGCCTAAATAAATATCTCATAGCGAAACTGACTAAAATATAATATTAAGTAAATACTCACCAAGGTAATAACACTTTCTAAACAAGTGTCACAAAGCTGGAAAATCTCTGCCATCTATCTAACCTGTGGGATGATGTGAGGAGGAGGTCAGAACTAAAGTTCTGGTGAATAGACAAATTATAAACTTCTAAGCATAATTCTACATATACCATTCTATTTCCATTTTCTGTTATATTAGGTTTATTGGGTTTATAATACTCTCACCTCTGTGCGTGAATCGTACCCATCTACTCCCTAGTAGATTAAGATCTAATAACCAATATATATATATATAGTTACATGCCCAAAGACCACATTGGTCCTAGGTACTACCCATAGTACATTCCGTATCCTCCTTGAAAATGACTCCATTGTCTCGCTACTAGAGCGTAATATAACTACATCTGTAAAGGACAGCTTCGTGAGGCCTACAATACAGATGTTCCATCGTCTACTATGAAAACGTGAAACTACATCTGCGCTAGCTTATACTAGTGCTCGGACATCCACATTTCATCGTCTACCACCCAGTGCGTACCTTGAGGACTACACGTAATCGTTCTGTTTACTCCTTGAATTCTGCCAACAAGGTCTACCTTGTACGAAACTCGATCGGGGATTTTCTATATCTGTAAAGGTCCGCTTCGTTAGGCCTACAATACAGATATTCTACTTGGTTTGTCTCTTTTCTCATCATGGCTATGGCTCCACGCAGCCCCCCCCCCCCAAACTAATCGAAATACCTTTCAAGAGCTAAGTGGTTGTGCCTTACTGCAAACAATCTAAACATCCAATTGGTTGTGCCTCTCATCCAATGTCTCGATAGTGAAAGAATCACTGGCATGTTGGTTTAACTCTAGTCTTTCCCGAACTCGCTCTAACTGATGATGGCTGATATCCGCATGCGACTATCCTTATGGGTCCTGCCCACTATAACCTACTCGCAAACTAGAGCACGGTGTCATACGAATATCCTACTCCATCATCAACCTTTTTACCGCCTACAAAGGTCCGCTTCGTTAAGCCTATAATGCAAAAGCAGTCAAGGCATACTCTCTTGATGGAACACCTACAGACCTGCCTCCGGGGGTGCATCTTCGTTAGTCCTACCCCAGAGGGCCATCCTAGAGTATCCTCGCGTCCCGTTGAAGTCTCGTACTTCCTTCTAGCCCAAAATAACTAAGTTGGACGTGCTCTTTCTGTACTAAAAATCTACGATGAACTGCTTCGTTAGGCTCTTTATCCAGATTCCCTTCGGGCTGCTCCAAACGCACCTTACCACTTTATTAGACCCTACGTCTAATCTTTTATTATGCGTTTGGTTTGCTTTTTTTATTCTGTTGACTACTTATTTACCCTAATCAGCATGCTCAGCCCCATCCATGTGTGAGACCATCAGTCCTAGACCTGAAAGGGAATGCTGTCGGTATGGGCCACTTCTATTATTTTTGCTTATTAACTTAATCCAAGATCTAAGTTTGATAAAATAAGCCTCTTTTATTTATTTCTTTTTAATTATAACCTACGTGTTACAATTATACTTGCAATTGTAACTTTTATATTATTTTCTTTCTTTTATAACCTACATGTTATAAATGTAATTGTAAGTGTCTATTTTCTATTCTAATCTGTCTTCTTTTATTATGATACTAAATTTTCTTTAGTTCTCTTATATTATATAACAGTCTTAACTTGGGACTACGTCCAACTGTCATAAGTTACTTATCATAATAACTGCTTTACTTTTTACTCTACTATCTGCGCAATAAATGTAGATCTAGTCACATATTCTGTTTATTGTTTCTAGTCTTGTCAAATAATTAACTTGATTATTACTTCTTTAATTTCTTTAACGCTTCGCGTTATTCTCTTTTATTCTGGGAAGTAGTTCTATTCTATTTGGTTGGTTACAAAAACCGTGTTAAAAATCCATTTTCATATTTTAATACAAAATAATGCCATAAACAATAACCCGTAACTGCAAGATACTTCTTTTGTTATTTCTTTAATTATTGGATAATGCAAAATACAGTAATGTCTCTATTCTGCACTAATTCCATTTCTCTTGTTTTTATTTCTGCAATTACGTTTACCATTTTGCTTACAGTATTAAATTATGGAAATTCATTCCCTTTTTCTAAACAACCAACTAATCTATCACAAACTTCCAAATCAAGTTATTCATTAGATTTCCCCTTTTTATTTCATTCTCCACGTTTTGGTATATTTTACTGCAAATTTCTCACTTTTAGGCTTATGCCTTTCTCTACAATTTTTAAGCCTAATATCACTTATATTCATTTAGATTTCTTTCTTTTTCCATAAAAATAACATTTGCATATAAGTACACTTTTCTTATAAATTTACAGTTTCAACACAACTAACTTACATAACTAATTACTGAAATTAGTTCAAGTATAAGAAATGCCAAATTAAAATATTTAACGGAAATCTAATGATATTATATATCATCAACATAAAAGATATATAATTTAAATCCACTCACCTGAAAAGAAAACACTCTAAATTCAAGATCTGATTTTTATTCCAGTTCTGTTATCCATAGCCTTCCCCTTTGCAACCCTATTTGGATCCACAAACCGAAATTTGTATGGATTTATAAATCTGGATCTCATTGAACAAAAATAAACAGATAAACTAGAAATCCAGATCTGAAAACTCACCTCATACGAACGGCTTAATTTGGACATCTCTTCTCTAGATCTACAGTTTCTACCTCCAAATTGCAAATCAGAAAACCTAAATCTAATATATTTGATATCTGAAGAATTCGAGGAGAAAGAAAAGTGACAGGGCTTCCGCGCCCATTCAGAAAAATATGGGTTTGAAGGCTAGCCCTGCATATTTATTTATAGAGAGCCAAAGCAACGTCGTCCGTTCGTTTAAAGCGATTGAAATCTAGCCGTTAAAAACAAGCAAAACGCGTCAGTTTTGACGTGTCTAGCCTTTTCGTTTTATACGTATTAATTTATTTCCTCTATTTTTAAACGTTAACTTTTAATCGTTGCCTATTCATTCTAATTAATTTCCATCAATTGCAAATTTAATTCCCTTTATAACACATGTTTATTTTGAAATTCAAACGTTGCTAATTAATGTAAATTAATTTCCTTTAATTGCTGATTTGATTAACATTGCCTACTATGTTATTTAGTTACTTCAAATTGTTGATGTCAATTAATTTCCTTTATGATGCACGTCTATTTTGAAATTCAAATGCGCGTTATTTTTTGGTATTTATACGTGCATATATTTATAAACAAATATATTTACGCACATTTACACGTATAATTATTTTCGATACGGAACTTCGAACGTCAATAACTTTTTCATACGAAGTTCGTTCGAGGCATATTATATATGTAAATTAATCAGAAAATCGCCATGAACACAATGGTATAAGTTTCAAGGCCATATTCTGACAATTCCAAAAACGCTCGTTTTCACTATTCATAATTATTTTGGTTATTTAATTATCTAAAAATGCGGGGTGTTACAACTTTCCAAAGTCTTGCAATATAAATCTGGTCCGAGTAGAATTTTTTTGGTGGTTTCCCACCCATAATTTGACAATTTGCATGCCTCCCAAAAAAATGCTTCAAGGTCGCCATACTAATCGTCCATTGATGACTACAATCCTTTGCAAATTCTACTAAGGATAAGCGCTACTCCTAAGATCCTCCAAAGTCTAAGATGCAAGCTCTCAACAAATCCTTCAAGTTCTCATCCATTCGTTCAGTTTGTTTGTCGTTCTTTAGTCGGTAAGCGATGCTTCGATTCTACGAAATTCCTAAAGCTAGTTACTAGAGCTACTAGCAAACCCCTCAAAATTTGCTAGTAAACTAAGTGTCCCTATCACTAATGATGCAAATCGCAACTCCATAAAATTGTGTTGGAGTGCTGCGGTTCCACTGTTTCTAACGGAAAATTTCTGCCACCTTCTTCTTAATCCTTGACCAATAGGAAATTCCATTTTCATTCCTTTACATTTTATCTTTTTCATGCATGGTGGCATTTTATGAGCTAAATCCCTTATGTTTCCCAAAATCTAAAGTTTTGATATTGAAACATTTACTCGCTTTAGGTTGCTAACCTAATTTCCTCATTAACTTCCAGTTTTACCTATGGTCCATCGCTAGTTAAGTGTTCCCATAAAATTTCCTTATTTACTTTGCTTCCCATCATGTATCAAGTGGTTTAAATCTCATTCACAAAGTCTACACAGGAATAAAACTAGAATATATCTTATATCATGTCATCCACTATTCCAATAACTAAGTAAGACAACTAGCGACTATACTCCAAGAACTCCAAAAGAAAATTTTACTGAAAGTTGCCATTTATCGGTTAAAATAAATGGTGTTAAGGTCCTAACACTCCTTTCTAAATTAAGATGGGTTATCTTTAATATTTCATTCCGTTGCTACCAATTTTCTTAATTTCCCTTCTTTTTTTGGTCTAACAAATGTGGTCCATTTATTGCTTCAATTAATATCCATAGGAGCTGATCATTACTGCCAGAATTGGACCATTTCCAATTAATCATTCTTCAATCTTTTAATCATCTTCAGGTTTCCAAAATCCATTCGTTACTCAAATTTATTTCTTACTCAAATGCAATATTAAGTTTCCTTAATCAGTCCCCATAAAATTACTTTTCCTCTCATTAATTACAAATTTATTGCCCGCTAAATTTATAATTAACGTCCATAAATCATAATTTGTCAATTACTAACTAATACACATATAGTTGTAATCTATGCTACCTATATATATTCTAGTCGTTTAGCGTAGCTATACAATATCTATATCTAACTACTAATTCTACAACTGGAATACTCATTTTCATATTTTAATTTATCGAAGCTATCCTTCCAAAAAGGTTACAGTCATAATTTTTTAAAAATTAACCACAAGTGAAGGTTTTGCTTTGTTTGAAATTGCAAAGAATTGTTTCTTTTTCTTTTTGTTGGAATAGACAGTGTAAACTATGGAAAAGAATATCCATCTCTTACGCATCTCTTTCCTTTCTAGTCGTTGTTACTTCAAGCAATGCACTTTTATACAAATTTTTGGGAACTGGATAATTTATGGAAATTAAATAGAAATTACTCCAAATTTAAAATATAGAAATTCATATTGTATGGGCAACCTACTTCACAACTCAATTACAGGTCTAGAATATCTTTACACTTTACCAACTTCTTCAAACAGAGGTTTGGGACTGACTTCAAATTTTGAGATCAGGTTGTACATTATTTCTATTTTACTCATATCCTAAAAAAACTAAGTCTATCCTACCTAAGTCATGATCCATATCTACTCCATAAAATTTTATAAAATCATAACTTTCGCACACAAAATAAAACATCTTCATACAAATAAACTTATTTAAAAATAAGCATTATTACTTCATTTCTTGCAACACTTAAAACATGAAGTATCAAATTTAATATCTCCAATTTTGAAAATTTAAACTTTAATAAAAACCTTTATCAAAGATTCAAAATTCCTTTGTTCTAGCAATAAAATAATCTTCATTTTTAAAACTTTCCTTATTAAAACTTTTTATTTTTTATTTTTTCCTTAAAAGTTAGACTTTCTAATTTATGGCATTCAAAATTTTCTTGGTTTTTCAAAAAGGAACTTATGAAAAACTTTCCTTTTAATAGCCTACTAAAACAAGGATTTACTCCTTTTTGAAAATAGGATTTTTAACACAAAAGGTTCAGAACTTAATTATCTTTCTAAAATAATATATCAGACCATTTTATTTCACAGAATTTTCTAGCTACAAGAATTATCGTTTACAAAATAGTAAAATTTTCACAATCATCATTTCAAAATAACAGTTATTTCCTTCTAAAGCATACAATAATATTTATTACCTTATCACTCAAAGTATACTGTTATTTGATGAAATATATCTCGTAACTTTGCTCAAAACTCTTAAAATCTCTTACAACACTTTTCTTTACCAAATCCAATATTATTGTTATTCAAATAACTTTTGTATTCAAATTAGGAAAAACATATAAAAATTTCCTTATACAAAAACATCTAACTTATTTATCAATCATCATTTAAATCCAATCAATGGTCAAATACCTTTTATAACTTTATACGATAGAAAAATAGATAGAGTATACAAAGATAACTTATATCTTACTCTATTACTCCTTATATCTCATCTATCAGAATTCACAATCCTATTATTACCTAAATCCTAGCCATTATTCTCTTTATCGCCTTATATATGAATGCTCTCCTTCCTATACAATCGGACATTTCTTTCTTTCTATTTTCTATTTCTCTATCCCAAAAAAGGTGTTATTTCTATCTATAAACCTCTAAAAAAAGTTCTAAAGAAAGAACTTTTAGGTTATAAAGAAGGAAAAATAGAAGGATAAAGAACCGAAAATTGAAATCTTCTTAATCAAATTAAAAAGGTTAACGAATGAAAACTTTTCAAGTCATTAATTTACAATTAAAACCATCCATCATTTTGTCTTAAAGAAATTCACAACTTTTAAAAATTTCATTACCTTTCCGAACTTTTCTAAAATTAATGGTGGTATATTTCCAAAGCTGTCTAAAACCATATTTATATTTTCAAAAAATTCAACTTATACAGCCTCTAAGAAGTTGTAGAGGGAGGAACTTTCAAATCTATGGCATAGGAAATATAACATAGAAAAATAGAAGAATACAAGAACAAGAAATTTGAAAACTTTTCTAATCCAATCAAATTTTAAATTGAGAAGTTAATAAATAAAAACTTTTTTTATTTAACTTCTCAAATCACCAAATTTTTAAATTAAAATCACCTATCAAAAACGTTTCACCGCCCTTTTTAAACTTATAACCTCTTTTCAAACTTTTACAAAACAAACGGTGGTATAATTTAAAAGCATCTAAAATCACTTTTTATCATAATGATATCCCACATCAATAAAAGTGTACACAACTACTGGTAGCCTTAAAGTTAAGGGCAGACTTTCGTCATGTAACTCTATTGACCTCGCATCCCTATGACTTAGCCGTAAATCAATTACTCTTCATATACACACACAGACACACAGACACACACACACACACACACACACTCATCTCACCGTTTCATAACTAAGACCTTATAAGGAATCTTCCTTATTACGCCTTAAAATAATAATTAGGCTATATACGAGTTTCCTCTTATTTTCGCCTCACAGTCAATTACCTTCCTAATGAGGAAAATAAATGTCTAATTAATTACGCCATATACGCAATAATTCTACGTTAATTACATAAATAGAGGTAAATAAATATTCGAGCCTAATAAGCTCAAAACGCACGGATTTTATGCTTTAAACTAGCGTTAAATGTCAATTCCCTAACCAATTATTATTACAAGTCCTTTTTGTTCAAATTCCCAAGATTTCATGTGATTCTAATATCCAAAACAGGGATTAAATATTGGGTACTTTTGGCACAGGTCCTTATTAAGGTTCAAAATACACGAAAAGTCCTTCACTAAATTTCAGTGTAAATTAGGTCCTTGTTTTTTATTCACGATTATTGCAGAGCATGATGCAACTTTTCATAAAAGTTGCTGATATTTCCGCAACTTTTCTGTACACTGTGAACATAGTGTATGAAAGTTGCTGAAAATCAGCACTTATTTATAAAAGTTGCTGACATTTCAGCAACATTTATGTACACTGTGAACACAGTGTATGAAAGTTGCTGAAATATCAGCACTTATTTATAAAAGTTGCTGACATTTCAGCAATAATTTTTCTTTGTTTCTAGAAAATAGGGACCAGATTTACAATGAAACTTTGACAGGGAAAGTTGCTGAAACATCAGCACTTATTTATAAAAGTTGTTGACATTTCAGCAATAATTTTTCTTTGTTTCTAGAAAATAGGGACCAGATTTACAATGAAACTTTGACAGGGACCCGCTTTACAATATGAAAGTATGATAGGGATGCCTCCCTAATTTCCACTTAAATATTCATAACTAAAACTACAATAATAGACTTGTAAATAAAATAGAAACTCAATTTATTACACCAAGTCATTGGAATATCTTAAACAATAAGAATTGCAATCTAAACCCCATATTCTATTCAACTCCTCTTTTACAAAAAAATAGATGAGAATAATTGGAGTAAATTACGAATAGAATTCGTAATCTAAACCTCTTATTTTATTGAAGAATCACAATTTGACCCATAGAAGAAGGAGAAGTGGAATAGAATATGAAATTGTCAAAAATTGCATAAACGAAACAAATTCCATCAAATTAATTTAAATAATTGGGAATCTCAACATAGAATTGACATATCGAAATAAAACGGAATTTTGGAGGATTTTCTCTATCATATTTTCAAAATCCCAAAATCCCTAAGGCATATTCAAATCCAAAAAGAAATACACTGAACAATTCCTAAAAAGAAATACCAAGGTTTCCACTCATTGAATAGCCTTAGGTTCGCATTCCTTGGATTTGCACGCCTTACAATCTCTTCTAGAATCTCTCTCTTTTGATACACACACATAATAGGGAAGATGCATATATTTTTATTAGATTCAAAATAGTTGGAGGACAATAGAATAAGAATAGGTTGGAGGAAGAAGAAATAAATAGAAAATAGATTGAATTCTTACCTGAGTTTTCTACGGCGTTTCCGAATCTAAATTGGAGAGATAACAATGACAGAGTTTCATTGAATTACCCAAAATAATATAAATAAAAAGTGAAGAGGATATGATTCTATTTATAGCGGTTGAAACGCACAAAAACCGTAGGATGAAAATAGTTTAAAATGGAGAAATCTGAAGCGTTCAAATAAATAGCACACCCCATCAACCCTAGCCGCCACTGCCAAAATTTGGCTTTGACCTGTCGACCGCCCCTCCCCAACCGGTCGATCGGTTATAGTAAAGGTGTTGACCGGTTGATTATTTTGGGTATTTATTTATTTCGTTGCTTTTTAATTAATTTCTTAACCTATTTAACTTTAATGTTAAACGTTAATTAAAATGTTTACTTAGCCCCCAAGATAATTTTTAAATTTAAACCCTAAATATAAATTCTTGTTTGAATTTGAATTCAAACTAAATTAATTTAATTCTGAAAACTTCAAAAGTTCGTAACTTCTTAGTTTGAGCCCCGTTTTCAGCATATTATATATGGAAACAGATCGGAATTTCGCCACGAATGCAATGAAATAACTTTCGTTATCAAATTTCAACCATTATAAAATTCCCATATTCAACCCTATCATATTTAATTCAATTTAATCCATTTAATTATAGTTCGTTTTACGGGGTGTTACACTTTCGAGGTTGGCTAAAATTTTAATCAATGGTTACATACTCTAGTCTCAACGGATGTATTGATGTTCCATCTCAAAATATCTTGACTATAAATATTTTAAATAATATGTTGTTTTTAATATGATAAATTTCTCATAATTACAACAAATTTGTAATTGCTATCACATAACATACCATTTAAGAATTTTATGTTTAATATACCATAAATTAATTACTTAATTAATTATATCACAATATAACAAGTATATCATATAAAGAAAACGCCTTTTATTTTGAACAAGATTGGTTATCGAATTGGATATATGTAACAAATTACATAATTGCCCTTATGACATACTCCTAACCCTATCATAAAATACATACACACATGCGCGCGCGTATATATATATATATATATATAGTTATTGACATTTATAACTAATGTATACGTACATATAGTATACTAATGCATATGAGATAATTCGTATGCATATGGGTGTCGTATATATACATATGTGTTTGAATATTATTAAATATGCTTATGGTTTGGTGTGTATGTATGTATCGTATCATATGTATATATTATATATATCATTATTATTTCAGCCACATATACATGCATTGAATATGGTTCATATATAATCTCAACTTTATATTATGTGTGTGTCTGTCTATTTTATTCATTTAATTAAACACATAATAGTTATATTTGATGATATATATACATATATGTATGTATGTATGTATAATATATGAGTATGTGTGTGTGTGTTATAAAAATATTATACATAACTTTACACTTATCCTATAATACACACATACACACATTCATTTATATGTACAATTTTGATTGTATTCAATTAAAGTCGTAATTAAAATCATTTGAAACCATAAATAATTCAAAACATGTGTGTGTGTATTAATGAAGATTTCATTTATATAAAACTCTAACAGTATATGCAATTGTACAAATAGCATTTAGGACAATGTTATATTAAAACTCTAAACAAACATGCAATTGTATAAATAACATTTTGAACAATATTATTTTGCATCTATAAACAGATCTATTTATGTAAATTTCTTTTTTATATAAATGTTGTATATATAGCTATTTAATAAAAAATCCTTTTATATACATGCTCCATATACAATCAAACCTATGTATATTATATATATAATCAGATTTCCTTTTATATATAGACTTTGAACAGTCAATTGCAAATACAAATAAATAATTATCAAATGATTCAGATCTATTTATATTTGACGCAAGTTCATATTAATGTATATTATATGCATATTAATGGCTGAAGTAAACATGATAATAGGTTAGAGAATTTGTACTAGATAAAAAAAATCACCTTTTGAATTTGCCTATCATCACACTTTGATCTAGTAGTTTCTTCTTCGAAATTCTAAATTCCAACAACTAGGATTAGCAAAATTATAGTTGAATCATCTTAATGGAGGAACATATAATTAGCGTTAGAATTTTGGTAGAAAGCTTGGGGTTTTTTACTCAAAAAGAATGAAGAGTGAAGGCTCAATTTATATAGAGAGTTTAGGAAAAATCAACACTTGATATTCTCTTCTTTCTTTTTACCATTTCTCTATTAATCCTTATACCAATATATGGTCGGCTTCCTCTTTTCCTCTTCCAAAATTTTTGGCCCCCCATAGTCAATCCATTAATTTATTCATTCATTGATATTAAATCCACATTCAATATTAATATAGGTTTTGTAAATTAAATAAACATGTATATAACAATTATACACATACTTAGATAATTTCCAAAGGTCACCAAAACTCTCTAAAGTCTTCCAAACTTACTATAAGCGCTCAGTACTATTAACATAACATTTACACTGACTAATTTAATTAATTCATAACACTTTATAAATCAATTAAATCATGTTTTATTTTAGAAACTACTCGGATTTAGTCTTGCTACTCACATTTGTAATTTTGGTCAGCAATTAATATCAAACACTTCGAGTATTAAAGTCCATATGTTACCATAGCTAGTAGAGTGATAGTATGGCCAAATTTATCACAGACATATTCTCAAGGTAAAATCGTATTTTAAGCAACACCCTTAAGCAACTATATGATACGCATATTCTCTTCGTCATCACTATATCACTATAAATATTTAGAGCTTGATTATGGTCAAAGCTCTAATAATATCACAAATATACATTCCAACTCCAAAGTCCTAAGTTCAATAATAACATTTATTATTAATCAATGTACTATGACCAGAGATATTGACTTTGAGTTAGCTATAGTTGACTGTGATATTAACCCTTTATAGAGATGAATTTGAGTGTTTCACTTTAAATGCTTCAACTCGGATCCTACTATAGCCGTATTATGAACGTTATGCCATGATTTAACCATCATCAAAGTGGAGTATTCACGTTTAAGTTCTATGGTATTCTCAAGTCTAAAGAATGTCGTAAATCATCACATGGAGATTTCACTGCTAGAAAAGTTACCATTAACTACTTATTACCGACGCCAGTACCTATGGCATCAACGAGGCATCAGTAGGTTATACGTAAATCACTACCTATGCAAAATTATCGACGACCTACCGATGCCTATATATTGTCATCGGCGCAATGTCACCACGACATCACCCCTCTTCATAACCCTCCAGTCGACGTTTATCTTCCTCATTTGAATTAATTATACTATCTTATGAAAGATAATGTAAATTTTGTTTACATGTAAGAACGAGTCAATAGCACTTGAAGGTGTTGCACTTAAAGATTTAGATGGTTCTTCATCATCTAATACAATGATATATATTTTTAATGATAGGCTTGCTCCCACTACACCAAAAAATGGATTTAGCGGTGCACAAAAAGCGTTACCATTACTTATAGTAGTGTTTTAGAGAACGCCGTTATAGAAGGTGTGACTAAAAATCCAGGACTTTTTGTTGCGTTTTCATAAATGCTAACAAAAAACAACGTATAGCAGTGTTCTATAAATGCAACCGAATTTCGCAGCGCTGTATAAACGCTACTAAAAAATACCACCACCGCTCCTACAGAATATTATAGTAGTGTTTTCATAAACGCTACCATATATTTTTTGTAGTGTTTTCTTTCTACCACAATACATATTTTATAGCGTTTATTTTGTTTCATATTGTTTTCTACAATATTTATTAAACGTCGCTAAAATTTGTTGATTTTCTGTGCAGGTTTCTCTCGTTGTGGTAGCTCGTTCAATTTCCACTTCATTTTTTTACAATATATATTATATAGTAGTAATTAACATATTTTAGTATGAAACCAACAATCACTCATAATTATCACATTCAAACAACCAAAAAAACACATTAACCACATAATGAAATACGATACACAAACAACTCGATACAAAATATTTTAAACAAAATAACCATGTTCACATAAAATCCATCACCGTATAGATACGACAGTTTCAAGACAACCTAGTTAACATAAAATCCATAACCGCACATAGAAAAGTTTACACAAGTAGTGCTAACAAAGTGTTATTATATTGACGACGATTAAAGACAAGTACCAATTCATTGCTGTAACTGATTATCCCTAAGAAAAAGCTTATGTACCTATAGATAAGTATAATAATCAACTATGAGAACTTGTACAAAAATCTTCTACGAAATATGGTACATAACTAGTTTAAACTGCATTATATAATATAGATGATAATTAAATGAACCAGTGGTTGCAGCAACGGTTTTCATATTGAACATGGATAGTTAGTGATCAAACTATTTGTACAACACTAAACAGTACTTTTTGAAATTTTATGAGCTAAAATTTTGTAAGCATGATACTGTAAGTTCGGTGTATTTGTTGTATTAAATAGTACTTACTTCAATATCAACGCCTTTTCATCTTCCTTGTCTGCTTTGCGTTGTGACATTGCGAGGTTGATGTAAGGCAATGTCAATAGCTTCTTCATCATCCTTAATGGTTGAAGCAGCATTAAATATACATGACATCATATGATTATAGGAAGATAGCAAAAAATGTTGAGCTGTAACATGAGTTTTAAGCTTTTTTTCCTTTGTAATCCACGGTGATAAGGTTGGTCCGTTCAAGTGGAGTTAAAGTTAACAAAATATCATCTAAAATTTAGGCAAAATATATGGTCCTATTGTAAAGGTTCTGGAATGAACACAGCAGGCAAAAATCACTTAACACAATAATCTAATCATTTGTTATCAAATATTCACAATTCAAATGGGTAAGCATGCAGAACATCATGTCAGTTGCAAATTTGCATTGTATGCAATGGTTTAGCTTGTATGCCTTATGAAATTATGGGTACTAATGCATTTTCAAAATCACACAGTACTAAATAGATAGATCAAAATAGTATACCTTGTAAAGCAAGATTAATAGTGTGGGAACATAAGGATCGAATACTTGTTGCTCCACGTACGTACATTAAGAGCCCGTGGCGGCCTCCACAAACAAGCTAAGCCATTTCAGTTCCTATGTTCATGTAATGTGGAAAGGTATTAACACATCCAGAGAAACGTATCTTTTATGTTAAAAAAAGGAAAGTTCAAACCATGCAACACAAACATATACGAGTCGAAGATAGTAGACTTAAAAATATTACAAGAATAAGGAATAACACATGTAAAACAACTATAAGTCATTTGATACCATTCATTGAATGCACCTGAATAAGCCATTCCATTCATTGAATGCACCATAATTTCAAGATCAGAGTGGGACTTTGGCTCTTTCAACTTGCAAAAAGGGAAAGTCAAACCATGCAATACAAATAAATATAAGTGGAAAACAAAGGACTTAAAAATATTACAAGCATAGGAGTAGTATAAAGGACAGACAACAGAGCTTAAGGAATCATTATAAAATTTTGTTGTATGAGTGTGTCCATATACATGGTTACCAACAATTAAATCTTCTAACTCTTCAATATATTGATTACCGGTGTATATATGAATATATTAGTTGATTTGAGGTATAACTAAGTATATATACTAAATCTTCCATCTCTCCAACCTATTGATTACCGATGAAACTGCCACACATGCATACACAATTCATATATGTTGAATTTTGGCGACACTATATGGAGAATTGAAGAGGTCGGAAGTAGCTTTATAATGGTGAAAACGATTCGTAAATCGAAGCTCGAAGGAGGAAGATATGGTGAAAAAGGTGGAATGCTGCTGGAACAACTAGTGATAGACGTATGTCACAAAGTGACAAACGTCTGAGCTCTGGGTTTGGTAACCCAAGAGTTATGCCAGACGTATGTCATCTTGTGACAGACGTCCGTCAGCAGGCTTATTATAGCCCGAAAGTTGCGATAGACGTCTAAGAGGTTGTGATAGACGTCTGTCGCGGTGTAATTTTGTTTTTTTGGCCCAGAATTTATGTATTCGCTTGTAGAGCTTCAAGGAGCAAATCGGCTATTTGTCAATGAAGGATGGTTCACTATATAAACTATTTTTAGGATTCGAGACGGTAGAAGATTAAGGGTTTAATCTAGGGTTTATCCTCCATTAATTGGGGTTTATCTAAATCTAATTTTCTTCAATTCTCTTCTCCACAAATCAATTCTATTAGAATTTTGATCATTGTAATCAATCTCTTGTACTCTTCTCATTAGTATTGATAAAGGATCTCTTTCAAAGTGGATGTACACTAACAAGACATTAGTGGAACCACTATAAATCGATGTGTGATTTATTTTATCGTTATTGCTTTGATTACCTATAGCTTGTTTGGAGATTGTGATTGATTTTGGACTGGATTGAGTTTTGGATTGAGATATTGATTGGTTGCTTTTGCACTTATTGCCACGATCTAGTTTTTCACTGTGCTTGAGATTTTGATTTGAGTGGTCTCAAGTTAGAATTCCCACAACATTTGGTATCGAAGCTTTTGATGTTGGTAGGTGGTTGTGAAAATGCCAGAATCAGATAATACCTCAGGTAGTTCCTTAATGGTTAATCCAAGTGGGGTAGCGCCTTATGTACGTGGATCGTATGCGGCTTCGGGATCACAATTGGTTATGGACAAGTGGAATAACGATAATGATTTTGAAAAGTGGCAATGGAAGATGAAAGCGGTTCTAAGGAGGAATCGAGCGCATCGGGTAGTGTTTGACACACATTTGTTGCCGGCAGACATCTCGGATGTTTAGAGAGAGGAAATGGAAGAGTGGGCATTCACTACACTTCAACTTGCTATGAGGGAGAATGTTATCTCCAAAATTAGTGGTGAGACCACCGCTAAGGGTATTTGGGACAAGTTGGAGGAGTTGTATATGAAGAAATCACTAACTAATTGTTTGATCTTGTTGTGAACGTTCTTCACCTATAAGATGAAGGAAGTTACTTCGCTAAAGGCGCACTTAAATATCTTTGATGATTTGCTAATGAAGATGAAGGCGGTAGATTTGAAGATTGAGGAAGAACAAAAGGCGATGATATTGTTGTGTTCGTTGCCGGACCGTTATACGGGTTTCTCAAATAGTTTGATCTATAGCCGGGATACTTTGACTCTAGATGATGTCAAAACGGGTCTTCTTAGCTAGAAGTTGCGGGATCAAATGAAGGAGTTGGGTGATGAAAGTAGTGGTGCTAGTAGTGGTCACGGTTTATTTATGGAGAAGGAGAGATACATAAAGAAGGAGAACTGTGGACGTTCTAAATCAAGGAACCTCGGTTGGAGAGGAAAGTCGAAGGAAAGAAAGGGAAAGTGCTATATCTGTAAGAAGCCCAGTCATTGTAAGAATGAGTGTCCGAACAAGGAGAATGCAAAGAAGGAAGTGGCATCTTCATCCGTAGCAGTGGAGAGTGGAGTTGGTGAGAGAGACATAGATGTGCTGACGGCGTTAGCATCAGATGTTTGGGGTAGCAAATGAGTGCTCGATTCGGGAGCGTCTTATCATATAACGCCGAATACGAATTGTTTTTCTTCTTATGTCAACAAAGAAGGAAATTCAATTGTTATGGGTAATGGTGCTATTTGTAAGTCGAAAGGCATTGGTTCCGTGCAAATTCGTGTTTGACACAGTGGTTCGTACTCTCACTAATGTATGCTATGTTCCGGGACTTCGGAAGTCTCTTATCTCTTTGGGGCAGCTGGATTCTTTAGGTTGTAAGATCACTATTGAGAGTGATAGCTTATGGGTTTCGAAGGGTGCGCTTGTGGTGATGAAGAGTGCTAGGACTCATGGTGTTTATTTGCTTCAAGGAGTAACTATAGAAGGTGAAACTTATGTGGGAGTTGATAATTCTTGTGGCTTGGATGCGACTAGGTTGTGGCATTTGAGGTTAGGTTATGTCTCAGAGATAAGTTTGGATATTCTTCGAAAGAGGGAGATAATCGATGGAGAGAGTTTCAACAAACTAGAATTTTGCGAGGAATGTATCATGGGGAAGCAAACAAAAGTTTCATTCGATGAGGGAAACATGATCGAGAAGGTTTCTTGAGTATGTTCACACGGAAGTTTGGGGACCAGCACCGGTAGCTTCTTTGGTGGGAGCTCGCTATTATATTTCTTTTATTGATGACTTTTCTCGAAAGGTATGGGTATATGTAATGAAGACCAAGTCGGAGGCATTTGCAAAGTTCAAAGCATGGAAAGCTCTTATTGAGAATGGGAGTGGCAAGCCTTTGAAGGTTCTAAGGTCCTTCAATGGCGGAGAGTATGTTTCCGGAGAGTTCTTGTAGTTTTGCAAGCATCATGGTATTTGGAGGAATTTTACTACATCGAGAGATCTGCAGTCGAATGATGTTGCGGAGAGGAAGAACCGTACTCTACTTGAGTAAGCTCGATGCTTGAGATTGATATCGGGTTTGTCTAAGGGATTTTGGGCCGAAGCTTTGTCAGCCGCATTGCATATTGTGAATCTAATTCCATGATGGGCTATTGGTAACAAAATTCTGGAGGAAGTGTGGAAGGGAAAGAGCATTGACTTGAGTTATCTTCGTGCGTTTGGTAGTCCAATTTATGTGCATGATCTAGGAAATGATAAGCTTGAGCCTAGAGCTTTTAAGGGGATTTTTCTTGGTTATATGGACGGAGTAAAAGGCTATCAGATATGAAATCCGAAAACAAAGAAGGTAGTGAATTCTCGTCATGTTACTTTTGATGGGTCGGCTTTGTTCAAGGAAAATGAGAGCTCATCGCATGTTCCGGATTTGGTTCATGATAAATCAAAGGAGAAGGAAGTTATTCCCATATTTTGTCCAAGGAGTAGAGAGAGTGGAGTAGTTGGAGATGCTTGCGAGGAGGAAGCGGTTGATGTTACATCACATAGTCCACATGGTGCCTCTAGTAGTGTTGATGATGTACATGATTCTAAAGAGGATTCGGTTCAAGGTGGAGCCGAAGGGGGTTTGGATGATGGTATTGCTACTCGGGTTGGTCGTCGTGCTATAAGGCCACCCAAAAGATATGGTGATTGGAACTATCTTACCTTTTGTGATAATTTGGACTATGCTCTTCATGTAGTCCACGATAAGTCAATGGACCTTGATGACGTCATGGATTCGAGTGATAGCTCGAAGTGGATTTGTGCCATGGAGGAAGAGATGCAATCGTTGTTGAAAATTCAAATTTGGGATTTAGTTCCACTTTCTAAAGGAAACCGTGCTATTGGGTGCAAATGGATATACAAGGTGAAGAACGATGGAAGATACAAAGCTAGGCTAGTGGTTAAGGGGTTTGCACAAAGGAAAGGAGTATGATGAGATATTCACATCGCTTGTGCGCCATACTTAAATCTAGATATTACTTGCTATGGTTGTTATTCACGACTTGGAGTTTCTTGCCTGGTGACTTGGATGAAGACATCTACATGGAGCAAGCAAAAGGTTTTGTTGTAGATGGTAATTCAAATTTGGTTTGCAAGTTAAAAAATCACTATATGGTTTAAAGCAATCACCTAGACAATGGTACAAGAGATTTGATAATTTTGTGCTCGAAAATGGTTTTGATAGAAGCATCAAGGATGCTCGTGTATATTTCAAGAAGTTGAAAAATGGTTGTTGGGTGTATTTACTCTTGTATGTGGATGACATGCTCATTGCTTCTAAGGATAAGAATGAAATCAACAAGTTAAAACTGAGTTTGAAATCGGAGTTCTAAATGAAGGATCTTGGAGAAGCAAAGAAGATATTGTGCATGGAAATAGAAAAGAATCGAAAGCGTTTTTAGTTGAAATTAACTCAAAAGGAGTACATAGAGAAAGTGCTTTGTCGGTTTGGCATGGAGAATGTAAATGCGTCAAATACACTTTTATCTTTGCATATGAAGCTTTCGAGTAAAGGATCACCTATCTTGGAGAAAGACAAGGCTTATATAACAAAGGTGTCATATGCTAGTGCGGTTGGAAGTTTAATGTATGTTATGGTGTGTACAAGGCCCGATATTGCAAATGCCGTCGGAATGGTTAGTCGGTATATGGCTAATCCGGGAAAATCGTATTGGAAAGCTGTGAAGCTTATATTGAAATACCTTAGAGATACATCATCTCATGGTCTTTTTTTAGCAGTAGTAAGAGGATAAATTGCAAGTTGGTTGGTTATTGTGACTCGGACTACGCCGGTGATAGGTATCGAAGAAAATCAGCTTTTAGATATGTCTTCACACTTGGTGGTACGACCATAAGTCGGACATCGAGATTGCAAACCATAGTTGTTTTATCCACTACGGAGGCGGAGTTGATAGTCGCGGTGGAGGCGGCAAATAAGGCACTTTAATTGAGGCGTTTGTTATGGGACTTGGGATACGAGCATGATAGTGTCGATGTTCGATGTGATAACCAGAGTGCTATTCACTTAGCAGAGAATTTGGCGTTTAGCTCACGGACTAAGCATATTGAAGTGAGAAAGTCATTTCTAGTAGTCATGGATGAAGATAAGCAAGTATATCTTCGGAAAGTGCACACAAAGGATAACACAGCGGATATGTTCACTAAGACACTGCCAGTTGGGAAGTTCGAGCATTGCTCAAACTTGATTCACTTGTTGAAGTGCTATGTGCCACGAGGTGGCACGATTGAGAGAGGAGCTAGGTTATGGATGAGGAAGAGTATCGGCGAGAGATTGTGATTCTATCTTCTTGGAGAGTGCTAGTTTACACTCTTAGCACTTTAGTCTTTGGTGATAGGATTTGGATGTTTTCAACACTTCGTCAGTGGGCGGGGGCTTTGCCTGAGCTCGTGGATGGAGTGCAATGAACGGTGGCTTTGCCAGAGCTCATTGAAAAAGCATTCATGTTTGGTTGAAGGTAGAAGTTATGATAGTTGATGCTATCGGTTGTTGATGATGGTATGTACCATTGGAGTTGGAGATGCGTATAGTGTAGAGTGGAGTGTTGAATTTTGGCGACACTGTATGGAGAATTGAAGAGGTCGGAAGTAGCTTTATAACGGTGAAAACGGTTCACAAATAGGAGCTTGGAGGAGAAAGATATGATGAAAAATGTGGAGTGCTACTGGAACAACATGTGATAGACGTCTGAGCTCTGAGTTTTGGTAACCCGAGAGTTATGGTAGACGTTTGTTATCTTGTGACAGACGTCTGTCGGTAGGCTTGCTGTAGCCCGAAAGTTGCGACAGACGTCTGAGAGATCGTGACAAACGTCTGTCGCGGTGCAATTTTGTTTTTTGGACCCAGAATTTGTGTATTCACTTGTAGGGCTTCAAGAGGCAAATCGAGTATTTGTCAATGAAGGATGGTTCACTATATAAGCTATTTTTAGGATTCGATACTGGGAGTCGCTAGAAGATTAAGGGTTTAATTTAGGGTTTATCCTCCATTAATTATGGTTTATCTAAATCTAATTTTCTTCAATTCTCTTCTTCACAAATCAATTCTATTAGAATTTTGATCATTGTAATTAATCTTGTACTCTTCTCATTAGTATTATTAAAGGCTCTCTCTCAAAATGGATGTACATTAACAAGACGTTATTGGAACTACTATAAATCGATGTGATTTATTTCATCGTTATTGCTTTAATTATCTATAGCTTGTTTGGAGATTGTGATTGATTTTGAATTGGATTGAATTTTGAATTGAAATATCAATTGGTTGTTTTTGCACTTTTTACCAGAATCTCGTTTTCCGCCGTGCTTTGGGATTTTGATTTGAGTGATCTCGAGTTAGATTTCCCACAACAATGTAATCATCAAACTTACATCGATACTTATTTGAGAAATGCTAATATGTTATGTTGCTCTAATTAATAGCAACAGTAAGAAGCGGCTCTAATAAAATTGAAAAACCTTAAATATTTTATTGCAAAACTTTCAATAACTGTATCCTTGGAAGCATGTGGTTGCCGCGAAGGCAAAAGTGATGGAAAGGTTCTTATGGACCCCAGAGGTGTGACTGTTTGCATAGACCTTTCTCAGCTGCTCATGAGACGATGGATCGAACAATACTAACTAATCAAGCCTGTTCAGTAGCTCTGCACTAAAATGCTTCCTCACCTCTTGCATTACTACTATCCATAGAAATCTGCATTGAATATTTTCCTGCCATGCTAGTGAGCAAGTGTTTGGTACATGGATTCGATGTCATTATTATCACATAGTTTGTGGAATCCACTATTTTCGCTTGCCCTTTTATTAGTCTACAATCGTTCAAAACTTGAAGCAGTGAATTGAACACATCAACATGTGCTTTCTAAACTTCATCGAATTCTATCACATTGTAGGACCTTTTTTTCATAGCCTCGATCAGCTAGCCGCCTTAATAAGATGTCATAGATCAAGTATAAGTTGAATTAGAATTCGATATAAATAAATAGCTTCAAGTTATAGCACACAAACATATTATTTGTATCTTTGAAAAACATGGTCCATGGCATACAGATCATAGGAAAAGTTTAATAAACACGTATAGTTTAATATTACTAAACTCATGTAGAAGTTGTGGGCTTTTTGCAAGTCTACTCATATATTTTTTGTCAATATATCTAAATTGCTAAATTAATTAATTATACATATATTTTCTCAAAGAACGTACCTTATGTGCACAAGCAATAAGTAAGGATGCAAATAACAATATAAACTACAACTTATCCCTGGATCAAGGAACCAGTATACATGACTAGAAATATGATCTACTGTATACATGATTAGAAATATGAGCTATTGAAAGCTTATGTTTTCATAGAATTCCCATTAGCTATAAGTTAAAATAAAGAACTGAAGAAAAATAAAACACAAAAGGTGCAGAACTATGTGTACAAAGCTCATTGGCATGAATATACTGGTGTGAGCATATTTTCTTATTCACAGTTGTGGACAAATGCATTGAACTGGTGCAAAGCAATATAAGTGGTATAAGGATCTTTCAACATTGTAAAATGAAGAAGTGAAACTATTATTAAAGATGTTTCAAAATTAAAGCCATCCTCAATGAAACTATCTTTTTTCGATTAACAAATTTAAGGATTGTGCCTGTAATCTTTATCTTGCAAATAACATAAACCCTAAGATCTAGAATTACATGATTACCACATATGTAATAAATCAATAAAACATACCTCCAGACATCTTGTATATGAATCAGCAATGGTTGTTGTCGAAAGTTATTTCAACGGAGAAAGGAAAATGGTTTCTCTCTCTTTTCCTATATCTTTCTTTATGTGTTTTTCTATATCCTTTGTGATGGGCAAAGGTTAATATTTATAGGTAGAGAGAGGACCAAATTTCTAGATTTGTAGACTTAGTCTTGATCGTCCATCAAGATCAAGATGAAGGAAATTAACGATCAAGATTATAACCGTTTTATTGATTAGCATATTAATAGAAAAACCCTTTAGATTCTATTGACCACAAAATGAGGAAGGAAACGGAAAACCATTAATGTTTTCGTATTAATTTCCTTACAAAACGGTCAAATTTTCTTACAGTCTCCCACTTGGTCAATAGTAAAATCCATTAATATTTTCGTATTAAGGTCATAAGGCGCGCATGATATGCTAAACTTTTCTTTAATCAGTTATCATAAGTGTCTTGGCTAATCCAGTGGTCGATGGAAGTCATGACGTGTACATGTTATTTTGCAACATGCTTACTTCCATGTACTATGACATTGACAACTTTCATAACTAGACCGTATATGAGCATAACTTAATGGTCACATAATGTCTTGAAGCAAAAGACTGTTTATGTTATCATTTATCTAAATATAAATGTGTACACATTATAAAACAGAAATAAAGGATGTTCAAATTGTTAGGAGCTCAATAATTGTTATGTCTGGCTAAGTACAAAATAAATGGCATAATAATGAGATAATTAGGAACTATCTGCAAGACCCATGCTATCAGTATGTCTCTGAAAGGTCTTTGGAGGTAGTCCTTTCGTGAATATGTCTGCCACTTGTAAGTCTGTACTTATCGATTCAACAACGATTTTCTTTAGTTTAACATCTTGCTTCAGTAGTAGGTATTTCAGGTCCATGTGTTTGGAACCTTTGGTTATCCTATCATGCTTGGAGAAAAAGGTTGCAACTTCATTGTCGTAGTAGACAGTTGGTGGCTTAGAGATAAAACTTAAAGTGCCAAATTGTGAGACAAAATTACGCAGCCATGTTCCCTGAATTGAAGCCTCATAACATGCTACGTATTCAGCCATCATGGTGGATCCGAAAAGCATATCAGATTTCTGGCTTCTCCATGATATTGCACCTCCACATAAGAGGTACACATAGCCAAGAGTGCAGATCCTAGTGTCAGGACATCTAGCAAGGTCTGAATCAGAATAACCAATTACCTGTAGGTAACTTGATTTTCTGTAGGTGAGCATGTAATTCCTTGTTCCCTTTAGGTATCTCAGTACCTTCTTTGCAGCTTTCCAATGAGCGATTCCTGAGTTACTTTGAAATCTACCCAGCATACCAACTGCATGACTGATATCAGGTCTTGTACAGACCTGTGAATACATCAAACTCCCTACAAGAGATGCATAAGGATATTTGGTCATTTCTTCTTGTTCCATAGGAGTCTTTGGGCACTGCTCAAGAACAAGTTTGTCTCTTTTCTGCAGTGGGACAGGACTAGAGGAACAATTCGTCATGCAAAATCTCTCAAGAATTTTGTCAATATATGCTTTTTGAGACTATCCTAGAATTCCTTGTGATCTATCACGGAATATTTCTATTCCTATCACATAGGAAGCCTCACCCATATCTTTCATTTCAAAATTCGTTGAGAGATAATCCTTAGTTTCACGTAATAAACCAAGGTCGCTGCTAGCTAATAATATATCATCAACATACATAATCAAAAATATGAACTTGCTCCCACTGAACTTGAGGTATATACAAGGGTCAACTATGTTTTCTGTGAAATCGAAAGTGGTAATGATTTCATGAAACTTTAGATACCATTGTCTAGAAGCTTGTTTCAGTCCATATATTGATTTCTTAAGTTTGCAGACCATGTCTTCCTGTCCTTCAATTATGAAGCCTTCAGGTTGACGCATGTAGACTTCTTCTTCCAAGTCTCCATTTAGAAAGGCTGTTTTCACATCCATTTGATGTAACTCGAGATCATAATGAGCTACTAATGCCATGATAATTCTAAGAGAATCTTTCCTGGAAACAGGAGCAAAAGTTTCATTATAGTCAATGCCTTCTTTCTGATTAAAACCTTTGAAAACAAGTCTGGTTTTATATCGTTCAATTTTACCATTGCAGTCACGTTTGGTCTTGAAGACCCACTTACAACCGACTGCTTTATGTCCTTGCGGCAATTGAACGATTTCCCAAACTTGATTATTATCCATAGATTTCAGTTCATCTTTCATGGCATCAATCCATTTAAGAGAGTTAACATCCTCAATGGCTTGTGAATAAGAAATTGGGTCCGTAGTTCCTTCAGATTCTATTAGATAAAGCATATAATCATCAGGAATAGCTGATCTTCTTTGTCTTTGAGATCTTCTTAATACTAGTTCCTATGGTACTTCATCAACATTATGATTGGTGATAATTTCATTATGGAGTTGTGTAACAACCTACATTTTTGACCGTTCAAGTCGACAAAACATACACACATGCCGACTCAAACAATCCAAAATACAGATAGTTATTGGGGTTAAATAAGAAAAGAAAAGAAAGAACAGAAACAAACTCAGAATCTCGCAGCGGAAGGAACAAGATATAATAATAAAATAATAGTTCATGAAGCTGTTAAATAAATAAATTTGATTATTATTATACATCATAAATCAGAGTTACATACATATCAGAGATAATACAACAATGCAGCGGAAAAATAATACAGTAGTAGAATACAAATGATGTAATACCAAACTCCGTCTTCGTCCTCCAAAATAGATCTTCAACCTTATCTGAAATGCTCAGGCTGACCCGAGCGTAATGAAAAGACAAAACACTCGAGTCAGGACTAAAATATCCCATGTAAGTTAAATCGAATAAGTAAATATGAGTGTGACGGCGTCGGAGATGTTTACGGGTTTTAGACACCTCCTGTCCAGTGTTTAACGTGTGTGCATTAACTTAAGAGATGTTCGGGATTTCCATCTCCTAAGGATCCATTAAACTATCTACTATATAATAGAATACACTATATACAATAATGTCTATCATAAAGTAAAATATCATTCCTAGCGTTAAGCCATGGCCCATTCCACCCTTAACACAGTTTATAAATGTCATAGTCTATACAGCACCGTAAGCACCACCGTAAACTAGTGGTTATCAGAGGGTACCCCAAAGGTATAACACAAATCAAAATCGTAGTGGTCGCGAATAGGATAATCAGTATGACAAGGTACATGAGGCGATACCAACTAGCATACTAGTAGTTGCATCATCCGGACTGATGTTGGGCATAGCAACTACTACCCCAACACCGCGAAACAACACTCCCATAATCGAGGGGTGCACCCAAATCGAATCACAAAAGTAATAGATATGGTAACGAAGAAGTGTGTCCGCTAGAGGTGGCGAACCTCAATGACCCGGCAGGGCTCCTATTTTAGTCATGTCAGGGGTCATCCAAAATCGTTCTTATTCTTCAGTCAATGCGTTCATCAAAACCATCCACTTCGTTCTGGATCAACACTCCGCGTATATTAGTTATTAAAGTGGTTTTCAGTATCGACAGAGAGTATGTCCATATCCGATCCCGGTCTCTTTAATAACTACGTATTAATTACACCGATGGTCATTTAATATTTAAAGTTCAAACCAAATCAAATCGAAAGTCAACTTCAAATTTACTTTCAAATTTGATTATTTCACAATTCAATTCGTTTCAATAGTTAAATCATATTTCCATATAAATTTAGTTCAACATTTATTTAGCAAATCAATTCAAGTATTCAATTTCAGTTTAATAAGATTCCAATTTCACTTATTAAATTTATTTCATATTCAATGGATTTAATTAGATTCTTAATTTAATTCAAAATCATTTAAACAAATTTCGATTCATTCACATTTATGTTTACCTTCATTACTTCATTAAATATAATTATAAATTCGGTTAAATCAATTTCATTAACTAAATCCCCTTTAAATCAAAATAGTTTTAGCTAACCCGTTTACAAAATCAAATTCAATTTCTATTAAAGAATCTTATTTCACTTTATTTAGTTCATTTATTAATTAACACAATTTTATTTTTCTCAACAAGTTTCAAAACAATTTAACTTCGTAACCAAGTTACAAATTCATAATTAAACTAATTCACTCAATTTAAAATCATTTTATATTTAAATTAACACTTAATCAAATTCGCAAACTTTACTTAGTTTAAATTCCACTTATGTCAAATTCCATTTAATCTTAAATTAAATTTCATTATCAAGTCTCAAATCCGTTTAATCAAAACCAAGTCTATAGATCTTAAATTTTTACTTAACTTTAAATTTTACTTAATCCAATTCCATATAAACTCAAATCAATTCATTTATTTATTCTATTACAATTCAAATAAATTTATTAGTTTATTCAAATCAAATCCATTAATTTATTTCATTTAAACTCGAGTAAAATCATTTATAAGTTCCAAATTAAATCCATTAAGGTTGTTAATTAATTTCGAAACAATTTGTTGACCAATCGGGTTTCTTATTTTAATTGTCTATCCTAGGCCAAGTTGTTTAATTGGGTATCTATCATTTCAACCCGATCCCATTTTAATTAAATATAAATATAAAATAAAATAAACACTACGGGAACTTGCAGTATTAGAACAATATAAAATAAACACAACATTCAAATATCCAAATATCAATAGTTAAACATCCATCACATCATCATCCAAATCAGACAATAGATAACATAATTTAATTGATTATCAATAACGGTTATTAACTGGCAATTTATAAATTCATACTAATTAAATGACGATTAAATGGAATAAGGTCATACTTAACTGAAATAATAATTCAAACATTTCAAACATCAATCAATAAACATCAAGGGACTATTTATTATCATTAACAGGTATAAACTTGCAAATTGGAATTTAATATTAAATCGAATGGATATTAACTGCAATGAATGTCATATTTAATTGGAATAACAATTTAACGTACCAAACATCAACCATCAAACAAATATCATAATTCATCATTCAATCAACATGTCATAACAAATAACTGGTTATCATAGATGGGTATTTAACTAACAATTAAATTTCAACATTAATTTAAATAACAATTTAATCCAATTCAATTAAATTTCAACTAAACATCAATGTTAAACTACTAACTAGCAACTGGAAACATTCATATTAACTAATGAATTCAAATTAACTAACCTAACATATTTAGTCAAGCGTGAGTGGTTAAAACACTCATCTTTGATTTTCGACGATTTAAAATCCAAATAAAGGCCCAAATTTAAACAGTCTCGGAATGCAGCCAAACTAGCTTCATGCTGTCCAGAATTTTGATACAAACGCAACGGAGAAAACCGCGCGTCGATCCGAGCTCGTATGCAAAAGATATGCTAATTAGAAGTTATACGATATATATTGTTATGAAATAATTAAATAAAAAAAAATTACGCTACTTTCTTCTTCCCAATCCCCGATCGTAGCCGAACCCACACTTATCCTTTCAACCTCCACGCGCATGCAAAGATCAGCCACCAGAGATTGATCAGCGACCATCACTATGTACGCCACCTTGAGAGCCACCTACGCGTCGAGTTTCATCGCGTCATTCGCCGCCGTTTGCACGCAATCCAAGAAAATACGTGCATCCTTCAATCTCAGATCTCGGAAAATCTGTGATGTATTAGCAGCAATCAACCGTATGGATTCGAAGAGCTCGTCGAGATCTACACTTTTGCTTTTGGAATTTTTCGATTTCGTTGAACAGATTGAGAGATATTAAGGAAAGAAGATCGGCAATTTCTGGCCATGGAATAGGTGGCGGCCATGGTTTGAAATTAGGGTTTCTGAAATAAAATAATAATAAAACTGTCTCGGTTTACGCGCGTATTTATATAGGTAGGTCCAAAATCGTCCGAACTCCAATCGAGACGTGCCGCCAGGCGTTTATAATGTTTTACCCCCATTCCGAACGCAATGGAGCAAGTTTCGAGGCCTAATTCGATCATATGTGGAAGATAGCTTTTTTTTAAAGTCGATTATTTTAATTAAATTCGAAATTAAATTTCTACGCGTTTCAAGCTCGCACGGTCAAACGTCAAGTCCGATTGCTATGAAAATTGAAATCCTACAATAATTCACTATTACGGATCCGATGAAACTAGTTTCATCGAAATCCGAGATAGTTGCCAAAATGGCTATTTTTCTCGTTAATTACAATATAAAATTTCAATTTCAAATTTTCCACATTTAAATTCAATCTTAAATGTTAACCATCTTAATTTTTTTATTTATATAAAACTTAAATCAGCTTACGATATCATTTTCTATCATATTAAATTCAGAATTTAATTAGTTAAATAATTTCTAAAGCTACAAATACACAAACAAAGCCCATTTTTATTTCTGAAGCGATATAGAACATTCTATATATCGAAACAGAGGTTTTCGATATTTCTGAACACAATGGAATAGGTTACAGGCCATAATTCCATCGTATAAAGAAGTTATCATTTGAAAATCAATTTATATCGATTTAAATTATTAACACAATTTCTACGTGTTTTAACGTTGTACGATCAAACGGTAAATCCGTTTGATACGAAATTTGAAATCATATAATAATATACCATTCCGGATCGGATGAAACTAGTTTCGTCGAAATCCGAAATAGTTTGTAAAATTTCAATTTTGACAAGTTAATTAAAATATTAAATATTCAATTTTTATATATCCTCTTTTAATTCAATATTAAAAGTTCATAAACTTTATTCTAATCCAAATAAAATTTAGACTAACTTAGTAAATCAATTTCCTATATATTAAACCCTATATTCAAATAAATTTACAACTTCAATTATTTAACAACTAATATATTAAACTTCCAATTTACTCAATTTCTATTTTTAATTAAATTCAACCTATTAGTTTTATCCAAATAAAATGAATTCAAATAACCTTATAACTCAACCAAAACCCTATGAATACAATTAACATCAAATTTATATTTCACTATGCTAATAGCCTATAGTTATCATCTTAACTCAAAATTAATTGAATATTTAATTCACTAAATTAAAATCAACTATTTCCAAATTTAATTTCAATTGGATTAAATAAGATAATAAATAAATAATTTTTATTCATTAATATTTCACATTTATTAACTTTTGTTTACAACCAAAATCTTAAATTACTTGCCACAACAGATTGCACATTCCAAATAAAACCAATTTCATTTACAATAGATACTTCCAACATTAACTCCAATATTTTGATTTATTCCTTATTTCCAATTATAACCAAATTAACTTCATATTTATTCAATTTATTAACGTTACAATAATATAGTGGTTACTAACATTCAAACCATATTATTAAGTCATACTCAAACAATTCCCATTTGTCAATCATAAATTCTGATTTCCACTATATTAAATTCGAAAATCTTATCAAATTTTATTATTTAAGTTATCAAAAATTACGGGTCGTTACAAGTTGTTGATCATTTATTGGGTTTCCCTCATTGTGAACAGGTTCAACAATGGGATGATTCCCAATATCTTTCGAAATAGAGGGTAAGATAATGGGTACCCTTATTTCATGAATGACCACTTCTTGTTGTTTTGTACTCCCACTGATTTCACCATTTTCATAGAATTTGGCATTGCCGGTATCAACAATTCTTGTACTATGGTTAGGACAATAAAATCTATATCCTTTAGATTTCTCTGGGTAACCTATAAAGTAACCACTGACTTTCTTAAAATCCAATTTCTTTTCATTTGGATTGTACAGTCTAGCTTCAGCTGGGCAACCCCAAATTTTGAGATGTCTTAAACTAGGTTTCCTTCCTTTCCAAAGTTCAAAAGGAGTCTTTGGAATGGCCTTACTTGGAACTCTATTTAAGATGTAGACAGTTGTTCGTAATGCATCCAGCCATAATGATATAGGTAAATTTGCATGACTCATTATGGATCTAACCATTTCCATGTATGTACGATTTCGCCTTTCAGCTACACCATTCTGCCATGGAGATCCAGGCGTTGTGTATTGTGCAACAATTCCAAGTTTTTGAAGAAGTCTAGCAAAAGTTCCAGGATGTTGTCCCGTTTCATCATACCTTCCATAGAATTCACCACCCCTATTTGACCTAATGATTTTCACTTTTCTTTCTAATTGCCTTTCGACTTCAGTAATGAACACTTGTACAACATCCACTGACTAAGATTTTTCATGCAACAGATAAAGATAGCAATAACGTGAAAAATCATCGATAAAAGTAATGAAATATTTCTCTCCTCCAAAAGTTGGAACATCAAAAGGTCCACAAATATCTGTATGTATTATTTCAAGAAGTTGTGTATTTCTTGTGGCTCCTTTCTTTGTGTTTTTTGTTGTTTTTCCTTTAATACAATCAACACATGATGTAATGTTAGCGAAGTCTAGGTCCGGTAGGACACCATTTTTCACTAACCTCTTGATTCTTTCACTGGATATATGACCCAGTTTTTTATGCCACAAGAAGTAAGAATCATTCTTGGATGACTTTCCTTTAGTTTCTTTTCCATGCAGGGTGAGTTGGATTTCAGCATTTTGTTTAAGATGAAGTTTATAAAGTCCATCAGTTAATATTCCAGAACCAATAAGACAAGAATTTTTAAATAAACTAAAATTTCCATTTCCAACTTCAAAAGAATATCCAAATTTATCAAGTACACTTACAGAAATCAAATTACGGGAAATAGACGGAACATAAAGAGTTTGACATAAATCTAACTGATAACTGCTATCTAAAATGAGACGAAAAGTTCCAATAGCTTCAATTGGAGCTTTACCTTTATTCCCCATGAAAATGAAATTCTCACTTGGGTTTGTGGTTTGGATCGTAATGAATCCCTGCATAGAATTCGAAACATGAACATTAGCAGCAGTATCAATCCACCAAGTAGAAGAAGGTACATTAGTAAGATTTGATTCGAAATGACTTACGAAACCCATTGGGTTACCTTTCTTTTCGAACCATGCTTTGCGCTTAATGCAATCTGCATGGAAGTGTCCAGGTTTCTTGCAGAATTTGCAGACATCATCCTTCTTTTTCTTCTTGGATGGTTGAGTGGCGTCATCAGATTTGGGTGGTGCTCTTTTATGCTGTGAATTGTTCCTTTTGCCAGCTTGTTTTCTAACCCCTTGAGTGAAATAAGCAACTTTAATGCCTTGCGAGCCCTGCCTAGACTCCTCTTGAACCAGTTTGTTAGTCAATTCATTTAGACTCCACTTTTCCATAATAGTGTTGTAATGAATTTTGAATGGTTCATACTGAGAAGGTAAGTTAATGAGAATGAATTGGACGAGAAAAGCATCGTCCATAACCAATCTCAAGTTCTTAAGTTTGGCAGCAAGGTTAATCATTTCAATGACATGAGCGCTCATTGAGCGAGAACCATCAAACTTCATGGTTACAAGGTCTGCCATAAGTTTCCCAGCAAGGGATTTGTTTGCATTCTTGAACCGATTTTCAATGGATTGCAAATATTCTTTTGCGCTTTCAGTTTTGGGTAGGGAGGTTTTGATGTTGGTATCAATCACCATCCGCATAAACATCATGCTGAGCCTATTAGATCGTTCCCAATCATCATGGAGTTTGTTTTCCTCAGGCGTACTTGTGTCAGTAAGTGGGGCTGGCTTTTCCTTAAGGAGACCCATTTCCAGTTCAAGTACGCCCAAAGAAAACTCAACTTGCTCTCTCTATTCTGAGTAGTTGGTTCCATTGAGTCTGATGATAGACGTAGCGTGCGAATTAAGGTTTGAGGGTATTGCAACTGCAGATATAAAAGAAATGCAAGCTTCTTTATTAGAATAAAACACATGTCATAATAAGAGGTTAGGTTTAGCGCCTCCTGTGGGTAGGCAATAGAACCATGCTCATGGAAGAATGATAAACGTTAATGTTTCATGTGTTATTGTGCAAGTAGCAACCGCATGTGGATGGGACTGCATGCATCAGACCAGAGGAAACAAGGAAATTAAGCGCGGAAGTTTTTTTTTCTGCATAAACATTTGCCATTCTTTCAAGTAATCCACAGCAATGATAATAAATGTCTAGTAACTCCAAGTAAATTTCATACATGAATTTAACATATAAACAATTATTTTGCAAGTTCCAGATCATGAATTTAATGTCAAACTAGGAAACAATTGTTTTCAATATGTATACTTTCTGAAAAGTATTCGCATACAATAAGTTGTTCCATATTATACAGTAGGTCAAACATTAAGGTAGAAAAATTAACTTTTGCGGAAATATAAACTTTCCAGATCAAGATCTAAGCATACAGTAAATAGAATAATATTGATGATCATGATTACTATAGCAACTTAAATAATATGAATATTAAACTTGAATCAAATTAACACTAATAATCATCATCATTATTATAGTAAAATTACAAACATCATATCATAGATCAATGCTAGTTTCGTTTTATATATATTGATGGATAATCATGAATTCTAAAACCTTGCTCTGATACCACATGTAATCTTTATCTTGCAAATAACATAAACCCTAAGATCTAGAATTAAATGATTACCACATATGTAATGAATCAATAAAACATATCTTCAGACATCTTGTATATGAATCGGCAATGGTTGTTGTCGAAAGTTATTTTAATGGAGAAAGGAAAATGGTTTCTCTCTCTTTTCCTATATCTTTCTTTATGTGTTTTTATATATCCTTTGTGATGGGCAAATGTTAATATTTATAGGTAGAGAGAGGACCAAATTTCCAGATTTGTAGATCTTGATCGTCCATCAAGATCAAGATGAGGGAAATTAACGCTCTAGATTATAACTGTTTTATTGATTAGCATATTAATAGGAAAACCCTTTAGATTCTATTGACCACAAAATGAGGAAGGAAACGTTTGAGGAAGGAAACGGAAAACCATTAATGTTTTCGTATTAATTTCCTTACAAAACGGTCAAATTTCCTTACAGTGCCTTCAGAAAATTACTCTTACAATGAATGAGAATAATGGTATTATATACATCCACATGCATCATCATGATCAAACATATACATGTGTTGAGTTATTCATCAAAAGTATACATACTATCCATATTCTAATAGTAATTATACATGACATCATGTACCACTCCTTATCTCTTGCATTTAATAATGTAAAGATAAAACATCATTGTAACACAAAATTTGTTCAGACTAAAGAATGCAACAAATATTCATATGTAAATTAAGTATATATGTATATATGTAGTGTCCAATGTACTCTATTTTATTTATCTTTTGTTTGGATTGGTTCCAATTCAAGTATTTACTATCTATCTACCTCAAGTTACTAGAATCTAGTTAAGTTTAATGGACAGATATCACATAATGTAACCATCGAACTTAAGCATCTTTTGTGCACCACTTGATTTACCAAAACAATTTGAATTATTTTGAACTATAATGCCTTATTTGAAATCCATCATTGTTATCAACTCAATTCTTCTTTTGTTCGTTCTATTTTCCTCATTTTTGGAAAAACATACATGTATAATATCATTATACTCAACTAAGAATATGCAAAACTGTAGAATGCATAAGAATTCTTTTATCATCCACTTTTGAACAGTGCTTGGTTCCTCTTACCCAGTGTTAACAAGCGCAAACTTCATTGGTTTCTAAGAAAACAACAATTTTCCATTCACATTTTTGTCGAAAAACCTTATAGAAAAATCATAAGGAAACTAATGTGTAATAGAAGAAATATCTATTAAAATTTCATTACCATATTTAGAAGAGGAAAAATTCATTTGCAATTGGTACAAACTGAAGTTGAAGTAAGAAATTGAACCAGTGTCATCCCAATGATCTATCATGTCAACCAAAGAACCAAATAAGAAACTCAAAGCAACTGTAATAACGCATTCTCAGTAAACCAATTCCGATATGCAAGGAAATCGATACCTAGGCTTCTTAGCAATCCAATTCTGATACATAAGAGCTTCTATAAACCAATTATAAATCTAGTAATGAAACTCTAAATAGATTTTTCTACTATAAATTATTAGTTTCCTTATTAACGACAATAGTAACCCATCATTATGCACTACGCCATAGATTGCATACTGCAACACACAAGAAGTGATGCAGAAAGTGCCAAATAATGTTGCTGGAGGCCAAAAACGAGCTAAGGCAACACTTTCTCGGTGTTGCATTTTGCCGCGTTGCCGCAGACTCAAATGCAACATCTTTGTGACCCTAAGGCAACATCGGTTCTGTTGTTGCCACAGGTACTAAATTTACTAAAAAGTGGGTCCCACAATCTGGACCCCAACATGTGGGACCCACTAATTCTGTTAACCAACTTAACGGAACCGTTTTGTGGGGCCCACATTCATTAATCTATGGTAACACTTTTACCAATAAAATGGCAACACTTTTTCAGTTTATTACCACATTTAACATCACATACTGCAACATTATATCATATCTACGGCAACACTTTTTGCAATTTAAATTGGAAATATACTGCAACATCATACTACTGCAACATTACACTGCATTTCATAGTAGCCAAAGAGCTATTCATTTCATAACAGCCAAACAACAAGTCGTTTCATAACAGCCAGCAACACAAGTTTTAGTCAAGTACAAAATAACAAACATAGCCAGTGCATTCATATTAACAGCCAGTACATACTAATTAAATTCTACATACTACACGTGAATTCATCTTTGCGAGCCTCCAAATTTCATGCTTCCGAGCCACCAGTACCATCAGTGCCTCTAGTGGCTCCAGTGCCAGTTTCATCACTGCAGACGGTCGCACAAAGACCCGCAACATCAATTTGCATGTCAGGGTTAGCTTCGCCTAATTTCTTAAGCACCCATGACAAGTTCTCCTGAACTTTTCGGTTCACCGTTGCATCAAATTCATCTTTGACCCTCTTGTTCACCTTTGCTTCGACTTCTTCAACTATATTTTCCTTTATCTTCGCTGCCAGCTCCTGTATGTATGTGCTTGTTGTTGGGGCATCTTTTGAAACTTCTGCAGACTTTGTGTGCCGTCCTATAAGCCAAGTTGGACCGTGCCGCTTTCCATCAGAAATCAGTTCTTGAACAACTTCATCACTTCCTCCTTCACCTATTGCTTTTTGAATCTTATCCTGCAAAATAAAGCAGTTTCAAAATGTGACATTAAATAAAATTAACAAATATAACATCTGAAGCAGTTTCAAAATGTTGATGCGCAAAATGAAGCATTTTTTTGACATCTGAATGAAGAGAAATTAAAATTCTTACAACTCTATACTTCATTACTGAAGTATCGGTCTTGTACACCTTTCCTTCTTTCCGCTTGCAAGTTCTAACAAAAAGCTCTCCATCTGATTCGTTGGACTGATACAAATTAAATGAAAAAAGTTAGACAGCAAAAGAATATCAAACCAATTTTTCCAGAACATATATCACTATTAAATTCAGATGTTATATTTGTTAATTTTATTTAATGTCACATTTTGAAACAGAAACTCACAGATGAAACTGTTCACAGATGCACCAATGAAAGCTGCTGTTGTTAATTTTATTTAAAAGGTTAGACAGCAACTCACAGATGCAAAAATGGAGCAACAGCAGCTTACAAGTGCAAAAATAAAGAAACGGCAAGTATAAAATCACAACATATGTAGCAACAATATCACTAACATTTTCTCGACTGTCCCAAACAAGGATACTTTTGCTGTCCCAAACATTTTCTCGACTGTCCCAAACCAACCCATCACTAAGTTTCAGAAATTATACAAACAAGGATACTGCATTCGAGTTTACAGTACCCTAAGATGGGTGCAATACCTTAACCATCACTAAATTTGCCAAATACCTTAAACACTGTATTAATAATTTCCACAGAGACGGATTGGACTCATATTTAATGTTTAATATGCATCTAACTTGCCGACATATATTGACCAAATGTGTACAAATGCATGAGCATGACGGACACTGGTTTGGAAAAGAACTGAGTTTTCTATCCCAAACAAGGGCAAAGAAAGGCTCATTTATATTTTTATAGATTTTATGTATTTTTTTAGCAAATGGTAATAATAGCTATTGAGTCGTAAATTAATGTGAAAATGCATACCCAGCCAACCATAAAAATAAGCAAAATACATACCATCTTATGCCGAATTTGAGAAAAAAGTTTTGGACCAGCAGTGTGTGTGTCTGTATACAATTTCCGACTTGCACAATTTGTAAGGGCCTTGTTCTATAAAAACATAAAATAAAGATGTTTATCTGCCTGATTTGAATGAATAGAAAGGGAAATAAATTCTGTGATAAAATTTAAAATTATACCTGAATTTTTTCATCTCCCCAATACATCAAGAGTACTCGGAAATCCGCAAGTGGAATTTCGTCCGGCCTATTTTCAAGCCTCTCTTCATCAGTTTCATAGGCCATATAATGTGCCTTTTTAATACGACTCTTGTACCCCCTCCAAGAGTCACGAATTGACTTCAAAACCCAATATTCACATTCATCCGGAATAATACACCGTTGCTTAAATACAAATCAAACATTAAAAAGAACAGTCAAGCTACTTTTGTGACAAGTTACATATATTTAATTAAAATTCAGCTAAGTTTGCAAATTACCTTAACATAGTTCCACAGCGTGCCTTTCAAACTTGCAGGAACATCAAACCAAGACTTGTAAGTAAGTGGAACACTCCTCTTCAGTGTTCCTAAAAAATAACTCAGTTCAGACAATACTTTGTCATCGTCTGAAACAGGTTGGCCCCGATGATTCATTTGGATTAGAACTCTTTTGTCATATGACCTTGAATGAACTTTATCCATCTTTGTTTTTCCTCTGAGCCTTCTGGGAGCTCCCACTAATGTTACAAAGTACATACAATAGTAATGAGAAGGCTAGACATAACTTAAATGAGAACTTAAACCATTAAAATCAGAACTCAATTAGATAATACCTTTAGCTTCTTCATCTTCATCTTCTTCGTTTTCAATATTTGTCGACACATTTCCGACGACAGCCTTCTTCCTTCCACTTCCACTTCCACTACTGTTATTCTTCTGGCGTTCTCGCGTAGCCAAATAAGCAGACATTGTTCCTATTCCTTCATTATGTGGTAACTCAATGCTACATGGTGGATCAACAGTTTGTGTAGGAACTGGATTTTCCCCTGCATTCGGAGTTGCATTCTTATCGGTTGCAGATTGAACATTGGCTCGTGAACGAGTTGTTGGTCCAGACTGAGGCTTTGTAATCGTAATCGTTTTGGTTCTCTAAAATACGCACACAAAAACAATAAAATAAAAAAAATAAGGAAGCTAATCTATAATTACCAACATAAAATTAAATCTTCACCTATAACGAACCTTTACTGAATTTTTTGAAGTATCATTTTCACTAGGTTCCTCTTCTTCTGGAGCATAATCTTCGCTTCCAGCTAGCATTTTTGATTTTCCTTTATTTTTTTCAAATTCATTTATCAGTCCAGTAACTAATTTAGGCATCCCAAGAGCTTCAAAAACACTATTCTTCTGCGACACATGTTTAGCTCTCTCCTTTTCGTATTCTGTAAGCGATGGAGGTGGTGGAGGTGGTAGATCATCATCCTGAAAGTAATTTAACAAGACATTATTGTAAATATTATCAAAATATGTAGAACATCATATTAGAAGATCAGATTGTAGTCTTCTTACTTGAATCTCATTTTCATCCGTATTTTCCTCTTCAACGGGAGGATTATAGAAATCCAATTTACTCCTGACACTTGCTGAGTTGATATTCAAAGTTGCATCGCTGACTTCAGTTGGATTTTTCTTCTCTGGTGTCTTTGTAGAATTACTGATCACCTTTTTCTTCTCTGGTGACTTCTTGCTGATCACCTTTTTCCTGTTCATGCGTGGACTCACAGCAGCTTCGCTCACTTGTTGATTGTTTAGCCGTGTCGACTTTCTAGGAGTAAGGACTTGATCAGTCTGTGTCTCGTTGGTTTTTGCTGGCTGTTGATTGTTTAGCCGGTCTGACTTTCTAGGAGTAAAGACTTCAGTCTGCTTCTTGTTTTTTGCTGCCTGTTGCAGACGGTGAGTGGTGACAAATTGCCGTTTCTGTGGTTTCACAGCTGCAAACATACAACGGCATAAAAGTCAAGTTTATCATGTCATAAACATAATTATTTAAACTTAATTAAAGAAATTATGACTTGACCGTGTATATTAATATTCCAGTTCCTTTATTATTTATGAATTTTCGAGTCGGATGCTCAAAATTGGATCTTGGTTTAAATTCATTTGAAAGTAATCATAAATAGGTTGTTTCATCGTTAGTTTTCTTATGACCAAATTCATCAAAATAGTACAAATGAGAAGATATTTTTATACCTGGACACAACAGATTCTTCCTTGGGCGTACAATGACATGTGGCTGCATTTGTTTCATTGGCTCAATTTTATCATCGACCACGGTGTCGACATAGAAATCAATGTGATCACCATTATTTTTTATTTGCATGAACTCCCACAGATCTGCATCATTGCTCACCAATTTCCACCCACTCATTGTACCTTTCCATGAATATACTCCTCCAATTTCAGTGTACTTTAGCTCTTCCTTGACATACTCCATCAGTACTGTGTAAGAAAACATATCCAGATCAACGCCCTTGACAAAACTCTCTTCTCCACCAACATATCCATTCTTCTCAAATTTTCCCTTGTGATGGAATATAAGATTTGCCTCCATCCTACACAAAATGAAGGAATTAACATTAGAATGACATAATTACAAATTAAAATAAACCAACTGCATTATAAAATAAAACAGTCACTTCACTAAAATGTAATAAAGGCAGAAACACTAAAAAAGAGACAAAAAAAGCCACAAATATGACACATCAGTTACAACATTTAATCAAGGCAGAAACAACATTTTCTAACTTAAATTTGGTTACTTAATTAAATATGATAGTGATACATAGAAATTAAGAAGCATTTTCTTTCACTTTGCTAGGTGGAAGGCGGATTTGTCTTATTGGGACATCATCTCTACACCAGCGAACATCAAAATCTTGATTTCACATTTCATAAGCAGGCTGGATATCATTCAAATCTTCATTTGCATCTTCGCTTTCGATTTCACACCAGTCTCTCGGCAATTTCTTGATAACATTGTGGCACATCTTATCAATTGGATCTTCTATATAAAACACCTGTTGTACTTGTGAAGCCATAACATAAGGATCAGATTTCTGGCACAATCGATTAAAATTGACACGAGTCAGCCCATATAAATCTTTCTCTTCTTGGTACCAACAACACTTAAATAAAACCACACTAAATTCTCCCCAATAATCTAGTTCTAATATTTCCTCAATTGATCCATAGTAATTAACTTCACCAACCAATGGATTTTGATCTTTCGAACTTGCAAAGCTAGTAGTCAAGGCTGTCAAAAATACACCACTGTTTTGTGTTGTACATTTGGCATCTCTGAACTTTGTATAAAATCTGTATCCATTGATAACATATCCAGTAAATCTCTTAGCTGTTGTAAGAGGGCCCATTGCAAGCAGTTGTACTTCTTTTGAAATGTCCTCCTTTTTCCCAACCTCTTCCTTTAACCACTTCCAAAATTCTTGACTGTGTTCTCTCTCTCTTTTATATTTTTTTGATAATGCATGACCATCAACTAAAGCTCGATGTTTCCTAGAATAAAGACCTGGTTAATAAAAGATGGACACAAAATTTCTAATTCTTCAATAATTACTAAAATAAAAATAAAACTTAAAAACTTACTCAAGTAAACTCTCTATTTCCTTGTTACCACAATTGAATAGAACGTAACGGTGACATGCCGTCCATTGAGAATCTTTTAGATGAATACCTTTTCCATCTTTGTTTCTTCTTGTGCCAATAGGATATTCCAGATTCTGTGGACAGGTTTCAAATTTCATTTTTCCTGCTCCATCGCCACCTAAGAACCTTGAACAGAATATCAAACATTCTTCTGCAATATAACCTTCAGCAATGGACGCCTCAGGTTTATTTTTGTTGCGAACATATGATTTCAGTTTACAAAGATAACGCTCAATAGGAAACATACAACGAAGATGTGCAGGTCCACCATATTCAATTTCCTTGCATAAATGAACTAGCAAGTGCACCATTATATCGAAGAAAGCATTTGGGAATATCATCTCAAATTAACAAAGAATTTCCACAATTTCCTTTTGTAGCCTCTTGAGATCAGCCAAATTGATAATTTTACTCCAAAGACTTCTTAGAAATGCACCTAATCTTATCATAGGTAGTGCAACTTCAGGTTTTACAGATTTCTTCACAGCAAATTGCAGCAAGTAGTGGAGAAGAAAATGAGCATCGTGGCTCTTATACCCTGCAATTTTCCTCTCTTTCTTGTTTACATACCGGCTGATATTAGCTACACAACCATAAGGCAGTTTAGCATTCTCCAACACCGAGCAAAATATTTCTTTCTCCTTGTTCGTCATTTCAAATATGGCAGCCCTGATCTGAATGTAATTCCCATCAGCTGATAGAACTGGATGAAGGACATCCCTAATGCCTATCTCTTGTAAATCATACCGAGCACTTAAATGGTCTTTCGACTTCCCATCAATATTTAGTAAAGTACTAAGTATGTTATCACAAATGTTTTTCTCTATGTGCATAACATCAAGGTTATGTCGACATACATTGTGACTCCAATATGGTAAATTAAAAAATATTGACTTCTTTTTAAAAGGGGATTCATTTTTATGCTTGTTGACCTCTTTCTGCCCAAAAATATTTTCATAACCAGCCAACAATTCTTCAATGTCTGTCCCGGATAAAATTTCCGGAGATGTCCCCATTTCAATTTCACCATTGAACCTTTTCTTATCAAACCTCCACTTGTGTTCCGGATCTAAAAATTTCCTATGATTCATGTAGCACATTTTTATACTATGTTTCAAGTAAGTTGAAGAAGTCTCGAAATGGCATACGGGACAAGCTAAATAACCCTTTGTGCTCCAGCCGGATAACATTGCATAGCCCGGAAAGTCGCTGATCGTCCATAACACGCTTGCACGTAAAGTGAAATTAGCACCAGTTAAGGCATCATAAGTTTGTATGCCAAGACCCCATAATTCTTTCAATTCTGCGATAAGAGGCTGCATGTAGACATCAATGCTATTCTTAGGAGACTCTGGACCAGGGATAAGGGTTGAAAGTATCAAATTTTCTGGCTTCATGCATAACCAAGGTGGAAGGTTATAATTTACCAATATGATTGGCCATGTGCTGTGAGCAGTAGTCATTGTACGAAAAGGACTGAATCCATCAGCGGCTACTCCTAACCTGATATTTCTGTTTTCAGATGAAAAATGAGGATATTTGGCATCCATCGCCTTCCAAACCTCGCCATCAGCTGGATGTCGAAGTCTGCCATCATTTTTTCGTCCCACTGCATGCCATATCATAAGTTCTGCATACTCCTTGGACATGAACATCCTTTGCAGCCTTGGTTTTAGTGGAAAATAACGCATCACTTTTGCTGGTACTTTGTGAATCCGCTTCTCCGGATCATTGTCAACAGCCGCTTTCTTTTCCTTTATAACCCACCTTGAAACACCACAAGTTTTGCAGTTATTTTCCTTTTCATTTTCTGCCCAATATAGCATGCAGTCATTTGGACATGCATGTATTCTTTGGTAATCGAGGCCTAAATCTTTAATGATATTTTTGGTAGCATTGAAAGAAAAAGGGATGTGGGCTTGTGGAAAAGCTTCTTTTAGCAACTCTAATAAATCGGTAAATGCAGACTCGGTGATTCCATGTAGGCATTTTAAAGAATAAAGCCTGATGATGAAACTTAATCGCGAAAATTTAGTACACCCGGGATATAATGGCTGCTTTCCCTCTTCAACATGATGATGAAATTTTCTAGCATTGGCATCTACTCCATTTGCTCCATCAGAAGATCCACTTTCATTGTTCTGCATATTTCCATAAGTATGATGCAACATCTCATCGAGATTATCTCCAAAATTTATTCCCGCTTCACCATCCATATACTTATCGCTCCTTTCAGGATCTACACAGGAAACCTCACAAATCCATTTCACGTACAATTCAGATGGACCATTCCAAATCAGATGGTCGTAGACTACCTCTTGACGATACCACTTGCGATTATGACACTTTTTGCAAGGGCATGCAATTTCATCACCTACCGCGAATCTAGAAAAGGTATTATGAATAAAACGCTTCACTCCACTGATATATCCTTCACTAAACTTAGGAAGTTCTGCCCATATTTTTTCCTCGTCATTCATCACTAATTTAGACACAAATAACATACAAGTTAACTCACAAGTAAAATCAGGAATATGATTACACCTTAACTCACAAGTAAATCAGTAAATTAGGCAACACAACAATCAAATCAGGAAAAACTTGAAATATATATAGAGTGATACCTTAAGCAGAAGATTAAATCGAAGCCCTAACTGAAATTCGAATCCCAAACGAACCCTAATTGAAGACCTAATTGAAACACCAAAGCCCTAATTGAACTTGAACTCGAACTTGCCCTAATCGAACCCCGATTAAGCTTGCAAACTTGAACTTTTAGCCCTAATTGAAACAGCGATTGAGAGTGTTTGAGCGTTTGTGAGGCTGAGTGTTTGAGAGGTTGAGCGGCGGAGTGTTATTTTGTTAAGTGTTAAGTTTTGCCGCTTTCTTCCTGCTTCCCGCGTTCTTTTTTCAGCCCGCTCATTTTTTATAATATTTTTATAAGTCTATAGCTACTGCAACATATGTTGATATCTATACTAACATCCTGAAGCTAATGTTGCAATAGACCTTTGGATCGGTGATCCATTTTAACAATTGGATTAAATGTAGACCGTTGGATCGTATTCACGTGGATTGCTAATTTTATTAATTTTTTAATTTGAATACAACTATAGCTACTGCAACATCTTGTTGATACCTATGCTAACACCTTGAAGCGTGTGTTGTAATAGACAATAATCAGCATACCTATCGTTACATTGTAGTTAGCAACACCTTGTATTTTTGTTGCGATAGGTCATCTATGGCGTAGTGATGAACTAAAGTTAAAATCAATACCTAGGCTGAGCCAGTCTATCGACAAGCTCGTTAACGCTGATGAGATGACGATTTAACTTTTAGAGTGTAATTTGCCAGTAGATCCCGGCCAAGTAGGTTGATGAAAATCGATTTAGTTTTCTATGCGTCAGTAGATCGATGGCGATATAGATCTTCTGAACAAGGTGGAGTAGGTTGACTGTGCGCTTTTTTGGTTTTTGTTTGGAGGTGGAGTAAAAAATTAAGATGGCTAGTTAGGACTTTTGGAAGAGAACGTTGTAAAAGGGAAACAAGAGGGATATGAAATTTGAGAGACGAGGCACGTAGAAATTTTTGGTGAAAAGTTTAGGCGGGAAAACCAAAATTTAACACTAGCGTTTACCGTGTTAATAAAAAACACAAACATTAGCACTTAGTTTACAAACGTTTTTAATTGATGCAACTAAAAGTGGGTTTTATTGCAGTGTCTTTCCCTGTAGATTCTACCCATATTTGTCATATCCATATATTGGTAGAATCTACAAAAAATGAGGGGCGCTCATCATCAAAAAAAACTATCATTGTATTATATGGTGAAGAATCCTCTAAACCTGTGAGACGTAACATATCAATTTCAATACAAGACAAAAACAGTATAAACCCATATCGCATGTACATAGTATTTTTTAAAAACCTCAATGTTGTTGCTTATTGATTATTTTAATAGTATTTGATAAGACAAAATTTTGTTTATTTTAAATTTTCATTTTATAATTTTTTTTATTTAATCATTTTGTCAATGTTTAGTTTTAAAGAAAACGATCAATAAATTAAATAAAAGGTTAATAATTATGCTTTAAATAAAATATAAATGCATAATTTGTGTTATTCTCTCGACGTTGTTAAATAGTTTGCTCTGAATTTTGTAGGTTTGTTGAGCAATGTGCGTTTGGCATGAAGTCGGGTAGCATGGTAGTATTAATAGCAGTGGTGATTGGGTATGCGTAGTAGTGTTATTTTAACTGGTGATGGTGGATGGGGAGGTGATGGGGGTGCTGTAAACACTAGAGGCATTGATTATCAATGATGGTGGTTGTCGCCACCAGTGGTAGTGGTACCACCACCAGCACTTCTTCGTCTGCCATCACCGGTTATGATAGTACTACCATGTATGTATCCATTCACCACCCCTGTTAATACTACCACACATGTTTCTTTGGTATGAAGCTGGGTAGCATTCCTAAAAAACTCAAACATCCATCTCGATTGCACGATGTGACAACATGGTAATATTAATAATGGAGACGCCTGACAGGCATAGTAGTGCTATTATAACTGGTGGTGGTTGGTTGGGATAGTGCTGAAGGGGATACTGTTAACACTGGAGTTGTTAATTGTTGGTGATGGTGGTTGTCACTGCCAGTGGTAACAGTACCGCCATCAACACTACCCCAACCACCACTATCAGTTATAACATCATAACCATGCATGTCTTCAATAGCCTCCACTCTCAATATTATTGTGTTGCCATGACGTGCAACCAGTGCAGGTGTTTGAGTTTCCTAGGAATGGGAGATTGAGGAGCGAGTGGGATTTAATTTTGAATGGTGATCCTACGCAGGAGATGACTTGCATCGCTAAAGGACAAAATGATGGAAAATGTTTTCTCTCTTCTTTATGCCAATTAAGTGGTTTTCTTGTTTTATGATTCATTCATCTACGTTGGAACAAGTGTTGTTGTATATGAATTTGTCTTTGTATGGCTGTAAGACCATTTGTTTGATTGTTGACATTTGTGTTTGTATGGTTGTAAGATCATTGTATGATTGTTGACATTTGTGTTTGTATGGTTTAATATATTTATGATATTATGATGTTGGGTATTATAGGTTGGTATATGAATTTGGTGGTATGTGATATATGGTATATGAATTTGTGATATGGGTGATTATATCTTATATATATTTGAATGCGTGATTGAGGTGAGAAATGCAGCAGAAATGCTGTAAATATGTTTCAACAAAGATATCGGGAAGGCGTTTGAAAGGTTTTGGAAAATCTAATTTTTTACAATTTAAAAAGTAGTCGACATGGCGTCGAAATGGCATCAGCAAAATGTCGTCGGCATAACATTGACCTAAGTCATCTGTTTGACATCGGTAATGACACCATGCAATGCATCTTCAAGGCATCGAAATTATTTTTTTGGTATATATTTTACCGACACCTATTAAGGCGTCGGCACCGCTTCGGTATGTTATTTACTGACGTCGCACCGACGTCTTTTTAGCATCGATAAATGGCCTTTGTTTTGTAGTATTTCTCATTTGACCTAATTATAATTAACCAATAGGAAACTCTCGGGTGATTCATTCTATACTTATCCAATAATCACAAGTACGTTACCTCTTGGCTCCCCAAGCTGCCATGAAGTAATACACTTGCCAACGTTTGGAAAGTGTTACATACGCTGGTCTCAATAGATGCATCGATGTTCTTTTTCTCGAAAAATCTTGACTAGGAATTATTTAAGAAAGGTATTAATTAGTTTATGATTCAGTACTCATGGTTGCAAGATTTGCAACTACAGTCATACCATATTTTATTTAATGATTTTCTACTTCTATATATTTAATGATTTTAGTCATATTTATATCACATATAACAACCTATATTGTAGAAAACAAGACCAGAAGCTTATTTCATTTCAAGCAGGATTGGTTCCAAAGTTAGGTTATGTAATAAATTACACAATTGCCTTTAAGGCATACCCCGTAAACTTTTGGTTTTTACTAAATAATCTTTGTTAAAGCCCTCCTCTTATCACAATTATGAGATTGGCGAGAAATTGAGTCAACAGCTATCGTTTAGGTATATCTAATCTAGAAATATATAGTATATCTAGTATAGAGATATATCTAGTATATCTAGTCTATCGATATATGATTCTATGGCTCTTATGTGTTTCTATTATAGAGATATATTTTGTTTTGAGAATAGAGGTTAGCCCACCCTTGTCATATTGGAATAATATATGTATTACGACACTTAAACACCTATGGATGATCTTTATTTACTTAATATTAAGTGGTTTGGTGCAGTGAGGGGAAGAAACCATTATGTGCTTTAGCAGCATAGTTTTACAATGTATTGTGATATGTATGGACATACTACTTGAGTTTCTCACATTGAACTTACGTCTGACTCTAATTTTATCTTTTTTCTTAAACCATTGGGTATTTGTTTGAGTAAGTTAAGAGTATAAGGTTTAGCTTGACATTATGGAGTTGTCTAGAGATGAATAGGAGGCTTTGGATATGTCTACCATTGATTTTTTTTCCACTGCATTAGTCGATGTACATGTATCAGCATAGTGAGGACTATTTGTTATAATTGTCTATAGTTAAAGGTAGTACTTATGTAGTTGATGTTGCAACTATGAGAACTCTATTTTGAGAGTGGACATATGCAGTGTGTGTTTTTTACTATGTTATATTATATTTCATCGATGCAACGCGAGCACGGTTTTGTTGTTTTGAGTTCTATTATTTTGCTTTTATCACAAAGATCTTGTATTCAGATACTTAAGTATTAACACATGAATACTAGTGAAAGTATTAAATGTCGATCTTGGATATCAAAATAGAGGGTTGTTACTATCGGTATGCTAACATAATAGATATAAGGATGCATAATAAAATGAAAAACCAAAAAGTATACTTTCGTTTCAACCAAGATTCATTTATAGGAGTTAACTGTAACAAAATATAAAAATTACATAACTTCCACTATTAGCACCTTTAACTCTTTTAGGTGTGTAGGTTAATGTGCCTGGACCTACGTTGGTAGTGTGATTTTGGTCTTAAAGGTGGTCAATTCTTTGGTGGCACAATAAAGGATGGGCGAAGGAGTAGCATTGGAGGTTGTCCATCTTTATTTATGTAGGGTGTTGGAGCGTGCAAACTTCTCATGTCATGTGTACCCTTTTCTAGGTAAGCATGCATAAGTTGTTCGGATTCAAATCTTTGGATGATGGTTTTGAGGGGTTGGAAGACTTGGCTTCTTTGAGTAGATTGCTTTCATACAAGCCTTTGACGATAGAATTGGTAATTAGATCCAAAATTTTAGTATTATTGACTTGTCACTCATTTTAAATTTTATTTATGAATTTTAGTTCCTCCCGTTCTTATTGTTATTAATAGAACCAATAAGTTTATAGCTTCGCCATCACCACTAGCTCAAGTGGTAAGATCTCTATATTGTGGTTTTATAGGTCTTGATTTCGATGTTTTGAGACATATAAATGAGTGATCTGCTTAAAATTAAGTATAACCCTTATTCTAAAAAAAAGTTTACAGTGAAAACCAATAAAATTTAGACAAAGAAATGCTTGCTTGTATAAAAAGACGATGAAACATAAAGTGTTAGGATTTGAACTTGGGTTCGAATTGAATTTGTGAGGTAAGAAAAACACAAAGGAAAATTTGCATTTTTTAAGAGAACAACATAATTTTAAAATATTCAGGATAGAAATGGTATATTTGATTTGAACTTAAGTGCTTAGAGTAGAGTAAATCAAGAGAAATGAAGTTATTCTAAAATATATTAGATAACTGAATTTAACATAACTCGGACTCGGGTCTTCTATATAATAAACTAAATCAAAGAGAGTTTAGTATTTTATTTCTAAAAGTTAAAAAAAAGTAAAAATTACTACATATAAAGGTAAACCCTGACATTGCTTCTCTACCTGCTTTTACTTTCGCTAGCTTGAACTTAGCTGAAAACAATTCATGTACCTAAAATGTTGCTGCAAACCTCAATTCCATTTGTGGATGGTCGTCTCAGTTTAAAAAAGAAGCCTAGTAATGTAGGCTCATATCCTCCCAAGCAATATATGGTTGATTTCATCGATAAACCTATACCGCCCTCTAAAGAAATTATTGATGCTGGTATTGCTTTCTGGAAAGACTATCTTATTGGTTTCCTTTTGGATGATTCCCCTACCATTCCATTATGAAAAAAAATATTCTTGGTGTGTGGCGGTTGTGTGGATCGGTCGATGTCAGGTGTAATAACTCTGTATACTTTTTCAAATTCTCATGATCTCAGAAGAGATCAGGTATCTTGGAATTTGATCTTATTATCATTGATGGAAAAGTGTTTATTATTACCTAATTGAGCCGTTCTGTTGACCTTACTCATGAGCAAGTCTTTTTTATTCCCATTTGGGCCTATCTCTCTAATATCCCTTCAATTTATCAATATCTCTAAGGAGTAAACTAGATTGCCAACCATATGGTCAATTGATTTTTTTTTGACATATTCACCGACCGTAGAATGCTCCTCCGTTTTGCCAAAATCCGGTCGAGGTTACCTCTTCTGGGCAGTTATCAACTCGTATGCACATCTCCCTTACCATGGATAGGGTAGCCTACATTGGCTTCTTGTACCAGTAGAAGCCTCGTAATTACGATCTCTATCACTCCTTTGGCCTTGTAATCTCATCTTTCCTGCATAACAACACCTCACTAGTTGGTCTTTCCCCTAAGAATCCCCTTCTAAAGCCTCCATGTAGGAGCTGGTAGATCAAAGTTTCCTAAATCCCCTAATCCAACTCTCCTAATCCGCCATGTCTCCCTTCCCCTTCCACCAACCCTCCGTTTGACCCTCCCTTGTGATGATCCCGCCCTTGCCTGTTGCCAGCCCTCAATTGTCATCTCAACATTCATACGACCTGATTTCTACACCCTAAGTCCCTTTGGTCTGCCCTGAGCTACCTCCCGTTTTTACCCCTGTTACTAGTCTAAAGAAGAAATTAAGCTTTCTCTCTATTCTAACCCATCCAGTGCCGAGCGCATTGCTCAAGGGCGAACTCAAAAGCTAGTCGAAGGTCCGCATATGATTCGGTGCAAGAAGGATGTACCTTGGTCTCATAAGGAAAGTGGTTTGTGTTATCACTCGAAATGGACGAAATTCTCAAAGTGGGTCTCGATCGATGAGAAAGTTGAACGGGGACTCTATTGCACACTTATGAATGATGAGCTAGTCCTCTGTAATGATGGCGAATACAACGCCAATAACGAGATGATTTTGGCTGCTACGGATTGAGACCGAAAATAATTTTCTCGTCACGCTCTCTTGCTTACTGCCTCGAGCTTATTGGCTAGTTTCGTAGATGCACATAGATTTAGTTTGGATTTTCTTCTTGGTTTTTCCAGGTTAATGTTAGTTTTACATGGATATTATATCATTGTTCTTATATTTTTGTAGTTCAGCTTGGCCAGTTCGTTTTGTGCTCATTCATTGATATTTGCTACTTGGATAGACACGCTGATAGTTATATTTTGTGATGTAGGCCTAAGTGCTCAGGATTATATATATATATATATATATATATAGTTCGACTGTATGATCTTTAGATTCTTTATATAAAAAAAGTAAAAATAAAAAAAAGGAACAATATTAAGAGAGAACGAACTTTCATACACACACACATATACATATGCACACATGCATACATATACATATACATGCATGCATGCATGTACATGCTCTCACACACAAAAATATATGTATGTATGTATGTATGACGAAGGTTCAATGACACCCATTTTTGTAGCACTTATTTAGCACCCCTATTATGTTTTGAGTTACACGATTGTAAACGCTATGAAATTTCATGGATATGTTCACATCATACTCAAGATTATCTCCACAAATTTGAAAATGTTTAAATATACATAACATGATAAACTTGATGTTTCAAACCAACGGATAAAATAAACGTTTTAACGGTTAATATTGATTGTTATCTTGACGAGGTAAGAAATTTCACAAAGATCACATATTTGTGGAGATGATATTCATAATGTAGATTAAACGTCTATAGAATTTCAAAGCATTTAAATCTTGTAACTCAAAATATGATAAGGGTGCTCCAAAAGAGAGGTGCCATTGAACCATTATACACACACACATACATATATATATGCAAGGATTAGTTACACCTCATTTTTGCTATACCTTAAATCATCCCTGATTTTAATAACATGTTCTGAATTAAATAATTATACTTTCTCTCTTACCACTTCCCTCTATTATTTAATTCAGATCTTGTGATTGAAATCAGGAGCGATTTGAAGCATACATACATACATATACATATATAGATACATTCATAAACACACACGCGCGCGCATGCACACACACATACCTACATAGATACATACATACACACACACGCATACATATACATACATACACACACACACACATAGGCAAAGATCGGCTACACCTCATTTTTGTTACACCTTAAATCCTCCTTAATTTTAACGTGTTCTAAATTAAATAATTATACTTTCTCTCTTACCACTTCACTATATTATTTAATTCAGATCTTGTGGTTGAAATCAGGAGCGATTTGAAGAAAGGTTGTAAAAATCACTAAGCGGACGCAAAACAGTTAGTACAAATTAAAAATTAAGCGTTTAGGCGACGATTAATCGATGATTAATTGTAACTAGGAATTTTTGATAACTCATGTATTTTGAATAAAACTTTAGTGTTTTGTTTAGTGTCGATTAATATAAATTGAAATTTTAGAATTTTTAATGTGCTTAAGAGTAGCCAAGGAAGCAAGATCGTCTATAACTGGCATATTAATGTTTATATGTGGCATTGAACCTTAAATGATGCCTAACTAGTGTTTAAATATATGTTTTGATTCTTACATGATGCGGTAAACTTTATATAGTCGGGTCTAGGCAAATCGCTAGGCGGTAAGCCTCGTTTAGGGCCTAAGCATGGCCTAGACGGAGGCTTGGAAGGATGTTTCCAATAATGATTTAAAGTGTAGCAAAAATGAGGTGTAGTCGATCCTTACCATATATATATATATATATATATATATATATATATATACATACATACATACATACATATATACATATATATGTATGTGTACATATACATGTATGTATGTATGTATGTATGTATGTATGTGTGTGTGTATGTATGTATGTATATGTATATGTACATGTACGTACGTATCTATGCGTGTGCGCGCGCATGTGTGTATGTGTGTGTATGTATATGTGTGTGTGTGTAATAAGTTAGTAAACAAATTGATTGTGCTAGATTGTACCATGATCTACACAAAAGTCACCTAATAAAAGAAAAAAAAGAAGATTACAAACACGTTTATATTCAAACCATTTTATTATGGTTTTTTTTCTTTATGTTTGAAACCTTACTCCAATCTAAATCCATGGATCAATTTGATGTCAATGTAATCTTACAGTCTTTTGAACTTTAAAAGTGTGTTCATTTACGAAGCAAAAGAGAAATTTTGAACGGGACACGAACTGAGAAAGTTCAATGAAAGGAGAATTTGCTTTTGCGGTGAAAAAGGGCTATGAACGAGGAAATTTATGGAAGTAAATGGGAAAAATGAATCTTTTAAGCTTGCCGTGTTGACCGCGTTTGTTAAACTTAAATGGACCAATTTCCTCATGCTTCAGGAGGGAGTAAATGGAGCTTTGCCTTGCTCGTAGCGTTGAAAAATTTAAATGTCAAATTAAACTTCGATGCAAAAATTAAACTTTCCTAACTCATTTTTGCAATTTTCAAATTTCAAGTTTTAACGGTTTTAAACAGAATTTAATTTATTTTAATCATTTATGTATAGCAATTTGAATTTAATTTTTGAATATTAAGATGCAAAATTATTAGTAATTTGATGTTAAATTTAAAAATGATGGAGAAGAATATAGTACTCTATGAATCATACTAATTTTAATACTGGATTTTAAGATTTAAGTTTTATGTTTAATTTAAAGTGCGAATTATTGAAAGAGGGAATTAGGCACAAGAAAAAACTTTGAAAAAAATATATAGGTTGAAGGGCATCAAGTTTCCTTTTTGAACCGAAGGACAAACTTGGAAGAAAATTAGACTGAAGGACAATGCTAAATATAACTAGCATTTTGTACAGTGTAAAACTGAATATAACTAGCATTATATTCAGCCTTTGCACTATACAAAACGCTAGTTATAACTAGCATTATATTCAGTTTTACACTACACAAAATACTAGTTATATATAACATTGTCCTTCATCCTAATTTTTTTCAAAGTTTGTTTTTCAGCCTAAAAATGAAACTTGTTGTCTTTCAGCTTAAACATTTTTCAAAATTTGTGCTTGTGTCTATTTTCCACTTCTTAAAATTGAACATCCATAAATATGACTTGTATTTGAATAGAATTTGATATTCGAAAGAAATTTAAATTTAATTCAGTTGATAATATATATAAATTTTAGTTATATTATCGAAGAAATTATGATTACTATACTATGAATTTGTTAATTTAATATCGATTTTAATTTTTCTGTAAAATACGGTTGTATTTTGTATAAAATCTTATTAAAACAAGTAATTTGTCATTTCAGCATTCCGCAGCCAACAAAGTTTGCTTCTCAAGGTCTGTTTCTTTCCCGTCTTCCCTCTCACGTTGAATCCCACAATGCAAAAGTGCGAAGTGAAATTACCGTAGAAAAATAAAATAAAACAAGATAATGACGGAGAAGATGGACAATACTGTAAAAGAGGCGTGCTGTTGATCGGCGAATTGACGGTCCGAAAGTCCCTGATTCTAGCTAGATTTGCTTCAGATGTATCTTCTTGGAGTGAAATGCGAATATATTTCAGATTCCAAAGTTTATAGCCATAAGAGTGCAAAAGGTCGGATTCGGGTGGCAGCTGAAAGGCAAAAAATATCTGTGCTCTGGCAAGAAAAGTACTAAGAAATTCGGAGCGAAAAATATCCCACACCCGGTGGGACTCGAACCCACAATCGCCTGATTAGAAGTCAGACGCCTTATCCATTAGGCCACGGGTGCTACTGTTGAAACAATCATTGTTCTATTTTTGTAATATCGATTAAGAAGTCGTAAAAGGGTCTAGGGTTTAATTTCTGTAGCAGGCTATGATCGCTAGGTATAACCAATAATTTCTTCAGAGCATTTCTTTTCGTTTTCACACCATCAGTATATGGTTGATATGGAATCATGTAGTCCATAGCCTTTTTTTATATATAAAATTAGCCTGTGTTGGCTGTGATGGATTTGATGTGAATTGATTCCTTCTGTTTCATGTGGTTTAGCAATTTAATTTGTAATTCAGATGGTAAGCATTAGTTTATTATTGTATGTTTTTTTTTACATCATGATGGGATGACTTTTTAACAATTATATATAATAAAAGATTACAGCGTGGGTTGGCATTTGAAATTGTGGTTCTAATGGTAAACAGCGGTTGATTAGTTCTAGCAATCTGTATCTTCTACCTTGCTAACCTGAGTGATTGATAGGGGGAGAATGACATTAGTAATCATGGATACTTCACTTATTTACTCTGTTAAAGTGCCAAACATTCTTTTATAAGATGTTACAACTAAAGGAGAAAATTTGATTGACATACATTTAGTAGTTGATTATGTTTTTCACCAGTTTTCTGTTTTAAGATACTTTAAACTTTTATTTCATTTCTTTTAATTCTTTACTTCGGAATAGTAACTGAAAAGCATTTTATTTTTCTTTCTAACACCCAGAAAACTGGGCGTATACTATGTTCCCCGCCCATAATCCAGGTATATTCACATGTAGAGTGTAGTTAGCGAGGATCGAATCTTACCAGTGGAAACCGGCCATCTTAACCAACTGAAAAGCCTATTTTATTTTGTTATTGTTTTACACCATTTTTAATTGTTTAGACACCCTGTTTAATTTTTTTTAAAGTGCACGTAAGTTATGGCATTCTGAATTAGTATGCAAACATGGTTTGCATTTTTATTTCTACCCGGTAAACAGTTTGCTATACTAAGAGTATCTCTGGTGACAACAATTTAGAGTTCAATATTAAGTAGGCCTGTCAAACGGGTTGGGTTGGGTCAAAATGGGTTGGGTCGAGTTTGACCCAACCCATTTATGACCCATTCTTTTTTACCCATTTATGACCCAACCCACTTAATAAGCGGGTTACCCATTTAACTCATTTAAAGATTTAAACTTAATTTAACTAATAAAAAACAAATAAATATAAAATAATTCTAATTCTAATTTTTAAGTTTTGAGTTCCGATAAAAATTTAAAATTCTAATTTTCATCAAAATTCAAATACGGGGATGCGGTAGCTTATCATTTTCTAAGTACAACTGTCAGTTCCCTTGGAGAACTACAGTGTGCGTTCACACGATGAAGTATTTGAGTGTTGCATACTGTCCGTAATTTATGTGGGAGTTAATCGGTCGAAGTCCCGCCTGATTCTGAGTTAGAACGAAGGAGTTATTGCAGTCGGAACAAAAAAAATAGCAGCTTCTGCACTAGACGGAGTTCAAATATGTGGATGTGGTAGCCTGTTATTTTCTAAGTACAACTGTCAATCCCATTGGAGAACTACAGTGTGCGTTCACACGATGAAGTATCCGAGTGTTCCATACTGTCCGTAATTTAGATTGGAGTTAATCGGTCGAAGTCTCGCCTGATTCTGAGTTAGAACGAAGGAGTTATTGTAGTCCGAACAAAAAAATTAGCGGCTTCTGCACTAGGCGGAGTTCAAATATGGGAATGTGGTAGCCTGTTATTTTCTAAGTACAACTGTCAGTCCCCTTGGAGAACTACAGTGTGCGTTCACACGATGAAGTATCCGAGTATTCCACACTGTCTGTAATTTAGGTGGGAGTTAATCGGTCGAAGTCCCGTCTGATTCCGAGTTAGAACGAAGGAGTTATCGCAGCCCGAACAAAAAAATAGCGGCTTCTGCACTAGACGGAGTTCAAATATGGAGATGTGGTAGCCTGTTATTTTCTAGATACAACCGTTGGTCTTCTTGGAGAACTACAGTGTGCATTCACACGATGAAGTATCCGAGTGTTCCACACTGTCCGTAATTTAGGTGGGAGTTAATCGGTCGAAGTCCCGCCTGATTCCGAGTTAGAACGAAGGAGTTATTGCAGTCCGAACAAAAAAATAGCGGCTTCTGCACTAGGCGGAGTTCAAATATGGGGATGTGGTAGCCTATTATTTTCTAAGTACAACCGTCAGTCCCCTTGGAGAACTACAGTGTGCGTTCACACGATGAAGTATCCGAGTGTTCCACACTGTCTGTAATTTAAGTGGGAGTTAATCGGTCGAATTTCCGCCTGATTCTGAGTTAGAACGAAGTAGTTATTACAGTCTGAACAAAAAAAATAGCGGCTTCTGCTCTAGACGGAGTTCAAATATGGGATGCGGTAGCCTATTATTTTCTAAGTACAACTGTCAATATATATGAAAAACTACAATGTATGTTCAAAATTCTTATTTTTTTAATTTATATTATAATTTAATGTTTTTTAATAAATGGGTAAATGAGTTACCCATTTACAACCCTTTTAAAAATGGATCGACCCAACCAATAACCCATTTAATTATATTCATAAATGGGTTGACCCAACTCATTTATAAGTAGGGTAAATGGGTTGGGTTAATAGGTTGGGTCATATTTTGACAGGTCTAATATTAAGGTTTCGATCCCAGTCTTGAATTCAAGCGAGGTGACACGAGTCCAACGAGTGGACTGCATTACGCTAGGATGCGAGCTACCCCTTAAGTCTAGTCTTTCGATCAGCCTTCATGCAAGCACCTTAGCAACATGGGTACTCCGCTTACTCTAGGCCAATGGACGCCCATTAAATAGACGTCCAAGGTCCTCTTCCACTTTAGGAAATTATTGTTAAGGACAAAACTTTTCAGCGTTTTAACCTCAAGGACAGACCTTCAGTATTTTAGCCTGAAGGACAACTTTTTTTAAGTATCAGTTTTTAGTTATTGGTAGCAGTTGTTAGGTATCAGTTTGTAGTTATCGATAGCAGTTTTTAAGTATCAGTTTTTAGTTTGGTAGCAGTTTTAGAAGAATGTTTGTCTTTATGAATAATTTTTAGGAAAATGTTTGTCATTGTGATTAAAATATTGAGGTCTTGTCCTTGAGGCTAAAAATATACAATTTTTTGTCCTTTAAATTAATTCTCCCCTTCCACTTTCAGGCATTTTCCTTAAAATTGTGGAGGGTGAGATCAGACGCCTATAAAATGAAAGCTTGACATTCAGACGCTCATTAAATAGACGGTCAGTCTCTGGAGTTCACAGTCTAATTCAGGGTTGAATATTCAGGGTTTTAAATATTCAATTCCGAATGGACTGAAGATACCCTAACAAGCATATGAATAACTGATCACATTTCAATATTTATGTTATAGCTACAGCGCATTAGAAATGAAATTCAACATGAAGATTTGATGTATATGTCAATAATACACTATATTATGAACAACAGTGCAAATTGTTTTCTGCATTTCTCAAAATGAAAATATAAAATTGAACATTTTACGTTATAACTTTCATACTAGTAACATTATCGTCGCACTGCAACAATATTTGATTGAATAAAAGATTTAAAATTTTAGGAACAATTCGTTTAAAAAAAGTAAGTGAAATCATAACTGTATCATATTAGACCTTCCCTGGCTTGGAGAGAACTTTGTAACTGTTATTGTAATATGTGATTAGTTGATGAGTGCATGGCGATTGTGTTAACTAGGGAAGAGATGCATGCAACGGTTTGGTATTTGGTTTGCTCAGCTTGACGTCATTTCTTAGACTGAATAGGTGTATTTGGGAAGTTATGGTGCTGTTTCCTAAAAGGTTGCATCTTGAATTTCTAGTGTATCTAATTGAAATAGGCGCCTTCATCATCAATACTTCCCCTACAGATTACACACCTTATGCGACCAAGTTATATATTACAGAGAATTGAGCTCTTGCTGCAGCCAAATCTCTTAATACTCACTTCCATTGTTGCTGAGAAAAGAAACCAATCCCAACCTTCCAAATTCTTCCAAATTCTGGAATATTGAACTTGTAAGAGCATTCCCAACCATATTGACTTTCACCTGCCCCCAATCAATAAAAAAGAAAATACACTTCATCTATAACCAAAACCTTTACTTTAACCGGTTTTTATAAACCGTTAAAAATGAATCACGCAGATCGCAATTTCTGTCCACACGATTGCAATCGGCGGGATGAGAATATCAAATTTCCATCTTTACCTGCTTTTATAAAGCCGGCTAACTCGACAACCTCCAAGGTTGCTCGTATTGGGGTTGCCTTAGCAACCTTACGGGTTGTCAAAACAACCCCAATATGAGCAACCACTCTTTGTCGGGGATCAAACATTTTTCAACTTCGACACAGTTAGAAATGCTCTAAGGTATACAATAATTCGGCACATTTCATCTGGACCGGAGAGGAAAGAATTGCAGGCTATTTGTTATGTCTTGTAAAATTGAATTTCTCTTGACAAGGGCCGGCCCAATACATGTGTTTGTTTTACCAGGTACAGAATAAAAATATTGTTGGAAACTGTTTACCATTTTCAGCAATGATAATTCTGTTCACTGCAGATCAGAAAGGATAATTTTATTATTTTTATTTTGGTACCGTTCGCAATAATATTTTGTCCCGTTATCGTTGGAACGTGGCGGACGTTACAACGTTCAATTCCCCTTTTTACGCCATTTGCCGATCATTGGAATTTGAAACGTTGGTGACTGACGCTTCGGACGTCCACGTATTACCAACCCCAAACCCTATAAACCAATCTCCTCCCCCTTCATTTTCTTCACACCAATTATTCCTCTCTATTCTATTTTTTACTTGCATATCATCCTATATCAGCACTGTCTAATTCGGAAACAGAATCCGACCACGAATATGCATAGGATTTCATCGTTATATCAGCGTATCTACGTAGAAGAAGGAACGATATCATTCGAATTCGCACGTTAATTAGATTATACCGATTTAATGTGGGTGAACGACATACTAAATGAGCATCAAGAACGCTATCAATGAAATTTCAAATGAAAAGACTTTGTTTTTCCCCTTATGCAATAGGTTGCAAAATTATTGTCTGACTGCAACGGAAGAAATTAATATTAGAAAAACGTTTGCTATATTCATATACTTGTATTTTGAAAACTGTGTTGATGTTATAGACAGTACATACGTAATGACACACTTACATGTAGATCGAGTTATTGCATATATAGCACGAAAATATTATGCTACAAAAAATATCTTAGCAGTATGCTTATTCGATTTACAGTTTACTTATATTATGATTGATTGGAAAGATAATGTGCATGATATTAGAATTTTTAATTCAGTTACAAACGATAGAAACTCTAACTTCCCCCACCCTTCAACTAAATAGTATTATTTAGTTGATTCAGGATACCATTTCAACCTAATTATTTAAGTCTTATCGTAACATTGGATATTATATTTCTCAATTTCGTGAAATCGCAAATCAATCAAAATCGGCCAATGAAAATTTTAATTTATATAATTCAAGTTTACGTATGATCATGAGAGAACCTTTAGAATATGAAAGAAAAAGTTTGTCATTTTGAAGAATACGTCAATATACTCATTTAAAACTCAAATAAAACTTGACGTGTCTACAATAGCTGTACACAATTTCATACGAAAATAAAATAACGGTCATTCAGATTTTATGACTTATGATGATGATCCCGATCTTATTCCAGAGGAATAACATGAGAAATATTATTATGAGAACTGCACCGAACAAAGCAGCTAAATAGATACAACGACATGTAAGTCATGGAACGTTAACAATTCGAAAAAACATAAAAGATGAAATTATTGCACAGGACTGCACTGAAACACTGTATCATTTTACCTGTATTTACTACTATTATATAACTAATTTTCATTTATCTAGATTTTTATACCATCCTGTCATTTTAATTAAACGTATATTTTTATACATTAAAACAAATGATTAGTTAACTATAAATCAAATAAATTAAAAATCACATTTTAAATACTTCGTTCAAATACTTGTTCGCAGCACACGATTGATTGCAATTATGCAGTAGTTAGTGCGTGCACAGTACATGATTTTCCTGCTCCTGGCGATAAAAGAATTGCGAAGACAGTTGTTCATCCCAAGGAAGAATTCTCACCATGTTTCCCATATTTTTAGTACTGGAAGGATTATAAGCCACGACGACGGTGGTTGGTGAGGCGTGCAGACATTAATTAGAAAGCGACTGGAAGGCGCCCCATTTGAGCGTTAAAATGATGTTAGAGTTCTTTGTTAACTTTGAAAAACAGTGGAAATTTGAGTAGTCATATGATTAGAAAGTTGAAATTAACTTTGAAAAATGTTGACGATCGAATCGAGCACCTATGTCTTTAACTATGGCCTGGTACCCTCTGCCTGGCTGGATGAGGATGAAGGGATTAGCAGCCATTGTTGGATGGCAAAACTTGTGTGTCGGACGGTAATATCGATTACAATCATAATAATTAAACTAGATTAGAATATTCATACATACATATATGCACATTAAGGATGTAAATCAGTCGGATTGAACCGGACGGAAATGTGTTCATTTTCTATCCTAAATAAAATCGGACCAGACGCGGACCGAGATTTATATTCGTACAAATTTTGTCGTCCTAGTTCGTATTCTAAATTAAATCGAACGAACACGTACATACGTTTTTCGAATACGGACACAGACAGACATTGCTATTTACATTAAATTTTATATTGTTTAATAGAATTTTCATCAACTATATTATTTTTATCAATGTGTATTGAAGTATAAACATTTTATGAATCCTTACTCAATTAACCGACCAAATAGTTGTCATATATGTTTTAAGAAATATAGAGAGGATATACTGAATTATAAAAAATTCGAACAAACACGGAATAGAAGATATTTTTGTTCGTACAAATTTTGTTGTTCTAGCTCGCGTTCTAATTAAAAATCGAACGAACTCGGACGGACGTATTTCGACCATGAACACGAACGGACATCGGACACTAGTACAAAATTAAGTGCCGTAACGCACATACATGGCTGTCTTAACCAAATTAGCGGTTCCAACCAACACTAATTATTTTGAGCTTTAACTACGTCATAAATATTAACTATTTTTGACATATATTAGTTTTACACCGTCAACGATATCGAATTATATTAGATTATAATCAATACTAAAATTCGCAATAAGGTTTCTTTGAAAATTTATACCTGGTGAGTACAACTTCTTTAAAAGGCTGTATATAAGGTTGTATATGTTAAATGTAGACGAATGGACTCGAATTTTATTGATTTTAAAGTAAACAAATTGAAAGAGAGAAATTATAATTTCAAATACTAAGTCAAAAGTTCTATAGAAGTTGCATATTATTAAGTTGTCATAAAATGTTTGTATTGTGTAAGTTTAAAAATTACAAGTTACTATTTAAAAGTGTAGTTTAAAAATGTATACATGTGGATTCTTTTTCAGCTTGGGACCTAGACAAGTGCCTAGTCTGTCTTGCAATTGAGTTGGCAACGGGCACACGTATACTAGAATTACAAGTTATTATCGCCATAATAATTTTGACTCTCAGTTAAACTTATCTTTCTTTTCAACGGCACTGTGTGTGTGTGTATATATATATATATATATATGTTAATTTTAATCTCTAATTTTAGCTTAAATATGTGTGTGTTGAAATCAATATTTATTACAAACTAAAAGCAAATGCATAGGATGTATGCATTTATGTAACCGACAAAACAAATTTGTAGCATTTTAATGTAATATAACTCGTGTCATTAATTTAACAATGAACGGCTGCTAAGTCCCTCAATTGAAAGACAACGAAAGAAAAGTGCCTCTCAAACAAGTTATGAAAATTTGGTTTCTATTTTTAATTTTTGACTAATTTATACCACTTTTGCACCTGATTTCAATGCTGGGTCGATTTTCTAAAAGGGGACAATTTGATAAAAAATAACAAAATAGAACCTAATTTACATGAGTTTATTAGTAGAGACTTTTGTGCTTGGATTTTGAGAATAGGGACCTTTGATCCAAAAATCCTTAATTTAATGCATTTAATTCATGTCTATGTTATTAAATATTATTACGGTGGTCGACCAAAACAACAACAATAATTTGGCAATAATATTGATCTCAAATGAGAAAAACGTCTTTATATAACATGTTAAACAAATACATAGGTTTACAAATTGTATTTAAACATAACAATAAGTTCATTAAATCTTATTTTAGCATAACAAAAGTTTGTTTTTCTGATCAAAAGGGTGGTGGCATATTAAAACAAGTTTATAAACTTTACCTTGATAATGTGCTTGTCCTTGCACGTTGTACCATTGGAGTCTCCTTTTAGAAAATAAGTTTTGAACTCCAAAAGTATGAGCAAAACAAATTTCAAGGATATATTGTTTAACAACGAAGACGAATTAATGCTGAAGACATGGATATTTTGTGTAACTCAATTGAGGTAACACGGGAGGAGTATTTATAAAAAAGAGTGCCTCTCCTCGTTTGTAACTACTCCTGTGAAACCATTTCCTTGTGCATAAAAAATAGGGATGGATGCGAGTCGGTTTAAAGCCCAAACCGCTTCCGCACCGGATCAAGCTGTTAATTAAAAATACAAACTATTATACTAATTTTTTAAATGGGTCGATTTCGGTTCGGTTTAATGTAATACGGTCCGGTTTTGGTTCGATCCGGTTTGAACCCATATTAAATCTGAAATAAGATAATTAAGTTACGAAGACAACTATGTGAGGCTTGTACACTAAAATGTTAGAATACGTAATATTATACTGAAATGAAAGATTGGTTCTTAATGTATGAATATTTCAATTTGACATTTACCTACAAGTGAGGTTCTTTTAGTAGATTAGTCAATCATCAACGTTAATCAATGCACAATCATTAAGTAAAATGACTAGAACAAAATTATTATTAGCATTTATCCAAAAAAATGAGATGAAAATATTATACTAAAACTATAATTATTCCTTAATGGCAACGATTATTATTAATTTGAGCTGAAAATAGAATATACATCGTTAAAATATAAAATGAGACAGAAGTTGCTTATATTTTTATCATAAGATTACTAGTGTAAATATTCGGTTCGGTCCGGTTTAATATGGTCGATTCAATCGTCCAAACAGCAACCTAACAGTGTCAATGCGGATCGGTCCGGTTTGAGGTATTTGCTTTGGTTAGAAGATTCGAAGCGGCTTTCCGTATCGTTTTGCCGATACGAACGATTTACATATAGCGGTGTGGTTTATGTCCATCCCGCTGAAAAACGAGTAACTCATCCACCATTTATCTTCAACTTTTCAACTCCCACCTCCCTCTGCTCAATGCCACCATACTATATGAGCTTATAGGGGCAGGTCACCAAATTTTTGTATATAACAATGGCTGCACTAAAATTCAGAGTTCAAGCCGATAAAGAATTAAATAACTTAACACATAACCACCATAAATGACTATCTCTTACTTATTTTACAACATTTGTAGACTATATCGTCGGTTATTTTTATTACATTTGTTGATACTATGACTAGGAGACGTAAATATTTTATGCGTTCAGAAGACCAAATGGACGGACCAGAAGACGAAAGAGATGAAGAACACGGGCTTCAAGTTATGGTACATGAGAAAAGAACGTAACAAGAACGTAACAAGAACGGGGTAGACATCTTAATTAACAAGAACCTTAAAAACAGAGTGGTCGACGTTAGAAGACAAGGGTACAGAATCATCCTAGTCAAGCTGATAGTGGGCGATATGATTCTAAACGTTATTAGTGTCTATGCCCCACAAGTAGGTCTAAGTGAAGCCGTCAAGAGGAATTTTTGGAAAGAGTTAGATGTCATGGTTAGAGATATGCCTAGTAGCGAAAAAAAATTCATAGAAGAAGATTTCAATGACCATGTTGTACAACTAGTGGGGGGTTTGAGAGAGCGCATGGTAGTTTTGGATATGACGATAGGAGTCAAGAAGGAGAAGAAATATTGAATTTCGCTATTGCTTATGATCTCATGGTAGCTAATACCTTCTTTAGAAAGAGACAATCACACTTGGTTACTTTTAGTAGCGTCAACATTTTAGCCAGATTGACTTTGTCCTTACTAGAAGAGATGATAAACGAGCTTGTGTAGATTGCAAAGTCATACTTAGAAATGTGTCGTCTCACAAACATCAGCTTTTGATATCCGAGTTTCGTCTTCGAATACATGTTCGACGGGATAAAGAGCCAAGATTAATCGGACGAAATGGTGGAAGCTCAAAGGAGACGCCTCACGGGTGTTTAAGGATAGAGTGATGGAAGAAGAGGCATGAAATATGGAAGGAGAAGTAAATCACATGTGAGATGAGATGACAACACACATTCGAAAAGTGGTTACTGATGTGTTTGGGATAACGAAATGAAATAAACACAAACGTAAAGATTCGTGATGGTGGAACAGTGATGTGCAAAAGGTTATCAAAGAGAAGAATGAATGTTATAAGTGCTTACATCTTCACAGGAACGAGGACAACATGCAAAATTACAAAGTGGTAAAGAAGAACGCAAAGAGAGCGGTGAGTGAAGCAAGGAGTCGGACGTATGCAGACCTATATCATAAGCTAAGAACGAAGGAAGGGGGGAAACGTATATAGGATAGCTAAGCTCCGCGAGAGGAAAACAAGAAACTTCAACCAAGTTAAATGCATCAAAGATGACAACATAAACTTTTGGTGAAGGACGATGAGATAAAAAACAGATGGAGGGATTACTTCGACAAACTATTTAATGAAGAAGGTGGTAGCACTACGATCGAGATAGACGACTCTTTTAATGACACCAATAGACATTTTGTTCGGAGAATTCAAGAATTCGAGGTAAAAGAGGCGCTAAAACGGATGAAAGCAGACAAGGCATTAAGGTCTGATGACATCCCCATTGAGGTGTGGAGAAGCCTTGAAGATGCAGGGATAGCCTGGCTAACTAAATTGTTCAATAATATTTTCAAATCAAACAAGATGCCAGATGAGTGGAGGAGAAGCATATTAGTTCCAATTTTTAAGAATAAAGGAGATATCCAAAGTTGCACAAACTACAGAGGAATTAAGCTTATGAGTCATACAATAAAGTTTTGAAAGAGAGTCATTGAACATCGATTAAGAATAATGACAAATGTTTCAAAAAACCAAATTGGTTTCATGTCTGGGAGGTCAACCACAGAGGCGATTTTTTTGATAAGACAATTTATGGAGAGATTTAGGAAGCAAAAGAAGGATCTACACATGGTATTTATCGATTTGGAGAAACCTTATGACAAAGTACCGCGAAAGGTGATGTGGTGGGCTCTGAAAAAGAAGAGAGTCCAACAAAGTACATTACTCTTATCAAGGATATGTACAATGATGTTGTGACTAGTGTTAGAGCATGCGATGGTGAAACCAGTGACTTTCCCATTCACATAAGATTACATCAAGTGTCAGCTTTGAGCCTCTATATTTTTGCCCTAGTGATGGATGAGGTTACGAAGGGTATACAAGGTGAGATTCCTTGGTGTATGCTATTTGCTGATGATGTTGTGCTAATTAATGAAAGTAGGATTGAGGTTGATAGACAACTGAAGCTGTGGAGACAGACTTTAAAATCAAAGGGATTAGGCTTAGCAGAACTAAAACAGAGTATATGAAGTGCGAGTTTAGCGGTGTCAGGTCAGAGGATGAAGATGGCACTCTGGACGGACAAATGGTTCCCAAGAAGGAATCTTTTCGATATTTAGGATCAATGTTGCGGTATGATGGTGAGATTGATGAAGATGTTAGTTTTAGAATTCGAGCGGGATGGGTGAAATGGCGACAAGCGTCTGACGTTCTCTGTGACAGGAAAGTCCCACAGAAGCTTAAAGGAAAGTTCTACAGAATAACAATCAGGCCTGCGATGTTGTATGGAGTAGAATGTTGGCCTACTAAAAGCTAACACGTCCAAAAGATAAACGTAGCATAGATGCGTATGCTGCGATGGAGCTGCGGTCATACAAGAAGATATCGAATTAGAAATGATGATATACATGATAAACTTGGAGTAGCACCAATTGAGGAGAAGCTAATTCAACATCGCTTAAGATGGTTTGGACATCTCCAACGGAGGCCGTTCGAGGCACCTGTGCACGTTGGAATTATAGGCCGTGTCGAATGCTCAAAGAAAGGTAGAGGTCGACCAAGGTAACATGGAAGGAAGTAGTAAAAGGAGACTTGAATGATTGGAATATATCCGAAGAGCTAATGACGGACATGAACGCGTGGAAGTTAGTGATTCACGTACCAGAACCATAAGCTATGAGTTTTATATGTTTCAGATTATAGGACTAGAAAACAGGAGCCTAAGACGTAGCGTTTGGTCTTTGATCAATATTACTATTAGTACCATTATTACTATTAGTATTATTATCATTTTTTTCTATATATATATATATATATATTTTACTTAGTTATTATTATTATTAATTTACTTATTTGAGTTTATTTTGTTATTGTTGTGACTTTTAAATTGATTTTGTCATTTAGTTTTGAGTTTCATTTCTAGCCGACCCCAACTTGTTTGAGAATAATGGTTTTGTTGTTGTTGTTTTGTTGTTGGGGTTGTGACTTATAAATATGACACTTTGTCATATCTAGAAGACAGAGGTCTGTGCGATTTTGGTAAAGAACAATACTGACACTATCACACATGTATGGGTTATCTATGTGAATTCGGTTATCTATGTGAATTCCTCCAATAATCATTTTTAAAACGATACTTTTAGACAATGATATAATATGCATCTTATATTTTCTAAAACTATTCATGTGGATGTCTAAAGCTCGTTTAATAATTAAAATTCGAACTACAGCAATAGTTAATTTCGAATTTTGAATTTTAACCTTCAAAGTCACCGGATCTTTTAACCTATGTTATCATGAATAATTTAATCACTTTAAATTATATTTAATGTTACTTTGAAATAATGAGAGTTTTATGGTTTAAAATTTATTTTGGTTATTTTATATTATAGTCGTTATTAAATGGCATAATGCATACACTAATAAAGTCATAGGGTGTACAAATATTTACTTAGAAAATATACAAAATAAAATGACATATGTATCATTGTGTAAGTTGGGACTTATGACTACATGGTATATTATTAAATATGTATTCCGTATGGCATATCATATATAAATATACATATTTACTTATGTCTACACTAACCATGATTGACCATAATTCAATTTTAGTTTTAGATTTATTTGTGTGTGTTTTTCAATTTAAAATATATCTATTGGGCTTGGCTCATAATTAATTTTGTGTATATAATGTACACTTGTTCCTAATCTTTTTCCGAACAATCTAACGACCTTGATGATTCATGCTTGTTAATGAACACTCGAATGATTGAAACCTCCTACACCCGCTTACAAATAGACCTCAGCCCCCTTTGGCCACTCAGCTCTTCTTGAATTTAATTTGGATTGCCAAGAGCGTCCATGCATTTTTCTTAGCATCGAGATTACTAATGCAGGTCCTTACACTCAATCATCCGAATGAATGAATGAGAAAATCCAATGCAAGTGTAAATGAGGTATTTGAACTAATACACATGTCGCCTAAGGTAATTCAAATGTAAGCATCGCGGGTCGTGGCATGCCAGCATTTGTTTACAAGCTCACGCTACTCCTCCAATAAACCCGAGAGCTCATGCCTTGGTTTAACACATGTCCACTATGTATCTGATCTTCTTAATGAATCTCCAACAGTCATACACGTCCCACGGGCACCACCCTCATCCAAGACTCCACCTCTTTTTATATATATATATATATATATATATATACTTAGGTAGATATTTAGCCTTAATATGGACTTTAACCAAACAGTCCCTTAAACTTAACCTTCCACCCAAACACGTAACTTGTCCCTATAACTGCCTGATGGAGTGTCCTCATCTTACAGTCCTGACTCCCCCGAAGCACCTTTATCATCGATGAACTGCTTCGAACCCTCTGTACATACATACTAGACATCCAAACTCTTCTAGTAATGAGAAGAACCCAACCGCACGCGCTATGTCCAAGGGTTGTGGGATCTTCTTCCCTAAACATCAAGCAAACAATCATTATTATCAGAAGTTCCTAGAATGTAACAAACATCATACCTAAAGCCTAAGTCATAGTAACCATCATCATATGTTCACCTTATATCGTAAGGCATTAGCAAAGCTCTTGCGCGCGCGCGCGCACGACCCATCTAAACCCGAACTCCAAGATGATTATCTTTCAGGACACCATCTTGTTACAAATGCTGGATCCTTAAATGGATCTCCAACTTTCTTCTTCCTATAAAACTTCTCTGAGCACATAGAGTGTTATCTGGAAGTAGGATGCGAGATTAATAAATAAAGCATTTGATGCAGGCAAAATATTTGCAACGAGGGCATATATAAAGACAGCTCTCAAACTCAGACTAATTGACAACAATAAGTCCCCGTTTAAACAAATGAAACAGTAAATAGAAACCATACCATGAATTCATAATACAAGAAGATAAAGAACTATATAAACCACAATCGAGCACTGCTGCTATTTTTACTGGGGAAAAAATAGGTCAGGTTTTTGACTTTCACAGATCACAGCTTCGTAACCATTGTCGATCTCTAGACCTTCAATTCATAAAGTGACTCACAATTCGACAAAACAAAGGGTTCGCCATCACTAGGTATTTAAAAGGCAAGGGGCACGCTTTACAAATCAAATGCTCTGATCTTTATCCATAAACGATGCTTATAAGCATAACTTTGTCTCAATATGCTATTTTTATAATAACAGCAGAGGAAAATAAAACAGCAGTAACTTGATCTCTCTTGCACCAAGTACATATTGTAGATCTTATAGCTTGTGGATACAACTTGATTATACTCTTCTGATGAAATATCAAGACTTGCAATCACTTATAGTGAAACTTATTCATAATACATACTTCTCAATCAACATCACCTGGAGTGAAGTGACAACATACCATTCATATACTGCCTCCTGACTTTTCTATATTTCTCCAGAAGGATCAAAAAGCATTTGTAAGCATCTTCAAATGAGGCTTCTCTACAGAATATGGATTTCATATTCGAAAATTCCATTATGGCTTCTTTGGTATGGTTACTAAACATTGTAACAAGGTCCTCAAATATTTCAGATATATTACAGAAATCAATTTTTTCATCGCCGTATCCTTCCCGAGGCAAATGCCTAAGCCACCTCAACCACTGCAGGGAATTATCGTTCTCAACCTCAATGTACTTATTGATGCATTTAAATGCTTCAATAAAGTTTGCATTGGTGTTTATTTCGTCAATTATGTACTGAAACATGCCTTTGTGCTTTGACATGTGAGTATCAGCTGACAAAGGGTATGCAGCAACCATGCAAGCCTTTCTAAGTGTTGGGTTGTCATTAGCGACTAACCTGATTGCAATATGTAATATCATGATGAACCTACTATTCCGTATCCTTGATTTAGAATCAGTATAGTTGATAATTGTACGTTTGTGCTTCTCATTCCAGCAGTGCAATGCAATATGTGTGAACCCTTCCCATCTGTAGAAAAGTGTTGTTGCTTGTAAATGCTGAAAATATATAATTATTTTAGAATAATCTGGCCTAAATAAAGTAATATTACTGTCCATGTCAGGTAAAAAGGGTTGCTTCTATTTCAGAGATTCTATGTTTACAAACATGATTTAAATACCAAACTGTAAGAATCAAATAGTCCATTAAGACAGATTATACATTTCTAGATTCATAGACTACTCTCCTGGATTATCAGTGAGGTGCAATGTATCCAATAATGATAAAAGCAGCCTAAATACTTAATACAGTTAACGATGTAACATAAAATTATTAAAGATGGTAGGAACACGATAATAAAAGCAGAGACAGAAACCAAAAACCTGTCCTAACAAGAAATTTTGCTAGTAAACTCGAATAAAATTAAAATGTAATCTGTAAATGCACTTACTCAAAAGGAGCTTCGACCTCAATTCCAAATGTCAGGTGTAACGAAAAATTAGCAGCCCCATCAAAATCATTTTCATCAATAATTGTACAAGCCTCGTGAAGAGATCCTCTAGGAATATATAAAATGTCCCCTTCATTTAAAAAATACTGTATATCTCCACATAAACCATCAGAAGCATCAGCTGTGGGTTCATAAAGTCTAGGTAAAATAGTAGCTGAGGTAGATGAAACTCTCCACCTCTTTTTTCCAAATAATTGCCAAACAAACACACAATGATCATCATAGTGCTTAGCCAAACCTTGAGATTTCGGGGGTGTCATGTATAAATTAGCCCCAACTGATGGTTGACCAAATACGGTTGACAAAACATTTGATATTGCAGCAATATTATCAGATCTAAATTCCATACCACGAAGAGCAAGTGTGTATCCATTGTTATATGCTTCTATCATGTTATCACTAACAAAATGCATCTCTTTGTCATGTTTCAGTGTTTTTAGTACCCTAATATCTTGTCCATATACTATAGGGGAACCTAATACATTCATTCCCTCATCGAGAAATGAAAAGATGTCCAACTCATCTGAAACAATAGGAGGACAAGAAACCAATTGACGAAAAATTGAGTGAATCATGGTTTCAGTGGTTTTTGAATCAAAAGAATTGATCAATGAATCAAATATGGAGTCTCTGTTATAAATAACCCCTGTATTTTTCAACAAAATAGGTGATTCTTCCCACTGGGTTAGCGAAAATTTTACAAATTCAGATTCTGCCCCAAATATACTTCTTATGACATCATTCAGCCCCAAATTTCGAATGGGAGACTGATTAACGGAAATTCGAAAAATAAAAGATGCAAGTTCATATTTTGTACTCTGTAAGGATTTATTGTACCAAGTACAGCTATCCGCTAACTGAGAACCTTGAAATGTTTTATACGCCTCTCTAAATCGTAGAAGATTTTGTGTGGCCATTTCTCCTGGGAGTTTATCTAAGAAATGTTCGGGGGAAGTGTTAACAAGAATAATTAATGCATCTAGAATTAATGCTGGATATTTATTGTCATTGGATAATTTAATTGAATCTTCACTGCATGCTTTGGTAGCCACCTGACAAAATAAACATCTACAAGGAGTCAAGTTTGTATGCAATTCCAACACTAAATCATCTATTGCTCAAATAGATGTGTACATGCATTATTTGAGATGTAGCAAAAATGAGTGTAGCCAATCCTTGCCACACATAAACACACACACTCCTCAAGTTACAAGAGAGAGAGGTATATTAATTAGTTTGGAACATGTGATTGAAATCAGAGAGATTTGAGGTGTAGCAAAAACGAGGTGTAGCTGATCCTTGTCCTACATACATACATACATACATATATTATGTATGTATGTATATGTATGTATGTATGCGTGTGTGTATGTATGTATGCGTGTATGTATGTATGCGTGTGTAGATATATCTGCGTGTGTAGATATATCTGCGTGTGTATATGTAAATGATAATAGAAAATAAACTATTATTAATGGCTGATCTTTTAAAAACAAGATGGCCAAGGTTTCAATAAGTAGTCATATTAAAGGGCTATAATATAGTATTAAATTACAATAATGATAAATGATAATAGAAAATAAACTATTATTAATGGCTGATCTTTTAAAAACAAGATGGCCAAGGTTTCATTAAGTAGTCATATTAAAGGGCTATAATATAGTATTAAATTACAATAATGATAACATATAAATCAATGAAAATTAATCTAACTAACACTATAATATAATTTGTAAACTTAGTTCAATTCAATTTTGGGAAAGGAATATTTTATAAAACTTGAATGAAAATTTATTTTAATTGAACCATTGTACATTTAATGTATATATATCATATGTAAAATAAATGTTCAAAAACAAATGATCCTGATTCAAGTTAAATTATAATCGCAATGAATAATTTTCAAACATAAGACAGTTATATTTCATTTGGATATGAATTTGAGTGAAAATTAAGGTCAGGGATAAATTTATAATAATATGAATTAAATCAAGATAACAATTAGGATTGAATTTGAGGTTAGAGTTAAGTTAAAATGAGATTTGCCTTTGCACTAAAATAAACTCTTGGCCATTTTCAATGTACAATGGTAACTTGAATATTAATGTTGGCATCACAGGTTACAACTAACATTCCTACTTAAATATATGTTAGCAATAGTCCGTCAACTTCGGCGGCAGGGTATTTGATTGTAGTGAGGTATTTGATTGAATACTTGTCTATGTTAAACCATCGTAAACACATTTAAAGTAATATCATTTAATTCAAATTGCATATTAGCTAAGAATACATTCAAGTTGTCTTATGGTATATGAAGAATGAAATATGCAACTGAATCTTGAATGTGTTCTTGTTGTGCACTCAGGAAACAATAAAAGCCATCGACAATCAACTATGAGAAACATTAACATTGATTGATATCATCTACTTAATAAAGTAGAAAGAGTATATCAGTGGGGAAAACGACATGAATTGTATAATTACATAAAAAGTAAAAACTGGTTACTATTAACAATTTTTGCATCAAAAAATATGTAACCAAATATTCACTGAGAATTTTTTTTAATACAAAATTTACAGAAGTCTTCTTTGTTTTTTCTTTTGGAATAAACGACAAACCATCTGGATAAAACAAAAGGAAAGGAAAATTCGACATGACTTCTGCGTTTAAATCACAAGAAGGGGAAAGAAAATCTAATTTGACAAGTATATATGTGCACAAAGGCACAATCAATGGGCAAAGACAAGATAATCGAATGCCCGTAGGCATGACATATATCAATATAGGTATAGGACAGAATATGGCTATCAAACTTATAAAGTCAAAACAGGAATCAATAGGTTTACACAAACCCCCAAATTCTTTCTGTAATCAAATTGGAGTTTCTAAAGTGTTTTTTGTGCATATTTTTATTTTCACCCAATTTATAAAGTTTTTTATTTTATTATAAAAAATCAAAATGTATGTTTGTAACTCAAAAATCATACCTTTTGATTTTTTTTTTCAACTTATTTGCTTTCCTTCAAATTTTGAAAGATGCATTTCAATAAAATTTCAGTAAATAAAAAATGATTTGATAATAAGTTTTATGTCATGACAAAAGTTCAATGTTATTTTTCTTCTTTTTAATAGTATTTATGTATTTTTTTTCTCTTTATTTCAAGCGTCTTTTTTTCATAGTTTATCCAGTTTGGATAATATAAATGGATTGCTAATATTTCACACAAAACATTCAACTTGCTAAAAATACAATTGGTTTGCATTATGCAGATTATATCTGAAAATCAAATACTCAATTCATATTTTCACAGCACAGACCACAAACTATGCTATAATATTTATTATAAACCATCTGCAAAGCATTGATAATGCACTTGATTATATGATATCAAATCAAAAACATATACAATATACAAACATCATTGGAGAAAAATGAGAAAAACACACTCACAAGAGCTTCTCCACCGCATATGCTTCTCTCAACTTAACTCTCCCAAATGCAGAAGTTGCAACATCCATCAAAGCGTTACATGCCGTCCAAGACAGCCTCCTCTCACTCTTCCTCCCTACCGCCCAAACCAACCCCTGAATAACTGAGTCATCGGATGCTATACTCATATTCATATCCATTGAGGAAAGTGCAGCTGCTCCAATCACCTTCAAACTTAACGAAGCTACAGTATCATACCTGTAAAAAAACAATTAACAGTTATTTCTGTAAAGGGTTTATATAATTATACTTTAGAGAGGAAAAAAAATGTTAACTTGGAATTTAGAAGTAGGGGAAGAAGAGAGAGAAACGAATGCGGCATGGTGCGGAGAGAATTCGAATCTAGAAGAGAGTGGAGGAAGTGTATGATGAGTGATCGAGAACTAGGGTTCTGGATGTTGAATGAAGCAGCGAGAAATTGCGGAAAAGTGGTTGAGTCAAAATCTGAGAAATTTATACAAGTACTTAAACGACTTCTATTCATAGTTTTCATCTTCTTCTTCCTATATTCGTTGGCCATTGTTTCAGCCATGATTAATAGCTTTGTGCGTAATCTTATTACGAGCACCTACGCCCACGGGCGACTTTTACAATCCCTTCTGTTTACTTTACTTCTTCGGCTTTGGATGGGGCACGGTCGGTTAACCGAACCGATCGGTTAATTAACCGACTTAACCGTTCAAAAAACACGGTTCGGTTAACCGAACCGACCATACATTTAAACGGTTCATACCAACCGAACCGTGCAAATTTAACCGCGGTTAACCACATTAATAAATCGGTTAACCGTTCAGCTAAACCGATTAACTGAAAACCGGTTAACTATGGTTAATCGAAAATTAATACTCAATATTCCATATTCCAATGCATAACAATAACATACATACTACAAATACATAGCTAATTAGCTATTAGCTGATACAAATATAACCCCACAGAAGTCATTAGTCAACACTAATCCACACTCAGTCACTACTCAGCACAGGCAGCCGCAACATTACAATCATAGCACACTACATAATTCAATTCATGATGATGACATTCATTAAGTTCATACCAATACATTACATAACATTACATAATACATTAGCAATTTAGCACAGTTCATATTTCATTAAGTTCATACAGGCACAACAGCCACACAACAGCCATTAAGTTCATACAGGCAGCAACAGCAACAAGAAGTCATACACTAAGTCTCATACTTCATAGCCATTAGCTAATTAGCCATGTTTGATTATTTTCTGCAATGTAAATAGCAACAGCAAGAATAATAAAGTTTGAATCATGGAATAGATTCACCATCATTATATGGAAGGTGTTTAAAGTTTAAACCATTAGACCATTTTTGACATATAACATGGTCATAAAATAAAAGCAATGTCATATAACCTACTAATCAAAGCTACACTGTTCGTAATTTGTTAACCATTGAATAGATTGTTTATAATCATGTCACATGCCAGAGTATGCATAGACTATAAACTGTTACATGCCATGCCATGCCACTAATATAATTTGTATCTTGGTCAATAACATAATGATCTACACTAAAGGAACATAGGTAGGGGAAAAAATGAACTATGTTCAAACACTGAATCACTGATATGCCTATGAATGAACAGATGTGCAATGCACGAACTATTGAACTGATATGCAATGCATGAACTGAATTTATATAAAAACTCACCTGAGTGGCTGCTCGTATGACTACCTCAATGTGGGCCTATGGATGGCGATAGATTCTCTGTTGACGTTTCCATAGTTAAAGAGGTTGTCGAACCATGCCCATGTACAAACTCTATAGCCAAACAAGTCAATGGTAGTGTGTATTGTATGTAATGATTAAATAGTAATAATTTACAAACTGGCTTATTTATAGAACATTGATCAGAATTCAAATTCATGTATACATCTAAATTAAATATATGCATTATGCAGTGCTTAGTGCTTACAGGTAACAGCATCAAGAATGAAAAATTGACAATGTAATGATGTATCGTGTATGAGTGTAGTGATTAGTGAACTAGTGATGTGTCATTGTATAATTATATCATGGACATGTACTGATAGTCTGACACATATATTTGTATCATGGACATCAACTAGCAAGTAGTAATCTAGATTCTGTTCAAATCTTATTTATTCATGATTGCAGTTATGATAACAATGTCTAACTTGGTGTACGTACCGTGCGCCTTCAATTTAGTGAACTATCTTCACGGCACGATGCATACTGATTTTCAAAATCATCAACCATGACCACAAATCTCATTGGTGTTAGTTGTGCTTTTGCTCTATGTGGTGCTTTCTCGTCTGATTCATAGTTACTAGATTCAAATCCATGCTTATATTTGAAAGTGCGCTATGGATCGTGTAATATCGATATATGATAATACAGAGTATAGAGATGATATTAATACTATAAATAGTGCAGAATATAAAAGCAGTATAGTAAAATGACACCAGGAATTTTTATACTGGTTCGGAGCACCGTCCTACGTCCAGTCCCAGACTCCTTCTGGAATTTCACTAATAACCCTCACTTAACCTGGAGGAACATGTATATACAACCCTTGAGAAGCCGAACAAGGACCTGAGCAGCAGAACAGGATTTTGCTTCAGCAGCCGAAGAGGACTTTACACGCCTGAGCAGCAGAACAGGACTTCAACAAATACAAAAATACTTTTGACTTTGTGTGTTCTTAATAACACGAATTTGTCACTTGTAGTACACCCTTCCTATAATCTTTTCCTCAAGTATGATGTGTGTAGTTGTATGTATATGAAGATTAGGAAGTTTCAAATTGCTTGAAGAATATGGAAATGAATACGTAAGCAATGAATGTATGAATTCAAGAGAGTAGTTAATTCAGAAAATATGAGTCAAGTATAAGCAAGTAAGTGAAGTGATTTGATCTTGAAATTCATGCATATATATATAGTAGTTAAGGAGTTGCAACTGCTGGTGAAGAGTTATCTACGAATAGCAATGGTTGCAACCCTTGGAGAGGAAGAAGGCTATTCAAAAGAGGAAGTGACTTTTCACAAAAAAATGACTGTTGTAGAATTCAGTCGACTGAATAGTTTGAGTCAGTCGACTGATTACAGAGTGTAAATTCTCGGATTCAGATTCAGTCGACTAACTCAGATTATTCAGTCCACTGAATTTAAAAACATGCACGTATATGTTAAACTGTACAGATTCGGTCGACTGACTCAGGTTATTCAGTCGACTGAATTTTGTTGTTAAGCAAAAACTATAGTAGCTCATTTGGTTAGAGTACTTGCCTTCCAAACTAGTGACCAGGGTTCGAGCCTTGCTCCATGCATTTTTTGAAAACTTGATTTTGATTAAAATATGCATGCAAGTTTATGTGAATGATGATTCTTGAGGAAAGATTTTAACAAAGCACTAAACTAGACTTTATATACTCATTTGATGACTCTTGTTAACTATACAAACCATATATTGAGCCGATGAGTCTGGATGTTATCGTAGTCTTAGATTCGTGAATTTTTGTTTCATGTCAGCAATCAGAACCTATGATCCAACATTCTCCCCCTTTTGATGATGACAACTCCATTTGCTACGGACGAATCTTCGACAAGCTTTGTTGACTTATATATTTCTCGCCCTGAATCTATGCTATATATTTCTGTAAATAATTAATCTTTTCTCCCACTTAATCTATGCTTGCATCGTTTATTCCTGCAAATATTGTTAGAGCAATATCTTTCTCCCCCTTTGTCATCGACAAAAAGGAAAGTTTATATGATGACATAAATTATATTCCACATAAGTGTTAACATAAAACAATATAAAACAAAATAACTACTACTTATAATGTAAGGTATCAAAAAAATTTAACATTTAAAGCATGCGATACCTAAGGTTCTTATAGTTTCCTAATTTTTTGGAAACCATACCCATTCAGGTGTGGTAGAACCTTTATAAATATAATTTTCATTATTAACTACCATATCAAAATAATCATTAATGTAATTTTTCCTATTTTTCCAATTAACAGGAACCCAAATACTTAGATAATTTTTATTCATATTTCCCGTCAATGATTTTGTATTTCTAGAGAAATTATAAACATTATTGGTCATAGCAGTATTTGAATTTCTATTAAAATTGGATTTAGACTTTACTCGAAATTTAGTACTAGCACTAACATTTTTACTATACATGAAAGCGTATCTAGTGCTATTTCTACGATCAGTTTTATTATATCCTAAACCACTTTTATCATGTAAAGGTCTAGAACTGGATAAAATCATGTTTAAATCGTTTTGACCTTTATTAAAATTTGTGACTTCAGTGTTAAGTTTATCAAATTTAGCTTTAAAGTCACAATTATTATTTTCAAAAGAAATATCACTGTTTTTCAAAATATCAATTTGCTTGTTTAATTCAGAATTCTCTTTTTTTAACGTACAGTTCTCATTTTCGAGAAGAAAAATTCGAGATTCTGAATTATCTAACGATGATTGCAATAAATCATTTTGTCTTTTCAAATCCGTAATTTCTTTTGAAAAAATTTCCTTTTCTTTTTCAAATATGGTATTTTGTTCATCTAGAAAATCTTTAAGAGCCTCAAAATTATTTTTCAAAACACCATGTCATTTTTCAATTTCTCATTTTCAAGTTTGATTGATTTCATCTTTTCTAAAATAAGAAAATTGTGCTTTGAGATTTTATCGCATAAACTAATTAATTCATTATTACCACTTACTAAAATTTGTAAATCAGAATGTACCTTTTTACAGTCCTCATTGGTCGTTGCTCTGATAGTTTCAGGCTTTTTGCTTGCTGTATTTTGACCGGATCTTTTTCTGGCCATTATTCTATGATGTTGTGACGATCGATAGAATACCAGGCTCTGATACCAATTGAAAGAATCTATGCGGTAGGATTGTATAATATGGAAAAAATGCTCTGGTAGATAGTAATAAGTAGTAAGTAAAGTAGACACCAAGACTTTATACTGGTTCGGACCTCTTGTCCTACGTCCAGTCCCTAAGCTCTTCTTAGGAATTCAACTAACCAACAACCCTCACTTAACCCGGAGGAATAGGTTTACAACTTACCCGAACAACCGAACGGGATTTCTTACCTCAGCTACCGAAGAGGACTTCAACTTGGATACAAAAAGTATTTCTGACTTGTTGTGTTCTTTGATAACACTAATGAGTCAATTTAGTACAACTTTCCTATAATCTTATCCTCGAGAGTATACAAAGTGTTTGTGAAGATTTAAGAAATATGAATTGCTATGAATCAAGATATGTTATAGTTAAAACAGAGATTCAAGCAATTGGTTTGCTTTTGAAAACTTAAAAGAATCTGAAAGTAAGTTCAAGTAAGTAGAGAGATTAGAGCAAGTAGAATTGGTAATTTGCAATTGTTAAAACCATGTATTTATACTTGTAGAAGAGGTGCATTTGTTTGCTAGAGGTGCATGCAAGAGATGCTTCCATTTCCATTGAAGAAGGGTTGCATCTCTTGGAAGAAAGAAAGTGTCTATTCACAAAAAATTCGCAGTTATCAATTCAGTCGACTGAGCAGGAGATCCAGTCGACTGAAAGTATAAAGGAAAATTTTCAGGTCTGTGTTCAGTCGACTGTTCAGGGAGTTCAGTCGACTGACACTGTGCATGTTTTTATTTCTGTGCCAGTTTCAGTCGACTGGCCATGCCTGTTCAGTCGACTGAACTGTGAAAATTTGCACAGTAAAAATATTTATAAAAATGAAGTTTAAAGGAAGTATTTTAGTGTTCATGTAAATCTCTTGAGGATAGATTTTAACAAATAATCTAGACTTGGACCCATAAAAATCATACTCAAGTTTTCACTTTGGTCTTCATCGATCTTCCTCTGATTTTAAATGTATTTCTTCCTTTTTGATGAAGCTCATTGTCATTGATCAAAATCTTCGTGTATCAACATTGTAATGTTGGATCATAGGTTTTGATTGCTGACATGAAACAAAAATTCACGAATCTACGACTACGATAACATCCAGACTCATCGGCTCAATATATGGTTTGTATAGTTAACAAGAGTCATCAAATGAGTATATAAAGTCTAGTTTAGTGCTTTGTTAAAATCTTTCCTCAAGAATCATCATTCACATAAACTTGCATGCATATTTTAATCAAAATCAAGTTTTCAAAAAATGCATGGAGCAAGGCTCGAACCCTGGTCACTAGTTTGGAAGGCAAGTACTCTAACCAAATGAGCTACTATAGTTTTTGCTTAACAATAGAATTCAGTCGACTGAATAACCTGAGTCAGTCGACCGAATATGTACAGTTTAACATATACGTGCATGTTTTTAAATTCAGTCGACTGAATAATCTGAGTCAGTTGACTGAATCTGAATCCGAGAATTTACACTCTGTAATCAGTCGACTGACTCAGACTATTCAGTCGACTGAATTCTGCAACAGTCATTTTTTTTGTGAAAAGTCACTTCCTCTTTTGAATAGCCTTCTTCCTCTCCAAGGGTTGCAACCATTGCTATTCGTAGATAACTCTTCACCAGCAGTTGCAACTCCTTAACTACTATATATATGCATGAATTTCAAGATCAAATCACTTCACTTACTTGCTTATACTTGACTCATATTTTCTGAATTAACTACTCTCTTGAATTCATACATTCATTGCTTACGTATTATTTCCATATTCTTCAAGCAATTTGAAACTTCCTAATCTTCATATACATACAACTACACACATCATACTTGAGGAAAAGATTATAGGAAGGGTGTACTACAAGTGACAAATTCGTGTTATTAAGAACACACAAAGTCAATAGTATTTTTGTATTTGTTGAAGTCCTGTTCTGTTGCTTAGGCGTGTGAAGTCCTCTTCGGCTGCTGAGGCGAAATCCTGTTCTGCTGCTCAGGTCCTTGTTCGGCTGCTCAAGGGTTGTATATACCTGTTCCTCCGGGTTAAGTGAGGGTTATTAGTGAAATTCCAACAGGAGTCTGGGACTGGACGTAGGACGGTGCTCCGAACCAGTATAAAAATTCCTGGTGTCATTTTACTATACTGCTTTTATATTCCGCACTATTTATAGTATTAATATCATCTCTATACTCTGTATTATCATATATTCATATTACACGATCCATAGCGCACTTTCAATTGGTATCAGAGCAAGGCCGTCCTATAACCATAACACCGTTATTTGACATATTGATAATATGGAAAACAACACAAGCACAACATCTACCTATAACTCTACATTTGCGGAAGGACAATCTACTCAAAGACCTCCTCTATTCAATGGACTAAACTATAATTACTGGGCTACAAGGATGAGGATTTATATGCAAGCAACAAGTTTTGAAGCCTGGAATGCAACTCAAGCAGAACTCGTTGTACCAACAACGGATTATTCTACATGGACGCAAGCTCAGAGGAATGAAGTTAGTGCAAATGCCAAAGCTATGAATATGCTATTTTGCGCTTTGGATAGAAATGAGTTCAACCATGTAAGCATCTGTACTACTGCACATCAGATATGGAGTACACTTAAAACCATACATGAAGGCACAAACAAGGTCAAGCAAACTAAAATCTCCATGCTAAAGAACCAGTTCCAAAACTTTAGAATGCGACAAAATGAATCCATCAATGACATGTACTCAAGGTTTCAAGACATTCATCATGCCTTAATAGGACTAGGAGAAAAATACACGGATTTTGATATTGTATCTAAAGTTCTAAATTCACTCACTGATGAATGAGAGAGAAAAGTCTTAGCAATCGAAGAAGCAAATGATCTATCTATAATGAAACCAGAAGAATTAATTGGAAATCTTATGTCATATGAAGTTAATATGCAAGCTAAGAAAGATCAAGCACAAGAAAGAAAAAATGTAGCTTTTCATGCGGAAAAGGAAGAATCAGAGTCTGAAGATGAGGATTTAGCATTTATAGCCAAAAATTTCAAGAAATTTTTAAGATATAGAAAAGAAAATAAAAACGGATTCAAAAAGAATTTCTTGAACAAACCTTCATCCTCAAATATAGAATGCTTCAACTGTCACAAGAAAGGTCACATGCAGAAAGATTGTCCAGAGCAAAAGAAGGAGAATCAGAACAAAAACAAGAAAGAAAAATTCAAAAAGAAGGCATTCTCTATAACATGGGACGATTCAGATTCATCTTCATCTAATAGTGAAAATGATAGAGACAATGAACAAGCAAATGTATGCTTTATGGCTCAGGAATCTGAGGTTAGTAATTTAACTTTCGACGATTTAATTGATGTAAACACTGAACTTTTGAGTACAATAAAAAATCTTAAAAAGAAACTTAAGGAGACACGTGAAAATCAGAACAAGGCTGAGTTTGAAAGGGATATGTTAAAAGATGAAAAGAAAATTTTAGAAGAAGAACTTGAAAAAGTTCAAGAGTCTCATTCAAATTCGGAAACTCAACTATCACTTTTAAGTCAAGAAATTGAAACTCAAAAGACAAAAAATGATATAATTGTTTCTGAAAATCATGAATTAAAAACTCAGATTAAACAAGTTAAGTTGGATAATAATAGTCTTCAAGTTAGATTAGATAACATCACTAAAAATGTTTCTAACTTTAACAAAGGAAGAGAAAATTTATCTAAAATTTTAGAAAATTCTCAATCTTCCTCAAATAAACATGGATTAGGATATAAAAAGGAGCCAAAAATTCCTAAAAATATAAAAACAAATTTTAAGAGGAATATTGACTCTAAACAACAAGTGTTATTAAGAGAACCTATTAGAACAAAAGAAGAAACTAAGTTTGTTAAAATTTAGGTTCCAAAGACTAATAACATTTTAATTAGAAATAAATATATTAAAACATTTATGGATAGTGTTCATAATAATAAAAACTATATTTATAAAAAGGATACTGAACCAAATTGGGTTTGGTTTCCTAAGTTCTAACTTTTTAGGACCCTATTGAAAGGTGGGTACCAATAATTTTATATTTATTTTCAGGTCCCACACAAAAAGAAGAAATGGATATTAGACAGTGGTTGCTCAAAACACATGACCGGTGACAAAGATATGCTTACAAACATCACATACTTTGATGGTGGCTCGGTTACCTTCGGAGACAACTCAAAAGGCTATATCATTGGCAAAGGAGATCTGAGCAATTACGGTACATCAAATTTACCTTTTATTACAAATGTTTCATTAGTTAAAAATCTAAAACATAATCTACTAAGCATAAGTCAACTTTGTGACAAAGGCTTTAGAATAACGTTTTCGGAAAATAAATGTAGTATTTCTGATCAAAACCAAAATCTTGTTTTTGAAGGAAATAGAGATAGGAATATTTATGTTTTAAATATGAAAATAAATCATAATATGAATATGTGTTTACTAGCAAAAGATAATGATCCTTGGCTATGGCACAAAAGATTTTGTCATATTAATTTCAAAACTATTAGAAAACTTTCTAAAAATGAATTAGTAAGAGGATTACCTAAGATAAACTTTAAAATAAAAAATCTTTGTGATGATTGTCAAATAGGAAAATTAACAAAGTCATCTTTCAAATCTAAGAAAAATATTTCAACTTTACAACCATTAGAATTACTTCATATGGATCTTTTCGGACCAACACAAGTTCAATCCATTAATCATAATCGATATGTATTTGTAATAGTTGATGATTTTTCAAGATACACATGGACCATTTTTATGAAAAATAAAAGTGATACATTTGAGAACTTTAAAACATTTTCCAAAAGAATTCAAAACACTAAAAATTTAAAAATTAAGAATATTCGAAGTGATCATGGTGGCGAATTCGAAAATGAAGCTTTTGAATCTTTCTGTAAAAAGAAAGGAATAAATCATAACTTCTCATTTCCTAGAACTCCTCAACAAAATGGAGTAGTGGAAAGAAAGAATAGAACATTACAAGAATGTGCAAGAACATTATTAAATGGAAGTTATTTACCAAAACATTTTTGGGCAGAAGCAGTAGCTACTGCATGTTATGTATTAAATCGTATTTCTATTAGACCATTAACTAAGAATACTTCATATGAACTTTTTAACAATAGAAAGCCAAATATATCATATTTTAAAATATTTGGATCAAAATGTTTTATTCTAAATACAAAAGACCAACTAGGAAAATTTGATCCAAAAGCTGATGAAGGAACTTTTGTAGGATACTCAGAACGAAGTAAGGCATATCGAGTTTTTAATAAACGAACAAATACAATTGAAGAAACTTTACATGTATCTTTTGATGAAAACTTTAATAAAAAATTGAGCACAAAAGATGATGATGAATTTATAATAAATACAGATAATACAAATATTGAAAATATAAATAATACCGAACTTAGATCTCCACCTGAAATCTTACGAGATCACCCTGTACAAAACATAATCGGTGAAATAGATTCTCAAGTTAAAACTAGAAGTCAACTAAACCAAATGGGACATGTTGCTTTTATTTCTACAATAGAACCTAAAAATTCTAAAGAAGCATCAACAGATGACTACTGGATTGTTGCTATGCAAGAAGAATTAAATCAATTCGAACGCAACAATGTTTGGGATTTAGTTCCTCGTCCTAATAATCAATCTGTTATAGGAACAAAATGGGTTTACAAAAATAAAGTAGACGAACAAGGAAATATAACTAGGAATAAAGCTAGACTAGTAGCACAAGGATATAATCAAGAAGAAGGTATTGACTTTGAAGAAACATTTGCACCCGTTGCACGACTTGAAGCAATACGTATTTTATTAGCCTTCGCGTGTTTTCATAATTTTAAACTTTATCAAATGGATGTTAAAAGTGCTTTTCTAAATGGTTTTATAAAAGAAAATGTGTACGTAGAACAACCTCCTTTATTCATACACGAAAAATATCCGGATCATGTATATAAATTAAAGAAAGCTTTATATGGTCTTAAACAAGCACCTCGTGCTTGGTATGAGAGACTTAAAAGTTATCTACTAGATTCGGGATTTCAAATTGGAAAAGTAGATCAAACTCTATTCATTAAAAACACTACTAATGACATTCTAATAATTCAAATATATGTAGGTGACATCATATTTGGTTCAACTAATGAAAACTTATGTAAAGAATTCTCAAATATAATGACTAAAGAATTCGAAATGACACACATGGGAGAATTATCTTATTTTCTCGGTTTACAAATTAAACAATTAACAAATGGAATTTTCTTAAATCAAGAAAAATATTGTGCTAATCTGATTAAACGTTTTGGACTAGAAAACACTTCTGGAAAGCCTACTCCTATGAGTACCACAACTCATCTTGATCGAGATGAAAATGGTAAAAGTATCGATCAAAAATTGTTTAGAAGTATGATAGGTTCCTTACTTTACTTGACCGCTAGTAGACCAGACATAATGATGAGTGTATGTTTATGTGCACGATTTCAATCTAATCCTAAAGAATCACATTTAAGAGCGGTAAAACGAATTATACGATATCTTAACAATACTAAAGATTTTGGTCTTTTCTATCCAAAAGAGTGTCCATTCGAGTTAGTATCATTCAGTGATGCTGATTTTGGTGGATCTCGAACAGATAGAAAAAGTACAAGTGGTACGTGCCATTTCATACTTCTTAATGTTGACACGCCATTACCTGAATCCGAAAATACAATAGTGCATCAAATAAACCATCGAACTATAAGTCTAATGCAACTTTCGGCAAGACCTCCTCGCATTATATCTCTTGCCGAATGGGAAGCTAGACATCAAGAACAACATCAACCTCCTCCACCTCAACAAGAAGAACCTTTAGATCAAGATAATGAAATTCATGTCATTGAGCCCGGTTATGCTTCCACAAATCAATCATTGGGAATCTTATCAAGGAATCAACAAATTCTTGATAATCGTCTCAAGAAGGTAGATCACAAACTTGATAAAATTAAAGGATTCTTCAACAAGTTATGGGATGCAATCTCGTGTTCAAGCACTACTACCGCTTCAACATCACGTGGAAAACGTCCGGCACCTACCTTTACATGGACGACATCCGAAGAACATACAAGTAGCAGCGCGAGCGGAGCCAGTTGTAGTCAAGGACGAAGAGCACATAGACCACCAACAGGAGGACCAGTCATTCGAGAACCTAGAGAGAGAGAAGGTTCTTATGATTGGGATAAAGACGAGTAACTTTTTATGGTTTGTTGTTCTATGTGTTTTTAATTTGATAAATCTCTGTATTTATTATGCAAACTCTGTTTTATTTGACTATGCTAATCGTAGAATTCTATTGTTCAGTGGTTGTTTTCTATATATCTATAATTATTACTTCCTTTTTGTCGATGACAAAGGGGGAGAAATCTGTGTAGCTAACTCTGTTTTGTAGGAAAGATAGGTGCATTCATTCAGGGGGAGAAAAATAGCAAATATATCTCTGTAACACATTAATGTTGCCATCAATCAAAAAGGGGGAGAATGTTGATACATGAAGATTTTGATCAATGACAATGAGCTTCAACAAAAAGGAAGAAATACATTTAAAATCAGAGGAAGATCGATGAAGACCAAAGTGAAAACTTGAGTATGATTTTTATGGGTCCAAGTCTAGATTATTTGTTAAAATCTATCCTCAAGAGATTTGCATGAACACTAAAACACTTCCTTTAAACTTCATTTTTATAAATATTTTTACTGTGCAAATTTTCACAGTTCAGTCGACTGAACAGGCATGGCCAGTCGACTGAAACTGGCACAGAAATAAAAACATGCACAGTGTCAGTCGACTGAACTCCCTGAACAGTCGACTGAACACAGACCTGAAAATTTTCCTTTATACTTTCAGTCGACTGGATCTCCTGCTCAGTCGACTGAATTGATAACTGCGAATTTTTTGTGAATAGACACTTTCTTTCTCCAAGAGATGCAACCCTTCTTCAATGGAAATGGAAGCATCTCTTGCATGCACCTCTAGCAAACAAATGCACCTCTTCTACAAGTATAAATACATGGTTTTAACAATTGCAAATTACCAATTCTACTTTCTCTAATCTCTCTACTTACTTGAACATACTTTCAGATTCTTTTAAGTTTTCAAAAGCAAACCAATTGCTTGAATCTCTGTTTTAACTATAACATATCTTGATTCATAGCAATTCATATTTCCTAAATCTTCACAAACACTTTATATACTCTCGAGGATAATATTATAGGAAAGTTGTACTAAATTGACTCATTAGTGTTATCAAAGAACACAACAAGTCAGAAATACTTTTTGTATCCAAGTTGAAGTCCTCTTCGGTAGCTGAGGCAAGAAATCCCATTCGGTTGTTTGGGTAAGTTGTAAACCTATTCCTCCAGGTTAAGTGAGGGTTGTTGGTTAGTTGAATTCCTAAGAAGAGCTTAGGGACTGGACGTAGGACAAGAGGTCCGAACCAGTATAAAGTCTTGGTGTCTACTTTACTTACTACTTATTACTATCTACCTAGAGCATTTTTTCCATATTATACGATCCTACCGCATAGATTCTTTCAATATTTGGGCCCTTCGAGTTCCTTGTAAGTCTAGAATTAAGATTTTCTTTTTCTGATTTCCAGATAAACTAAATATGCCTGTCAACAACTCAAGTAATATGCCTAAAATTAGTATCACAACATCTTTTATAAATAGTTAACAAACCTAGCTCATTTTTATGCCCTTCAAGTTCCTAGTAAGTCTACTACTAGGATTCTTTCCATATCCAGATAAGTCTGAAAGTCTTACGGATCGTATATATGTTACTAATGTGCAAGTGTACTAATAGTATAGCAAAGATATAAGCAGATATGTAAATGTAAATAAAAATAAAAACGATCACACCAGAGTTTTTATACTGGTTCGGACCTCCCGTCCTACGTTCAGTCCCGAAGCTCCCCTTCGGTATTTCACTACCCAAATACCCTCGCTTCACCCAGAGGAACAGGTCTTTTTACAATAAAGTTTTTGACAATCTTGTGTTCTCATCAACACTGATATTGACTGATAATACACAACTTCCTATAATCTCCTTTGAGTGATTGTGTAAGTGTGAGAGCGCAAATTTGAGGAAGAATATAACCAATATAAATAGTGGTTATAGTTTGATTTGAGAATGTTAGAAATTAAGTTTCAGAAATCGACTTGATAATGATAATTCAAGAGAATAGAAATCAGTAAGTTAAGTAAGTAATTCTCAAATCAATTTGATACTATTTATAGGATTTAAAGAGTTATGATTAAAGAGAAGTGACTGGAAACCATTGGTGAAAGGTTGCAACTATTTGTAGAAGAATAAATTTTGTTTTAAAGTTTCGTAATCTTGCAAAAAATAGAGTCGTTGTAAAAAAATATCCGTAACCAGACGTCTGCAGTATACCTCAGACGTCTGGAGTATGTTTCAAAAAAATTTCCGAAGCTGACTGCAAACGTCTGAGTATTGACTGCAGACGTCTGAGTATGTAAATTCCAGATTCTTGTGTGTGTCACTTCATTGGAGATTGTACAATACTTCTATATACTACTTTCATAAATACTCTTCTTGTAATATTCAAATCATAGTTTCTTTGACATGATGAGTATCTTGAATACCTGCATATGTTAGTGTATATGTATATATATATATATATATATGATATTGTATAGTTGTTGTCATTGAAATCATAGAATGGAGGTTCCAACATTATCCCCCTTTTTTATGATGACAACTATACAATATTATGAGATATGAATATTTTACTCCCCTTGATTATGTTATCTCCCCCTGAATATGTGCAAGTTATATTTTTCTCCCCCTTTGTCATAATCAAAACAGAATGAATGCATATGACATAATGTAAAATAGTTAATACATATGAAACACAGAAATAAATAAAAGAAATATAGAGACATATTATTCTCCTTCATAGAAGAATGCTCCTCCATATCCTCCATAGGATGAGCCATAGGATGAATAAGGATCATATGAAGAAGAATTCCATTGTTGATATTGAGATGAAGGTTCTTCTTGAATTGAAAGCCCTTGCATAGCCTCACATGGTAGATATGATTCCGTAGGCTCATCATGGTCAACGCTATCCTCTTCGGTTGAGTCATCGTAATCTTCTTCTTCTTCTTCGTTGATAACCATTTTACCTCTATTAGTTGAAGAAGAATGACGTAATCCTTGTCGTGGAGTAGGAGCATGAGGAGTAGGAGACGGTGATGATGATGAACTTGAACTAGAACGACCTCTAAACTTCTTCATTATCTTCCCTAAGCTCGAAACTACTTTGTCAAGAGTTTTCTCTACTTTGTTCATTCGTGTAGAAAAAGTCCTTTCAAGCTTCGTTTGGTTTTGTGCTAAAATGGATTGGTTGCGTAATAACACATCATTAATTGACTCGTTTGAAGCAAGTGTTGGTTGGATTTCCAAGATTTCGGAGTCAGAATAGTATTGTGTGGTTGGTTGTGAAGAGGAAGCCGGTTGTTGTTGTGGTGGAGAAGATTGCGGCCGGTTCTCCCATTGTTGGAAAGATATGATAGGAGGTGGTGTTTTCGGGAGTTGAATTAATGAAATAAATCTTTTTCCTCCGTATTTTGTTGGAATTTCTTCAAAGGAAGATAGATATGAAGGTATTTCAAATGCCGTTAAAATTCGCATAATGTATGCGGCATATGGAATGGTTGGTTTGGGATTATTCCAAAAATATTTTATTTGAGTCAAGATAAATTGTGCCCAATTTACCGAGGTATTACCAAAGATGGCATACAATGCCTTATGATCATTTTCGTAGACTATCTCATGGCTACCAAGTCTAGGAATAATAGTGTTGATTATCATTCGATTTAGTAACCTAGCTCGGGGTCGTAAGAAGTTTGAGCGCCATTTCATATTGTCTTCCCATATAAGGTGTGTAATTCTATTTCTAGGTTTTCCTAGCATATTGGGTATATCATCAAATACCATACCTTCATAACTACATCCTAGAATTGCTCCAATTGTTGGAATATCAAGTTTTAAAAATTTCCCATAAACGGATGTCCAAAGACTATCATTACTCTCTTCTTCTTGTGACAAACCGGCACTTGAAAGATTTGCATAAAATAGATAAATAGCTAGAGGATCTATATTTACCGAATTTACTTCAATGTCAATCAAGGAAGAGCAACCGGAAGCTTGAGTTAATTGATAAAGATTGTATTCTACCGGATGATGAATGTTGTCAAATGGGCCATTGCGAATCTTTTTCTTCTTGATGGATTCAAATCTTTTGATTGTTGCTTTTTCATGTCTCATCCATTGAAGAATTTGTGTTTCGAAGACGATATTTGCTGAGGATGATGATTGAGATGCTTTTGTCTCTTGGAAGCTACTTTCTTTGGTGCCATTGATTAGAATTTGAAGGGATTTAGAGAGCTAGGGTTGCTAGGATTTTGATAGAAAAATGGGGGCTGGTTAAGATGAGATGTGAAGGTTAAAACATGTTATATAGAGGGGCAAAAATAGTGATTTTCAGATGTAAAATTTTTTTCCCGATTGTTCCTGCAAACGTCTGAGGTATAGGGCCAGACGTCTGGCAGAAATTTTTTTTTGCCCCGAGAGTTCCTAGAGACGTTTGAGGAATAGGGCCAGACGTCTGGGGTAACAGATTTTTGTTAGTAATGTTTATTTTTGTATTTTGGTAATCCGGTTGAATTTTGTTATACGTTTCTTGTTAATTTAATGCAAGAAATAGAAAAATTTATTCAAACATATATAAATATACAATTTTTTTTTGAAATAGGACGATGAATACACAGATTATAAAAAATTATATAATAGAGCGATTTTGTTGTTTCCAGATGGACCTCCTTGCTCCCATGAGTTTGGTTCGTCCTTGATGATAGGATCATACATTGGTCGAATGGGCGACCAACGATTGGGGTAACAGGAGAAGGAGTACGTTGAATGTTATTAACTGTATCTTTCTTTGGAGAACGACCACATATTTTTGCAATGTGACGAGTTAAGAAATTCATATGTTCTCCTTGGCGTCGTTGTTCCCAGGCCATTTCCTTTTGAAGACCAAGGCTCTCCCACTGAAAATGATGTAAATCATCAATCCGATAGTCATCGGTTTGCATGATTGTTCCTTGAAATTCAATTGCAGATTTTACTTTCTTTCCTTTATGTGAATATCCAGTTGTAGTTTCTTTTGGAGGGGTCGAGATTCTTCGAGAACCTTTATAACGCGGAGGCGGAGCATTATCCAGATATTGAACAGTGAATCCGGGTGGAATAATATAGCGGTCCGGGTGATGAACATCAGGAAAGTTAGATGGTGGTGATGGAATGGTATAAGCGGATGAAGAATGATTCATTGAAGAATATTCATTTGGAGATGAAGCAGAGTTATAAATTTCTTCATGGGAAGACATTGTAGTTGTAAGATAGATATAGTAATATAAGAATGAAGCTTGAATTTATATATTTGTATGATATAAAAATAGTAAAAAGTAAAAAAAAATTGTTGAACCATATTTTACGTAATTTAAAACTAACCATTTGTTAGAATTATATTTGAGAGAATTTAAACCACCCAAAAAACAAAAACTGTTTTACTATAAATGAAATTTTTAGTTTTTTAAAGAAATGTTTATATACATTTAAGGTAAAAAAATAGGTATATTCTACTCTAGTTCGGTTAATGAGCAAATTCCTAAGTTTCTTCTTAGTTTAATAAAAGTTATTTCATTCAATGGTTTAGTAAAAATGTCTGCAATTTGATTTTCGGTACTTACATATTCTAGGTTGATTGTTCCCTTTTCGACATTATCTCTTAAGAAATGATGTCTTATATCAATATGTTTTGTTCTAGAATGATTTATTGGATTTTTAGATAAATTAATCGCACTTGTATTATCATAATAAATTATAGAATTATTTAATTGACTACCATAATCTTGTAATGTCTGTTGCATGTATATTACTTGAGCACATGCTAGAGCGGCAGAAATGTACTCAGCTTCACAAGTAGATAAAGACACACAATTTTGTTTCTTGCTAAACCATGAAACTAGTGATTGACCTAAAAAATGACATGTACCACTTGTACCTTTTCTATCCGTTTTGCATCCACCAAAGTCTGCATCACTATAGGATACGAGTTCGAATGGATTATTTTTCGGATAGAATAGGCCGTAATCCGTTGTATTTATTAAGTAGCGGAGAATACGTTTTATTGCACGATGATGTGATTCTTTTGGTTGTGCTTGAAAGCGTGCACATAAACATACACTCATCATTATATCGGGTCGACTGGCAGTTAAGTAAAGAAGAGATCCTATCATACTTCTAAAAAGTTTTTGATCGAAATTTTTACCATTTTCATCTTTATCCAAGTGAGTAGTGGTACTCATTGGTGTTGGTTTACTAGACGTTTTACTCATACCAAAACGATTTAATAAATCTTTACAGTACTTTTCTTGATTTAGAAAAATTCCATTTTCTAGTTGTTTTATTTGCAATCCTAAGAAAAAATTTAATTCTCCCATATGTGACATTTCAAATTCGTTAGTCATTATTTGAGAAAATTCTTTACATAAAAGTTCATTTGTTGATCCAAAAATTATATCATCAACATAAATTTGTACTATTAAAATATCATTTTGCTTTTTCTTAATAAACAATGTTGTATCAATTTTACCAATTTAAAAACCAGATTTTAATAAACGAGATTTTAAACGATCATACCAAGCTCGAGGAGCTTGTTTTAAACCATATAGTGCTTTATTATGTTTAAAAACATGATCCGGGAATTTTTCATGAACAAACAACGGGGGTTGTTCAACATAAACATTTTCTTTTATAAACCCATTTAAGAAAGCACTTTTAACATCCATTTGAAAAAGTTTGATATTATTATGACACGCAAAAGCAAGTAAGATCCGTATTGCTTCGAGACGAGCTACTGGTGCAAAGGTTTCTTCATAATCAATTCCTTCTTCTTGGTTGTAACCTTGTGCGACTAGTCTTGCCTTATTTCGAACAATATTACCGTTTTCATCTGCTTTATTTTTGAAAACCCATTTTGTTCCTATTACAGATTGATCACTTGGTCGGGGTGTAAGTTCCTAAACATTATTTCATTCAAATTGATTTAATTCATCTTGATTGCTAAAATCCAAGAATCATCATTAGATGCTTCTTTATAATTTCTAGGTTCAAAGTTAGATATAAACGCTACTTGACTCATTTGATTTAGTTGATTTCTAGTCGTTACTTTAGAATCTAAGTTTCCTATAATATTATTCATGGGATGATCTTTTAGAATTCGTGGCGGTGATTTTGATATATTAATTTCATTATTTTCATTTGAATTTTGTTCTGAGTTTATATCTTGTTTTTGTAATAATGTTGGAATTTCTTCATCGTCATTTTTCGATTTAACAAAAAAATCTTCATCGAAGGATACATGTAAACTTTCTTCTATTAGATTTGTTTGTTTATTAAAGATTCGATATGCTTTACTTCTATCAGAATATCCTATAAATATTCCTTCATCAGCTTTTGCATCGAATTTTCCAAGATTATCTTTTGTGTTTAGTATAAAACATTTTGAACCAAATACTCTAAAATATGTTATTTTTGGTTTTCTTTTATAAAACATTTCATAACATGTGTGTTTAGTCATAGGCCTTAAAGTTACACGATTTAAAACATAGCATGCCATTGCGACTGCTTCTGCCCAAAAATTCTTTGGTAAATCACTACTGTTTAATAATGTCTGTGCACATTCTTGCAAAGTACGATTTTTTCTTTCAACAACACCATTTTGCTGTGGTGTTCGGGGAAATGAAAAATTATGACTGATACCCTTTTTATTACAAAAATTTGTAAATAATTCATTTTCAAATTCTCTACCATGATCACTTCGTATATTTTTAATTTTTAAATCCGTTGAGGTTTTAATTCGTTTAGCAAAAAATTTAAACATTTCAAAAGTATCATTTTATGTTTTAAGAATAAGGTCCAAGTATATCTTGAATAATCATCCACAATAACGAAAACGTATTTACTATGGTTTATAGATCGTACTTGAGTTGGTCCAAATAAATCTAAATGAAGTAATTCAAGTGGTTGTTTAGTGGAAATTTCCCTTTTAGATTTAAAAGAACTTTTAGTTAATTTGCCTATTTGACATGCGTCACAAAGATTTTTAACTTTAAAATTGATCTTAGGTAAACCTCTAACTAATTCATGTTTAGCTAATTTATTGATATTTTTAAAGTTTACATGACAAAAACGTCTATGCTATAACCATGGATCATCATGATTAGCTGCTAAGCATACATCAACTTTATGATTAATATTCATGTTTAGAATATAAATATTTTGTTTTCTAAATCCTTCAAATATTAAACTTTTATTTTGATCATAGATGTTGCACTTATCTTTTTCAAAATCAATTTTAAAACCTTTATCACATAATTGACTAATACTAAGAAGATTATGTTTTAAATTTTCTACTAGTAAAACATTTGTAATTATAGGAGATGTAGATATACCTAGATTGATGACTTCTCCAATGCCAATCACAAATCCTTTGGAGTTATCTCCGAATGTTACTGTTCCGCCATCTATATTTTTGATATTTGTAAGCATGGCTTTATTTCTCGGCATGTGCTTGGAGCATCCACTATCTAGTATCCACCTCTCTTTTCCCTTACTTTTATTTTTGAGTACCTGTAAAAAATTAAAAAAAATTAATTGGTACCCACTTCTTCCGTTAGGGTCCTAAGGGTTAGTAGGGGTAGGTAGCCATACCCATGATGGTTTGGGACCTTTAAACAAATAATTGTTGTTATGAACTACTTTTTCCAAATATTCAGTTATAAATTTCTTTCTAATCAAATTATTATTTGTTTTTGGAATCCAGATTTTAATATTTTTAGATTCGTTGTTTTTATGACATATCCTAGATTTCTCGAATTTAGTGTAGAGAGAACTATACTTAGTTGTAGCATTCAAATTTTGTTTCTTGGTTTTGTCTTGATTTTTTTAATAAATCCTAATCCATTTTTATTTTCTGATGGTTTAGAATTCTTAATTAAACTTTCTAAATTTTGTTTTCCTTTATTAAATTTTGAAACATTATTTGTTATTTTTTCTAAACTATTTTTCAAGTTAGATATTTCAATATTGTCAGATTCTATCCTTATTTTAAAATCAATATTTTCTTTTAGAATGACATCCTTTGTAGTTACTACTTTTTGTAACTCATGAATTAAATCAGAATTACTTGTAGTCAATTTTTTACATTCATCTTGAGCTAATTCTAATTCTTCTTCTAGAATTGTTTTCTCATCTTTTAACATTCCAATTTCTAATTCTAATCGAGCAAATTTTCCTTTGTATTCTTTGATCAATTTTTTTGATTCTCTAAATTTATCGTCTAATTCCATACTTATTTCAAGTAATTCGTTATAAGATAAATCGGAAAGTACCTCATCAGTATTAGCCATAAAGCAAACATTTGCTTGTTCAGAATCGCTCTCACTATCTGATGATGATGAGTCAGAATCGTCCCATGTTACTTGAAATGCTCTCTTCTTTTTCTTGACATCGAATTTGTTCTTTCTTTTATCATTGTTACCTTGAGGACAATCCTTCTTCATATGTCCGAACTTATCACATCCATAGCATTTGATTGAAGTTAAATCAGTTGTTTTTGAATTTGAATTTCCTCCGTTTCGAAACTTTGTCATTTGCTTGAATTTCTTGAATTTGTTGTAGTTCTTTGCTATGAATACAATTTCATCTTCTTTGAGATCTGAATTCTCATTATTGGCTTGAAAAGCAATATTTTTCTTTTCTTGATTTGCTTCTTTTCGTGCTTGTAGGTTAGCTTCGTATGACATCAAATTTCCTATTAATTCTTCAACTTTGAGTTCAGAAAGATTATTAGCTTCTTCGATAACCAAAACTTTTCTTTCCCATTCAGTAGTCAAAGAATTTAAAATTCGAGTCACTAGTTCAAATTGAGTAAATTTTACTCCTAGAGCCATAAGATCATGTTGAATAGTTTGAAATCTCATGTACATATCACTTATAGTTTCATTGGTTTTCATTTTGAATGATGAAAACTGATTTTGTAGAATTGAAATCTTTGTTTGTTTAACTTTTGTAGTTCCTTCATGAGTAACTTGAAGTGTATGCCATATATCATATGAAGTGGTGCATAACATAACTCTAGAAAATTCATTTTTATCAAGTGAGCAAAATAAAAGATTCATAGCTTTTGCATTATTTCCAGCTAAAAGTTTTTGTTCTTCTGTCCATGTGTTTCTAGCAGTGGTTGGTGCTTCATATCTAGTTTGAGTTGTTTCCCAAACATCTAGACTGGTAGACTCTATAAAAATACGCATACGTGTAGACCAATATGCATAATTTGAACCAGTGAATAATGGAGGACGTGCAGTAGATTGTCGTTCTTGAAAAGTACTTGCCATATTAGTGATAATTCAACTACGTGTTACTGTAACTTGAATTGAACTAAGCTCTGATACCAAATGAAAGTCTTACGGATCGTATATATGTTACTAATGTGCAAGTGTACTAATAGTATAGCAAAGATATAAGTAGATATGTAAATGTAAATAAAAATAAAAACGATCACACCAGAGTTTTTATACTGGTTCGGACCTCCCGTCCTACGTCCAGTCCCGAAGCTCCCCTTCGGTATTTCACTACCCAAATACCCTCGCTTCACCCGGAGGAACAGGTCTTTTTACAATAAAGTTTTTGACAATCTTGTGTTCTGATCAACACTGATATTGACTGATAATACACAACTTCCTATAATCTCCTTTGAGTGATTGTGTAAGTGTGAGAGCGCAAATTTGAGGAAGAATATAACCAATATAAATAGTGGTTATAGTTTGATTTGAGAATGTTAGAAATTAAGTTTCAGAAATCGACTTGATAATGATAATTCAAGAGAATAGAAATCAGTAAGTTAAGTAAGTAATTCTCAAATCAATTTGATACTATTTATAGGATTTGAAGAGTTATGATTAAAGAGAAGTGACTGGAAACCATTGGTGAAAGGTTGCAACTATTTGTAGAAGAATAAATTTTGTTTTAAAGTTTCGTAATCTTTCAAAAAATTGAGCCGTTGTAAAAAAATATCCGTAACCAGATGTCTGCAGTATACCTCAAACGTCTAGAGTATGTTTCAGAAATTTTTCCGAAACTGACTGCAGACGTTTGAGTATTAACTACAGACGTCTGAGTATGTAAATTCAAGATTCTTGTGTGTGTCACTTCATTGGAGATTGTACAATACTTCTATATACTACTTTCATAAATACTCTTCTTGTAGTCTTCAAATCATAGTTTCTTTGACGTGATGAGTATCTTGAATACCTGCATATGTTAGTGTATATGTATATATATATATATATGATATTGTATAGTTGTTGTCATTGAAATCATAGAATGGAGGTTCCAACAAAGTCAAAATGCTCAGTACGAAACAGAAGTAATATTCATCAGCCTCACAACATATAATCTAGATACTTAGCAAATAGATTTAAACATTTCCTTGCATACCTATATGAGCATTATTGTTGTATGGATTTGATTTTTCCCTTTGAGGTAGCATCTTCAAAATTCAAATAACTACTTAAACTTTAACTCATAGTCTCATAGTATCATTCATACCGTTAATTCCGTCATATAGAACAAATGTGATGCCTTCGGTTAGCAATCAAGGCCTAACAACAAATAACTGGTATCAACAATTACTTAAACTTTAACTAGCATCTCGATTCTCGAAAATAGAACAAATAAACAATTACTTAAACTTCAACTCATACTCACATGCTTTCTCTTTCTCGTCATCATCGATGCCATGTTTTCTGCAATAGTCGATTCGAACTCGAACTTTTGAAGGCTTTCAAGGCTAGCACTCAACACTAATCAATGACAGTGTTGATCGATTAGGGAGATTTCGACTAATTTGTATTGACGAATAGATCTAGGGTTTTTTATTGTTTTCTATTTTGTTTTATGAAAGCAGTCGAGCTCGAGTCGAGACTAGGGCATGAAACGAAATAGAAAGTAGGAATATCAGTTTGGTAACGGGTTTGGACTATTGGGTTGGGATTTTGCTTTGGACCGCTTATATTAAAGAAATAGTCGGTTAACAGTTAACCGACCGACCTAATTTTATTTAACCGTTAACCGAACCGAAAATATTCGGTTAAGGTCGGTCGGTTAACCAATGACGTCGGTTAACCGATTTTATCGGTTAAGTCGGTTCGGTAGTAGTCGGTTAAAACGATTAAGTCGGTTAAATCGATTAAATGTCCACCCCTACTTCAGCTTGTTACTTTCTTCGTCAAAATTGACCAAGTGAATCGCCCTTAGAGAAAAGATGTTCAAAATGACCAGAGAAACAAGATCTTAGAGTCGAAAAAGGTGATTGATTGGGATCAGGGTTTATTGGTTTGGGTAGTTAGGGTTTAGGCATGGGATTGGATAAAAAAACTATGTTTTGGGATTTTGATTGTTGAATGCCCCGGTAGACCAACTAATGGCCGTACAAAAAAAATTGGTGGTCCAAATGTTGGCACCCATTTTTTTGTTCGTTGACCCTGTTTTTAATATGTCCAAACCGAGTGTCCAGAAAAGGAACATCAATTTGATATTTTGAACTTTACGATAACTGAAGCAGATTTGAAATGATAGAACAAAAACATATGGTAAGAAAGTAGACAAGTCTTTGCTAAAACAAACATCAAATATACACCGAGACAAATTTGACATGAATGAACAGAAACAAAGCATCAATAGATTTTTCCAACCTTTGTTCATTCACTATCACATGTTTTTCTTGCAGCGCGAGTTCTTCGGCTGTTTGCGCCAAAAATGGTCACAAACCCCGAATGTTGTGAAACCACCAGTGTATGAATACAAATCAACAATATTCAAACACAAATCTCAGATCTAAACAAACAACAAACAGCAATCCAGAAATAATGAACAAAAACACGAGATTTATAGTGGTTCGGCTATCTCCGGCCTACGTCCACTCCAAATTTTTTATCTTTTATTGATCGATGCTTGAAGATTACAATTTCCTATCGCGTAGTACAACGTATTTTATGATTATAATCTGAATCTAAGGCAGCAATGGTGATCTGGAGTAAATCTGGCAGAGTCCGGGCGCTCTTTAGCTCTCAAAATTGTCCGACCTCTTTTCTGAATGACCAGGGGCTCTATTTATAGGTGTAGGAGGCTGATATTTCGCCTAAATTGAGGGGAGACCAGTTCTGGCACGTGAGGGGGCCCACATGCCCGCTTTATGGAAATCCGGGCCCACTTTGGGATCGATTCGAAGCTATGTTCGAATCGATCAAGAAATTGTCCAATCGAGCTGAAATTTGGCGTGAACATTCTTCAACATGTGCTCAAGCTACTGTGAAAATTTCATAGCATTTGGACTTGTAGATCTCAAGTTATGATCGATTCAAGTTGACGTTCTTCGCCCTATGGATTCGTTTGAATCGATATGGTTTGAATCCATAGGGTCGAATCCATGCTTCTGCACGTGAAGACGGTGACGTGGCGTGCAATCTTCGAGTTGATCCTCCTTTTTCTCCAAGTTTACTGGGTCGAGTCCTTGGTTTTAGCCGCGTTTACCTGGTGGACTCGAGACGTTGGATTCGAAGGTTCGCTTCCTTCGAATCGATGGAACTGGCACTGGTTCGAATCGATCAAGACGCGCTGCTGTGGATCGATTCGGAGTTGTCTTATCCTGGGGATTCGAAGGTTATGGAGTCGAGCTTGTTGGAGTCGAGCGTGATGGATTCGAAGCTGGTGATGCGAAGTCCATGGATTCGAAGTATTATGCTACTTCTTGATCGATTCGAACATGTTGTCCCAGAGCAAACGACTGATTCCATCTTCATCGATACGAACCATATCGATGCGAAGTGCAGTGAACTTCAATAGATTCGAACCTTCATTGATTCAAACCAACATCCATCGATGCGAAGTACATCGATTCGAACCGTGCTCTGTGCATTTTAATTCATTCATATCTTGTGCATACGAACTCCGATCGTCCTGAAAATTGAAACATAGCCTCTCCTAACCTTGATTGTCATTCCCAATCAATTCTGCCTTGATCGGAGCTCAGCCAAATTTTGACGACATCCATCGCAGCCTTGTTTCCAATCGACTTCCAATCCTGATATCCATCCTTTCCTGTCGATTTGCTTGATATTCCGGCTTTGACCAAAAAGTGGGATAACATCGGCTTTCAAATCCGATGTAACATTTGCCTTCTTCTTCATAATTTTACAGCTTTGGTGGTCGTGAGGCGTCTTCCGCTTGTGGAATGCACAAATCCACGTCCGTGTCAACATCGTAGGCGGCATTCCACCTGGATGAATCTCCTGGATTAGATTGGAATCTCGATCTTTGAGCCTCTTTCCCCTTCCCTTGGATTGAACATCCTGCAAGTTTTTTGTGTTGCTTGAAGTCAATTTGGGCTGACTTGTTAGAAGTTCGTAACGATTCATGAATTCATAATAGTATGCTTATTTAAGATCACTTTCCTTTTGAAACAACTTCAAGAATTGTTTGTTTGACAAAATTTTCTACAATCAATACTAGAACAGAATAAAACACTTGAGGATTTATAATGGTTTACTAAACAATAATCAAATGTAAACATACAAAATCGAGTTCTCCATCCATGCCACTGGGTGTATTCTGGATTCTACATTTACGGCTCAAAGAACTAGGTTTCTCGATGATATCATGCTCCAGTTTGATGACACGACGCTCTTTACGTTTCATTTGCCTCGGTACATTATAACGCTTAAGCTTATTTTTTATAGTTTTGAATTACTTTCCGGATTAAAAATTAATTTTGACAAAAGTTCAATGTTGGTACTAAATGACTTAGATAAGGAATAGAATCATGTTACTAGTACTTTGAACCGTAAAACTATGAAATTTCACATAGATTACTTAGGGCTCTTGATAAGGCCAACTAAACTTAAACATGATTGTTGGTTAACCATAATTGATAAAATTAACAAAAGATTATCTAGGTGGAATGATAATTTTTTATGGAGAGTGGGTATGATAGTTCTAATTAATTTCATTTTATCGGCATTACACATGTATTAGACGTCTTCTTATCTTTTTTTCAAAATGGATAATTGATAAAATAGATAAAATTAGGAGATAGTTCTTATGGTGTGGAGACAATCGTAGTAGTAGTTTAAAGTGTTTCGTTAGTTGGGAAATGGTATGTAAACCGAAACAAGTGGAAGGGTAGGAATAATTATTTTACACAAGTATTTATTAGGAAAATGGTTGTGGAAATTCAATAATAATAATGATGATTTAATATGGAAAGAATTAGCCACGGATCAATTTATGGAGGTACTTATGATTTACATCATATTATTCCTAGTAACACCGATAATTTTTATAACTTTTGAAAATCAAATTTAAAAAGTTTTGATATTTTTAATTATGAATTAGTACTATTGTGCATTCGAGAAATAGCACATGTGACAACCCACACCTCATGACACACCGATCCAAAGTCTAGTATGACTTTCAAACTAGCGTCGTGCCGAGAAATACGAGTTGTTGGGTTTTTATAACATTACAGAGACTAATACAAGTAGATATAATCTAAGATATACTACACTTTTAGAACTATCAGCGGAAGGAACAAAACATATAACATGTAAAAATATCCATGTTAGAAAACATCCAAATCACGGTCTTAGAAAATATCGAAATCACAGTCTCAAAAGACCAGTGCGTGGTCCAATACAGAATACATAGAAAATATTACTCTAGGTCTGATAAAAGAGATAAAATATATTGATAAAATAGATAAATACATGAAGAGAAAATATGATAAAAGCAGTCTCCAAAGATAAGCTCAACTCTCCAAATATCAAGAATGGATCAATCACCTGCTGCCCTATCCACCCGTGGTGCGGAAAAAGGAAGAAAAAAGAGTGGGTCAAATACAAGTCTAGTGAATGAGTACAAATTTAATATGTGATTATCATGTGTAATTAACTTTAATTCTACTATAGATGACATAGGGTGTACTACTAGTATCTGTGAATTCCTAAGGGCTGTTACCTAAGGGTTCTTGTCTAATATATCTACACTGCAATTCGTGTAGGCTACTACAAGGATCGAACTACGGATCGAACCTCACATCTAACGATCGGTCACTGCCACTAGAGCTACTCAGTTTGCAAAACACCGCCCTCTTGGCTACTAATTATGGAAACATCACCACTAGGCTACATTGAGAGTGTGCTCCCACTAATATCACCGCCACTAGGCTATTGGGGAATTGATTTTTCCCTAACTACAACTACTCATTTCTCACTATGTCTGGAGAGAAAGAACCCGAAATTCCGATTCGTTAGTGTATCTTATTGTCTGCATCTACTTCCACCTCTCGATCATAGTGTTGGCCTCTTATTGCACGTACCAGGATCCTCCATCAAAACTGTACCACGTCGCGTTAGAAAATCGTGCACATCAGGATTCCCGTTATGTTAGGCCCACTTCATCAGACATCCTTGTCAGTGCTGCACGTCCGCCGTGGAACCTCCTATGAGTGTCATTTGCAAAAATATATCGCTCCCAATCGATTACTCAATTCCAAATTGGGTAAAAAACATTTACCCAACACCGCAATGACCTAGCGTCCTCTCATAGGAAACAAACTTCTCTACTACTTCTAACATACATCCAAATGCCTTTAAATAGGCCCACAAACAATTATTGTTTATGTTAATTACTATTATTAAATTTGGGCCTTAGGTTGAGCTTCAGACTCTGTAAATTTACACACCTACCGATCGATCGATAACCCCAACCGATCGATCGATAACCCCAACCGATCGATCGCCATCGGTCAACCATCGGGGATCAAGGGTCAACCGTTTATAAGTTAAGTTTTGGGGTTTTCCGTTTTTAAGTGTCGATTGTTAATTTCTGTTTAATTCATGTCTATAGCCGTTTGCCATGAACCCTTGTTACTAATTCAACCATATTCTAAATTTTAATATGAACTTGTCAAACCTATGGTTTACAGATTTAGGGATTACAAATTTTAGGGTTTACAGTTTAAATAGAAAAGAGTGTGTTAACATTAGTATTTGGTTTAACAATTTACGGTGATTTCAATTCTACCCTAGATTATAGGTTTCAAATTAGGGTTTACAGTTTTCAATTTCAGTTTACTAACCCCTAAATCAATTAGAATAGATAAACCTAACTGTAATAATCATCTAACCAAAATTGTTCCCACCTCCCTCAACCCTAAGCTCTTCCTATTTGCTTTGCTTGAGAATTGTCTCTCCATATGCTAGCTTCACTTGCTTCGTCTAGATCCAATTGCTTGTATTTTCCTAGGTTGATTTTACTTTGATTTTTGAAGAATTTTAGATTTAGAGGAGAGGTTATAATTGGGCAGAATTTTGGTACGGTAATTATTTATGTGAATTTTATAGAAGGCTTGCATTTACAGGGGTTGTCAACCAATTTAAGCCGCTGGATTTAGTTTGATGAATCTTCAGAGTAATCGCATACACTCATCAATACTTCGGAATCAAGCAACACACAATAGCCATTCGAACACGTCACAGCAATCGCCTGATTTAATACAGGCATGGTCGATCCCCTATCACCCTAAGTTGACCGCTATTGGTCAACCTTCGACCCCTCGGTTCGACCGGTCCCATTAAAAAATTTTGAACTTTTATTTTAAAGTTCTTATTTTATTTCCAATTATTCTAACTTCTGTAGATTGCGAAGTGTTATATATGAAAATCATCCAGAAAATCGCTACGAAAGCAACAGTGCAATTTTCGTAGTCGAATTTGAACGTTGTGAAATTTTTTGTTTTTAGTCCTTATTTTATTTTAATTTAATTTTCTTTTAAATTTTTGTTAAATTTTCGGGATGTTACAACACATCATTCTGGTATGATTGCTGGATATCCGCTATACCCTTAAAGTAGAGTTTAAAGAACTTTTTGATATTCATAATTTTAAATACGTTTTAATTTCAGAAGTATTTAGACCAAATGATAACTTTTCCTTGGAAATTTAGTTTTAACCGTACACTAGTAGGAGTCACATTCTTATAGTTTTTGTTTTACTTTGTTCTAAATTGAAATTGTGTAATATCGATATTGAAAATGACTTTAAAATTTGATGCTGGGATAAGAGTAAAAACTTTAATTGTAATACCCCGCACCTCAATGGACCTGAATTTTCACTAAATCGAAAACTCAAGTCTACCAAATTACGTGTCATTGGTGTTGGTATCATGTAATAACAAAACCATATCAGAGTACTATCGATATAAATTCACAATGGAGTAGTAAAGTATAATAAATTATTTGGTTACTGACCGAGGCTGACCCTTTAAACTCTAGTGACCTTGTTAATGTCAAGCATGCATAAGAAAATCTGTTCTTACACCATTCCCGCCTTGTACCAGTACCCGTCCTTCTAAAGTTATCATGTGAGTTTTATTAAGGAGAGGGTCAGAACAACGTTCTGATGACAGGTAAATTACATACTTGATACATAACACTAGTTTATGCCAATTGCTTTCCCTTACATGTTATGTACATAGTTTTACTTAGTCATCTTGACTTCACGTATGCATACGATACGCCCCATCTAGTAGAGGTAGACAATAACTACATACATGTGTGTGTATAAGTAACACAGTCCCCCTTTGGACCAAGATATTTCCCCTAGTATTCGTAACACAACACCTCGTCAAGATCCATCGTCAACGCAATATCACGTCCCTGTCATCGTGCATCCCAAGAACTCCCGTAGTGCATTTCAATTATTTAGCTTTATTCTATCTAGTTTTTAAAAGACCCCATTAAAAGGTTATCTAGCCTTGCCTTCTAACAATAAATAAACTAACAAACAACTATAAGGTGCTGTGTAACGACCTGAATTTTTCAACGTTTTAAAACAAGAATTTAACGAAGATTTTAAAATAAATTTATTTTTAAAAATAAATATTTGGCAACGAAAACTAGATACTTGAAATGCGTCCATTGAAATGAGGCCAACGAAATTTGTTTTATGGCAAACTTTGTTCGAAACTCGGTCAGCACATTTTTCAGTGCAAACTATCAAATTTTAAAGTATGAATATTTTTACATAGAAATGGTCTTGAAAATTTTCTGATAAAAACGTCAAAGTTCGTTCCATCCAATTCCGACCTCTATAGCTCCGTTTATCAAGAATTGTCATTGTCATCCAATTTCGAAGCGGTAACAGCGGCGACAGATGAAATTTTGCTACGAAAATCGTAACACAAATTTGAGTACATCGTTGGATTCGTCTCGTCGCGCTGATCTCTGCGGTATATTCGTTTTCATATTTTGGCTTCCGTTGTAAAACACTAAATGGTTGAGATAATGGTCTGTAACCGTGCCATGGAGTCATAATTGCTTCATTTTTATCGCCGTAGTCTTTGAGTGCGCAACCAAAATAATTAAATGCTGCATTAAATTCTGACCGTGCATTCTCCTCTTCTATTTATACCCTGTGTGTTTCCACTCTTCTTTCTACTTCTCATTCTCTTCGTTTCTGTGAATATTTGCTTCGGAATTGAATATATACCAAGTATATATATTAAACCACGTAACCCCCTCCTTCCTTATATCTCCTCCACCCACTTTGCTTTTCCCTTCACACCCTCACCACCTCCAGCCCACGAGCTGCCTCCACCACTCGAGCCTCACCACATCAACACCCACAACCTTCACCCGACTCGCACCACCTCCGACCACACCACCTGCCCTATCTTCCCAGCTCCCACCAGCACCACCCCTTCCCTATCCCACAACCATCCACCTCAGCCCCACCAGTCCCCTCACCCGAGCCCCTCTTCACAGTTGACCTACCACCCTCCTAGCACCGAACCCGCGACCACCAGCAGCCACTTCACCTGCTGAACACCACTAGCCTGCTTCATCTCTCCCTGCACCTACCGTACCTGAACCACCACCCCTCTGCCCTGCCACCGCTCAGCCTCCGCCAACCTCACCCAGCCCACCTTCCCTCGCCGAAGCCACAGCCCACAACTCTGACCCCTTACCCGAGCTTCCCTCCACCAACCCGAAGCCGCTCCCTACCTGCTGCAGCCTAGACCCTGCTCCAGCCACACCGCACCGACGCCAGCACGCAGCTCCGCCCTGTCCCTACTCGAACTGCCACATTCCCGAGGCCAACCTCAACCACCCAGCCTCGTTCCCGAACCAACCATCAACACCCGCAGCTCGCCTAACCCGCATTCCGACCAAACCCGTGCATCCAAAGCCTCGCTCTGTGCGTCGTCTACTTCATCGAACCCGTACGCGATGACGTTCACCAGAGGCCGCGTCGCATTCCCGCTCTAGGGCGTGTGCACGTATCCGTATCGTCGTGGCCATTCCCGTTTCGCTAATCCGCGAAGGTGAGTGTTTTATAATGCTCACGAAGTACTAGAATATTTTTATGCTAGTTAAATTTGAAATTATGAAGTGATATAATTTATTGATCATTGTTTGATAAATTTAATTGTCATCTAAAATTGACAAGTTAAATTTGAAATTGGAATTTAATTGCCAGTAAAATATCCGATATTAATAACTATGAAATTGTTGTGAATTATATTGACTGTTTGGAGGTTGATTGTGATGGATGCTATTGATTGATATTTTGGATGGTTTAGGTGTTATTTATTTTGATATATCCTATTATCATCCCGTATACTATTTACAGTATATAAAACTGTAAATTGAATTATTTCGAATAAATTAAGAAATAGGTTGAAATGATATATATACCTATGGCATTGTGATTTGGATTGAAATGATATATATCCATCCCTGAAATTAAATTGAAATAACCGACCACTTGGCCATAGGATAGAAAATTATATACGGACAATGGATTGGTTAAATTAAATGATTTTAAAATTTTGATTTGAAATTATTAAAATGATTTGGATTTAAAGAAATAAAATCAAATTTATGGAAATCGAATTCTTTCTCGAACTTGAGCTCAAATTGTGGAGTTTAATTGTGTTAAACGAAATTGTTTAAAATGAAATTTGAGATTTTGAAGTATAATTGGAATATGATTTGAGTTTCGGAAATTGATTTGTTTCAAAGGATTTGGATTTTATTCGAACTTTGAAATATTGCTAGGTGAACGTAATTTAAAACGATATTTCAAAATTGAGCTTGGAATTTAATTACTTTGAAGATTTGAATCTTAAATTGAATATTGAAGTTAAATTTGATATAAATAATTTAAATCGATATTTTGAAATTGAACTTGGAATTAATATAAAATTGAATTGGTTTAAAATTAGAATTGAATTGAAATTTAAACCATTGACTCGAATTGTTGGATCGAATTTGAAGTTAAAATTGAAAATCGAAATTGAAATTGATTTGAATGGAAATTGGAATCAAAGTTAATCCGAATTGAAATCGGAATGGAATCGATTAAATTGAAATGGAAATTGAGTCGCTTTGAATTGGAAAATTTGGAATTAGATTGGTTTGACTTTGAAACTGTTTTTAAATTATTTATTATAAACTGTTTCAAAATTTATCTTTTAAATATACAAATTATTTTGGGACTGAATTGACATTCTGAAGTAAAATATGATTTGTGAAGTAAATATGATATTTCGAAATGAAATTGATTTCGAAGCGAATATGATATTTTGATATCAAATACGAATTATTTTCGAAATGTAAAAGCACCAACCGGTATGTAAAACGACGTTCGGTTGTTAAAGAGACTGGGGCCTCTTATTGGCATACTCTCTGTCAATATTGGAACCATTTAATAACTATGTAAGTGGAGTAATGATCCAGAATGAAGTGGTTGGATTTGGCGTACGTTTGCTAGATTTGAAGAAAAAGAACGATGATGGATTAGCCTGACACTTGTGCCAATTTGAAATGACTAAAACAGGAGCCGTACCAGCCAAGCGGGCTAGCTACCGCGAGCGGACATCCGTTCTTCGATTTTCTTGGACTCGGTCCATATCATTACTATTGTTGTTGGTTTCGATTGGTGCACCTCAATTTTGGAATAACCTCCCCTTGACTCGATATAGGATGGATGTACAAGGTGGGCGATCATGGCTATGATCCGTTGCCACCAGCCGGGATGGGTAAACTGGTAGTATCCTACCTTGGACATTGCCTCACGTGCCTTGTCATACTTTTATTCCTATATGAGACCCATATGATTTTGGTTTAGTATTATCGTATCACGGTGCATCCCTATCCACCGACGGGTTACTGGTGTTTTATATGCAAACTGTACGACAAAGCTTAAAAACGTGTTAAGGGGGATTAATGTAAAGCCTTAACGCTAAGAAAAATATTTATTTTACCGACTAGACATTATATATGTAGCGTATTCTACTATATATAAATATTTTGACGGATCCTTAAGAGATGGAAAAATCCCGTAACATCTCTTGAGTTATTGCACGCACGTTATACACTGGATAGGAGATGTGAAATCCCGTAAACATCTCTGACGCCATGACACTCATGTTTTGTGATATCGATTTGACTTACATAATGATATTTTAGTCCTGACTCGAGTGTTTTGTTACGCTCGGGTCAGCCCTGAGTTTTTCAGCGCATTGAAGATCTTTTTCTGGAGGATGAAGACGAAGATTTGATATATTATTTCTATTATTACTCCTGCATCATGTTGTCTGCTGCATTATTTTACTTATCCCTGTTTTATATATAATTCTAATAAATGTTGTATAAATTATAATCAAATGTATAGTAAACAGCTTCACGAACTGTTTATTTGATTATTATATTTTGTCATTCCACTACGAGATTCTGTGTTTGTTTTCTTCTTCTTTTTCTTAATTAACCGCATTGGTTATCTATGTTCCGGATTGTTTGAGTTGGACATGTGTGGATTATTGTCAATTTAAACCTTTCGAAATGTGGATCGTCACAGTTGGTGTTAGAATTTTGGTTTAACGATAACCTTAGCTTTTGGAATTTATTCATTAGAGATAGGGTTAGTAACACCCTAAAATGAGTTTGAGTGTATATGAGAGAGCGTATTTGTTAGTGTTGTATAAAATGTTAAATATTGTGTTGTTTGAATGATTAAGTTTGAATTTTGGCCGGTTCTGATCAGTGCATGGGACACCACTATATCGATAAGGATTCCAAAACACTTGAACAAAGATGAAACGACCCGCAGTTCCGTACCCCTTGAATTGACATTAATCTCCATTAATGAACTCATGAAGAATGGAAATACGAACCATTTGGGTTGAAGGAGAAAGAGGTAGAAGAAGAAAGAAGAAACAACATCAGAATCTAACCATCGCAGCGGAATAAAATATAATATATAATAACAGATCTTTAAACAAATCAAAACTATATCTGTTTATATAATACATCATCAGAGTATACATCAGAGTGCACTTACATAGAACTGGACAATAATCATATCATGTCCTCAATATAACAGAGTACAACAATCAACACAGCGGAATATATATATAAACAAGTACGGAAGTACGTATCTCCATCCAACTCGTCTCCTGAGCTCCACAGCATCACATCCTGTATCCTATAATACTCGGTCTGACCCGAGCATCATAATAAAACAATACCCGAGTCAGTCTGGAATACCAGCGTGAGAAAATCACACTCAAATTTATTATTAAAGTTCAAAAATCCTTTGAAAATAAAAGCATCTCGTAAGACCACGCCACAAATAAACATGTCAGGTTTTTCCCTTACGATAGCTAAAACACTTTTTATTAAATCCGTTTGATATTATAATAGTGTCTATAGAAAGTAAAATAGAATCTAGTCGAAATGCTTGCATCTCACATTTCAACAATAGTTGGGCATAATCAAAACCGTACAGGCTCGTAGAGAAAACGGGTTTCCAATGAATGACTAGGCACTGGGGTACCACCTGTCACAGCACGTGGCCTAGATCACAGTACCGAGGAGTACGCCCGCTCCCCTGCAACACAAGGCCGGAACCATCCCTTACTGGATAATTCCGAATTAGATCACCCCACGGTTGGGATCAGCAACCGCACCACTAAGCCGAAATAAAAAGGGACATCTAGACATGGATGACCTTACTCTCAAGTGGGGGCTACCCACGAAGCCTTGCTGCATATCCTCTGATTTTCAGTCATTCCCAGTTGATGAGGCTTGAGGCTAAGCGTTACCTTTATAGAACATATCCCTTAGAATGCCCATCATCCACCTGACGATGTATCGAAAGCATTCGTCCATACAAGTCCGTCCCAGGTCCGAACGGAACCGAAGGCACTACTCCTACTACATCCATTTCGGAATCATCCTCAGGATTAGTAGCGACTAGCCCTTGCACTTCACTGTACCATCTTCGATTGCAACGCGTTTCCACGAAACGTACAAACCGAATCGAAGTGGTTTTCGAGAAATAAATCTCGATTCCGGTCTCTTCGAAACGATCAGCGCATTTGGCCAATATTGATAGTCGGTTATTTAACTATCAATTAACATTCACAAATATCCATCAAACAATAAATAATTTCCCCAAATTATTTATTAACATCAAATATCTTCGCAAGATATATTTCTATTTTCAAACCCCTTTGAAAATAGTTCCAAAACAGTTTCCTCTTACAGAACCATTTCCCAGATATTTATTTCCTCTAAAACACCAAGTACAAAATACTTTTAGATTTAAAAATAATTTAAAAGCACTTTATTTTAAAATATACTTTATATCATTGAAATTTAAACTACTTTAATACTTTACTAATATAAGTACTCTAAGAATATTTAAAATAGAACCACCTTATAAATATAACTGAAATTCCTCTTTAAACATATTACCAAATCACTTTTATATATTTACTACAATAATAGATTTGAAAAATACTTACTTTAAAATTTAAAGTTTAGAAATAATTTCCTAAACATGCTTTTTAAAACATATTAAAACTTTTAACCAATATTTAAAATTTCTTTGAAATTTGTACTTGGCTGCCCAAGGAAATACCCTTCTCTTCCACATCTTTTAAAAATAAATCACCATTTATTTTTAAACAAATTTTCATTCCTTTAAAAATTCCCACTCTGAATTTATATCCCAAATATCCACCAATATTTTATTTCACTTAATACCCCAGCTTATAAATTTCAAAATCTCACTTCTCTTTAAATTTCAATTCCAAAACACTTAAATCAATTTACAATTAATTTCAAATTTACTTCACTTTGAAATAAATTTCATTACTTACTTCCTTTCTTTCAAAATACGTAAATGTCCAGATTCCTATTTATTTATTATGAGTTAAAACCCTTTTAACTGAAAATACCAGTTTTCAGATTTCCAAAATTCCTTCTTATCCTTTAATTAGATTTAATCCTTATATTAAAAATAAATTATTTATTCTTTACAATAATATCACTTAAGTTTAAAATTTATTACCCCTGTTAATTCAAAATCCCCCTTTTCCATATTTGTTAGAAATTTTGAAATCGCTTTTATTTTTGTAATATATTTCAATTCATTATTAAATTTATTCAAATTCACTAGAATTATTTTACTTAAAATTTTACTCTTTAATTTCTTTTCAAAAATCCAATTCTATAGATTTTGATAACTCATTATACTGAACAATTCAATTCAACTATATCATCTAATATAAAATCATCACAAGATAGCAAATATTCATAGTCACAGAATATTAAATAAGCTAAATAAATTTGAGGAATCCAGTTGGATCCCTCCAACCTGTTTCCCTGCATCCACAGATGTTAGCACAATACCAATTCCACTTCAAGGTGGAATATCGCGGTATATGGGATTAATATAATATCATCCGCTATTATGCGGCGCATAGGGTCTTATCCGCTATATAATGCGGGAATCAATCACTCCAATATATATATATACTATATACTACTATATATATAATATAGCACATCAAATCAATACAATCAATTATTTAAATTTAACTATTTAAATTTAACTATTTAAATTTAAATTAAACCAGATGAGTGAGATTAACTCACCTTGCTTTCTGTTTGTAATCCAACACATCCAACTAGTTCCTTTACGATTCTGACCTTGAATAAACATTATAGTGTTTATTAACAGTTGAAATAATATTCCATCCTTCATTATCTTATTATTTAAACCATTAAGTGGAAATATGTATATTTACTTTATTTTATTTCTTTAAAACTACATATATATATTTATAAGATAGTCTATAGAGAATCTAACCCAGATTTATATAAATCCTTCAAACATTTAAAAATTTCCATTTTCAAAATCTTACTCTATATATATATGTTTAGTAAAGCAAAATTATTTATACTTCTCTGGTCATCAAATTTTTTTATAAACTTAATATATATATATATATATATATATCTGTTTAGACCTTAAAACATCCATATATTTTAGATCGAAAGAAATTAAAACTTCAGTACCTTACTGCATACTCAAGAACCACCAGGACGACAACACGACTCCAAACGACTCAGCACACCGTCATCCCCTTCGAAGCTTGCGTCGCGCCTATCTTTACCACCAGATTGCCTTAAATCGAAATCGATTGAAAACCCTACTCACCAATCCACCCTCGCCGCAAGTTCTATTCGCAAACCCAGGTAGACTCGAGGTCTACAAAAACATCTCGATAATGTCGCGATGCATATCACTTCGAACTAGTACAACTCTCCTCGAGCTCGAGCTCTCCATCGCGAAACGGTCACAATTTCCCCCCGACTTTGAATTCAAGCAAACAGAGGTGCTCGCCGCCTCCGACCCCTGACTTTGACTCACGTTCTTCAATTCGCGATCTACTATTTATTTTTATGAATAGAGGGAAATTCGATTTCGATTTTAAGAAGAGGGAAGAAATGAAGACTGTGAATTTTAAACTCATTCGGCCATTTTCGATTTTGATTTTGCAAAAATGAAGATGAGGAAATATATGATTTTCGATCGGCCATTTATTTTGAACAAGAGATATTTTTATCCCAAGACGAAGCTACACGAATTAAGGGAAAATGGGTAGCGTATGGGAGAAAAAAGGCTACAGCGCTTTAGAAAGGACTGGAAGAGAAATTGATGTGAGATAAATTCAACTGTGGTTGACTAGGGACAAAGATAATTATATTATTCAAATTTTAAATTTCAAATTTCAAATTGTCTCGATATCGCAACTTGAAATCTTTACATCCCATCGAAGCGTGCCGCTAGGCGTTTATAATGTTATACGCCTATTCCGAACGCATTGGAAAAGGTTACGAGTCCAGATTCGATCGTATGGAGAAGATAGCTATTTGGACCATTGAATTTCGATATATATTTCAGCGCGTTTATATATCGTACGCCCACACCACAACTCCAAATGCTACGAAAATTCAAATTTGATAATAATACACTATTACAGATCCAATGGAACTAGTTTCGTCGAAATCCGAGACTGTACCTCGGAAGGCTATTTTTAAATTCAATTTAAACGTTATATTTTTAAAACTGAACAAAACGCTTTGAAATTCAATTTTAAAAGTTCTATCACCTTCAGTATTATTAATATGAATTTTATAAGCCTTCAGATTATTTTTAATGGGCTTAAAATTCCAGATTCAACATTTTACCCAATCCTGATAATTAAATTCAATAATTAATTATCCAATAAATAGTGATATTTGAAATTCAAGTCAAAAATTAACTTTTTAATATTTAAAATTAATTAAATATTCCCATTTCAAATGTCTAAAAATTTCGGGTCGTCACAAAAGCAAACCAAAACAATATTGTTTTTGAAATTTGGTAAACGAAATAATTTTACCTAGGATTATATTTTATGTATAAAAGAATGGTTTTTTGAAATTTAGACAGTTAAATGAATTGGTTGTTAAAAATGATAATATTGATCAATTATCGTTTATTGTTTGATTCGTCAATATTCTTAAACTATTAGCTATTAGACGATTATAAGAAAATGAAACTGTATAAATGTGATTATAAAATATAATTTGCAAGTAAAATGAATATAAAATTGAGAATTTAGGAAATTTAAATTTCGGTGTTTCTGAAAATGGTTTTCAAGGTTTGGAAAATAATATCAGTATTGTTTAAAAGTATATACAAATACAAATTGTTTTCAAATAACTTCTAAAAGGAATGAATTCAGTACTCCCCTCTTCTGTCGCTGGAAAATAATTTCGGTGATGACCGCGACATCATCGACGTTCATTTTTGAGTCTCAAGGTGGGAAGGCCACTTAGTAGCTTTGCTACGCATTTGGTTTGATAAACAAAATTTGATTTAAAATTTCCTAAGTATGATTTGATATACAAAAATATAAATATATAGTATTTCAAAATGATTTGAAATGAACCCGGTATTTAAATTCTTAAGTTTCCGTTAATAAATGATTTTCAATAATTGAAATGAAGTGAAATTTTAAAATAATGGAAGCTTCTAAAATTTGAAATGAGGATTCTAAGTGTTTAAGTGAAATTATGAATCAAAGTTATAACTCTTAGATTGGAAGATAATGGAAATTTGAGACTTTTGTAAATTATGGAACTTCGTTGTTAATTAGAATGAATAAGATAAATTTGTATGATACTAAATTGCATTCTTAAACATATATAAACTTACCTAAAATGTTTAAAAAGTTAAATTATTAATAGGAACATGTGATAGAATATTATACAAGTGAAACTTAAGCAATAAAAATGTTTCAAAAATTAAGTTGTGTTTAGAAATGTTTATAAATGGAAATTTAGTTGTTATAATAAATGTTATACACTTAATTAATGTATTATGAAATTAAACCGAATAGATAAAAATGAGAATACAATCTAAGTAAATGAATATGAATTTAATAAGTAGACCAATTTATAAAGACATATCTTGTGAACTGTTTGTAAAATAAACAAGGGAAATAAAAAATAAATCTGCAAAGAATGGTTGAAATTGGATTGTAGCCTCTGGAGTTAATTACGAACTTGAATAAGATGTAATAAAAGGAAATGAGCCATTATTAAATGATTATGGACTTAAGAAAATGATAAATGAATTGTTTCACAAAATAAATGGATACCAAATGAAAGTGTGGAAATAAATGTGAATTAAGTTGTAAAGAACTTAAGTAATGATATAAGAAATGTTCATTAATAATGTTAATGCAAATAATGAATATTACAATTTAACTATTTTATGAAGACATAAGAGTTAAAAGTGTTGCAACTTATACAACTTATAGATTTGATGAATATAAGTAAAACAAAAAATTTAAATTTGTTATATTGGATAATAAAAAAAGAAAACCCGAAATGAGATACGAAGTTTAATCTGACTTAAGTAAAGTAAAATGAAATGAATAAATGAAATAAGTTAATGAATGGATTGGTAAAGCGAGTTAAATGAAATAACATTTGTAACGACCCAGAATTTTGAACAAATTAAATTGAAAATATTTAATTAATTTTAAATATTTGAACGATAATTTAATTTGAATCCCCGATTTAAATTTGAAGCTGACGATTTAAATTATAAAATTTTATCTATTGAAAGTGAATAAAAATTTGAATCTTCAAATTTAGGCCGATTAAAAATATTTCAAAGGATGGTAAAATTTATATTGATTATACTGAAGATAATTAAAACTTCAGAATCGAATCTGAAATCGATTTATTCAGTTTTGAATTTAATTGTTCAAATCGATATTTAAAAATAGTCATTTTTCAAACAGTCTCGGAATTCGACGAAACCAGTTCCATTGGGTCCGTAATTTTGAATAATTGTCGGATTTCAATTTTCATATTTTTCGGAGTCAATACGTGATCATACGGCGTGTAAATGCATTAAAAATCTTTATCGAATTTAAATTTGAATTTAAATTTAAAATGATCAACATCACCACACGTTCATCTCCTTCAATCACGCAGAGAATCACGAACAAAATCGTGTTACCCATACTCTTTCGTTTTCAAATACGTCCTCTTCCCCTCAGATCCAAAACAGTTCAAACGAAAGAAAACTATTTCGTTCAAAATAAATGAACAATGGCCGCGTTCAAAACGAAATCGAAATCCTCAGAAAATTTAAGTCGAACTTCCACTCCTCCATTCTTTTTCCAGTTCAAAACAAAACGTGACTTCTTCCTTTTTTCTGTTACCCTTTCATTCAAAACAAAATAAAAAAAAGGGGAACGGCGATTTGCGATCGGAGGAAGCGACTTCGAAGTCGCGATTGGGTGAGGCGGCGTACGTGCAAACAGGCGACGTTGATTTGGAGTTCGCGATCAATCGTAGGCGAGGAATTGAAGGCGGCGAGCGCGATGTAGGGCGCGTCGCGAGGCTGGGTCATCGTAGTTGGGGCTATTCGATCTGCAGTGAAGGGTCGCGATTGAGATAGGAGCTTGAGGCCGCGAGGCAGTCGAGACTAGGAGACTGGGGGTTCGTTTGGGATGATATCGCGATGTCAGAGGCGAGGCGATTCGCGAGGCTGCAGTGTCAAGAGGAGCGTAGGCTACTGGAGGACATTGGAGGTGGCACTCGAAAATAATTCAGGCGCACGTCTGCGATGTCGCGGGGTCGCAAGTCGAGGGAGGTGTCGATCGAAGGGTAGGTGGTTGTTGGGTCAACTGCGACGATGGCTCGAGCTCAAAACTTGGGGCAAACTGTTGTCTGCAATTTTGGTAAAGGTAATTTGTGTGATTTCAAAATAATAAATATGCAGTTTTAATTTATAAACACATAACAGTGAGATGTATGTACATATGTAGTTTTCAGGAAATAAAATAAAATAAGTATAATATATAGGTAGTTCAAAAGATAATAAATATACAAGCTTATTTTTAAATAATGGATTTGAGAATAAAGTGTTAAGTCAACCTATTAAATTTTATTTTAATCACTAGTTAACTTAATTTAGCAAGTGGAAATTTATTTATTCGATTTAATTAAATTGGTAAGAGAAATCGGTTCAAAAACTTATATTGTTAGTTTAAAATAAACTTACTGGTAATTAAATTTATAAATGAAAATGATTAATTGTTCGACTTATTCGAATATTAATAAAATTGTATAATTATTTATTCAAGGTTAAAAATGGAGAAAACAAACTGGAATGGAAATGAGATTGCAAAATAAAAGCTAAGGTGAGATCTTCTCACTCAAAATTGAAAAGTGGAATTTTCAGTTATTTTTTGTTTGCTGTTTGTATTAGATATGATAGGATATATCTATATATATAGCAATATATACATATTGGCATATGTATATATTGGATTGATGATTTCCCGCCTCATATAGCGGATGAGACCCTATTGCGCCGTTAGTAAGCGGATTTATAAAAACCTATATACCGCGATAATTCCGTACTGGAGCGGAATTGGTATTGTGCTAACATCTTTGGATGCAGGGAAACAGGTTGGAGGGATCCAACTGGACCCCTCACATTGATTGAATTTATTTCTATTGTGATATGAATCTGTGAATGATTATAGTGATGCTATTAATCATATTGATATCTGGAAATTGTTTGAAAGCTAAAATTTAGCTGAATGGATGTTTGACATCATTGGATTCCAAAGATAAACGAAATTGAATTTTTGAGATTCAAGTAGAAAATTTCTAAGTGAATCAATTTTTGAAATTGAAGAAATTTTGAAGAAAAGAATTTAAAAGTATAAAAGCTGTTTTTATAATCTTATCGAATAAATTCCAGAATAAAGTGAAAATGCTAAATAAATGGATTTCATAAAACAGTGATTTTAAATTGAAGAAATTAATTTAAATTTGGATTTTTAAATAGATTGAAAGAAACGATTGAAATTTATCTTCTTAAAAAGGAATTTATTTAAAAGAAGATAAGTTGGAAATTCAGTTTGAAATTTAATTGGTAAATTGAAATAAGTTGTGAAATCAATGTAAAATGATTTCAATTTGAAGAATCCATTTTAAAACAGAATATTGAATAATTTGAGAAAAATAAGGAATTTATTTTAGTAGTGATAAATAAAATTTGAAATCAATCTGTAATTGATTTAATATTTAGAAATGAATTTTTGAGAAATCAATATGGAAATTTTATTCAAACGTTGAAAATAAAATTAGAAATCAATATTGAAATTGATTTGGTATTGAAGCTTTTATAAATAGAATTAAAATTTATAAAAGTTGTTTATAAACCCAAAGTCACTTATTTTGATAAGTTAAATATAGAAGTTGATAAAAGAAGGTTTATAAGTCGAAGTTGTTATTAAAAAGAGAAATAGGATTTATAAACGTGCTTATAAATTCGAAAATAGATTGAATGTGATAAATTTAATATAGAAGATTATTTAAGAAGATATATTCACGTTTTTGAATAGCGAATTTTTATTGAAATAAAAATGTGTAGAAATGATTGAAATGGGGTTAAGTAAATTTTATTCACGATTTTGGACAGTGAATATATTGTTAAGTAAAATGGATTCATTTTTTGAAGAAGTAATATTTTAAAAATGAAGTTAAACATTTTAAAGGTGTTTTAAAATGTGTTATGAATCGAAAGCATAGATTTCAACATTTATTGTTGAAATAGACGTTTTCGAGAAATATAAGGAAATGGTGGACTATAACACTATTGTTATAGTAAATGATTCCCGAAAGGAAATGTTTTATGTAGTATTGGGATTTATATATCTATCTTAAAATCCGAATCCTTATACTAGTGATTTCGAGTCGTCGTAACGATGTTTTACGCAACATTCGTTTTTGACTCAAATAAATGTGTTAAAAAAATATTTTCCTTAAAGGATGAATATATACTTGATTTGATTTAAGTATATTGAATATTTTCAAATGTTGAAAATGAATAGATTTGTGAAACACTTATTTTAAATAAGTATGGAAATGCTTTTCCAAATGAAATGAACGTTTTGAGAATTTATCTTTGTAAAAGATAAATTGAAATTGAACATTTGAAATCGATTTGAGAATCGTATATCAGAAGATATTTTGAAATATAAATTCAATATGGAATTTATAAAGAAATGGGAATTCGTTTTAAAAATAAACATTGATTTATTTTTAAGTGTGGAAATTTTATATCTAGTAAGATATCTTTGAAGAATAAATAATTTGGGAAAATTATTTGGAATCTGATGATGTCGCGCATCTTTATTGATAGTTAAATAACCGACTATCAATAATTACCTTTAGATAGGTATTTGTTGTGAATTGGATGAATTTAAATGCCACACTTATTTTTGAATAAACGCTCACTATTCGGGTTAACCGGGAAAGGACCATGGGGTCGTATAACCCATTCCGAATATGTGATACGTCGTTATGAATCGCATTTGAAGACCGGTGTTGAAGACCGGATATTTTTGAAAACGGAAGGATTACCGTCGAGTTACTCTACACCGACTGATCCTCGGTTTAGAGGTTTTATCACCCTTAGTGACGGGAAGTCCTGACGTGATTGAAAACTATCCGGATGTGCAAGGGCTTCGTGAGAAGTGCCTTCGGTTCTGTTCGATCCTGGAACAGACTTGTATGGATTGTGTGTCTGACGTTACACTTTGAGATATAAAGCTGATTTCTTTCAAATACATTTCTGTTGGTGGTGGAGAATTTATTCTCTTAGCTTAACACCCTTCTCTGAGACGTACGAGCTCAGAGGTTATGTAGTTGAAATTTATCAGCGATATATCCCAATTTGGTAACGTGGCATACTGAGTGTTGCTGTGAAATGATCAGTGTTTGATCATTTGTGATATGATCATTTGTTTGATCTTATATCTTTGTGATCATAGGTTGATCATTTTGTTTGACCCGAAGCAGGGCTTTTTGAGAAAGCGTAGCTTTGTGGACGAGACTTCGTCGAGCCTCACACCCCGGAAATGGTCGAAACAGGAAGAATGCGGCAAGGTTCTAGGGAGTAGCGCCCCTTAGTGTATGTCATTCCTTCTGGATAAAGGTGGTATCATGGTATGGAGCCCAGATACTTAACCTCTGTGGTTACTGCATTATTATTATCTATGTGGTTTGTTGCGAATCGGGGATCCTCGGGAAGATCGGTGACGATCGGGGGATGGCATACGCGTGTCAGTAGTTACCTATTTTTACAAAGGTAACCCGGCCTTGTGTTGGCAGAGATCCGGTTAGGTTCTCGGGTCGTCTATTCCAGGGACGTACCCATCGTGGATAGGAAGTTCCTTAGCCTGACCATTTGTTGGAAATCCAAAGAAACAATACGAGCCTTTACGATTTCAATTGTATAACCTGTCTCCTCAGGAGGCAGCTATAGCAGGCATAATATAATGGTACCTATGCTGGCTAAGATTTATATTCTACTTTCGAAATGTTTTTCTACACTATGCATTAATAATAATATCAAAAAGAATTTGATTTTTTTTTGCGTAGTAAGCATCTTTGACTATCATAAGAAGAAATCTCCTCCAAGTCTGCGTTTGCATTGTGTGTGTGGCGGGAGGTCTTATGGTAGTTTCATTTTCCAAAAGCATTGCGAATTGACTTTAAAAATATTCCTCTGTTTATTTTAAAGATAACTGTTTTACGATCTCACACCAGTCACCATGACTGACTCGGAGTTTATTGTTTCCCTTCTAAACTCTGGGTGCCCACCAATTTCCACACGGGCAGTCTAGAGTTAGATTATCAGGATATTCTGGAGCTTTGGAGATAAGCTGGATGGCGAGACGTAGTATTTGTATCTGATAGTATTTATTCCGCTGTGTATTCTGTATGAGGACAAGTTTATATAACTGTCCATTGTTGTATATTGACTCTGATTGATGTATGTATAAACTGATATAGTTCTTTGTTTTAAAGATTACTGATTTATCTATTATATGTTGTTCCGCTGCGATGTGTGAGATTCTGATATTGTCTCTGTTCTGTATTTGTTGTTGTTTTGTTGTTCTTCTTCTCTTTTTCTTCTATCTTCTTCTTCTTCTACCTACTTCTTCTTTCTAAAACCCTCACTATTGGAGTTTCCGGCGTTCGATTTCTCGGCAGTCGATAAAGTGAGTATCGATGTTGAATTTTCGAAAGTCGAAAAATCTAGGATGTGACAACATTGACTTAAAATGTAAATGAACTTAAGTTGTAGAATGAATGTGAATATAATGAATGTTAACAAATAAATGTAAATAAATTTGTTTAGGGAAATGTAAATTGATAGAGTGTGAATTCATTGAATAGGAGTAAGTAAATGTGAACATAATAAATTTGAAATGAATGTAAATCAATTGAAACAAATGAATTGAATATAAATCATTGAATAATTAATATAATGAAGGTAAGTAAGTGATTTTGAAAAAAATTCCGAGGTTTTAAAATTCTATAACTCACTTTTATAACTAAATCGATATCAGAGTGGCGAAGCGAAAACGTAGTGGATATTTTACAAATAAGATTTTCAATGTTTATAAGTGTATATTTTTTGGCAAAGTATATCTAAATGCTAAATATTTGCTTCGTTCCTTTTCGAGGACGAAAAGTTTGAGTGGGTGAGATTGTAACGACCTGAATTTTTCAACGTTTTAAAACAAGAATTTAACGAAGATTTTAAAATAAAATTTATTTTTAAAAATAAATATTTGGCAACGAAAACTAGATATGAAATGCATCCATTGAAATGAGGCCAACGAAATTTGTTCGGAACTCGGTCAACACATGTTTCAGTGCAATTTATCAAATTTTAAAGTATGAATATTTTTACATAGAAATGATCTTGAAAATTTTCTGATAAAAGCGTCAAAGTTCGTTCCGTCCAATTCCGACCTCTGTAGCTCCGTTTATTAAGAATTACCGTTGTCATCTAATTTTGAAGCGGTAATAGCGGCGATAGATGAAATTTTGCTATGAACGTCTTAACACAGATTTGAGTACATCGTTGGATTCGTCTCGTCGCACTGATCTCCACGGTATATTCGTTTTCATATTCTGGATTTCATTGTAAAATGCTAAATGGTTGGGATAATGGTACGTAACCGTGCCCTGGAGTCATAATTTCTTCATTCTTTTCACAGCCAACATTATTTCTTGTCACCGTAGTCTTTGTGTGTGTAGCCAAAATAATTTAATGGTGCATTAAATTCTGAACATGCATTCTCCTCTTCTATTTATACCCTGTGCGTTTCCACTCTTCTTTTTTGCTTCTCATTCTCTTCGTTTCTGTGAATATTAGCTTCGGAATTGAATATATACCAAGTATATATATTAAACCACGTAACCCCCTCCTTCCTTGTATCTCCTCCACCCACTTTGATTTTCCCTTCACACCCTCACCACCTCCAGCCCACGAGCCGCCTCCACCATCTGAGCCTCACCACATCAACACCCATAACCTTCACCCGACCCACACCACCTCCGACCACACCACCTGCCCGCCCTCTCTACCCAGCTTCCACCAGCACCACCGCTTCCCTGTCCCGCAACCATCCACCTCAGCCCCACCAGTCCCCTCACTCGAGCCCCTCTTCACATCCGACCTGCCACCCTCCTAGCACCGAACTCGCGACCACCAGTAGCCACTTTACCGGCCGAACACCACCAGCCCGCTTCATCTCTCCCCGCACCTACTGTACCCGAACCACCACCCCTCTACCCCTCCACCGCTCAGCCTACGCCAACCTCACCCAGCCCACCTTCCCTCACCGAAGCCATAGCCCACGACCCTGACCCCTTATCCGAGCTTCCCTCCACCAACCCGAAACCGCTCCCCACCTGCTGCAGCCTGGACCTTGCTCCAGCCACACCGCACCGACGCCAGAACGCAGCTCCGCCCTATCCCCACTTGAACTGCTACATTCCCAATGCCAACCTCAGCCACCCAACCTCGTTCCCGAACCAACCATCAACACCCTCAGCTCGCCTAACCCTCATTCCGACCAAACTCGTGCATCCAAAGCCTCGCTCTGTGCGTCGTCTACTTCATCGAACCCATACGCGATGATGTTCACCAGAGGCCGCGGTCGCATTCCCGTTCTAGGGCGTGTGCTCGTATCCGTATCGTCGTGACCATTCCCGTTTCGCTAATCCGCGAAGTTGAGTGTTTTATAACGCTCACGAAGTACTAGAATATTTTTATGCTAGTTAAATTTGAAATTATGAAGTGATATAATTTATTGATCGTTGTTTGATAAATTTAATCATCATCTAAAATTGACAAGTTAAATTTGAAATTGGAATTTAATTGCCAGTAAAATATCCGATATTAATAACTATGAAATTGTTGTGAATTATATTGACTGTTTGGAGGTTGATTGTGATGGATGCTATTGATTGATATTTTAGATGATTTAGGTGTTATTTATTTTGATATATCCTGTTATCATCCCGTATACTATTTACAGTATATAAAACTGTAAATTGAATTATTTCGAATAAATTAAGAAATAGGTTCAAATGATATATACCTATGGCACTGTGATTTGGATTGAAATGATATATATCCATCCTTGAAATTAAATTGAAATAACTGATCACTTGACAATAGGATAGAAAATTATACACGGACACCAGAAGGTTAAATTAAATGATTTAAAATTTTTGATTTGAAATTATTAAAATGATTTGGATTTAAAGAAATAAAATCAAATTTATGGAAATCGAATTCTTTCTCGAACTTGAACTCAAATTTTGGAGGTTAATTGTGTTAAACGAAATTGATTAAAATGAAATTTGAGATTTTGAAGTATAATTGGAATATGATTTGAGTTTTGGAAATTGATTTGTTTCAAAGGATTTGGATTTTATTCGAACTTTGAAATATTGCTAGGTGAACGTAATTTAAAACAATATTTCAAAATTGAGCTTGGAATTTAATTGCTTTGAAGATTTGAGTCTTAAATTGAATATTGAAGTTAAATTTGATATAAATAATTTAAATCAATATTTTGAAATTGAACTTGGAATTAATATAAAATTGAATTGGTTTAAAATTAGAATTAAATTGAAATTTAAACCATTGACTCGAATTATTGGATCGAATTTGAAGTTAAAAATGAAAATTGAAATTGAAATTGATTTTAATGGAAATTGGAATCGAAGTTAATCCGAATTGAAATCGGAATGGAATCGATTAAATTGAAATGGAAATTGACTCGCTTTGAATTGGAAAATTTGGAATTAGATTGGTTTGACTTTGAAACCGTTTTTAAATTATTTATTATAAACTGTTTCAAAATTTATCTTTTAAATATACAAATTATTTTGGGACTGAATTGACATTTTGAAGTAAAATATGATTTGTGAAGTAAATATGATATTTCGAAATGAAATTGATTTCAAAGCGAATATGATATTTTGATATCAAATACGAATTATTTTCGAAATGTAAAAGCACCAACCGGTATGTCAAACGACGTTCGGTTGTTAAAGAGACTGGGGCCTCTTATTGGCATACTCTCTGTCAATATTGGAACCACTTTAACAACTGTGTAAGTGGAGTAATGATCCAGAATAAAGTGGTTGGATTTGGCGTACGTTTGCTAGATTTGAAGAAAAAGAACGATGATGGATTAGCCTGGCACTTGTGCCAATTTGAAATGACTAAAACATGAGCCGTACCAGCCAAGCGAGCTAGCTACCCCGAGCGGACATCCGTTCTTCGATTTTCTTGGACTCGGTCCATATCATTACTATTGTTGTTGGTTTCGATTGGTGCACCTCAATTTTGGGATAACCTCCCCTTGACTCGATATGGGATGGATGTACGAGGTGGGCGATCATGGCTATGATCTGTTGCCACCAGCCGAGATGGGTAAACTAGTAGTATCCTACCTTGGGAATTGCCTCACATGCCTTGTCATACTTTTATTCCTATACGAGACCCATATGATTTTGGTTTAGTGTTGTCGTATCACGGCGCATCCCTATCCACCGACGGGTTACTGGTGTTTTATATGCAAACTGTACGACAAAGCTTAAAAACGTTTTAAGGGGGATCAATGTAAAGCCTTAACGCTAAGAAAAATATTTATTTTACCGACTAGACATTATATATGTAGCGTATTCTAATATATATAAATATTTTGACGGATCCTTAAGAGATGGAAAAATCCCGTAACATCTCTTGAGTTATTGCACGCACGTTATACACTGGATAGGAGATGTGAAATCCTGTAAACATCTCTGACGCCATGACACTCATGTTTTGTGATATCGATTTGACTTACATAAGGATATTTTAGTCCTGACTCGAGTGTTTTGTTACGCTCGGGTCAGCCCTGAGTTTTTCAGCGCATCGAAGATCTTTTTCTGGAGGATGAAGATGAAGATTTGATATATTATTTCTATTATTACTCCTGCACCATGTTGTCTGCTGCATTATTTTATTAATCCCTGTCGTATATATAACTCTAATAAATGTTGTATAAATTATAATCAAATGTATAGTAAATAGCTTCACGAACTGTTTATTTGATTATTATATTTTGTCATTCCGCTGCGAGATTCTGTGTTTGTTTTCTTCTTATTTTCTTATTTTCCTTAATTAACCTCATTGATTATCTATGTTTCAGATTGTTTGAGTTGGACATGTGTAGATTATTGTCAATTTAAACCTTTCATAATGTAGGTCATCACATGTTGCATGTCCTAAACGTGATCTACACTATAGGAGGTGTAGTCTGTTTAAGCGTAACCCCAGTTTTTCCACTTACCACTTAGGATCGATGACAATCTCGACCTATATAAACAGCTCCTACTCCTCATATGTATGGTACCGACCTCACGTCGAGCCTAGCTCACCATCTCTTTTAGATTGCTTAATGCAATCAAGAAAATGCCCATTTATTACTTAAAGTGTACCTCTTAAAAGGTTGAAACAGACTCCACTTGTAATTTGAATCTTTGACCGAGGCGAACCCTCCTACTTTGGTACATTTCCTTCACCTATATGCGAACGTATGATTCCACGGGTCCTAAAGTTGGATATGTCCCACATTATATAAAGTATGTGTATGCATAACTACTGGTAGCCCTTGCATTGGACTTACTTCTGTTGTTTAACACTATCGACCTCGCATTTCAACTATTTAAATAACCAAGTCATTCTTATTTAATCTAAGCTATTGACTAAATTCAATAGTTCACACCCATCATAAGCACATATTTGAGGCCATGCATATATTCAACTTGTTTATTTACTATGCCTACAATGTTTAATTTTTAATATTTAGTTATTTTTACATATCCGACTCCTTGCTTCATTAATGTCAATTTAATGTCATTTACCGCTTACTTCTCCTTTATTTAATTAGATATTTTTACTGTTCCTTTTTAATTCTTACTATCCCTTTGGTTACTCCTTTTCTTGCTTACTCATTTAATTACTTTACCTACATCTTGTGGCTTATTATTTAATTTCTAACTTGACTTTATTGCATATACTAGTGCGAACCCGTGCTTCGCACACGGATGTTGAAAAAATATTGTTGTTGCATAGGTCATATCCAAATGTATAAGAAATTTAATACGGTGGTAATGAAAAAACATTGTTGAACGATAGTGTTACATCATGAATAACAATTTGGTAGGATAAAGAAAACATAGATATATTTGGTTATGATAATCACAATTAAAATCGAACAAAACAATTACAGTGAATATGTTAAAGTTCACAGACTATTTAGAGGATAATGTGTTAAAAATTTATCCGCTAATGCATAGATATATTCACTGTGGCATATAACGCCAATGCTGTTGCTTTTGCAATTACACAGCTGCTTCAATGTGCATAGATATAGTTGAAGTATTCACTGTGAACTGCAGACACAAAGACACAGTGTAGTTCGATTCAATTAAATAAGAGTAACAAAAGTTTTTTGCAATGGGGAGAAATATAGTAATAGGATGAAATTTGTAAACAGTCAGGAAAAGTATTTGTCAACAGCTGAAAAAAGGGAGCAAAAGAAAAAAGAAAAAAGCAACAGATGTAGTACAGGGGAAAAGTAGTAAAACAGAAGATTCAATTGAAATAGAAATGATGATGCAATAAGAAAATAACATGGGTTCCAATATAAATTACTATTGTTCACCGAATCTGATCTATGTCGATGCAGGGTACAAAACACGACATACAGTTGGTCGCAGTAACCAATATTTGAAAATATCCAAAACATACAGAAGTGAACAATTGTGAGAAGTCCATTCATTTTTTAGCCTCAGAAATAACTGCTAGCAACGCGTGTATGATATTGGCTTGAGCGCAAATAAGTGATGTTTTCTTGGCCTTAATAGATGCATTACATCAGTCAATTATTTTAACCATTGAAGGTATTTGTACCTGCAGCCAAAAAAGGCAAAAATGTCATTGATGCAGTATTATTACTAAATTCTCTCACTGCTCGTCTGACCTATTAACTATATCTAATAATCAAACTATGACTACATAATCATCTATACAAAGATACATTCATCAATTGTTTTCTAGAAGTTTTCCGATGGTGGTGGTGCAAGTGAATTTAGAATTTACTGCAAAAAATAAAAAATAAACTCTTTTAGGTGGTTATCAACATTATTCTCACTACAACACATGTTTTGACCCAGCACTTAAACTGTGCATCTACCTTAAGCCCGAATACAACAACTTATATGCTTATTGTATTATTGATCATCGTAATTGTAAACGAAATTGAGTAAACTTAGCCAAATTATGTCATCAAACCTGGAAGCAATGTATTAAACGCTGAACTGCACGGTTGAATCAAGCATTAATTATGTGAAGTCATTATTTAATCATCTCAAGCTATCAAAAATCAAAATTCATTTTTCAATTATATTTTCATAATGCGGTTAAATAACTATCGTTAACATCAAACAAAATTATTACTGCAGCTAAATTAGTATTGCATCACACAAATGCAGTTAAAATATTCAAAAATAATAATTGCTTAATTCCAAAAATACTGCAAAATAATAACCGCTTTTGCTTAATGCATTTAAATTTTAACTACAGTAAGCTCGAATAAATCATCGTGTACAACCAAAATTATTACTGCATCACATAAATATAGCTGAAATATTCAATTTCTACCATGCATAATTCAAAATTGTCATTAAATTATAACTGCATTTTATTAATGTAGTTAAATTTTAATTGTATTAAGATTGAATAAATTCCTAAAATGTAGCCAAATTTATTACTTCATCACATAAATGTGGTTAAAAATCTTCAAATATAGTTAAATTTACCCAAAACTTGCTGGTAAATTATAATTGCATTTTCTTAATTTCATTAATTTATAACTGTTTTAAAATTGAATAAAATTATCAAATATAGTCAAAATCATCAATAGTAAATGCAATAAAAAAATGCTAACGTAGTTAAATTAATTCAAAAAATGCCTATAAATTATTACACCATTTTTTGATGGGGTTAAATTATAACTGCACTAAGTTTGAATACTATCAAACACAATCAAGATTATTACTTTATTACATAATGTAGTTACAATATTCAAAGGCAACCATAATTGTATAATTCAAAAAAAATATTCCTTTCAAATATGTTAAAAGATAATAAATACATTGTAATAATCTAGGTAAAACTACTATGTAATGTTTATGATCATCATAATAATGCTGTTACAGAAAAGTGGTACACAGCGGTGACACAAAATAATTGTGCAATTAAAGCTGCTATATAAAATTATGATTTTAAAAAATTTATTTTTAGCTATCAACAATGGATATCATTGGAAAGAAAATTAAATTTGAGATTTAATAGTGAAAACGATTCTTAAATCCAATCAATGTAGAAAAAGTTATCACATTTTAAAGTTTGGAATATAAAGAAATTAAAAATGCGACTGTTCAGTTGCCAAATTTCAAGGGGGTCTGTGTGAGCTTGAAATTCAACTCACTAATAATAATATAGTATAGATTAGTTTTATAATTAGATTGCTGTTATTATTACTACTTATAATTCTTTAGTTTATGCTTAGGAATTCCTGTATTTTAATGTGTTAGAATCACACCTTCCATAAAAGGAAATGTTAGTACCGTAAATTTCTTTAACTTATCTAAAAGGGGATTTTTGTAACGTTTGGAATTACAAGGAATTTTTGTTTTCGAAATAGGCAATACAAAATACTGTAAGCATCCCTATTTTATACATCTCTTTCTTTAAAGCATATTCCTTGTTGCTTCAAACGATACACTTTTATTCACAATGATAAAATCAAATAATTTACAAATATTTACATTGCAACACACTTCATTACAAAGAATTAAAATACCAGTTAAATCCTATTAAATTTTAAAATAACTTCTAATTCATATTTACTAATATATGCCATTTGACCCACAAATCCAGAATTTCTATACAATCTTGTTAATTAAGTAACTGCTACTTACATTCTAACATCCTAGATTTCTGTATATGCAATATTTAATTCAAATTAATAGTGCACAAAATACGTAAGCATGGTTTTCAATTTCATTATGCATATAATTAAGCCTACAATTCCAAAATAATTAAATCAAGGCATATAAGGAACATATTTAGAACTAAATAAATCCAGTATTATATAAAAACATATAATTTCTCACTCACCTTTAAGCTTTTCAAATCTCTAGGTCTAAACGATATTGTTTTTGCTTAATTCCTTTTTCTCCTTAATGGAATATGTACCACATGCATATACATACGTATTAGAAATTTAGATCTGAGAAGAGATTTGAATTTAATTTAGATTCGGATTTATAGTTTACCTTGGTTTTGGCGATTTGATTCGATACTATTCTTCTTCTCTATTATTCTCCATTATTCTCCACTTGTATATACGTGTATAGATTATAACTTTATTTAGATTTAATAAATTGTGAAGAAAAGAAAATGACAGAGCTTCTCCATGCTTCAGAAAATATGGGAAGAAACGTGAATGGTTAGGTCCGTATTTATAGGTTTCGAATCACTGCCAGCCGTTAAATTATATTTAACTAAATCTTGGCCGTTCGGCCTAGGTTCCTTCAACATTAATGTTCTTATTTATCAACGTTTGTTTTAACATTAATTAATTCTCATTTATTTATTTTCTTATCAACGTTGATTTAATTTGATTTATTACCGATCTTCTTTGATTACTTCCTTTTAATATCTGATTTGATTAGATCTAACATAGCCTATTACTTAAATAATAATATGTACATCTAATGTTTACATTAATGTAAGTTATTGATACTTATTTACCTTTACGCCTAATTTATGCACTTACACGCTTTCTTAATTAGATTTAATTTGATTGGGCGTCCTTAATTAACATTTATATTTAACATTAACATTTACACTTAATGCGCATTTTAATGTTAAATTATTAACAATTACTTCCTTCGGAAACTTCAAATGTTACTAAATTTTCATTTGAACTTCGATCGTAAAACTTCACATATAAAAATTCATCAAAAAATCGATGTGAACCCAACAGTGTAAGTTTCATAGTCAAATTCTGATGTTTACAAAAATTCTATTTTTGAGCTTTAATAATTACCTATTAATTAATTTCCTTTTTTTACTTTACGGGGTGTTGTGTTAATTCTAATTTGTTTTATAAGTTTCTAGATTTTTTGAAAGCTAAATCAAATTTATTTGAAAGAATATGCTGCCTAAAGCTAAGCTTCATGTGTGGTTACATTTCAACAAGAAACTTAATACTATCGAAGTTTTAAAAAAGAAAATTTCTTTATTGATAGAAAATGTATTTTTTTGCAATATGAATTTGGCAACTATTATGCATTTATATTACGAATGTCACTTCATTAATTTCATTATTCTAAATATCCTTAGCATTTACGATTTTAATGTAAGTAGTGATGATTTTTTTTGGTTAAGAGAATATCTAGCACACGGCTGGACAGCCATACTAGATATATATACATATAAACATAGTCCTGTTAATAAGCCTAGTTGGTGGCCAAAATCATAGTACTATAGTGTAAAAAAACACTCAGAATACACGAAAGTAATAATGATTTTAATTGTGAATTTTATTGGTGTAGTTTTAGATTTTACTACATAAGTGGTGATAGGTTTTTACTAGATATTATTTTAATCATTAGGTGTCAGTATATCCATATATTTGGTTTGAAAGAAACCAAAGATTTTTTTAATAATATCAGTACCCTTTGGAAAATTTAATCTATGTAATTGATTTATTTAGTTTAATTGGATTTTGAACCCTAGTTATAAATTAGCTAATAATATTTGTTTTAAAGAGTTGCTTAAAAAAGTAAATTCCAGTATTGATTTTTTTGAAGGAAATATCGTTTTTAAAAATAGGAAAAATAATAATGCTTCAAGTAATGTTTTAATGAATGTTATTGTTTTCGACTCTACTGATTATTTGCTTTTACTAGGAAAGCAATTTAGTTTTAGATTAACTTTGTGCTTGATGAGCCTTTTAGATTTCTACTATTCGTAGAGGCTTCTATTTAGGTTAACTATTCCAATTTACAAGGATTAGTTATGCTGTTTATTTCTATCATTTACATTCCATTTGATTGTTATTTGGAATTGTTCAGTTTATTTTGTGCTTGACGAACCTTTTAAAATTTTACCATTCTTACATGTTTCTATTTAGATTAATTATTCCTATTTACTAGGATTAGTTATGATGTTTATTTCTATCGGTTACGTTCCATTTGATTGTTACTTGGTTTTAGTCATGGTGTGTTATGTTAGTTTCCTTTACTTCCATTCAGTTTTATTCTGATTATCTATGTTGTAGTTTGGATTCATTCTTCATTTCATTCATTTTCCCCTTGTATTACTTAGTTTATTAGGTCTCTTAGCTTGTTTAATTAGTTTATTGCAAGTTTTATTATTAGTCTATTTTCTCTTATATATATGTATATAAATATTTTTATATACATATATATGTATTAGTCTTACATTTTTGTTTAGTTTTTTTAGTATTATTTTTTACCATAGTTTGGATGGATACATCCATTTTTGTTATTTTAGGTGGGTAGAGGTTACTAAATTACTGATTTATTTTTCCATTGATGATCTATTGTGATTCTCATGTGATTAGTTCTTTTGAATGACATAATCTACTATGTTGTGCTATTGACGATCTATTTTTCTTTTAGCCGTCTTATTGATGGTTTTGATGGGTTTGCTGAGTTTTTTCATCATGTAGTTATTGGTTATCGATCATTTCTATTGGACTCGAGTATAATTATGTTTTAGCTTATGACCATTGTTTTTTATTTATATGGACTTCGGTTATTAGGATTGGCTGGATTTTATTTTTTATTTTACATATTTGGAGGATGGGGAGGATCGCCATTTGCCAGGAATGTTGGCAGTTCCATATTTTAATGCTGAATAAAATTACATGAGCGATATCCTCCTTGAATAGAGAATCACTTATTTTTCTCAAAAAAAGATCTAGGTTTATCGATTAATCTTTCCAAAACATCCTCAGATCACCTTGACAGAATGTGTGTTACCTTTGTGATTGTTGTTGTAGCCAATCATTGGTTTTTTCCAAAATGTTTCTCCACTGTAATCGCTATCCGTCGTCGAGTCATTTGAGTAGTAATAGTATACATAACACGGATCGTAGTCTTCTTTAGAAGTCCATGGAGAAGAGCTATGTTAGTGGAAGAATTTCTGTTTTGGATCGGTTCTTCTTTAAAAGGTATATATATATATATATTAAAACTGATACTTAATTTAATTAGAGCACTCATTTTGATATCTTGGGAGATCGAATCAAAAACCTCTAGAACCAAAGTCTAGAGATCTTACCACTTGAGTTAGTGGTCCCTTACTCTTCTTCGAAAGTAAAATCATCTAATGCTACAGTGTCTGAAATCAAACCAAATGAATAAGACATTGTAAGTTTGAGAATTTGATGATGAAGGAAGAAATATTTACAATGATCTCGGTTTGAATAAGAATGAACTGAATATCAACTATTGAAACAAGGAAATGAAAAACTAGTCGTTTTATGATTGTTTTATGGTTGTTTATGGTATTTGATCAAAAAATCATTTATGGCTGGTGCTACAACCTAAGTTAGGCGTCCATTTTTTGGGCTTCCAATGTTGGGCACCTATTTTTTTGGCGCCTAGCTTTGGGTGCCAAAAAATGAGCATTCTTCCTCGCTTCAACTTCCTAAAGTGGTTTAACCCAATTCAGTTGAATTAAGTATTTTAGGCCTTGATTATTCAGCTTGCCTGAATATACAGCAGAATGTTTGCTTTGTTAGAGATGGCCTTAGAGGAGGGAAGAAATTGCACTTCAATTGTCTACTTTCATGCCTCAAAAACTCATACAAAATTTAAAGTGCATTTTTTCTTACTCCAGTACGGATATTTTCATGTTTTCATCTGTATCCAAAATCATTTTCGAATATCGAATATCTGTATTTATAGATAGACGTATGTTAAATACTTATCTGCTCCATTTATAATTACTAACCCAAATTAAATAGAATTTGATTCGACATAATTTTTTTTACTGATAATGCTAACATAAATAAAAAATACAAAGATAAAAATTAGCTTTGAAAAGCAAATAATACGAATTACCACAATTTCTAAAATAGTAAATATCCATCATTTTATGTACTAAAATATACATATCTCAACTATTACCTTGATAAAAGCCGAATGGATAATTTTGGATATCATATCTTATCCATTTTTCAAATTTTGGATATATTTCATTTTTTGGGTATGGTGCAAATTGATTTCGGATTTTCGGATACACATTGACAACCCTGATTCCATACCCTACCCTTTTACCATTTTAGCCCTCCTTCCATATTCTTATATTCATTCCTTATAACAAATTCATATCATCTTTCATTCAAAATCCTAAATTGATGTAACAGCCAATGAAATTATATAAAAAATACTTGATTTCGGTAGCATTATTGTTTGAAATAAGGAGAGGTATGACAATAATGGGTGGTATTATATAAAAAAAACACTTGATTTTGAGAATATGAGAAAGGAGGAAAATAAGTGAGGTGCAATAAGAAAATAATGAAGTGCAAATAGAATTTGCTAAATTTCTTTCAACTAATGTCTTTTATGCCCACTTATATTTTGATGATTGATAAATCATTAATTCAGCGGGTCTCGCTTATTGGTTAAATTATTGTAATCAACGGTTAAGATTTAAAGGGTAATATGAGAATATAGAAAAGGGATATAAGATCTCACTTGCAAGTAACGATGCAGTTTTGTAGATGCTATTTATCAACTAGTCATATAAGAAGAATTACCACATTTAAATATTTAACTAATCAGTCAAAGACAACTAGCTTAGATGGCAAGTGATATGACACTGTAAGCTGAGATCCTCGAAGTCATGGGTTCTGACCTCGGAGACATCAAGCCTCTAGACTTGGCTCGGATTTGACTCGATCTCTTTCCCAATATTTTTATCCGATTGATTGACGAATCCAAACAAGATTTGACAAATCTGAAGGCCCAGTGACATGTTGTATCTAAGTACCATTTCAAAAAAAAAATCTGAAGGCCCAGAATAGCCCAATTCAACTATAAATGGAGAATTGCCTCTAATAAGAAGGGGACTTTTGACTTTGGATCTTTTACTTACTATTGTTAGAGGAAATGCTGTCACTTTTGTACCATGAGATAGAACTTTGAGAAATCATTGTAAAATTGGTTTACTAGTACAAACAAGCGGTAAAATTGAAAAGGGGATGTAGGAAAGCGATTTGCTGAACCACTATAAAAATACCACGTCCCATTTCTCTTGTTTTCCTTTAACAATATCATGTCCCATTTCTCTCATTTTCTTTTATTTCTTACTACTTTACATTTTTTCTTTGAATTTCGATCGACAAGGGGTGTTAGCCCAAAATAAAGGCCAACATCCATAATTAATTTCCCAATTCTCACTTACTCTCACATTCTTATTTTTTGTGAGAAAATCTCCTTGATTCACTTCCATTTTTTTGCAAATCCACACACATTCACTCATATTCTTCAAGGATTTGTAAACCATAAAAGACTAAAGAGTTTGAACTTAAAATCTCAATCATTCTCTCTCTAATCTCATCCTACTCCTCACTAATTTCAAAGATATACTGCTATTGGAGGTCTACAAGATTATTGTACCGAAACCATAAAATTTTGTATTGAAGATACATCAATTGTCTCTACTTTAATGTTGTAGTGTTCTTATCAAATGTGGAAAGTTAAGAGGAAATGTGCATCATACCACTTGAGGAGTTATAAGACTGTAAAGGTGTTCCTACCACCCTTAGAAAGCAAGCATATAGTGAAATTCTGTACGGGGAGTACAAGATTGGACGTAGAATTGGATATTTGAACCAATATAAAATCCCCGATATCTTTTACTTGTTACTTATACTTTACTCTGCATTTATTACCCTCTTGTGCTTCTAATTCCATTACTCTTTTAAATAGATAATTTTTCGAATTGTAATTTAATTTTTAATAGTCGACATACACTATTCATCCCCACTCTAGCATATTAGTGGTCTTAAGATCCATTTTGCATAAGTGTGTTTGGGTATTTTATAATCGACAATTATATTTGCATGAATACTTAAAGGAAGAGGTAAATAAATATTTAGTTGTTTAAAAAAATCAAACTATACAATGTTATATTTTACGTTTATTTCCTATATTACATTATCCTGAATGTATTGGAATATACGATATATCAAAGTAATTAAAATATTATCCAAACCATTTAGTATTGAAACACGTTGAAAAGTGGGCAATTGGTAATTATGAATGTTTTGCTTTGGACCAAATTTGGATTAATTCACTTTTACCGTAATTTATTTATGCTAGATTTAAAACACAGTTACCATACCAAAATCTATACATATTTAATTGACATGTTAAATATAAAATAATCCTTTTAAATTTACGTTACTCACATGTAGAAATTAATAGGTATGCCGAGTTTATGTTTACCAAGTTCTAAATATTGATAGTTGATGTTAGCATTTGTTGAATAATGCTATTGTTCTCCTAAAAAGTTGGTTATAATTTGTATGTTGCATGATTACTTACACAAATTTAATAACAAACGCTTGTATTTTTGCGTTCTAGAAAAAAAAATCTAGAAAAATTTATATTTCATAAATAAAGGCTTTTTCTTCGTTCAACTAAAATTATAAAAATACATCATTAACTAAAGTATGTTATAAAACCATCAGTTAAAAAATTAGTCAACCTCAGAGTTAAACTAATGCATTTGTATTTGGAAAGGTTACTCACTAATACTAGATTTAAAAATGTAAACTGAATAGTAAAGCAAGTAAATAAAGTAAATGACATAAAATATAGAGTGGTTTGGAAGAAGCTTGTCTATGTCCACTATGAAGATCTCTTACTATATTTATCTCTTACAATTACAAGGAATTACAAGAGAATAATAAAAAATTTAGCACTTAAGCTTACAATGATACTAGACTTAAGAGCTTGCAAGCAGTTGCTTGTTGTAAATGAGAGATCTGAGCATAACAATCAACCCCTTTGAAATTGTATGGCTAGGGGTATTATAGTAGTTGATATGGGCAATGGATGGTTGATATTGCACCATTAATAGTCATGAATCATTCTTGACCATTAATCTGGTTTCTTGTATGGATGGGAGATAGTAGAAAGGTATTTGGAATATGTAGCTAAAAAGCATGCTAGCTATAATCTCGTCCAGGGCGCGTGTTTTGTGTCAAGAACGATGGCATGCTACATGAGTTGGTATGCTTTTGGTAGACACACTGCACTAGTAGGTGTACTAAGTCATATTAAACTGTACTTTTTAATGCCTTACACACTTCTCTAGGCAGCAAGGATGAAGAGAAGCTTCTTGCATAGTGACGATCGATTACTTATTGCCGAAGCTTGCTGAGAACGAAGCTGAAAATGCTAAGGCCAGAGCATAAAGGAACGGGCTAAGAATTAGTAATGAGACGGGCTACTTGGGACCGGTTGTAGGTGGCCTAGGAGAGTCGGGCCATAGATGGGTCACTTTGGATCGAGTCAAGTCATAGATGGTAGTGTCGACTTGTGCTACACCAAGCTAGGCAAAGGAATTCACATCAATACCCCCCACATTTATCTTTTTATTTGTCCTCGAATAAACTAAAACTAGGATAAACCCGTTTTCGTAAGAAACACGATTGCATTGAGCGTATGCAACAAACCATTAAACCTCTACGTGTCCCTAGTAGGACGAGTGTTGTCTCATGAGGGTTTTCAGTGGATACTAACCACAAATTCCAAATGTGATATGCAAATTCTAATGATGCAAGTTTTCGAAAATATTTACAAATGAAAGTTTTACTTTTAAATTGACACGAGTAAGTTAGATATAAGTTTTGGTTATTATCAAGAAATTTTAGTCTTTTTACTCATCAAAACTTCTAACAAATATTAAGTTATCATCACAGTTGGACTTTAGTTTGGCTAGTTGTTTCGGTTAATAACATAGTGCAACTATGAAATGAATCCTTTAGTTGATTATCAAAGTTTTACAAAGTGGCATTTTTGTTTCTTTTGAATAATAAGACAAATCGACTAAGTGAAGATAGTGCTTGGGTTTCAATTGCTTGCTCTATCTATTTTGAAAAATATTAACATTATTATTGTTTATACACCTAATCAGATATATTAAGGCCAGATATACCGATCATGCATTGCCTTTTAGGCTTACTAAGAAGAGTCTAGAGCATGGCGAGTGTACACAGTTGCGTATGAACACATGACTCTAGGTGTTTATTATTATTATTTTAATTTTATTTAAATACACCTAACTCATATATACTGAGGCCAGATATACCGATCATGCATTGCCTTTTGGGCTTATATGAGAAGGTTACAAAGCATGGCGAGTGTACACATTTACGTCCAGTCCCGAAGCTCCCCTTGGGCCTTAACTAGTAAACAACCCTCGCTTTTCCCGGAGGAATAGGCTCGATACAAAAAATCTTTCTTAGACAAGTATGTGTTCTGAGAAACATTGATTTTGACTGCACAGTACAAATCTTCCTATATTCTCCTTTTAGTAGTATGTGTATGTGAAGCTTTGCCCTTAGGAAGTGATAAAACTGATATATTGATTGCTTTTAGAAATCAGAGTATGTAAAGAGTATAGATATGAGGTTCAGAAAATTCAAGTGAGTTGTTTCTTAGAATCTTTACATATTTATAGATATTGAAGAGTTTTCTTAAAGAGCAGCATCCTTTAGTAAGTTCTATTTCAGTCTAAGGGTTGCAATTTTTTAGAAAGAAGAGGTGCGTTGAAGAGACATAGATGCAACCATTAGAATAAAGCAAGTGACTGTTTATTGATTTTTCCCGTTATCCAGCACAGACGTCTGTCCTTAATATTCAGACGTTTGGTTAATTTTTTTTTTTAAACAGAGGCGAGAGTCAGACATCCGATACATATTAATTTTTTATATAGAGACCATAGTAAGACATCTGATATATATTATTTTCTACAGTTACCCTGTTTAAGATAATGAAGGCTTATAAAGTTTTGTCGTGCAATGTTTGTGTTAAAAAAACTACTAAAGGAGATTTTACAAGCTATATATCTATGACTATAACACACTATAATAACTTTACTAATACCAATGATTCTTCTCCTCTGCTGGTCGTCTTCAAGTCGCGATAGCTTTTACCTGCAAATAGATGGAATATATTGTATGTGTACAATTGTATAGTTATTGTCATTGACATCATAGAATAGAGAGGTTCTAACATTCTCCCTCTTTCTGTTGATGACAACTATAAAATCATTTTATCGAATAAGCATATAACTCCCCTTGAATGTGATTTCTTCCTCTATATACATGTAATGTGATATCTTCCCCCTTTGGCATTATCATAAAGAGATACAGAAGTAACGAAGTTTGGAAGAAAATAAAAGGAACACCACAGGTTTGCACAGAGTCACAGATAATATAGTTACACAGAAAATTGTTCTTAAGAAATCAAACATAAAGACTTAAGACATACAGGAGTAGGAAAATAAAAGATAACTCACTGATTACTAAAATAACCCCAGAAATTAGATGAATCCTCGTCATATGAGCCATGTTGCCACTGAGACTGATCATTGTACTCCTCCTTCCAGATAGAGAGACCCTGAAATGATGTGTAGTAACTATAGTGCTAAGGGTCTTGTGGAGGCTGAGGGTCTTGTGGATGCCATGATATATCTTCACTTTCTTCAGTATCAAGACAAATTGGTGCTTTGCCAAGATGAGATTACAGTGGTGGTTCGGCTGAAGGCCCTCCTCCCGAAGAAGTTCCCGGTTGAACACTTGTGGTGGTGGTAGTGTTGGGGACGGAGGAGATGAAGACCAAGATGAGGAACGACCTTGTACGGTAAAGTAGTTAGGCTTTTGGACGGAAACTAGATGTTTTTAATTTCCGCATATATTCTTCCCAAATAAGGTGAGTAATAGCATCACTTGGGGCATATCGTGTATCCGAAACTTCTTGTAATCGAATTCCCGTATAAGAACAATTAAGAATATGACCAAGCATTTCAACATTAAATTTTATTATGTGTCTATAAACACTGGTCCAAATCCAATTCCCCTAATCTGAAGGATTCCAATGTTTTAAAGAGCAAAGATTAATTAAAAAGAGGAATACCGCTAGTTAATCTATCTTCCTAGCATTGTCATCATAGTTAACCAGGTGGTAGATATGAGCATCTTCAGTTAGATCAATAGCATCCTAGTGAATGAAATAGCGAATGGGATAGAATGGACCTGAGTTAAGAGGCTTCTTCTCCAATTCCTGCAATTTTTGCTTGCCATTTTATTTTTCAACAATCCACTCCTCAATGTGATGATCCGTGACGAAGTGTTGAGAGGGAGGTTGAGAACTTTTGCCTGCAGTAGCTTTCCTACGTTTGGCAACCAGAGCTTTTGCTTTTGAGCCATTGATTGGGGAATTGAAAAGAGGAATTGGATTTGGGAATTAGGGTTTTGAGTTTTTGAAGAATGAGAACGGTGGAAAATGAAATAGGAGAAAAAGATGATATATAGTGAAATGAAAAGATGTTGGTTCAAGCGTAGACAGACGTCTGTTATCGAAGACCAGACGTCTGAACGGGGATGATTTTTTGACAGAAAGGTAAAATAGTCGTCTGAGTGTAAATCCAGACGTCTGTCTGTGGAAAAATTATTTTTCTAGAGAGATTTGTCAGACGTGTAGATATTCCCTTAGACATTTGTGCTGAAGCATTTTGTTTTTTTATTTGACAGAACGAAAACACAGACGTCTGGTATTATTTTCAGACGTCCGTGTTGAAGAAAAAAAATAATTTTGATCATGAATTTTGACGGATGGTGGTATTTGAAAAGTCTGTGTTGAAACAATAATTTTCCCGGACCTGTTAGCAAACGTCTGTGTATTTATTTAGACGTTTGATCTTATATAATTTTTTTTATTCCATCTCTACGTACTTTTGTAAACAAAATTTACTAAAGATGAGAAGGAATTACAAATGATTATGAATAAACATGTTTATTTAATATATATTAAACATCCATCGTTCACGAAAAATTTCTTTAGTTGTCAACAGGTGAATCAGGAGAATGATAGTTTTGTTTCTCCCATGAATTCGGTTTGATTTTGGTCTGCTCGGATGATGGCTTAAGAGGAGACCAGTAAGGACGAACAAGACCGTGTTCGATGTGCGATGTCCCTTCTCCCCATAGCTTTCGTGGAGTGATCTTATGAGCTCTTGGAGGAGTTTCTTGTAAACGTAGAGACCTCTGATGTATGCAGTCTTTTGTTGGTGAATGACCACATATGGCGAGGATACAATTTTCAAGAAAGTCTAAATGTGCTCCTTGACGGTGTTGTTCATAATACATTTCTCTTTGAACCCCTATCATTTTTTGTTGATAATGATGAATGCTGTCGACTTTATCCAAGAGAGGGGTTGATTTTAGGTCAATTCCATGTTTGGTTTTCTTACCTTTTGGAGAGAATCCAGTATGGTAAGTCGGTGAAGGGATGATGTTGAGGGATGGAGATGGTGTAGGAGTAACTTTTGTGGGAGAGACATAAGTGCTTTCGGATGAGGGTGAGGCGTAGTCAATTGCGGAATAAGTGGAATCGTGATCAGAAGACATGTTTGATATGTTTGTTTATAAATTTGATTCTCTGTTTAAAGTTTTGTATATAAAAATTTGATGAAGTACATATATATACTGAGTTTAAAGTCTATGTTAGGAAAATGAAGTTAAGGTTAGTAACTCTCAGAAAATTTCAGCCATGAAAACAAATGAAAGATTAAGAGGTTAATAATTATCAGAAAATTTCAGCCAGGAAAACAAATGAAAGGTTAATAAAAATATGGCCGTAAGTAAAATTATTATATGTTTGGTTTGAATTCAAGAATTATAATAGAACATTGAATAGACATGTGACTTCCTCCCATGAGTGTGGAGTTCGAGTGTCACTATCTTCAATTTTTGTTCCAATTTTTTTATTTTATTTTAAGATTGCATTATAAATCATGCAACGACATAATACCTAGTTCACGTCTTAACTTAATAAAAGTTTTTTCACTTAATGGTTTTGTAAAAATATCAGCTATTTGATTTTCGGTATTTATAAATTCTAGAGTTATTATTTCTTTTTCAACATTATCTCTTAAAACATGGTGACGAATATCTATATGTTTTGTTCGAGAATGATTTATTGGATTTTTAGATAGGTTTATAGCACTAGTGTTATCGCAATATATTGGAGATTAGTTTATTATTTTTCCAAAATCTTTAAGTGTTTGCTGCATGTATATTACTTGAGCGCAAGCTAAGGCAGCAGCAATATACTCTGCTACACAGGTTGAAAGTGATACACAATTCTGTTTTTTACTAAACCAAGAGACTAGAGATTGACCAATAAAGTGACAGGTGCCACTTGTACTTTTCCTATCGGTTTTGCAACCGCCGAAATCCGCATCACCATAGGATACAAATTCAAAAGAGCTGTCTTTAGGATAGAAAAGACCATAATCCTTAGTGTTGTTTAAGTAACGCAAAATACTTCTAAATGCTCAATAGTGTGAATCTTTAGGTTGTGCTTGAAATCTTGCACACATACACACACTTATCATGATATCGGGTCTACTAGCTTGTAAGTATAACAGTGATCCTATTATACTTCGATATAATTTTTGATCAAAATCCTTTCCGTTTTCATCTTTATCTAAATGGGTACTATGCTTATATTCGTTGGTTTACTCGATGTTTTCTCCACTCCAAAATGTTTTAACAAATTGTGACAATATTTTTTTCTTGATTTATAAAAATACCATTTTCGAACTGTTTAATCTATAATCCTAAGAAAACATTTAATTCTCCCATATGGCACATTTCAAATTCATTTTTCATGATGTCTGCAAACTCGTTACATAGATTTTCATTCGTTGATCCAAATATTATGTCATATATATATATATATATTTGAATAACTAAAATATCATTATGATTTCTTTTTATAAACAAGGTTTTATCTATTTTTCCAACTTGAAATCTAGAATTTATTAAATGAGTTTTTAGTCTATCATACCAAGCATGAGGTGCTTGTTTAAAACCGTATAAAGCTTTCTTTAGTTTATATACATGTTCAGGAAATTTTTCATGTATGAACAACGGAGGCTACTCGACATAAACATGTTCCTTTATAAAACTCTTTAGAAAGGCACTTTTTACGTCCATTTGAATTTTTTTAAAGTTATGATGACATGCAAAAGCAAGTAACATTCAGATGGGTTCTAGACGTGCGACTAGAGCAAACGTTTATTCATAGTCAATGCCTTCCTCTTGTTATACCCTTGTGCTACTAACCTTGCTTTGTTACGAACAATGTTTCCATTTTCATCAGTTTTATTTTTATAAACTCATTTTGTCCCAATTACGGTTTGATCCGTAGGTCTCGGTAAAAGTTCTCATACTTCATTTCTTTCGAATTAATTGAGTTCTTCTTGCATCGCCATAGTCCATGATTTGTCATTCGATGCTTCTTTATAGTTTTTAGGTTCAAAATTAGAAATAAGCGCAACGTGACTCATTTTATTTAATTGATGTCTGGTAGAAACTTTTGTATTTAAATTACCAATTATATTGTTAATTGGATGGTCTTTCAAAATACGAGGTAGTGACCTTAACGTATTATCATTGTCAACGGTATTCCCATTATTGTTATGTACATTTGTGTAATTTTCAGATGGTTTTGTTAAAATCCCATCATCACCACTGTTCTTACTATTGGAAAATATTTCGGTAAAAGGAACATGTAGACTTTCTTCTATAGTACTAGTACATTTATTAAATACTCTATAAGCTTTGCTACGATCTGAGTATCCGATAAAGATTCCTTCATCGGCTTTTGAATCAAATTTTCCAAGATTATCTTTAGTATTTAGTATAAAACATTTTGAACCAAATATTCGAAAGTATGATATTTTGGGTTTTTTTACCAAAAAACATCTCACAACAGGTATTTTTAGTTAAAGGACGTAATGTGAAACGATTCAATACATAACAAGCAGTAGCTACACCTTCTACCCAAATTTTTTTGGTAGATTACTACTGTTAAGCATAGTTCGTGCACATTCTTGGAGTGTATGATTTTTTCTTTCCACAACACCATTTTGTTGTGGTGTTCGTGGAAATGAGAAATTATGTGTAATTTCCTTTTTGTTACAAAAAGTTTCAAAAATTTCGTTTTCAAATTCACCTCCGTGATCACTTCTTATACTCTTTATTTTAAGATTCATTAAATTTTTAATTCTTTTAGAATTTTTTTAAAACATTTCAAAAGTATCACTCTTATGTTTTAAGAATAGTGTCCATGTATATCTTGAAAAATCATCTACAATAACAAATACATACTTGTTATGATTTATTGAACCTATTTGAGTAGGTCCAAATAAATAAAGATGTAATAATTCTAAGGGTTGTTTGGTAGAAATTTCCTTTTTAGATTTAAAAGAACTCTTTTTTAATTTGCCATATTGGCATGCGTCACATAAATTTTTAGCTTTATAATTTATTTTAGGAAGACCTTTAACCAAATTGTGTTTAGCTAATTTGTTTAAAAACTTAAAGCTTACGTGACACAACCGTTTGCACCATATCCATGGATCATTAAAATCCACGGCTAGGCATAAATCACAGGAGTTATTAAATTTCATATTTAAGACATGGATGTTTATTTTTCTTAATCCTTCAAAGGTCGGATTTTTATTTTGATCAAATATGTTGCATTTGTTCTTTTCAAAATCAATTTTGAATCCTTCGTCACAAAGTTGACTAATGCTTAATAGGTTATCTTTTAGATTTTTAACTAAAAGAACATTTGTAATAACAGGTGAAGTGGACATACCAACATTGATGACGTCTCCAATTCCAATGACAAATCCTTTTGAATTATCTTCGAAGGTTACAGTACCACCATCTCTATATGTTATATTTGATAACATTTGTGCATTTCCAGTCATATGTTTGGAGCATCCGCTATCGAGTATCCATTTCTCCTTGTTATTAAATTTTATGTTGGGTACCTACAATAATTTAGTTGGTACCCACGTTCTTCGTTAAGGTCCTAAGTGTTAGAGAATGAAGGTAGCCATACCCAGGAGGGTTTGGGACCTTTAAAAGGGTAATTTTTATTATGAACAACACTTTTTAAATAATTATCTGTGTTTTTGTCTAACTAGTTTGTTACCAGATTTTGGAATCCATATTTTAATTATTTTAGGGTTAGAAACCTTTTCTTTAGTATCCGACTTCTTGAACCTATTACATAGTGAGCTATAGTTTTTATGTTTTCAAGTTTTCTTAAATCCTAATCCATTATGATTTCCAGATGGTTTAGAAATTTTGATCAAGTTATCCAAGTTCTACTTTCCTTTATTGAATTTTGAAACATTGTTAGTAATCTTGTCTAACTTATCGTTAAGGTAAGAAATTTTGGATTTTGATGCTTCTAGATCATTCTTTAATACAACGTTTCCTTTTCTAACATCATCATTTTCTAGTTTAACTTTTCCTATTTCACATAATAGTGAATCATTTTGAATAGATAGATTCTTATATTTTTCTTGTGTAGTTTCTAATTCTTCTTCTAAAATGGTTTTCTCATCTTTTAATAATCATATTTCAAGTTCCATTCGATTAATTTTAGCAACATATTCTTTATTTAACTTTTTAGTTTCTCTATATTTGTCATCTACTGAGTTCTAAAATTTCATTATAAGTAAGATCAGGACGTACCTCCTTAGTGTTTGCCATGAAACATATATTGGCTTGTTCAGAATCACTATCACTATCATTTTCCGACAATGAAGATGAATCTGATTCATACCAAGTTACTTGTAAAGCTCATTTTCTTTCCTTCAATTTTTTGAACTTGCTTTTCTTTTTGTCATTATTGAGTTCTGGGCAATGTTTTTTCATGTGTCCGAATTTGTCACATCCAAAGCACTTGATTGAAGTTTGACTGGATGAATTTGAATTTCCTCCGTTTTGAGATTTCGTCATCCTTTTGAACATCTTGAACTTGTCGTACTTTTTGGCTATGAATACAATCTCGTCTTCATCTATGTCTGAATCATTATCATTGGCTTGAAAAGCTATAATTTTCTTTTCATGATTTTGTTATTTACTTGCTGCAAATTTGCTTCGTACGACATCAAATTTCCTATCAATTCTTCAACTTTTAATTGAGATAAGTCATTAGCCTCTTCGATGAACAACACTTTTTGTTCCCATTCATTAGTTAAGGAATTTAAAATACATGTAACTAAATCAAAGTTTGTAAATTTGACTCCAAGTGCCATGAGATCGTGCTGAATAGTTTGAAATCTAGCATACATATCACCAATAGATTCATTTGCTTTCATTTTAAATGAAGAAAATTGATTGTGTAAAATTAAATCTTTGTTTGTTTAACTTTATTAGTGCCTTGATGATTGATTTGTAGTGTACGTCATATATCATATGCAGTACTGCACAACATGACACATGAAAATTCATTTTTGTCAAGTGAACAGAATAAAACATTCATGACTTTAGCATTGTTTGTTGCCGTGTTCTTTTGAGCATCCGTACAAGTGCTTATATCTGTTTCTGGTGCTACATATCTAACTTGTGTTGCTTGCCAAATTTCTAGACCATTTGCTTCCATAAAAATACGCATACGCGTAGACCGGTAAGCATAATTAGATCCAGTAAATAGTGGAGGATGTGCAGTAGATTGTCTTTCTTGAAATATACTTGCCATATTAAATATGTTTTAATTATGTGTTACTGTGAATTGAGATAACCGTACTCTGATACCAAATGAAAGAGTGTATGGATCGTGTATTTATATCTAATATGGAAGTGTAATAAAAAGCTAAATTATAACTAACAGAGTAAAGTAAATAAAAGTAAAAAAACTATCACACTAGAGTTTTTATACTGGTTCGGACCTCCCGTCCTATGTCCAGTCTCGAAGCCCCCCTTCGGCCTTAACTAGTAAACAACTTTCGCTTTGCCCGGAGGAATAAGTTAGATACAAAAAATCTTTCTTAAACAAGTATATGTTTTGAGAACACTGATTTTGACTGCACAGTACAAATCTTCCTATAATCTCCTTTGAGTAGTATGTGTATGTGAAGCTTTGCTCTTAGTAAGTGATAAAACTGATATATTGATTGCTTTTAGAAATCAAAGTATGTAAAGAGTACAGATATGAGATTCAGAAAATTCAAGTAAGTTATTTCTTAGAATCTTTACATATTTATACATGTTGGAGAGTTTTCTTGAAGAGTAGCATCCTTTAGTAAGTTCTATTTTAGTCTAAGGGTTGCAAGCTTTAGAAAGATGAGGCGCCTTGAAGAGATACAGATGCAACCATTAGAATGAAGCAAGTGACTATTCATTAATTTTGCCCGTTACTCAGCACAGACGTCTGTCCATAATATTCAGACGTCTGGTTAAATATTTATTTTTTAAACAAAGGCCAGAGTCAGACGTCTGATATATATTGACAAACATATGATACATATTAATTTTTTAAACAGAGACCATAGTCAGACGTCTGATATATATTATTTTCTACAATTACCCCGTTTGAGATAATGAATGCTTATAAAAGTTTTGTCGTGCAATGTTTGTGTTAAAAAAACTACTAAAGGAGATTTTACAAGCTATATAACTATGATTATAACACACTATAATAGCTTTACTAATACCAATGATTCTTCTCCTCTGCTGGTCGTTTTCAAGTCGCGATAGCTTTTACCTACAAATAGATGGAATATATTGTATGTGTATGATTGTATAGTTGTTGTCATCGAAATCATAGAACAGAGAGGTTCTAACAAGTTACTTGTAATCAAACTTTTCTTTTTATTTTTATCGAGACAAGTAATTTTCCAAAAATTTGAATTTAATAACCAAAAACATATACTTATTCTATCGTGTTTCTTCAAAAGTAAATCAATATGCTAAAAAAATTATTTTGGGTTTTTTTGGGAAAGAAAATGCAAAAAAATAAACCACGAAAAAACAAAATAAACATGAGACTCCCCCTACACTTGATTTCGACTATGTCTCTACAGTCAATGCATGATATAATGAGTGTAATAGAGAAAAATATGTACATATTTACAAGAGAGGGTTAAAATTTCTTACTAGACATAGTGTGGCTCATGAAGAATCATGAGCTCCTCCTCTCGATCACTCGCCAACTCAAAATAAGGTTTTAAACAATGACCATTGACTTTAAAAATCGATCCATCCCTAGGGTTTTCTATTTCCATAGCACCATGTGACAGTACTTACCACGTATAGTCCCGTCCACCTTGATTTTAATTTCCCAAGGAACAAATGAAGTCGAGAGTCATACAAAATAACTCTTTGATTTGGTGAAAATTCTTTTCTTGGGATCGACTTGTCATGAAATACTTTTGTTTTTTCTTTGTAAGTTTTCTCATTTTCATATGCATCATTCCTAATTTCATCTAACTCGTTGATTTGTAATTTCCTTTTTTCGCCGGCTTTTTCAAGATCAAGGTTTATGTTCCTAATCGCCCACAATGCTTTATGTTCAAGTTCGATAGGTAAATGGCACTCTTTACCATGTACTAAGCTAAAAGGAGACATCCCTAGATTAGTTTTATACGCAGTTCTGTAAGCCCAAAGTGTATATGTAAATTTTTGTGACCATTCGAATTTTATTCATAGTTTTCTTCAAAATTTGCTTGATTTGATGATTTGAAACTTCAACTTGACCACAAGTTTGAGGATGGTAAAAAGTGGATAATTTGTGGGTTATCGAGTATTTCTTCATTAGAGTTTCGAATGATCGATTACAGAAATGGGTTCCATTATCACACATTGTTGTGCGAGGCGTTCCAAACCTCAAAAATATGTTTTCTTTTATGAATCTCATAACAACTTTGTGGTCATTTGTTTTACATGGAATGGCTTCAACCCATTTGGAGACGTAATCAATAGTAAAAAGAATGTATAGATTTCTGAAAGAGTTGGGAAATGGTCCCATAAATTCAATACCCCAAACGTCAAAGATCTCGATCGCAAGAATGGGGTTCAAAGGTACCATGTTGAGATTTTTTCTAACATTTAGCAGTGATTATAAGCTTTATAGAACTCGAATGCATCTTTAAAAAGTGTAGGCCAGTAAAAACTACATTGGAGCAACTTTTCTGCTGTTTTCTTAGGGCCGAAATGACCACCACAAGCTTGGTCATGACAAAATGAAAGGACACTCTTAATGTCGCAATTTGGGATGCAACGTCAAATGATTTGGTCGGAACAGTACTTAAACAAGTATAGACCGTGCTAATAGAAATATTTCACTTGGGAAAGAAATTTGTATTTATCTTGTTTCAACCAAAATGAAGGAGTTTCCTTTGTGACTAAATTTTTCACTACATCGACATAGCATGGACCGACGGAAACAGAAAGAGTTATTCATCAGGAAAGTTCTCGTTGATCGGTAAAGAAGATAGTGCATTTGGAAGATGCGATAGATGATCAGCAATGACGTTGTCGGATCCTCTTTTGTCTTTGATCGTAAGGTCAAATTCTTGAAGTAAAAGGATCCAATGGATCAAATGAGACTTAGCATCCTTCTTAGCGAAATGGTATCTAAGAGCGGAATGGTCGATGTAAATCGTGATGTGTGAGCTAATCAAATAAGATCAGAACTTTTCGAGCGCAAAGACTATCGCTAGAAGCTCTTTTTTAGTGGTCGTGTAATTGACTTGAGCATCGTTTAAAGTCATACTAGCGTAGTAGATGACATGAAGAATTTTGTTGATGTGTTGTCCTAAGACACCACCAACTGCGAAGTTAGAGGCGTCACACATTATTTCAAAAGGAAGATCTCAGTTGGGTGAGCAAATGATGGGAGAAAAAAAATTCATTTTTGAGACATTTGAAAGTAGAAATATAGTCAGAATTAAAGTCAAATGGAATGTCTTTTCCAAGAAGAACAGTTAGAGGTCGAGCGATTTTACTGAAATCCTTTATAAAAGGTCGATAGAAGCCAGCGTGCCCAAGAAAGGAACGAATGTCCTTGATAGATTTGGGAATGGGTAGATTCACAATTATGTCAACTTTCGCTTTATCCACCTCAATGCCTTTGTTTGAAATGACATGTCCAAGGACAATGTCATGTTTGACCAAGAAATGACATTTTTTCCAACTTAACATTAAGTGTTTTCTTTGCATCGACTTAGAACCATCTCGAGATGGTGTAAGCACTCGAAAAAAGAATTTCCAAAGATGGAAAAATCATCCATAAATACTCCTAAAAAGCATTCGATCATGTCAGAAAAGATGCTGACCATGCATCTTTGGAAAGTAACAGGAGAGTTGCAAAGGCCAAATGACATACGTCGATACGCAAAGGTGCCAAAGGGACATGTGAAAGTCATTTTCTCTTGATCTTCGGGAGTGATCAGAATTTGGTTATAACCGGAATAAACATTAAAAAGCAATAGAATTCATGACCGGCTAAACGTTCGAACATTTGGTCGATGAAAGGAAGAGGGTAGTGATCTTTACATGTTGCTGCATTTACTTTTCGATAATCAATGCAAACACGCCAACCCGTTTGAGTACGATTAGAATGAGTTTGTCAGTGTCGTTCATGATAACGGTTTAGGCATGACATGAATTGGAATAACCCACGAACTACCAAAGATAGGATATATGATTCTATTATCGAGGAGTTTAAGAATTTTGTCTCGAACCACATCCTTCATTTTGGTATTAAGCCTTTGTTGCGCGTCACAAATAGGCTTAACTTTGTCAACTAAGTGGATGCGATGTTGAACAAGAGCGGGAATAATTCCCTTACGCCTCTTTGTTTTTCGACAAGATTGATAGAAGAAGGTTTCTTGATCAGGAGAAAGATTTGAAGAGATTATGATAGGAAATGTTTCGTCATCGCCCAAGTATGTGTACTTAAGGTGATTAGGAAGAGGTTTGAGTTCCAACCAAGTAGGTTGTTTAATCAAAGAATTCAGTTAAAGTTTTGACTCAATGGTGAGAGGTTCAAACTGGAGTGCGTTTTCGATCTCGTTAGGTTCGTCTTGAAACAGTTGTTCGTATTTGGTCTCGTATTCGTGGTTAAGGTCAACTATTTCATTGTCAAAATTTTCTTGAATGGAACTAACTTCCAACGTTTGGTTAAGTGGTTCATTTGATTGATTTTTGAGATTGAAGATGTTAAGGTCTAAAGTCATGTTACCAAAAGAAATTTTCATCGAACCATTTTGATAATTGAGTAGGCATTCAAGTGGCTAAGAAAAGTCGTTCTAAAATCAATGGAATTTGACTGATCGGATTATTCACAGGTTGTGTCTCAAGGACGATGAAATTGACGGGCAATATGAATTGATCGATTTTGATGAGTACGTTCTCGATTTCTCCCACGGGTTTCTTTATCGAACAATCAGCAAATTGAAGAGTTGCTTTTGCCGGTTTTAGTTCACACAAGCCATGTTGCTGCTAAACTGAATAACGAATCAAGTTGACACTCGCACCCAGGTAAGCATTTATTAGCCGTTTTATCTCCTATCGTGCACAAGATCATCGGACATCTAGGATCTTTGTATTTTACGTGAATTGATTGAGACAAAACTTCGCTAAGACCGACAGCCAAGAAAACTTTCTTGGGTACATGAGTGTGTCATTTTTGAGTACACAAGTCCTTTAGAAACTTACCGTAAGTTGGGACTTGTTAAACGATATCAAGGAGAGAGATGTCCATTTTGACTTGTTTGAAAATTTCCAACATCTTTTCCATTTGATCGGAATGTTTCTTTGGTCGAAGTCGATGTGGAAATGAAATTCGATCTCTATAGGTCGATCTACTTAAGTAGAAGAAAAATTTGGATTGGAATTTTGATCCGATATTTGACTTGATGTTTTGTTCAGAATCGCTTGTCGTTTTCGAAGTGTCAAGAAGAGCATTCGGCAAATCATTAGGATTGACAACTTAGTTATCGATTAGTTTTCCAGAACGCAAAGTCGTGATAGCATTCATTTGGTTCACATTGCTATCTTGAATGACATGAGATTGATTCGAGTTCGTATTTTGATTTCTCGGGTTCGGAACGGCTGACTTGGGAATGTGCCCCATTCACGTTCACTCACAAAAGTGGCTAATTGACTCATTTGCATTTCAATTTTAGAAATTGATTGACTCGTATTTTGCACGTATGAGGTTAACAAATTTTGCAAATTGCTATTTGATTCGAGGTTTTGAGTGGTCGCTTTAGCCAAAGTTTCAAGACTTTTCTCAAGTGAAGTCATTCGTTTATCGTCTTGGGGAGCGAAAAATTGTTGTGGTTGATTTTGAAATGGAGGCGCAAAATGTTGTTGAAAGTGGTTGGGCTCCAAAGTTGGATTCAAAACATTGTTTGGAAATGCTTGAAAATTGGGTCGAACCAAATTCTTGTTAGACTTATTTTGGTTCTTAGGATGATTTCTCCAACTAGGATTGTACGTTGGAGAAAATGAGTCATTTTTAACTTGGTTAAAAGCATTGAGTTGTTCTAACAATTGAGGGCATTGATCGGCGATGTGATTTGGATCGTTACATTAATAACACAATGGTTTGGAAGCTTGGTTCATTTGATTGGATGAGAAAACGTTGTCAAATTTGTTAATCATTACATTGATTTTAGCTTCTAAAGCCAACGATGATCCTATCAAGTGTGCGCTTGATCGTGAATAAATGGATTTCTCGTTAGATTGTTCCCATTGGGATGATTTTTCGGCCAAGTTCTCAAGGAATTGCCAAGCATCATCGTGATGTTGGGCGACAAAATTGCCTTGGCACATCTATTCGAGCATGGTTCGTGAACTATTTTCTAGTCCATCGTTTAGAATTTGGCAAAGAGTCCATTTTTCAAAATTATGGTGTGGACTTTTTATTAAAAGCTCTTTAAATTTTTCAAAGTATTTTCCGAAAGGTTCACCCCTGAATTGATGAAAGTAATTTCATTTCGTATTTTGTCCAATGGGTAGAACTTTTTTAAGAAAACTTTATAGAATCGTCCCAAGTTTTAATCGAGTTCGAAGGTGAGCTATACAACCATTTTTCTGCATAATCGGTATGGGCGAATGGAATTAACCTAAGTTTGATTCCATCATGACATAATTGTTGAAGTCTAATGGTTGCACAGACGTGTTCGAATTTTGTTAAGAAGATGTATGGATCATCGTGTTTAAAATTGCCAAATTTCGGGAGCGTGACAATATGATTTGAATGAATTTCGAAGTGATTACTCATTGGGGGAGGTAAGGTGATACAAGAAGGAATAGAAACTCCATCGGAAAAGATTCTATCCATGATATTTCGGGGAGGGTTTTCATTAGCCATCGTTGGAGGTTCGTTCCTTCAGGTTAAACGATTTGTCGTTGTGTCACGAGTCCATGTAACATCCCCTATCTAGAGGCCCGAAGCTAAGTGCTATAGATGCTGCAATCATCCATAGTAATAACTTCTGGTGACCAAATACGGTAATGTTAATGGTATCTATAATATCAGAAGCACATGAATGAAACAAAATCACAGATTTTAGAAAAACAACATTTCTAATTACATTTTACAAAACATGTTTCATATTCCATTACTTAATCCCATAATCGTTTCCCAGGTAAAGATCAAATATAACTATTACAAAATACGCCAAGAGCGACATATGATGATGCCATGGTTGACCAGAGTACTATATAGTCATAACTGACTTAATACACACAGCGGAATCAAAAAAAAACAACAACTCCTAAATAGCTATCCGTCAGCCACCTGCTCGTCTTCGGAAGCTTTATTCGCCAACCTACTAATAACCTGTAAACCTCAATCCTCAGCCAACTCAAATCAATTTTGAGCACCCGAGAGTTTAAGGGGAAAAACACAAACTTCGAGTCAAACATAAAGCCTGGTGTGAATAATACTATACATCTCGGTTATTTGATATTAAGTGAGACCACGCCGCTTAGCGGAATGGGTTTCCCCTTACTAATATCCTTTTAAAACATATCTTTTGCAAATCATAATCCTGTAACCAAAACTGGTTAAAATTGTAAAGCAACATCATGTAAACATACATGTCAGGTAATAAATGAACTATCTATCCGAACACTATAGTTTTGTTTGGCTAACTACTAACCTTTGGCTGACCCGGGCCTACCAGACACTATACAAAATAATCTAACACCAGTTAGACAATCCTCTTTTGGATGGTCTATCCCTAACTTATATATTAATTACTCCTATTCTGGACGGTTTGTCCCTAATTTAACATCTCCCAAGGTCACCTGATCCTAATGGTTTTGCGGGATCACCAATAACCTATCTGTATACAAATATATATTCCCTTCGGTGTGTAATCATATTTTTAGTCTTACCTGTGATAAAGCCCTACACACTGGAATTTTAGACTAAATTAGCTGGGGCTAATAGCTAATGTATAGGACGCGACCCTATACCAGTCTCATATGCTATTCTAATATCTGAGTCATTTTACTTAGGGTAATCTTCCTAAAATTTTCCTTGAAAACCTTTTCATCTTAAATTGATTTAAAACCTTCAAATCAAACTTAAACAAGGAAAATACATATACTCTATGCTTTACCCAAAATCACCCTGCCATGTTATATATATACTTTACCCAAATCTTTGTTGATGAAAACATTTAAACCTTTGAAAGTACCCCTTTCGAATCCATTGAAAGTACTCTTTTCGAAACCAAGTAAAACCCTTAATAACCTAGGCCGAAAGGCCAAAACATTACTTTTGAAAACATTCAAACAAACCTTTCGAAAACCATGAAAAATCTTTCCTTCTAAAGCTTTAAAACCTTAGACATCTCGAAATCATTGGGGAACCACCCCTTCGAAAACCTTCATTTAAAACATTTCGAAAGAATTAAAACATTAACCTTCTGAAAGCCTTTGGGCTCAATTAAAACATGCGGAAACCTTTCGAAACCATTCAAAATTAACTCCTTTGGAACCTTTGAAAACTACCTCTTTCGAAACCATTTGGGTTCTACCTTCAATAGAGCAAAAGGGTCATTAAAACCATTTTAGTCGAAAGCATTCCTTTCGAAATCAATTCCTAAGTAAAGAAGTGATGGTGTCGAAACCATCCCTTCCAGAAGCATTGGAGAAGTGGCCAAGTTTTAAAACAAAGTATACCTTCCGGAACCATTGACTTCGAAAGGTAAGAAAAGCGATAGCTAGGGGTTTTGACCCCTTTAAAAGCTATTACTTAAAACAAAAGGCGCAACCCATTCGAAACCATTCCTTTAAACCATTGGACCAAGTCAAAAGCCAACCAAGTCGAAAGCAAACCCTTCAAAAGCAAAGAAGGAACGTTTTCATTTAAAAACAAAGACACGTTTCGACCCTATTGGAACCTATGGTCTCGACGCAGTTACTTCCGCCCTTGTCCAATTCACCATGTACCAATTTATTGATACTATGTGCATTGGTTTCGAAATCAATGGAGGGGGAAGTACTTGGTTGGAACCCCTGTGTCGAAAGAGGGGAGACATGCCAAAAGCATGTAAAATTTGTTTTTAACTTTAAAAAGAAATACTTTTCAACTAACTTGCTATGTTTGTCAAAATCTTATTGGTTGCTAATTTTCTTTTCTAAAAGTTCTACCAAAATTTCAAAAGCAAACAATTTATTTAATTTGCAAAATACCCTCCTTTTATAAATATATAAAACATTTAAGTCTTATACCTCAAATAATTTTATATATCTATTAAAACACTTAGGAAAATTCTACAAAAATTCTAGTAAATCAAATTTAATATGTTTTCTAACATATATTAATTTCAGACCCAAAATATTAATTACTTAACCGTAAATAATTTATATCTTGAAAAATCATTTTCTCCACTATAAAATTAATATAAAATCCACAATAATTCAGAAAATTATGAAAATTGAAATCCATCTCTAAAATATCATTTCTGATCTAAATCTAAAATCGCAAGGTATCGGATGTCATTTAATAGGGTTTTTACATCAAAACATATCATAAAATCTATATGAACCAGCATAAATCATCAACAAGCATATATAAACATCTAATCCTTCAAAATCATGGCATGATATTGCAAATAAGTTCAGATTAGCCTTAAAACCAAAAACAATAGGAAAAGTGAGATGTTGTCATTATTCCCCTTAGCTTTGAGATTAAGGAGTTTGAGATTTGAATAAATTTGAGTTGATTAATCTTCTTCCTTTGCTTTTCTTGTTTATCTTCCTCTTCCTTGCTAATGATGGCCGACCTCTACTTTAATTTGATATTGCAAATAAACGTATGAATGAATTCCTAAGGGTTTAGAGTATAAGGATATTCTTATTCCAACTTTCCCTTTGCTTATTTACCTTAACCATTTTATTTTAGTTCATTTGTTATCATGGCATGGCTACCCCTATGTTAATTACAAATCTCCACCCCCTAACCATCACATTATTTTATTTAATTTAGCTAATTAAATGCCCTAAATAATATTACTAAAAATTAGGGTCATTATAGTCCAGGCATTCATGCACAAGTGAAAAGATCAAGGAGAGAAAGACATGAAAATCAAGGTTAAGAGAATGAAACAAGGTTTAAAGAATGAAGTGAGGTGAAAAATTCTTTTCTTTTGTTTTTTTTAAAAGAAAAATATTTGCCTAAAAGAAATTATTTTCAAAAGGAAGATTTATTTTGTTTTGTTTTTTTTCGATTTAATTTTTTATTCTTTTTTTTAAAAGATTTTATTTTGGATTTTTGTTTAAAAACTAAGTTAACGAAAATGCGATTTTTTTACTTTTGGATTTTTTTATATATATGCATGAACTAATGCAACTAAATGAATGTCATGACTTAACTACAAATTTTCCCTCCTTAGTAGCTCCTAACCCAAAATTGTATAATCACACTTTGACTTAATTCAACAAAATAGTTCTTAGCTAGGTAACAAATAGGAGTTATCGGTGCACCACGAATCACCGTAGCAATGCAACCGAAGGTTTAAGTACCTTTAGAGAAACATTCTCTATAATATTTACGAATCACCACAATATTTATAAATGATTATTTCTCTACCGTAGCCTAGACACCAAGAAATAGATTGTTAGAAGAAATTAACTTATCAAGATATATAATTTTACCTTAGATGAGCTCGTGACTTCCTTAAGTCCAATGTATAACCGTTATTACTAGTCAAATTCTAAGATAATATGCAATTTGTGGGCCAAAGAAGGGATGATGAAATCCCCCACCTTATGTGAAGTTGGATATTGTCCTTAGAAAAGAAAATAAGATGAAATGAATGCAAAACATAAATTAAACGTGTATTAACAATGTAACTACAAATGAGATTTTTTTACTTTTGTTTTTGGATTTTTAAATGCAACCAATCAACATTGCAAAACTAAAAACAAGAGATAAAACATAATACCAGAGTGTGCAGAATTATTAGAAAATATATTTAAAAGCTGTAATTTTTTTTAACGTAAGCAAAGCAGAGCAATTTTTAGCAGCAATTCCATTCTTTTTATTTGCTTCTTTTACAACCTGAAAATAAAGTGAACAAGATTTTTTTTAAAGGATTAAATGAAAACAAAAGCAAATGAATTTACACTAAAAGTGACCTTTTTTAAGTTTTTTTTAAATACAAACAAAAAAGAAAAAAACAAAGACACCAACAATTTTTTTTGTAAAGCTTTTTTTAACAAAAACAAAAATGTGCTAAACACAAAATAAATAAATAAATAAATAAACTAAAGCTTAGACAGACACAACCCAACAACACACAGGCTAAAAAATAATATTAAAAAGCCCAAAACACGCACCCAAAACAAATATTACCCTAACTGTTTCTCTTCTGCTTTAAAATAATATATGAAATCAGAAATCAGTAAAACAAAACATGAAATAAATAAAATGGAGGCGGCTTCAATTCGAGTTTAATTGAGAGGCATCAGATGAGGTCATGGGTGGGATGCGAATGGTGGCGGGGATGGATTCGATTTGTTTCAGGAGGGGAAGTATGTAGCAGAGGGATGGGTGAATAGTTATGAGGTGAAGGTTGCAGCTGCAAGCGATGGAGGTTCAAGTTCAGGCGTTTTGTTTCGGCTATTTGATTAAGGTTTGAGGATGGTTCGAAGTGAGGTTGCGGTGGTTGAGGTTGGTGAATTATTCAGGTGGGGAGTTGTTTAACGCTGATGGAGGATTATGGGTGTTTGCGGCCTATTAGCGATGGTGATGTTTAAAAAAGGGAGAGTGGCTGGGATTGGTTTGTCTTTTGGTGAACTGAAGTTGGTTTTGATGGACGTGGAGGATTTGAAACAAAGGGAAGTGATGTTTTCCGTGGAATTTGCTGAAGGGAAGTTTTCTGGTGATGGAAAGAGGTTGCAATGATGATTGGAAGTGTAGGGATTCAAGGGATGGTGATGTTGAATTGTGGCAGTTTGGGTGATTGGATTTAGGCGGTGAGTGGAATTGAGTTGCTGATGTTGTTTATGGAAGGAGGTGTTGTTTGCAAGTTTGAGGTGGTGAGGAAGGTATGGAATTGGATGGTTTGGAAACTGGGTAGTTTGTTTGGGAGAGGTTGGTCGAGGAGGAGTTATGATTGGTAGGTGGTGGCAAGGGAGGAAGGTAAAGAAGGAGTTTGGTAGAATAGTGGTTGACAATGGTAAAATTGTGGTTTGGTAGTATTGAGTTGCTGTGGAGGAGAAGTTGAAGTATGTGATGAAGGAAGATGTATTGGCAGTGGAAGGTAAACAAAGAGAATGAACAGAGAAATGGCAAAACTTTGTAACAACAGAAATGAAAACTTTGTAACAAAAGAATGGAAAACTTTGTAACAAAGAATTAGCTAATATAAGATATCCTTCGCAATGCGCGAATGAAAAAAGAGAATGAACAGAGTTTTTTTGTTGCAAGTTGTTTTTTTAATATTAACTTGTTGGCACAAAAATATAACTGAGAAGAACACTTAAAACAAAGAAAAAAATGGATAGAGAAACTAAACCAAGTAACACATAAATGTAATGAAACCCCCTTTTTAACAAAGAATTGGGCAGAGGAAAAAAATGTAATGCAATTTTTTGTGTGAAAATAACACTAAGTAAAAAATTATACTTCGAAGAGTAAAAATAAAATAAAATTGCATTCCCCGGCAACGGCGCCAAAAACTTGTTCACGATGGAAAATTCCATCGATTAGAATACTGTCGGAAATATATCGTAATAAAACCGCAAGCATAGGGCGTACAATCGTAGTACATATGCGAGTACAGGTCGATCCACGAAGGAAGCAATAATTCTAAGATTATCAATCAAATTAGCCCAAAGTTGAAAGGAGATCGTTGACTAAAAATTGTCTAAAAATGAAACTAAAACTATAGTGAACATGAGAATAAAACTATGAAATTAAGTAGCATTTAGAGGTAAATCCACTTCCAATCATTCAAATAAACCAACACAAAATTTAATCCATAATCTCTCATTTAAATTCAAGTAGAAATGATTGATGTGCTTATTATAAGCATGACATATTTGTGCTATTAATTAGCACAACTTAAACCATCAAACTCTAGCACACCATTCAAACCCACTTCTAAAATCTCATGAAAATGATCATCAAATTAAAAATAAAATCTATTTTAAGCATGATCTAATTACTATGAACTAGTATTAAAGTTCATCAAAATTTGATTCTAGTTTGACTTTAATTATTAAAATCATATTTGTTAGATGATGATGTAAATTATGTTTATATTTATTTGTGATTAATAACATAGGCTATCAAATTCACTAATAAACTTACTCAACATCTAAATTTCCACTAAGCACAAAATAAGAGATTATAAATGGAATCATTCTATGTTGATTCAATATGATTCATGAGAGCTTCATTACTCCTAAATTGAAGGGGTTTAGCCTCTTATAATTGAATTCATGTCAACATAAAATGATTTAAACATAAAAAAGCAAGGAAAATGAGAGCTAATTAAAAGAAAAGAGAACTAACTACTTGTATAAAATAAATCTAAACTAATTGCATGAATTAAAAAAGAGCATAAAATAAAATAACAATAAAAGTAAGCATGAAATGAAAGTGCATGAAAGTAAAGAACAAGGCTAAGAAGCCACTAAAGAGATATTTTATTTAACATTGATTTTGTGCTATAATTTTTCATTCAAAGAATAGATTAAGAGCCTTCATTACATGAAACATAAGGGGTATTTCTACATGCCTAAAACCCTAATCCTCTTGTTAGGGGACTAATAAAAATGCCCTTGAGTTTATGTAGCCTACAAGGAATTATTAAGGAATTAATTAATCCCCACTAGTAAGTGCTTTTGCATTTAAATCACCACTAACATGTGCATATGCTTTTAATTATGGTCCATTAGTTAATGGGCATGTGAGCTCCTCCATTTGCATCAATTCTTTTATTTCCCTCTTTCTTTGGCTTTGAACACTTGTGCATGCATATATCCATAAAGCTCCATCCAATTTGCACTCAATTTCCTTCAAATAAAAATAAAAATGTGAAAATAAATTTTCTCAAAATCAATTCATACACAAAATTACCATTTTGCCCCAAAATGAAGATGAATGAATGATGATTTGAAAACAATTTAGATTTTGGTTTAAACATGTAAAAATACCCTAATATGCCTTTTACTTTGACAAAAGAAGATTAAATATGAGAATATAAATATACACTTTTACATGCACATCATAGTGGCGACACCACAGTGGGAAAACTTTAGCCCATTACAGCTCATTAACATCCCAGCTCCACAACATGAGCCGCTGGCCATTGATTGGGAAACCGAGGAAAGTTCTAAGGAGAGTAGTGTATTAATACCTCAGTTATTGATTTTGATGTAATAACAATAATATATAATATAGATACTAATGTTTTGCGAAGTTATATAGTATAAAGTACAGGATATTATACATGTGTTGAATCAAAGACTGTATAGTAAAAAGACTCAAGAAATGGACATGAAGACTTATGAGTACAAAGACCAAGATATGAAGATATCAGGACAATAATACAGTGAATAGTCATATAATATTGTTAAAGTCCCTGGTAGCAATCTTTGATCTCTATCTTCTATTTTTCTATCTTTTATATTTTTAAAACAATGTAAAAATATTTTATAAAAGTTTTCAAAGATCAAAATATTTATAAACTATGTTTAAAGTGTTTTATAAAGTATCAAACTATTTTACAAAGTATAGGGTTTTCAAAACATTTTTAAAGAGAAATAAGTTCACAAAATTTACAAGCATATGTTGACATATACCCATATGGTATGTCAACATACATGTCGCCAAATGGTTTTCCAAATTTTGAAAAGAAGTGTCTATTCTTCGCAACTCTTCATGGATGGACACGTCTGTTTATTCACTATATAAATGGGAGTTCAAACGAACTTTTTGGCAGTTATTAACTTATTTTCTTCCCTCCTCTTGCTGTCTTGAAAACTCCATTAAAATATACCAAATTCTCTTCAAAATCACTTAGAATCAATTCATACTTTTGTGTATTCATTCAATACTACTTTCTTACTATTTTGGAATCATCTCTCTCAAATCAAAGATCAAAGTCTATCCAAGAGGCTATAGGATCCATTGTATCCAAAGTTCTAGAAACTGCTATTGGAAAAACCATCAAACTCTATTTATATTTGCTTGGATGTGCTTGTAACCTGTTCAAATTAAGTGGGTGTGCTTGGTAGCTCTGAAATCTAAGTGGGTGTGGTTGTAGTCCGTCCAAATCAAGTGGGTGTATCCTGAGCCCATAAAATCAGAATGGTGTGTCTCGTAGCCTCAAAATTGAGATTGTAATTGGGTTTACCTTTTGCTTGTTTAAAGATTGGCATTTGAAAAGAAATATGTATAAACAATTATACGAGATTGGATCTAGGAGAAATCCAAACCAGTATAAAATACCTGGTGTCATCTCTCCTAGCTCTTACTTTACTTTATTGCTTTTAGTTATATCTGTGATTGATTGTTGATAAGTGTAATTCTATGTTGTTAATCTGCTAAGTAATATTTAGCTTGAAAGAAATTAAAAAAGATTTATAAAATTTAGAAAACACTATTCACCATTCCTCTTATGTTTGATAAGTCTTAAGATTCATAATTCCGCAACCCATATTTGGTATCAGGGCACTAGATTTTCAAAAACTCATAATTTGATTTTTGAAAATTTTTAATGGCTAGCAACACTGTCAGTACATTTGTTAACACTTTCGTCGAAGGACGATCTACTGCTAGACCCCCACTTTTTAATGGTAGTAATTACACTTATTGGTCATGTAGGATGAAGATTTATTTACAATCTAATGGTTTAAATATTTGGAATGTTACACAAAATGAGTACACAGAACCCTAGACTAATTTTGCACAATGGACTGCTGATCAAAAAGCACTTGCACAAGCCATGAATATTTTATTCCGTTCACTAGATAATACCAGAGTCTTTATTTGTAAGTCTGCATATGAAATTTGAAGAACACTGCAAGTTACACATGTGGGCACCACAAAGTTAAACAGACCAAAATTTTCATGTTAACTAGCCAGTTCTAATTGTTTGAAATGAATCCAAATAAGTCTATTTTTGACATGTACTATAGATTTCAAGATATACTGCATTCTTTAATAGCATTAGCTAAAAAAAATTCTGAAGAGAACCAAGTTAGAAAAATCCTCAATTCACTCTCTTCATAGTAGGATCAAAAGACAGTAACAATAGAATAGGCTAATGAAACTAATACTTTGAAAATTAAAGATTTAATAGGCAATTTAATGTCCTATGAAGCACAATTGCAGGACAGAAGAGAAAGCAAGGTAATAGAAAAGAAATCCATGGCTTTTAACGCAATAATTGGCAATCGGGATTCAAACGATGATAATGACGAAGAAATTTCTTTCATGACCGGAAATTTCAAAAAATTCTTGAAATATAAAAAGATGAAAAACTTTCGGAGACCTGAAAACAAGACTCCTGGAACTTGAACTGCAATTAGATGTTTCAATTGCGATGAACTCGGTATCTACAAAGAGATTGTTCACATCCGAATAAATCAAAGATCTCAACAGTTACTGATTCATCTAGAAAAGGAAAGTGGGATTATATGGAAACATTAGATGACTCAAATATTTCCTCAAGCGATAATGAATCGGATACTGAGGATGCAATGTCCTTTACGACAATAGTTGATTAATCAAAACAGATCAAAGAAAAGGAGCAAGAAGCGGTACTTTTACATTTAATTTTTATTTCTTTTTTTGGTTTTCTGTGCTTTTAGCAAAAAATATATAAATTAATAATAATATTGGATGAATATAAGTATATAAGTGTATATATAGGAATATACTATCTTAGTTTTAATTCTAAATTATTTGGGCTATATGTCAACATACCTCCAGATCATATGTCGACAACATGCTAGAATTTTGAAGTTTCTTTTCAAATTCAAAATTTGAATTTTCCCCTCTTTTGCATTTATTTCAAAAACTGAAAGAGCATCTTTTCGAAACTGAAATGTCCGTTCTCTCTATTAATTACTCTATCGCTATTTATTCAATCACTCACTTTATTTCAAAATTCAAAACATCTCTTCATTATCTTATCTCCTCAATAATTTCCTCCTTAAGTCAAACTCCTAAAACGATAAGCCTCTCTAAGAGAACCAAATGCTTTCTCTTCAATGAAAAAGAAGCCATTGAAACCTATATGAAATATGCTACTCTTGAAAAAGCTTTTCCCGGAAGATTCGCTAAATTTGAAAATTTTCCTCTTATGGTTTACAAGATCTTTGTTTTAAAAAAGAAATTTTTGGTCTAATTAACTCTTCTCAAAATGATTTCGTTTATTATCTGGATTTGATCAAAATGTTTTATTCAAATTTAAATGGAATTTTTTTATGGAGAAGAGGGACAAATTTGGAGTAGTGTAAATGACACTCTAATGGTTTTAAATTGTGAACTTTTGGGTCATATACTTGGTTGAAAATCTAGTGGAATTGACCTCACCACTTTTCAAATTAATAAATAAAATCATGAAGTTTTTTACGATATTTTCAAAAGTGATGAAGAATTTGATTTTTAACAGAAGAATCTTCAACCAAAATCGAGACTTATGAGTCTCATTTTACAATAAAGTATCACTCCGAGGATGGGTAATTACAATAACCCCACTCAAAAAGTTTTTAAATCCCTTTTCACCATATGAACTACAACATCAATTAGGCATAAGTCATTATAGATGACTTTGTTCAAAAGAATATTTCTAGACATGAGAACACACTCTATCATGGTGTGTATCTTATTAGAATTTTCATATATTTTGGTTTTGATTTAAGAGGAGAACAAACTCTTCCTTAAAAAGTTTTCGAAAATGTCAACATCTCTCTTATGCACATTCCACCATTTTTTGAACCATACGAGATCTTATAAAAAAGGAACAAAGATTAGCATATCAAGAAGAATAATAAATTCAACAAGATGAGGAGGAAGAAGGTGATGAAATGGATATAAAAGAGGAAGAAGAGGAGGAGTAAGAAGTGGATACTTCTTTAGAAAGTTTCGACAAGCCATCTCACCTCTCCAACAAAAAGACGCTAACAAACCAAGAGAAGTTTCTTAAAAACAAATGAAGATTAAGTGTTTATTTAGTAAAAAGTTCACTTCTCTTTCCAACAAAGTGGACAAATACTTTGGAAAGATCGTTCGCATTCATCATCATCATCTACATCTTTATAAGTCTATCTAGTTATCTACTTGTGATATCTAGTTTTGTGTTCCTTAGTAATGTGTGTTTTAAGTTTTAATTCCTGTTAATTTCATGTATTTCTTTCAAAATCCATGTACTTTTCTATTTCTAGTAATGAAAATGATTTCTTGCTGTTATATATAGTTCTATTAATCTCTGGAAAGTATAAAAATATAATAGTATTAAGTTGAAACAAAAACTATAACACAAATACTTAATAATGCATGTTCAGGTATACATGTCGACACACACACACAGATATATATATATATATATATATATATATATATATATATATATATATGTGTGTGTGTGTGTGTGTGTGTGTGTGTATCATATATCGACATATGTTGATTGTTGGTTAATAATTTTAAACTTGAAAATAAAATAACTACCACCTATTCAATCCTTCTAAATGACTTTTCGCTAATATATAAGCCTATTTCTTCTAGAAAAGTTCATTATTCATTCTATTATTTCATCCCCTTTCATTCTAAAACTTCTCTCTTAAAAATGTCTTCTTTGCATCGAAAATTGTGTGAAAATCTTGAAGAAACACTTCAATCTTTCAAGAATATTCTTACTTTTATCTTGGAAATCAAAAGCATTTAGAGTTTAGCCAAATGCAGATGATCAAATAAATAAGAGAAGCATTTCGATGCCATTCGATATATGATTTCTTCCTTAATCTAAGATGATAAAAACAACAACCCAGAATGTTCTATTAACAAATATAATGAAGATTGGGATGCCATCAAAGTAGATACAATCTTTGGATCCGACGGTTGGGTTGAAGTTCCACGAAACATCTGGTTATTAGGTTTGGACTTGATGTGTGTCTGTGTATTAATACTCTCAACATTTCATTTGGTTTGGTGTATACATTTGGATTTGATTTGTTAGCTTTGGTTTTATTGATTATTTATGTTTGAGTTGACAAACTGATATGTATAGTTTGAATTGGATAAATAAAATCTTATTTGATTTATAAGTCTCCGTTATCATATCATAATCATCATATAATTATATTGTTTTGTATGCTTTGATTATTGTACTTAGTTATTGATTTTGACCCTATCGTTTCTAAGTATTTGATTCAGAGGGTGTTTTTATTTTTTCATCCATTTTTTTATGACAAAGGGGGAGAAAAATATAAAATATACAAATACATATATTTAGGAGGAGTTATCTAAATCAGGGGGAGTTATATCATATTTATTATACATGAATATAAAATGGTTGTCATCGTCAAAAATAGGGAGATTGGTAATACCTCAGTTATTGATTTTGATGATAGCAACCTTGATAACAACAATATATAATATAGATACTAATGTTTTGCCAAGTTATAGTATAAAGTGCAGGATATTATGCAAGTGTTGAATCGAAGACTATACATTATAAAGACTCAAGAAATAGACATGAAGACTCATGAGTACAACGACTAAGATATGATGATATCAAGACTATAATATAGTGTATTGAGTCATAAAATATTGTTAAAGTCCCTAGTAGCAATTTATGATCTCTATCCACCTGTTTTTCTATCTTTTATATTTTTAATACAAAATAAATTTAATTTATAGAAGTTTTTCAAAGATCAAAATATTTATAAACTATGTTTAAAGTGTTTTACAAAGTATCAAACTATTTTACAAAGTATAGAGTTTTCAAAACATTTTTAAAGAGAAATAAGTTCTCAAAATTTACAAGCATATCTCGGCATATACCCAGATGGTATGTCGACATACATGTCGCCAAATGATTTTTCAAATTTTGAAAAGAAGTGTCTATTTGTCACAACTCTTAGCGAACGAACACGTCTGTTTATTCACTATATAAAAGGGTGTTCAAACGAATTTTTTCGTGGTTATCAACTTATTTTCTTCCTTCCTCTTACTCTCTTGAATACTATATTAAAAATATTCCAAATCCTTTTTCGAATCACTTAGAATTAATTCATACTTTTGTGTATTGATTCAATACTACTTTATTACTATTTTGGAATCATCTCTCTCTCAAATCAAAGACCAAAGTGTTGTCCAAGAGGCTATAAGATCAATTGTATCCAAAGTTCAAGAAATTATCTTTGGAAAAACAATCAAACTCTATTTGTATTTGCTTGGGTGTGCTTGTAGTCCATTTAAATCAAGTGGGTGTGCTTGGTAGCCCAAAAATCTAAGTGGATGTGCTTGTAGCTCATCCAAATCAAGTGGATGTACCCTGAGTCCTGAAAATCAGAAGGGTGTGTCTTGTAGCCTCAGAATCGAGATTGTAATTGAATTTGCCTTTTTCCTGTTTAAAGATCGACATTTGAAAATAAATATGTACAAGCAATAATATGGGATTGGATGTAGGAGAAATCCAAACCAGTATAAAATCTCTGATGTCATCTCTCTAAATGTCTATTTCACTTTATTGCTTTTAGTTTTATCCGTGATTACATTTATGATTGATTGTTGATAAATATAATTCTGTGTTATTAATCTGCCAAGTAATATTTAACTTGAAAGAATTTAAAAAGATTTACAAAAATTAGAAATCACTATGCACCCACTTTAGTGTTTTATTAACATTAAGATCCATAATTCCACAACCCACATAGTATAGAGGAAGGGTCACAAGAACCAAACGTCGGTAGGGACGTAGGTCCCTCCTTCGAGCCTCGTCTCGCTTATAACCTGTTGTATTCTAGTTATGATGCTGTGCCATTAGGCAAGTCCTATGCCAGGCCTAGAGATTGTTGAACTCAGCCTTGACTAGTGGATCTTGCACTCCCCTGACAGTAGGTGAAAAAGAGGGCCCATAGGGAGATGTCTAAGGAGACCTGCACTCTTTTTTCAAAGGAGTCGCCCACTTATGATGCAGAGGGACTGGCCTAGGAGGAAGACATGGAGCCTTTAGGGGAGTGTCTTTAGAGGTTAACTAAGATACAGACCAAGAAGGCATGGATCAACAGCCCTGGTCATTCCAGCTCATGTCCATGGAGATCCTATCTTCCACCCACTAGCCTAGATTCGGATGGAGCTAGCTGTAATGGCCCGTTTTGGGGTACCCTTTGAATCGTCAATAAACCACACATGTCAAACTCAAATTGCACGAACAAGTGGATCATTAAGGGTAGAAAGAAAATAAAGACAGAACATAATCTCACATGAATGGAATGACATATATTATTTCAATAATAATCTTTACAGCGGAATTTTTTTAAATACAATATCAGAGTCTAACCTAGATTCAGCATGGACAGTTATAAACCTCTGTCCTTACAAACGCTGAAAATAATAAAACAAATGCAATAGACGCAACGGATAATAGAATACGTCCATACGATCATGAAGATCTCCAGCTCTCCTCTGGAAACTCCAACCGTCTTCAACTAAATCTGAAACTACTCGGATCTGACCCGAGTATTAAAAATACCCAGATCAGGCTTGATAAACCAGCGTTAGGTACTCGAAATTTTTAATGTATAGATCATAACGATGTTATCAAAACTTTTGAAAAGAATGGTATCTCATAAGACCACGCCTACACATAAATACAGACGGGTTTGATAACCAAAACACTTTTATTACCAAAATAATTAGATATTATCTTTAATGACATTCTTTTGGAAAACATCTTTCAAATAAACTTACTCAAATAAGGTATTAATACACAGACTAAGTTAAGGGAATATATCCGGACTAGGTCAAACGGAATATACCAGACGGAATATATGATACCAAAAGGGGTAGCTGAAATGTTTGCAAGTCATTACAGCTATTTTGGGACTACAATCAAAACCGTAAAGCTCGTATTGGAATCAGATTTTTAACATGATAGGGAACCTCGATAACCACACATAGCAACCGGAACCCGGTGGTTTTTCGTGCAAGGACTCACACACCACTATTCCTCAGATTGCCACACTTCTTGATATCTGGTTGCTTCTCATGCAAGGATTCACACGCCACTATATCATACAATAAGGGTCCCGTCTGGACGCCTTGGTGACCTAGATCATACGCCGCCAGTCACATAAAGGGATCATATGCCACCCTTATCATACTAAGCTTGAAATATGTAACATAGTTCCCGTATCATTTTTGAGATGTGAGGCTTGGGAGTAAGGTTACGCTCAACTTAGACAAAGCCACACTTTTCATACAAAACCATGCTTTACTTTTCACAAAGCACAATCCACTTAGAATGCCACATTGCCATTCCTTCGATCACCATTTGACTTTTACGAACATACAACCTCTAAGTTCGTATGCCTATGAGAAGGGTGTTAAGCTAAGAGTAGTTGCCTTCTCCGCCACTACAAAAGTATGTTGGTAAAAGTCAACGTTTGTGATCTTAGCAATGCAATGTCAGACATTCGTCTATACAAGTTTGTTATGGAATGAACGAAACCGAAGGCACTTTCCTCGGCCATTACTAGGCGAGTAGCCCTTGCAATCCGAAGATTTCAAACATGACAAGACCACTACTATAATAAATGTCTCTATATTGGGAGCTACCTAGAGAATGTTAACAAGTAGTCCTCCTGCTATGAAGATCTTCGATCTTAAATAATCGTTATCTTCAACATGTCTTCACTTCCTAACGTATACATTGGTTCAAAGTTGTTTTCGGATAGGAGTCGCCCAAATCCAATCTCGGTTCCTTCGCACTAATCATCGATTAAAAGATGTCAAGTTCATATGTGACTATCAATCGTCATTCAATTTAATTCATATTTTATTCATTCATAAATATCTCTTAGAGATATATTCATTAAATCATTCCTTTATCTTTTCAGAGTAAATGGAATTATTAGGCCTCAATTTATCAAATACTTTGGTTAATTAAAACCTTTTTAATCTTGGAATAATTACAAATCAATTCACCTTTTACTTAGGAAAACATTTTCAAATCATTTACTTAACTTTTTAACAAAGATTTTCCATTTCAAATCATAACTTTTAAATGGGTCAAAATCTGTGTTATTTAAGACGTAGTTTACTGCAAATCCAAAACAATTAATTTTAAGTACAAGAATTAAAATAATTCCAAATCCTTTATTTAAAACTCATATTGGAAAAACATTATTTTAAAGCATCCGGGCTTTCTCTTCGATTCGTTCCACCGCTCACCTAAAAAGAGAAAACAAAGGCCAGGTAATTTCAGGGCACTAGTTGATCCATCTCTAACCTTAGTTACACATCTCATTTTAGCTTTCTAGATCTCACAGGCGGGACAAATGCACTAGTCGTTTCCGCATACTCCTTTCATTTTTAGAAATGATTTATAAAACTTCCTATTTATCTTTAAAACACTAAATCATTTAAAAACATTTATAAATGATTCTAGAAAGAATTGTTAAGTTTAAATCTTTATTTCAAAAGTTATAGAAACTACAGCAGAAAAGTGCTGCGAAAAGTACTTAAAACAACTTATTTGATTAAAACAACTTTTTAATGCTTGAAAATTCTTATTTTCCAATTCAAATCTCTTTCAAACCATTTTAATAGATTTATCAAATTTATTTCATATTTTTAGTCATTTAAAAATATCATTTATAAAGAAATTCCTTCTTGGGTTCCGAACTGAAGAACCGCGATGTTTTTAAAAAATTATTTTGGACATATTTCAAAATCTACTTAATGAAATCTTGATTTTCTTTCTTCGTTGGAAAACTATGGATATAATATTATGGAAAATTCTTATCTCGAAGGATTCCGAGCTATATTCCACTTTGTATACTTATCTAACCTTTTCGGCGCGAAATCGCGAACTACAGTTACACGACGCGCCTAGTTTTGACTTATTTTTCAATTTCTTTCCAAACTTCATTGAAACACTTTTAAATGTTTATAAAACATGTCTAAATCATTTCAAAATCATTTTAAACAATATTTCCATATTTCAAACTCAGTTTCCATTTCTTTCCATATTATAATATTATATTATTATAATATCATTTTCGACCGTTTTAAAATCATTTAAAGGCTAAATCACTCCATACACATATTATTATGGATTTAATTTCCACTAATTTAATTTGGTTAATTACTAACCATTTCTCTTATTATTTATCAAACTAAGTTATCAACCATTTCACAACCATATAATCAACCATAATATCAACCAAGTTATCATCCAATATCAACCAATATTCAACATATTAATTTCTAATTTAACATGTGTATTATCAACTTAAGTTTTATTAAAATAAAACTAAGATTTGAGTACTCACCTTTAACCAAATTGATTAACTTTCTACCAACATTCATATCAACCAACACTTCACTAAACCACCACCTAAACATTCTTCCACCTTTTCCAAGTGCTCGGCCACCACCCCACATCCCTTCTCGCTCTTGGCCATAGCCTCCCCCTTCCATATTGCTCACGGCCTCCCCCCATCAACACCCAAACTCACGGCCTAAGGCCATTTTTAAGAAGAGAATAGGAAGAAGTGGATTAAGAAGTTGTTTAAGAAGTGGTTTGAGAGTAACAAGTGGATTAGTGCTTAGGCACTCCACTATTTTTAACCCCTACCTCTCTTAAGGAGAGAAGCCATTAAAATAGCTTAAAGGAGGAAGAAGAGAATGATTTGTGTGAGAATGGAAGAGGTATGCCTTGCTATTTATAAAAAAAGAAAGAGGTGGTAAATTACCAAATTAACTTCTTACCAAATTACCAAAATATCCTTACTTTTTCAACACTTACCATCACCTTATCACAACACCACTTTATGTCTTAATCACTTAATGTTTAAGTAAATAAAAGTAAAGATTTGGTTGGATTTGATGTGACATGTTTTGTCCTTTTGTGTTTACTTTTGCTAATTGTTTCTAGAATTTTCTAATCTTGTTTAGTAAAAGTAAACTTGATTAGTGAATTAATTAATACTTATACTATTTTAGTATATGTTCATATATAAGAAAATAAAAGGTACAACAACGTTGCGACAACTTTAAATCGACAAAACGTTGATTTTCGACAAAATGTTTTACGGTCACATTTTGACGTTTTAGTTAAACTATTTATATATGTAATCCAAATTTAAAAATAAATTTGTATAATGCTATTTAAAAATATAAACAATTATAAATTAATTAAAATAATTTATTTAACCATTGAAACTTACTTTTCTGAAATCAACATTTTGTCATTTTTGTCGATATAAGCAAATGTTACTATTTTTATGTATATTTCTATTTCCAAATTTTTTCTAATATTATTCAAATCGTAAGATCTTATATATTTTATATTTAAAATCGCTTTAAATGTTATATTTGAAGGTGGTAAAATTTTGGGTCGTTACATACTTCCCCCTTAAAAAAATTTCGTCCCCGAAATCACCCAAAGGTTTGCCCAAAATATTTATTTTTAAACGTACATGCGTATGATGTACACAGACAATCCGTACACAATATATGATTCGATCTACTATTTGAATCCACAACTTACTTCTGAACTAGTATTGATCCCCTGATCCTCTAGTGCGGACTCTGATCAGGTTTTCTGATCAGAACTTTAGTTCTCCTTGCATAGCTCTCAACTATGATAGAAAACTCAAGCATCCAACCACAAACCTCATCAATGTTCGCCGTCAAGAATCGAGTGATAAATCCTCTTTCGAATAAGTGTCAAACACGTCAAAGTTCTACATCCGAATCCCAGATTAAATCGTGCGATGTAATAATCCATATACTTCATATGTATTTACTATCCTTTCCAAAAATTCTTATGAAAATATTTCATAAAAATTTCATCTTTTATTCAAACTTTTATAAATATACTTCTTTATACATAACCATTTTACATTTTTTTCCAAAATATTTCAACTTAAAAGAAAAACATTTCTTTTCAAAGGATAAATATCTTTTTATTATAACACATTTTAAACATATCTTAATGGTTTCTTGAAAAACCCAGTTCCAAAATAATTCATTAAATTGATAAATCACCATAAACTTCCTTTATACATATATATATATATATATATTCTCTTTACTTACCAGTTTTAATACTTAATAGGTATTTATCAACTTATTCAAATGTTTTAAGTATGTTCATAATTTACTTAACAAGTTCTACTTACTTTAAAATATAATCGAAGAGATTAAAACAAGTACCACCAAAACATTGTTAAAATGAACTTCTCTTTTTATAACTTGTTAATTATAATATTTTCCATCTTTTTATAAAAGACTCCAATACTTGTTATTATCTTTAAAGTCTCATTATTAAAGATCCAATTGTACCCATAAGATATCTTCCAAAGTGTCGTTCAAGGGTTTAAAAAAATGTTGCTAAAACATCGTTTACTACAAACCCAAAACGATTCATTATTAACTTTAAATATTTATTTTAAAGATTAAAGCATACCCATGCTTATCAATTAAGATAATACACTTTGATAAAAATTGACAGCCATTAATTTGTCAAATAAGTGATTCCCCTTATGCTTTTTAACTTTAGAAGATTATTTTGATCGAGTAACTCAAAAATGACACCAAAGGAACTAGGTACTACCAATAGTATCACATATTTCCTTAACGAGAAGAATAATTAAGAGAAGCATTTACCATTCGAACGCATCTCCTGCCCATTTTTAGTTATTTCGAGCCACTTGGATCGATTAACCATAAGATTGTTTTTTCGTTTTCAAAATCCCTTTTTAGAAATAATACTAATTATTCTTTTTCCAAAAGAAATCGATTATCCTTTATTTGGAATGATACCATTATAATTCTTATTTCAAAATTCCTTTGAAATTTCTTTGTTAATTAATCCCTTATAATTTTAATTCCAAACTTATTTTATATTACATAACTTTCCCTTTTATACTTTTTCAAAACATTATTATATGAATTCTCAAAACCATCTTTCTCAAACATTATTTTATTTTTGCTAATTACACTTCATTTTACAGAATAAACTTTTAAAATATATTCTTAAATGATTTCTTAATAAACACTTTTTATAAAGACACTTCTTTATATTATATAATCTTTTTTTATTTCAAAATATCTTATTAAATTTGATCGGGTATAAGATCGAAGAAGTGCTCTGAGAGGATAATCCAAAGAGAAGTTTAACTAACATCATATTTATACATCCATTCCATAATATTATTTACTTAAGTTCATAAACATTTAATACAACATAATCTCATGTTTATTATTACTTTACAACTTAAATTCATTTCGTTTCAAATGTCAAATCCTAATTTCTATTTAACTTGTTCCATTAATTTCATTACAAATAAAATTCAATTCACTCTCATTTAACTTTTCTTAAATTAACTTTATTTCATTTAACTTACTCAAGCTAATTCTTTCATATCTCAGTTTCAAATTTCATTTTGTTTGCTTAACCAAAATGTTCAACCATTTTAAAATTTGGTTTTACTTTCCTGTTCATATTCATAAGTCGTAAACTTATTCAATTTTTAATATCATTTTCAAATTTATAAGTTCAAAAACTTATTTATCAAATCATACTTGGAATTTTACAATCAAAACTTGTTTTATCAAAACAAAACTTCAATGGTAAATTATTAAGGTAACAATTCATCACTTAGAGACTTGAAAATAAATACTGATGATGCTGCAGTCATCACCCGAATTATTTTCCAGTGACTAAAGTGAGTTTAGTGCTTTTTTCATATTTTTTTAAAATTTACTTTATAAATCACATTTATAAATTTATACTAATATTTAGTTTTACTTATTTAACCTTGGTTATATAAAACCATTTTTTTATTTGTTTATAAAATCCATTTTACAAATCCCCTTATAAAATCATCTTATATTAACTTACTTACTTTTAGAATTTATGATTTTTTTTACAAAATTCACAAAATTTATATAACATATCTTTCATATCCACATTTTACAAAATTATTTTGGTAAAATGCATTTTTATACTACATGCTTATTTCATTATCTTATATAAATTCATTAACCTTAACCTCATATTCTTATCAAACATCTTATAGTCAAATCGTGAAACTGAATTCACAAGATGTTCGTTAAATCAACAAATGATAGTAACAGAATATTAAACCATAAACTGACACACACAAATATATATATTTTTCAAAAGATATTCCTTTATACTTAAAATATAATCCTTTTAAAACAGTGTGTCAGTTTGTCTAGTTTAAGTGTTTAGAAATCCCTACCAATAACGGTGATCGGGCGCATCGACCAAGGTCTATAAACCACTCAATAGATAAATCAACACAATTTTATTTATATCAAATAATAAATACGCGCTCATATATATAGTACTCTCAAAATTCAATCTAAGGTGTTACTAACCCTATCTCTAATGAGTCACTCATTCCAGGGTATTACTAACCCTGTCTATAATGAGTTTTACCCCCAACCAAGCCTAGATGTTCGCTCAACCTAAGCTCTGATACCAAATGTAATGGCCCATTTTTCCGTACCCTTTGAATCGTCAATAAACCATACATGTCCAACTCAAATTGCACGAACAAGCGGATCATTAAGGGTAGAAAGAAAATAAAGACAGAACAGAATCTCACATGAATGGAATAACATATATTAATTCAATAATAATCTTTACCGCATAAAAAATTAAAATACAATATCAGAGTCTAACCTAGATTCAGCCTGGACAGTTATAAACCTCTATCCTTACAAATACTGAAAACAACAAAACAAATGCAATAGATGCAACGGATAATAGAATACGTCCATACGATGATGAAGATCTCCAGCTCTCCTCTGGAAACTCCAACCGTCTTCAACTAAACCTGAAACTACTCAGATCTGTCATGAGTATTAAAAATACCCGGATCAGGCTTGATAAACCAGCGTGAGATACTCGAAATTTTAAATGTATAGATCATAATAATGTTATTAAAAACTTTGAAAAGAAGGGTATCTCATAAGACCACGCCTACACATAAATACGAACGGGTTTGATAACCAAAACACTTTTATTACCAAAATAATTTGATATTATATTTAATGACATTCTTTTGGAAAATATCTTTCAAATAAACTTATTCAAATAAGGTATCAATACTCGGACTAAGTCTAAGGGAATATATCCGGACTAGGTCAAACAGAATATACCGGATGGAATATATGATACCAAAAGGGGCAGCTGAAATGTTTGCAAGTCATTACAGCTATTTTGGGACTACAATCAAAACCGTAAAGCTCGTATTGGAATCAGATTTCCAACATGACAAGGAACCTCGATAACCACGCATAACAACCGGAACCTGGTGGTTTTTCGTGCAAGGACTCACACACCACTATTCCTCACATTGCCACACTTCTTGATATCTGGTGGCTTCTCATGCAAGGACTCACACGCCACTATATCAAATAATATAGGTCCCGTTTGGACACCTTGGTGACCTAGATCATACCCGCCAGTCACCTTGAGGGATCATACGCCACCCTCATCATACTAAGCCTAGAATATGTAACATAGTTCCCGTATCATTTCCGAGATGTGAGACTTGGGAGTGAGGTTACGCTCAACTTAGACAAAGCCATGCTTTTCATACAAAACCACGCTTTACTTTTCAAAAATCACAATCCACTTAGAATGCCACATTGCCATTCCTTCGATCACTATTTAACTTTTATGAACATACAACTTCTGAGTTTGTATGCCTCTGAGAAGGGTGTTAAGCTAAGAGAAGTTGCCTTCTCCGCCATCACAGAAGTATGTTGGTAAAAGTCAACGTTTGTGATCTTAGCAATGCAATGTCAGACATTCGTCCATATAAGTCCATTCTAGGATTGAACAAAACGGAAGGCACTTTCCTCGGCCATTACTAGGCGAGAAGCCCTTGCAATCTGAAGATTTCAAACATGACAAGACCACTGCTATAATAAATGTCTCTATATTGGGAGATACCCAGAGAATGTCAACAAGTAGTCCTCCCGCTATGAAGATCTTCGGTCTTCAATAATCGTCATCTTCAACATGTCTTCACTTCCGAACGTATACATTGGTTCGAAGTGGTTTTCGGATAGGAGTTACCAAAATCCGACCCCGGTTCCTTCGCACCAATCATCGATTAAAAGATGTTAAGTTCATATGTGACTATCAATCATCATTCAATTTAATTCATCTTTTATTCATTCCTAAATATCTCATAGAGATATACTCATTAAATCATTCCTTTATCTTTTCAGAGTATATGGAATTATTAAGCCTCAATTTATCAAATATTTTGGTTAATTAAAACCTTTTTTATCTTGGAATAATTCCAAATCAATTTACCTTTTACTTAGGAAAACATTTTCAAATCATTTACTTAACTCTTTAACAAAGTTTTTCCATTTCAAATCATAACTTTTAAATGGGTCAAAAACTATGATATTTAAGACAGTTTATTGCAAACCCAAAACAATTAATTTTAAGTACATGAAATAAATTAATTCTAAATCCTTTATTTAAAACACATATTGGAAAAACATTATTTTAGAGCATCCGGGCTTTCCCTTCGATCTGTTCCACCCCTCACCTAAAAAGAGAAAACAGAGGCCAGGTAAGTTTAGGGCATTGGTTGCTCCATCTCTATCCTTAGCTACACACCTCATTTTACCTTTCTAGATCTCATAAGCGGGACAAATGTACTAGTCGTTTCCGCATACTCCTTTCAATTTTAGAAATAATTTATAAAACTTTCAATTTATCTTTAAAACACTTAATTATTCATTTATAAACATTTATAAACGATTCTAGAAAGAATCGTTAAGTTTAAATCTTTATTTCAAAAGTTATAGAAACTACAGCAGAAAAGTGCTGCTGAAAGTACTAAAAACAGCTTATTTGATTAAAACAACTTTCTAATGTTTGAAAATTCTTATTTTCCAATTCAAATCTTTTTCAAACCATTTTAATAGATTTATCAAATTTATTTCATATTTTTAATCATTTAAAAATATCATTTATAAAGAAATTCCTTCTTGGATTCCGAATTGCAAAACCGCGATGTTTTTAGAAAATTGTTTTGGACATATTTCAAAATCTACTTAATGAAATCTTGATTTTCTTTCTTCGTTGGAAAACTATGGATATAATAGTCCAGAAAATTCTTATCTTGAAGGATTCCAAGCTATATTCCACTTTGTATACTTATTTAACTTTTTCGGCGCGAATTCACGAACTACCGTTACGCGACGCGCCTAGTTTTGACTTGTTTTTCAATTTCTTTTCAAACTTCATTGTAACACTTTTAAATGTTTATAAAACATTTCTAAATCATTTCAAAATCATTTTAAACAATATTTTCATATTTCAAACTCATTTTCCATTTCATTTCATATTATAATATTATATTATTATAATATCATTTTCGACTTTTTAAAAAACATTTAAAGGCTAAATCACTCCATACACATATTATTATGGATTTAATTTCCATTAAATTTAATTTGGTTAATTACTAACCATTTCTCTTATTATTTATCAAACCAAGTTATCAACCTTTTCATAACCATACAATCAACCATAATATCAATCAAGTTATCATCCAATATCAACCAATATTCAAAATATTAATTTCTAATTTAACATGTGTATTATCAACTTAAGTTTTATTAAAATAAAACTAAGATTTGAGTACTCACCTTTAACTAAATTGATTAACTTCCTACCAACATTCATATCAAACAACACTTCACTAAACCACCAACTAAACATTCTTCCACCTTTTCCAACTGCTCGGCCACCACCCTACATCCCTTCTTGCTCTTGGCCATAGCCTCCCCCTTCCATGTTACTCACAGCCTCCCCCTTATCAACACCCAAACTCATGGCCTAAGGCCATTTTTAAGAAGAGAAGAGGAAGAAATGGATTAAGAAGTTGTTTAAGAAGAGGTTAGAGAGTACAAGTGGATTAGTGCTTAAGCACTCCACTATTTTTAATCCCCTACCTCTCTTAAGGAGAGAAGCCATTAAAATAGCTTAAAGGAAGAAGAAGAGAATGATTTGTGTGAGAATGGAAGAGTCATGCCTTGCTATTTATATAAAAAGAAACATGTGGTAAATTACCAAATTAACCTCTTACTAAATTACCAAAATATCCTTACTTTTTCAACACTTACCATCACCTTATCTCATCACCACTTTATGTCTTAATCACTTCATGTTTAAGTAAAAAAAAGTAAAGATTTAGTTGGATTTGATGTGATATGTTTTGTCCTTTTGTGTTTACTTTTGCTAATTGTTTTCTAGAATTTTCTAATCTTGTTTAGTAAAAGTAAACTTGATTAGTGAATTAATTAATACTTATACTATTTTAGTATATGTTCATATATAAGAAAATAAAGGTGCAACAACGTTGTGACAACTTGAAATCGACAAAACGTTGATTTTCGACAAAATGTTTTACGGTCACATTTTGACGTTTTAGTTAAACTATTTATTTATGTAATCCAAATTTAAAAATAAATTTGTGTAATGATATTTAAAAATATAAACACTTGTAAATTAATTAAAATAATTTATTTAACCATTGAAATTTACTTTTCTGAAATCAGCATTTTGTCACTTTTGTCGATATAAGCAAATGTTCCTCTTTTTATGTATATTTCTATTTACAAATACAATCTAATATTATTCAAATCATAAAATATTATACATTTTATATTTAAAATCACTTTATAATTTATATTTGGCGGTGGTCAAATTCTGGGTCGTTACACTAGCATCCCATGGAGTCTATGATTAATGCACATACACATGACATCCTTCTCATAAGCTTCCAAATTTATTTTCATTTTTGCTTCATGGAATATTTTCTAACACTGGTTTCTCAGACCACCTACCGCTGCGTTCGTGTCCACGACAAGTACTTTAAACTTGAACCAGCATACAATTGAATATCGGTCTACCATTGATGTAGAGACTGCTAGATTAATTGAGGAGAACGTATGGAGGAACCGATTAAAGAACATGGTGAAAGCCTAATTTAGGGTAAACTACTACTGACAATCTCCATCGGTAACTTCAACATCGAAACTTTGTAAATGTCCTTGTAAATCTCCTTGGCCTTAGCAGATTGACTCCCTGAACTGACCAACAAACGAACCCGCTTTGTAAATATCCTTATAAATCTTTTTCTTCAATCTTTTTATAAGCCTAACAGGGAGGGTTTTGTGTCCCGTGTTTTGGCAGAAATGAATAGATACTTTTGTCTTGTAAGATTTGTTTAAGTGTTTGATTGTCTATCTTTTCTTGCTTGGTTATGCTTGAATAGTAGGGAAGCGTACTTTGAGTAGCAGGCATAGGCCTTGTGTTATCTACACTTGAATATTTTCATAAGCTAGATAAAATTGTAGTGTATGGTAAAGAGATGGGCGATGATTGTGGCATATTCCTGTGAACCATGTAAATTGGTTTTATATAGAACTTATCTCGATGATAGGCCAATCGTGAATGGCTGGAAAGCCCGATTGTAGTTGAACATGGATGCGAGCACATAGTGCCTGGGCCTGTTTGCATTGTTGACCTTATCGAGACTTCCGGCATGAACTAGAGTGCTAAGCGACTCGAGGGTTCTCTTGGATGACATGTGGTAAGATTGATTGGTGAGCAGTCTCAGCATGAACCAGAGCTCTAAAGGGCTCGAAGGTTCTCTAGGGTGACATGCGATTAGATTGAGTTGTAGGCGGTCCTGACACGAATCAGGGCACTTAGTGGCTCGAATGTTCTGTTGATGACATGAGACCAGCTGATATGGTGCTTGGCTTCTTCATATGCAGGCACGTTATGGATGTCGGATACTCACTACTACAAAACAAGTCATTTGCATCAGTTGTTCACCCCCCTGTTGCATCAGTTCTACAACCGATGCACATGCAACCGATGCAATAAACTAATTTTTTTGCATCGGTTGTAAAACCGATGCAAATAGTCATCTTTTGCATCGGTTGTCAGTAAAAACCGATGCAACATAAGATCTTTGGCTTAAAACCAGTCCCTTATATTGCACCGGTTGACCGTAACAACCGATGCAACAAGGCATTTTTTGCATCGGTTGTTACTGTCAACCGGTGCAACATTATGGCAATTGGCTTTAAAATGTCTCCTATTTTGCATCGGTTATTTCTAGATTATTGCATATCATAACAAAACAATTATTGCATGAAATATTATAGTCATTTAAAATCAAATTGGACGACAAATACATATTGAATAAGGTAATACCAAATAAATATATTTCACTTATAGTGTTCATAATCCATATAAAATAGTGATTCATACATTCACTACAATTCAGATCTTTAGTACAAGTAATATGTCTAGATTGTTAAGTACCATAATACACCAACACTTCCACCATCATTCTCAACAACTACTTTGATCCAAAACAATAACCTGAGTTAAAATAATAGATATGAGGTCAATGAATAAAAATGTATTTGAAGTTAAGTATTCAATACCGAGTCACTAACCTTGAATAAACAGATGAACAAAATTGCATATGTAGCTCATAAAATAAATCAAGTATAACTATACCTTCCACTGTACCAACGTATCAACAGCAACATCAAATATTTCACTGCAATTTTCAACAAATTCAAACATCATTTCCTTCTACCATATCATTTCCTTCCACCATATCCCGCTACCTATCATCAACCTTCCACTGTCACCCTACCGCTGCTGCTACATTGTCTGCTGCTTTACATTGCCTGCCTGACTCTGATCATCGTCCTCCTGCCTACAGCACTCCACACTGACAGCCACTCAACTGCATTTCATCACTGCCTATCACCAGATCCCTTCATTTATATCAAAACTGCTCCTACATACCCACTGCTACATCAAACTATGCTACATATAGTTCCACACCATCACCAGTTCAACTAACAGTTGCCACATTCTCAAAATACTCACTGTCATACTTCAAAACCACATCATCACATAACCAGTTCAAACATCAACCATAAAACCACCCAACATCACCACAAAACTGACTACTTCCATTAATTCAACTGTTCGACCTCATTGCCATTTCATACCACTATGTTACATAACCTACCATACTTCAACACTGACCGCTACTTCAAACTCACCACTGCCCTGAACATCAAACCAAACACATCATTACTTCTGCCTACTACCATCATTCAAAACATACTGTTACAACAATCACAATAGTTACAACAGTCACAACTGTCTTACAAACAACCCTACAACCCTCTCTCCCCTTATCATATTGCACTACTGATCATCATCACAACACAATCCCCTGATCAAACCACTTCAACATCTCCATATCACTGCCATAATTGCTACCTTGCTCGCCCATCAACACCCGATCCTCCCCTCCTCTCTGTGACAAATTCTGCCATACCACTAAAACCATATAGCTTCCTTCATTCCACATAGCCAACCTTACTTCATCTCCTCCTATATCACTACAATCCATTCACCATTCTACTTGCTTCACCACAACATCCTCTGTCACAACATATACAAGTTTACACCCCTGCCATTCTCCATTTGCTTAACTGCAATCAAAACATTACTACCTTAACCTCCCCACAGCTATAATAGCAACCTCTTCACACAAAAAATTAGTGCTCATAAACATACATTCACCAGTGCTTCAAATTCTTTCAACCGCTACTAGAAATTCATTACCCCTACCGCTACAATACTTCCTCCACTAACCTCCTCCATCAAAATTATAGCCTAATCATCTGCAACTCACTACATATACCCATCGAAAACTACATTGTCAATCTCTTCACCAAAACTACTGACTATTAACAAATTACTCAAAGTGTATCAGTAAAAGCAGTCCATCCAGCCACTTGCAAACAAATTCCGGCCACTGTAGTGCCTTGCTTCGACCACCAAATTACACTGTCAAGCATCCTTTGCTATAAACTACATACTGCTCCATCCCCCCAGCTTGCCATCCACTACAGCAACCAATTCATCCAAAGTCCCCAATCCCCTCTAACCAGCAACCTCGTCGATCACCACTGCAAATCACAACCAACTGCTACGCAAATCACCATCTGCTACCCAAACCGCCTCCATCACAAGTATTTGCGTTAGCTTTATAAATAGACCATATGGGAAAATAAAATAGCTGAAAGTGTACAAATAACTATATAACTATACTATAGTAAAGATTTATGCAATGATATCTTATTGAGTGAGAAAATCAAAGATAGAGAGCAATGTTTGTTAGATGATGGAAAATATAACATCACTTTTCTATGAAAATATCTACTGCAAGTACGTGGAATATTTGGAAGCAGTAGACTTCGCTATAATACCTATAGTGGCAGAATGGAATAGGAATTGAAAACAATTAATTTACAGTATTAGGCTTCAAATATTCAAAATTCGCAGCATAGTTAAATTGCTAGATTATAAGACAGTGTGATGTTCATATGACAGGATGATGTGAAACACAGAAAAATAATCAGACAAAAAGATGTGTACATACCAGATCCACTGCCACAAAGGAAAGCAAGCCCTTGACCAACAAGCTTTTGTTTTAAAAATAACTGAAATAAAGGCACAGTTCATTAGTGGGGAATATATTTCCAGGGAAACAGTTCATGGGAGAGAAAAAAATTAGCACACAAAATACACAAAGCATCATATAGCAATATAGTTTGATTTAGAAATAATGACAATGTTACCTCGGAACCAGAAAAGGCATTGCGAGCTCTTAAGTCGACCGTGCTTTTTATCGTCGCATCATTGACAGAGCAAAGAAATGCATCTGGCTACAGCGAACAATTCATAAATGGGAAACAACTTTCTTAAAGGTGAAAACTGAAGACATTGTATTATAAAGAAATGCTAACCATATATGCAGCGACAACAAAAATAACTTACTGGTCAAACAATGTCAGATACATGAGACACTGTGGTGTCTTATGCAGCTCCAAGATAAAGCACACGTGCACTAGGCTTCTAATCAAAGGACATAAAACTTAGAATAATCATTACAAGACAAGCATAGTTAAATAAAAAACAAGCATCTAAACAAGAGGTAAATCAAAAGATAGGTATCAATAACTCTGAGGATCCAATGCATATAATTGTTACAGAAAACTAAGGATAGACTTTATATTTGGAGGAGGAAGAACCTTACAATATAAATCCTATCAAAGCCACTTAAAATAGCTGCAACCAGCTTTGATCTAAACGTATTCCAAACCCTATATTCAATCTTTGTTCCATCCTCATTCTGCAATTCCAAAGAAAATAAAAATAAATAAATAACACACATTATGTCCCTTAAACACTGGTACAAGCTAACATAAAGAACTATTAAAACCTGCTACACACATTATACAATATCCCAACATACAAATCATGTGTTCATTGCAATTCAGAGACAAATGACACGGTTAAGGCGAATAAAAAACCTAAAAGCGACTAATAAGTACCTACACGTATATATGTTTTTCACCACACAGACTCTCCCCAGCAACCATATTTTTAGTGCAGAGAGCATCTTCCTTGCCTTTGGCAATGAAAACCCAATCGTGCTTATGCGGCTGAACTACAACCTTGTTTCCTCCTTTCATTCCTCCACCACAACCACCTCCGCGGCCCCTACCTCCTCTTCCTGCACCGCACCCACCTGCTCCTCTGCCTCTTCCATTTATAAAGATAAGACCGAGTATTTATATACACAAAATATGTTTTCATTTAAGAATAAAAGTGATATTTGAATGGATTGAAAGGGAAAGATGAAAAGGGGGAGAGGGATTTAGGGTTTTTGGAGTGAAGGACGAAAAGAACGCGGTGAAAATGAGAGGGAATCATTTAGCGCTAACTTTTCATCAAAAATTTCAACGTGGGAATAGTATTTTTGCACCGGTTGTAAATAAAACTGATGCAACTAACACTATTTGCATCGGTATATTTTCTTCGGTTGTTGATGATAACCGATGCAAATTGTATTTTTGTACTATCTACTGCTTTTCACATACCAAATGTATCGGTTGTTAAAACGTAACCGATGCAAATACTTCTATTTGCATCGGTTGTGGTAACAACCGATGCAAATGAGGCGAAGCAACATGCGTATTTTGTAATAGTGACTCTAGGTCGACAATAGTTCCCCGTCCCATAAGAGGGACATGTAGTATCATGGGCGAGGCAATCTGGACCGCTGCGGTTGAGCTTTTGTAGTCAATGCTCACTAACATGAAGGGGAGAGATGTCTCATCCAGGCTTAATAGGAAAGTTTGGTAGTTCCCAAACAATGAAGTGAATGCATGGTAATCCACCCTTGTTGGATAGTCGGCTCAGTGAGAGGGGAGCAAGGCTCATACTACCCTTAGCGGCAAAGGTCGACAGTCCCCAAGCAAGGAAATGTGTCCATAATAAGTCACCCTTTACTAGATAGCCTCTAGAGATGGTAGTCCCCAAACAAGGAAGTGAATGCATGGTAATTCACCTTTGTTGGATAGCATACTAGCGAGGAGAGTGGGTCTCTCGCGATCCTTGGAGGCAGAGGTTGGCAGTCCCTAAGCAAGAAGTGAGCACATAATAAATCACCATCACTGGATAGCCTTGATTGTACTGAAAGAATTTGCTATGAAGTCTTCAACGTATTCTTTACAAAATATTTTTACAACAGCCTTACAATTAAGGTTCATATATGATAGGCCTTGAGGTGATTTGGGTTCTGAGTGTAGGATATGTCTCTCCCATCTGGGCGTGAGAAAGGGCAAGCACCATTTGATATGACGACGTTGATGACAATGGTCCTTCCAATTCGAGCTGAGCACTCTCTTGGTTGGGTTCTTTGTGTTTGGAAACACCCAACGTTGTAATAGATCTTGACAATGAATTATTGATGTTTCACTATGCAGTTGTACTGCTTGGCAATCTTCCTTTTGTAGATTCAGTACGAAATTCGACTTTAGCTCTTTGTTCTTCAGGGGTGTCGATCCTAAGTTTGAGTAGCTCATCATCTTATTCGGGCTCGTATGTGAGAGGCCAAGGTGAGGGGACGCCTACATCGATGGGTAACATGGTTCATACGCAAAAGAAAGTGAGAAGGGAGAGTGGTTGGTTGAAGTGCGACTAGAGGTGCAGTAGGACTAAAGGAGTAGCAACAGTTCATCGACCCAGTTTCACTTGGCTTTTGCGAGGCATTTCTTGAGTGTTGATTTGATGGTTTTGCTGAGAGCCTCTACTTGTCCATTTGTTTGGAGGTGATGGATGAAAGAGAAGCACTTCTCGAACCGTTTCTTGCGCAGAAATCCTAAAAGAGGCTACTTTTAAATTTCAGGCCATTGTTGGTGATGATCTTCTTTGGCATACCAATCCGGTGGATGATGTTCTTGATGATGAAGTTGGATATTTTGGGGGCGGTGACCTCGGTGATAGGCTCAACCTCGACTCATTTGGTGAAGTAGTCAATGGAAACTATGGCATGATTGTATCCTCCATTGGAATTTGGAAGCTTCCCTATCAAGTCAATTCCCCAAGTGTTAAATGACTAAGGGCAAGTTATGGGGTGAGGAGGGTAGAAGAGGCCCCAAGGATCCTGGTGAACTGCTAATACTGCTCGTACTTCTTAATGTAGTCCATTGAGTCCTTGATTATAGTGGACTAGTAATAGCATTTTTCGGATGGCCTTTTTGACTGAGCTCTATCCCTAACATGATCCCCACAGGACCCTTCATGTAGTTCTTCCAGTATCTGGCTGGCTTCATCTTCAAACATGCACCACTGAAGTGGTGTAGAGTACTCTCATCTATAGAGTATTTGGGTTTCTTTGCGATTGGTTGGTAGCTCCTCAGTCACTAAGTATTTGATCAGTGGAGCCAATCAGTTGTCCATGGACGGCGTATCAATCTCCATTGTTGTTGACCTTGGTTCATAGTAAGAGGCATCTCGGACTTCTAATGGAACCCAAGGAGTGGCTTCTTTTAGATTGATTTTTGCTTTGGCCAGGTGATCGGCTTTCGCAATTTGCTCCTTTGGTATTTGATCTAACTTGAACTCAATGAAGGTGCAGATTATCCTCTTGGCTTCTGGTACATATGGGGCCAATGCTTTATCTTTGACTTGGAAACAATCACCTATATGATTGATGACTAGCGTGAGTTGCTAAACACATGGATGGAGGCCACATCCAATTCCTTTGCCATCTAAGACTGGCCATGATAGTCTTGTACTTTGCTTCATTGTTGGTCGCTTTAAAAGTGAGGCAAACAGCAAAATAAAGTTCTTTACCCTAGGGTGTAACAAGGACCATGCCGACCCCTTCCCCATCTCATTTGACGCCTCATTCACATATAGACGCTAAGCTGTTGATTGGTGATGGTCTACTCTTCACCACTGTTAGAGCTTCAACACTCATCAATGAAATCTGCAATGGCCTGGCCATTGGGAGAAGTGCAATGTTGGAAGGAGATGTGATGTTTCCCAAGCTCGATGGACTACTTCAGTGGTCGACATGCTACATCAAGTCGACTAAGAATTTGCTTCAACAGTTAGTTAGTCGAGACTTAATGGGATGAGCCTAGAAATACAGCTGGAGTTTCCAAGCTTTCATGAGGTGGCAGAAAGCTAGCTTTTCCACTCCCGTGTACCTTTTTCTCATGGTTCGACAATCTTATTTTAACATAGTAGATCGGCAATTGAATGTTCTCGTCTTCTCTAATCAATGCAAGACTGATTGCGTGGTTAGAAACTATAAGGTAAAGGTACAAATCCTCCCCGTCGACAGGCTTGGGCAGTACCATTGGTGTAGCTAAGTGCTGCTTCAACTCTTTAAATACCTCATGGCACTAGTCATTCCAAGTAAACGACTTCCTCTTCTTGATGAGGTCGAAGAAGGGGAGGCATCAATCAGTTTCTTTAGGCATGAACCTACTTAAAGCTACAACCATCTTGTTCAGGCTTTATACTTGCTTTACATTTCTCAAGACTTGCATGTCCTGGATTACTTGGATTTTGTCAGGGTTAGCTTCATCTTAGGTGCTTACAACATAGCTAAGGAACTTTCCTCACCAAACAACAAATGAACACTTCTTGGGATCTATTTCATATTATATTCACATAGGATGTTCAAAGTTTAGGATAGGTTCTGTATATGACCCCTGCCTTCTCTGACTTCACCAGCATGTCATCCACATATACCTCCATAGACCAGTCGATCTGTTCTGAGAACAAGTGATTAACAAGCCATTGATAGTAGCGCCCGCATTCCATAACCCAAATGGCATGGCCCAATAGCAATATTGGCCATTATTGGTGATGAAGTAAGTGTGTTCTTGGTTCGGGCCATGCACGACAGTTTGATTGTACCCATAATATACATCCATGAAGGCGAGGAGCTCATTTTCACTGGTCGCATTTACTAGCTGATTGATAAAATATAATGGAAAGTTGTCTTTGGGGTAGGCTTTGTTAAGGTCGGAGAAGTAAATGCAAGTTCTCCATGACTAATTTTATTTTCTGACCAGTACTGGATTGGCTACCCAGACCAGATATTCTACCCTCTGGAGTAACCCGTTGGCCGATAGTTTCTCTACCTCTTCTTGAGAGTTTGGTACCTTTTTGGGTTGAATGGTCTATGCTTTTGATGAACGGGGTTTCCTTTGGATCAATATTTAATACATGGAAGATGATTCTAGGATCGATACCGGCCATGTCGAAATGCCCTAAGCGAAGACATCTTTGCTTCAAGAGCTAGACCATCTCGTCTCTAATTTCTAGGCTAAGCTCAATGCCGATATGTATGATTTTGCTAAGGTCGGTACTATTTATAGGTATCAACTTGAGTGGAGTGACCAACTCGCCTTCACTGTTTGAATCTCCCATGCAGGAATAGAGCGGGTCATTATCCAGAGCAGGATCAGTTTCTAAGTCGCATTGGTCTAACCAATAAGTCATTGGCTCTAGACATCCTCGGACGGATAGACGTCCGTGCTTGAGTCGAGGGGTAGAGGTAGCCCCCGGCTCTCATCGATGAGCCTGTCTATGTTAAGAGAATAGAAGTTGTTGTGTTGGACATCCCCACTTGCCAATCGGGTGCGACTTGCTCATTTAAGTAGTGATGAGCTCTTTGGGGAGTAGTCTAGGAAATGGGATCCAGGTCATCCCAATCTTCAATGGTGGACGATATCGAGTTGAACCGATGCGCTGTTAGGCTCGAAGGTTCTGTTGGGTGATATACAGCCAGTCCTGCGAAGGCCCAGGATTTGGGGGTAGGCACTCTAAGATCCTTTTTCAAACCTGCTCCCATCTGCTATACCCTTTTCACTTGGGGAAGCAACTCTAGCCTATATTCTTTGGCTTGAATCATAGAGGAAAGTGATAACGAGCACCTACCCTGCATATATTGGGTATATAAGCGTCCCAAGCCATTTTTATGGAGGGGCATGCTATTTATTTACACCCATTAGTTAGTAAGGGCTTCAATGCAGACTTTGATGGGGACCAAATGGCTGTTCATGTACCTTTATCTTTGGAAGCTCAATCATTGAATGGGCTGGTATTTACCTTATCAATTAGCAAATCAGTGGCTAGCTCTATTTCATTTGGCACCTGAATTCACACTCGAATAGGACCAAATAAACCCATTTTTGAGCAAGTCCATTTTTGATAATTGAACACCATTATAAGTACATTTAACATGCATTTCTCCATTCCATTCCTTCCAATCCTCATACCATTCGAGTAACTGAAACAATAAAGGAAAGTATACAAAGTCAACCGATCTCAACCAATGATTAAATAGGATTTATGGCTACACAAACCATTGAGGGTAGTTCTTGATTTAGACCAAGACAAACTACTTGTAACGCCCCACCTTCATGCCCTTATTAACAAAGGATATTAGCAAGTAATATCATCTGGTAATGTAGAGAATAAGGCTGTTTAGGAGCGACTATCTGTAATATTGCTTTGGACGAGTATCGAATATGTTGAATATACAAATTTATTCTTTTTGTAAGAAGAGATTCAACGAATACGATCCAGGCACAATACAATAGAGGACATATCATATAACAAACATTGAATCACAGATCACATCGATAAATATAATAGAGGACATATCATATAACATAAGTGAGCCAACAGAGTGGTGAATCCGACTCACAAAATACATACAATAGGAATAATATAAACTTCTATACTTATATAAAAACTTGTTTCGCAATCAGTTTGTAATTATGTCTATATATATATGTATATAAACTTCTAAATATATTTCTTCTTAAACTAATACATACATACATACATACATACATACATACATACATACATACATACATATATATATATATATATGGATATAGAACCATTTGCATCCAAATATGAAGTTCCATTGAAAAGAGTTTTGCAATTTGGTGGTCTAAAATAGTGTATTTGACAAGGAGACATAGAGTAAACCCTCTATGGAAACAAGGGCCTCAAAATATGATTCGGACTTCCCAAAAATGAGCAACTAGATCATTACAGTTAGCACTAGAAGCAATGCAAACCACAAAAGCAAACAACAAAGTAGAAGTGCAACCAACCGTGCAAAGAGGGGAAGGAACCCCTGGAGCAAGCTCCAGGCTTTAGTTTAGTCGACCAGACCAAGTGGTTTGTCGACTACCTGGAGCATATATGCTCTAGGTTCTCGACTAATCGACTAAATCACTTGTTCAATCGACTTCCTGGAACATATACGCTCCAGGTTGATATGACTGAAAATAAGTTCCGTCGACTGGTCACGACCTCCTAGAGCTATATTGCTCCTGGTTTTAAGTCTTTAGCAACTACAGGAGGACACTTCGGCGATTTTACTCGATTTTGGCAATAAAAGATGACTGAAAATAACTAATTACTTTCATGCAATATCATAACAACCTTATAGAAGCATACAATAACAATTTAGAGATGATTTCCTTCAAAAACAACTAGCATCTAAGTTGACATTAAATAATAATTCATAGTAATGCAAACAATATATAATAGACATTAATTTAACCATAAATCACCATCCATGAACTAATTTTATATTAGCATGCAATTTATACAATTAGAGATAGGTTGTGTGAGTATTAACTCACCTTTCTCCCTTGAATCAGATAGTAAACACTACACCGGCTTGTTTTTGCTTCAACTAGAAAACCCTAGAATTGTTTAATCAAAATAACAAAGAGAAACCTACAATAAACTGGAAAAAACCCCTAATAAGTAGAAAATAGGGTTCAGATTCCTTTTACCTGAATTAATAGCTTCCTATGACTATTAATTTTGATCCATTTAGAGAATTTGGGAACTAGAATTAGGTTTTAAAAAGAGGAATAAGGGTTTCTTCCTATTTTTGAGTTTTGTTTTCCTGTAAACACAGATGAGAAGTAAAACTGACGTACAATACATAGCATATGAGAAATCTTTCTCATCTCAAAATAGTCTAATGGATTTTGGGCCCTAAAAATTAAATTATAACCTACAAGAAATAAATGTATATTTCATTTATTCTTTCAATTGAAAGGCTTCATGAAATAATTAACTAAATGTTTAAAACCCTAGGTCAAAGTGAATCAAATATAACTTCTTGAATACTTATTAAATTTTGGGCCTATATTTATTTTAAAAAGAAGTTTATTAATTTTAAATCATCTTTTATTAACAAAATAAAAGATATAAAATAATTCTCTATTTCTTAATAATGTGGATTTATTTATAAAAAAAATATTCACTTCATATATCAATTCAACAATACTATCTAACTTTAGAATTCGCATTCGAAAGAAATCATTTATCATTTATCAAAATCAAACTTCTCATTTAAATTTATGATTTAAATCTTTTTTTTAAATTAAACAACTAAATTTTAGGGTTGCTATAGACTTCTCCATTTAAAGAAATTGCGTCCTTGCAATTAAATTCAAGAAAGTCTATAATGCATTTAAAAGTTTAGTAATACTTCTTTTTACTAGAACTTAAATTTCAAACATTACACAACATACAAAAATCATCCAAGTATATAAAAACCGTGTTATTTTTATAAACACTATGCATTTCTTCATCAATAATTTATTATTAATAACCCAAAATGAAGTTGAAATTGTTGCATAAAACTCTTCATTATTAACCTAAGAAAATAAAATGAAATTCTTAACTATTATTTGCAAACTTTAATTTTTTCCAATTGGAAAACTCTTCCATTTTCTAGGTCCTTTTTACAAATATGAGATTATCCAATAGTGATAAGTATAATTTGACAAAACTCATAAAACAAACATTTTTTGTTACTGCATTAGCTTTCCAGAAAGCTTAAGTTTACTAAAATTGGACTAATGATTCAAAAGTTATGATTAAAACAAGTTAAGTTTCAGCTTAAAAAATTATACAACGGGACAAAGTTTATAGCTCTGTTTAAAACATGATGACCTAGAATATTGCAAAATCTGGAAAAATGATCAAGACAAAAGCTATTCCCTATGGATTATCTTTCTTCTCCAAAAAGATTCAACACAAATGGACTTGCCAATCAAAAGATATGGCATTTTCACTTCAGCACTTTTTGAAGTAACTTTCAACAATAATTTTACTTGGAACTTTTAATTTATCCCAAATTAAAATTCTAACGACAAGTCTGCATAATTATAATTCTAAAACTAAGTTGTTTACTTCAAAGTCTCATTTTCAAAAAGCCAAAGATTATGAATATTAAATTTCCATTACTAACTTCTCAAAAGAAAATTAAATAAGTTATAGTTTTAACAAATGCTTTTCTTAATAAACAAAAGTGTTCTTTTAAATTTTCAAAACATCGTTAAACATTCTCCTTAAACAATATTGCCTTATACAATAACATATGATACTGGATAAAAATAAAATTAGTTTTTTACCATCTCTAAATATCTCATTTAAGTGTTTAAAAAATCCCTTTCGAACCGTGTGCACCCGCATCGACCAATATTCTTAACTACTCAACAGATAATTCAACACTTGAAATAAATTCTTAACCTTTTTAATAACTGTATAAAATAATTCCCACACTAAATTTTCCTCTTAAACCATATATTTTCTTACATGAAAATATTTATACTTTGAAATCATACATATAGATAGCTCATCTATTTTTAGCAACCAAAACACTTCATTCATTTATTATAATTTATAGTGTGCATTAACTTGCTTAAGTATATGTATTTTATTTTTTCTAATCTCACTTAAATTATTTATACACATACTTCAATTGTCATCCAAATAAAAACCAATAATGCAAAACACACATTCATCGTAAACAAGCAACCAATCATTTTAAGTGGAAGGCTATCTACTAATTTTCCACTATGCAAACATATTTACTACTAGATCCTAAGAAAAAGCTAACATCCAATCATCCAAAGAAATAGCACTAACAGCTCTTTCAGCATGGGTCAATAAAAGCATCCGTGTTGATCGAACTTAAAGATAGGATCCCAAGAAGAAGAAATCCCAAGAATAGAAGAAAGAAAGAGAAGCTACCCAATGCTGGCTAGGACCTCCAACCGCTTTCTTAGGTGCAACTGGATAAGCAAAAACTAGACGACCTATTTTCCTAAAGTAGCGACATATCTTGGGCCTCAGACAGGTCTTAACTAAGTGATCATTGGCTCCACAATTGAAACACTCGCCTATTGCACGCCTTTGTTTGTTGTAGTTAGAATCTTGCTTCTTTGTCTCCTTAATCAAAATTCAGACTTTTGCTTGTCTTATGGTTTCTTCCTCTTATGGTTGAAGTCCTTCTTTCGCTATGGGTCTTCTTCGCTACTCTCCTTCTCCGTCTCCTCAAGTCTAAGTGTAGAATCAAGCTTCTCAAATGAAACTTCAAGCTGAGTCAAAAGTGCCCTCCTTAAAGGCTTTCTCTATCCATATACAAATTTTTGATTCTTATGCAGTGGTGTGCGGATAAGCTCCAATCCATACTTAGACAAGGATTTGAATGTAGTCACATACTCTGAAACTAAGGATCTACCTTGCTTTAAGTCAATAAATCTTTGGGCTAAGGTTGCCTTCTCCGCCTTTAGCATATACTTCAACTTAAAACAGGCTCTGAACTCCTCCCAAGTCAACTATGCCTCATCTATCTCTGCCACTAGCAAGTTGTACCAATCCAAAGCTCTCTCCTATAGCTGACTTGATGTCACTTGAACTCTATGAACTCCTGACAACTCCATGCGAGCAAAGATCCACTCACATATCTTCAGCTAAGCTTCAATTCCTATAACTCCTTCGGTGCCTGTAAACTATTGCCGTCCAAGGTAAATAAAATCACTGCACATGCAGGCAAAGGCTGAACGGTGAATGGGAGGATGGGTAGGTGCTGCACCAAGAGTCTGAACTATTCGAAGAAATCCAAAACCCGCTTAGAAGTCAAGAATACTCCCTTTGTCCAAGAATACTAAACGATCCCAAGTCAAAACGTGTATTCCTACCTCCATCTGTATCTCACTCCTGCCACACGTGAGATACAACTTCATAACTTAAAGGAAAGAAATTATACAAATACGTTCCCATAATATCCCTTAGTGTTATCCGGCATCCTAACCCGGCTATATTGAATTGATTGCATGAGATAGATCTAATTGCTATCAAGGCCGATGACCCCGGAGCAATGATTGTGGCACTCGAAAGTCAAGTATAGATGGTTATATGAAGTCATAATTGAATGGAATTGCTAAATAAACAATGTAGAATGCTTAAGATATGGAATATAGCTTAGTCAAAGGAAGGGGTTTGTATGGTTTGGCAACTTGATAGGGTTTGGCATACTTCGGCTTGCAAATGAGGGATCGGCATGATTAAGTAAAGAGGGGGTTGGCATGGTTGAGTAAACAATGGATCGACATAGTTGGCTAGTATGGATAAGCATACTTCGATTAGCAAAGAAGGGGTCGGCATTGTTAATTGAGTTGGATTGGCATACTTCAATTCACAGGAGAGGACTCGACATAGTGTAATGAGAAGGGATTGGCACACTTTGCTATGAGATATGGATCGGCCCGCTCTGTTGAAGAAGGATCGACATCCAACCAGTTACAAGTGCCTTCGTACATTCAACAATCAATATCTCAAGATTTGTAAGTCCAAAGCATATGGAATTTGGAGAGCAAGACACATGGACCCTAAGGAGCATACCCTAGGGACCACACATCAAAAAAACAAAGATGGAGGGATCGGTATACAACCTATGAAAGGGGTCTGCAGAAGATAGTGCATAAGTAATACTAAATCAAAGATCATGTGATAACTTGAGCTCTTTTGGTCCAAATGACATCAGATTTGCAGGGCTAACATATTAAAGCATGCAGAAGCCACCATAGGGACCCTGCCCAAAAATCACATGATAAAGGGTTCGATACTGATCCCTCTTAATGGGCATTTGGGCCTAGCAACCCCTCTGGTGGGCCCATGTGAGTTAGAAGGTCTTGTAGATGAAGTTTTAGAGAGATTTATGGTCGTCCTCACCTGTAAATACTTGCCTAATAGGTCATTCTAAGGATCTTTATGCTGCTTGTTACTTTAGTCCTTATTGTAATCAAGTTTTTCTATTCCTTGCTATCGTAATCAGATTATTAATTGATCAATAAAGAGAATATTCAGAGTGGACATAGACATACAACGCCGTACCACTATAAATCTCCGTGCTTCCAATTGTTGCTTTTTATTTACTGTTAGTTTAATCTATTCCTCAGTTTTAGTTTTACTTTCTTCACTTACTTCTCTACATAAATCTACCCTTGGGTGTTTGTGGTCAATTTGGTTGCAAACATTTTAGTGCTTTCATTGAGAAACTAATTCTCAGCTTGCTAGAATCGCCTTTGTTGCTATTGGATTGGATAAATCCCTCAAAGGAGATCCATAGTTATATTCATAAAGTTGCTTATACTACTCAGATTTGAAGGAATCTAAAGCAAGGAGATTGATAATGGTGAGACATACTAGATCTACTTTTCAAAATGTGGATGGAAATGAGACTGTTAGCATTCAGCAAGGAGACCCAAGCAATCAACCAACAAATGTGAATGTTGGTTCGGTTGAAGTTTAGAATTTTCCTGATTATATTACCAGAACAGAATTTCATAATCTAATGAGAGAGTTGATGGAAAGCCGTCGGCAACTAAATTAGCAAATTCAGACTAATATCAACTTGATGAACCAAATTACTCAACGATGGCGTGGGAAAGCTAGGAGGGAACCCAACTCCTTACTCAGCATTGGAAAGTTCTAGCTCATCGGATGAATATCATAGGCATAGGCATCGCAGGATCGTAGAAAATCGTGCAGAAACTTCAAAGCGTTGCCTGGGAGACCATTGTAGTCTTCCAGAATCGATCGGTGCCGATCCCTTCCTAGGGATCGGTACTGATCCCTCCTCCAAAAGGGGATTCTCCCCATACACTTGGGGAATCACACTGGAACTACTTCTGAAGGTTTGGATGATGGAGTTCGATTGAATGTTGACCATTTATCTCCCCAGAATGATGACAGAGTAAATGAACAAGATGCGCGTAGGGAAGATGGTGAACCAAGAAGGCATGAAATGGCCCACAGACATCGACCGAACCATTCACGTGAGGTGGAGCGCGACCACCGCTTGGCACCACCCATCCAAATGCCAAACTTATCGGCAGTGGTCAGACAGTTAGTGAGGGAGAGCCAAGGCTTAACCAATGATGATTGGGGAATCTCAAGAAATCATACCCCGTTCACTGATAGTGTATTACATGCATGGTACCCAAGGAAGTTCAACATGTCGTCGATGCCTGCCTTTGAGGGAAAAATCGACCTTAGGTAGCACATCATGAGATATGAATGGTTCATGGATTTCGTGCTAGCTGACGATGCGACTAAGTGTAGATGCTTTCCCATAACTCTTTTTGGAATAGCGACGATGTGGTTCACGAGACTACCCCGCAATCAATTTTTAGATTCGATGAGTTGGCAACCAAGTTTGTGGAGCAATTCCAGATGCATGCGACTCATCCTAAAGATGTGATCTCCCTTTCTAGCGTGATTCAAGTTCTAGGAGAGTCATTGAAAGATTATTTGGAGAGATTTCATACAGCTGTTGCGGAGGTCAGTAATCCAAATGACCATGTGATACTTATGGCCGTGACGAGAGGGATTAATCCGGAGTCTAATTTTGGCAATTGGCTAGCTGGTAAACCGCCTGCCACGTTGGAGCGCTTTTATTCAAAGGCAGTTCAGTTTCTGAGAAAGAAGGAAGCCAGGTCCTCCAGAAAAAAGAATGTTGTGGGACCGAGTGGAGAAGTAGTACAAAGTAACATTGCAATCAAACAGTCTGATGAAAGTTCTAAGAAAGTCCAAGTGAACATTCAGAATAAACCAAATCAGCAAAAGAGAGACGGAGATATAAACCGAGAATGAAATAGGGATTCTGTAAGGTTGAAGCCTAGGATTCCAATGTATGATAATTACACTCCATTGAATACGTCCCTGGAGAATATCTATCTGTCTACTTGCAATACCATGCAGTACAGAAAGCCGCCCCCAAAAGAGTCAATTGAGAAGGAGAATCTGACCGAGAAATATTCTCGATTTCACGAGTGTTATGAGCACAATACAAATGAATGCAGAAATCTCCAGGATGTTATAGAAAGACTGATTCAAGAAAAGAAGTTACAACAGTTTGTGAAAGCTCCGCAGGATGGCGGGCAGGGGACTTCTGGCCCTAACCAAAGACAAGCCCCGCATAGGGTTGAGGAGCCTGCGCGGACTGGTGGAAGACTGGTGATAAATACGATAGTCGTAGGACCGCACTTGGTGGATAGGAGTTGGCAAGAGATGGAACGCTATGCTAGCATAGTTAGGCATGTGGATTTTGAATGCTATTCGAATACGAGAGACGGAGCTCCGACAAAGCAGCAACGTACTATGGCGGATGATATTGTGTTTAGGAACAGAGATGCAGATAAGGTGGAGGTTCCGACGATTGACCCAATGGTTATTTCATCTATGATTGGTCCCGCTTTGGTGAGAAGGATTTTGATTTATTGTGGAAGTTCGCCGAATATAATCTTCAAGAAAGCTTATGACCTGATGAGAATGGAAGCCGAAGATTTGTAATCGTCTAAAGCTCGTATACATGGTTTTAATGGCATTGCGACCAAAGCTGTTGGTTATGTGGAATTACCTGTTGAATTGGGAGAAGGTGAAAGGAGGAGAGTGCAAATCTTCCCATTTATTATTTTGGATGTTGACTCTCCATACAATGTTTTTCTGGGCCGACCGGCCCTGGCTGAATTCCGAGTAGCTCTTGCCCCATGGTGATTGACTCTGAAGTTTCCGAGAGACAATGATATTGGAGTTGTTCATGGCGATCAAGCGACTGGACATGCCAGTTATGTAGTTGAGTTGAGGAAGGCTCAACGTAAAGAAAAGGGTAAGGGTGTGGACAAGACTATCTACATCCAAGCTATCGAAGATTGGCAATCGGTGCCTGAGCCTTGGCTCAGGCGCCACAATTGATTCTATAGAGATATAGATCCGAGGGAAGATGAAGAGGAGCTTAAAGAGTACAAGGCTGCACCGGTTGAGCCGGCGATTGATATCACGGTCAGCCATGACGATCCATCGCGAGTTCTAAAGGTTGGATCAGAGCTCAGCCCTTCGATGATGAAGGAGCTTGCTGGTTTTCTCCGAGCGAATCTAGATGTATTCACTTGGACTCACTCTGACATGTGTGGATTTTCTCCTACTATTGCGAGCTATGCATTAAATATTGACCCGAGGTGTGTCCCGGTGAAGCAGAAAAGATGTAGTATGGATCTGGAGAGATCTACCGCTCTCAAAGAGGAGGTGATAAACTAAAATACAATGGGTTTATCCGCGATGCCCTCTACCCAAAGTGGGTATCTAATCCTGTACTTGTGAAGAAACTGAATGGGAAATGGAGAACGTGCATTGATTACTCAGATTCGAACAAAGCGTATCCAAAAGACAGTTTTCCCCTTTCGAGGATTGACCAGCTGGTTGATTCAACTGCAGGACACAAATTGCTATCTTTCATGGATGTATACTCGGGATATAACCAAATCCCGATGCATATCCTCGATCAGGAGCACACCAGTTTTATCACGGATGTTGGATTGTATTGTTATGTTGTAACGTCGTTTGGATTGAAGAATGCTGGAGCTACTTATCAGTGCTTTGTTAACAGGATGTTAATGACTAGATTGGAAAAACAATGGAAGTGTATGTGGATGATATGCTCATGAGTCACAACGATCAAGCGACCACATTAGAGACTTGGCAGAAATGTTTGACATTCTCCGATATTACAAGATTAAAATCAATCCTTTGAAGTGTTCATTTGGTGGTGCATCAGGAAAATTCTTGGGCTTTATTGTCAATGCTCGGGGAATAGAAGCTAATCCCGAGAAGATTCAGGCTATATGTGATATACAAGCACCGAGAACTATTAAACAAGTGCAGAGTCTAGATGGGAAAGTTGCTACCTAAAGTTGATTTATCTTTAGAGCTACCAACAAATGCATTCCTTTCTTCGATTTGATTAGGAAAGGAAAAAAAACTTTGAATGGATGCAAGATTGTAAAGATGCATTTCAAGCTTTGGTAAATCATTTGGAGACACCCCTATCTTGTCAAAGTCGGTGGATCATGAGGAGCTGTACATTTATTTGACTGTATCGGCACACGCTGTTAGTGCCGCATTGCTTCTTGAGGAGAATCGGATCCAGAGGCCGATGTATTACGTCAGCAAACGATTAACGGGAGCTGAAAGGAACTATCCGAAAATAGAGAAATTAGCATACTGCTTACTAATTGCGTCACGGAAACTTCGTCCATACTTCCAGGCAGATCCGATCAATGTTTACACCGACCAGACATTACGACAGGTCGTACAACGACATGAGACGTTTGGAAGGTTACTCAAGTGGAATATTGAGCTCAGCCAATTCGACATTACTTATCTCCCTCGAAGGGCTATCCAGGGTCAGGCATTGGCAGACTTTATAGCAGAGTTTACTGTGCGAGATGATTTTCCAGAAGGCAGCCAAATCCCTACTATATGATGGAAATTGTATACCGATGGAGCATCTAATGATCATTGTTCTAGAGCTGGGTTGAGCTTGTAACTCCTGAAAATTGGTTAATCTGTTATGCATTGAAGCTTGATTTCCCAGCAACCAACAATGAAGCCGAGTATGAAGCTCTGATTGATGGACTTAAACTTGTTAGAGAACTCGGAATAAAATCTCTCGAAATCTTTTGCGATTCGCTGTTGGTGGTGTATCAAGTTAGGGGAGATTACCAGGCCAAGGGACAATCGCTTGCCCCATACCTTACCTAAGTTCAAGAGTTATCGACAGAGTTTGAATACTATGACATTTTGCATATTTCACGAGATCGAAACAGAGAGGCTGATTCATTGGCAAGTTCGCTAGTACCGGCGACGCACAGCAGATGGGCTTGGTTCTGGTCGAAGTATTAAATAGCCCAAGTATAAACATGATGAAAATTGACCAAATACTGGAAGCGGAGCCTGAAAGGGAATCGTGGATGACCCCGATCAAAGAATATTTACTGCATGGGGTCCTACCAGATAAAAGAAATGAAAAACGATAAGTCCTTCGCAAAGCTTCACGGCATATTATGCAAGAAGGAATTATGTACAGGAAAGGTTTTTCAGTCCCTCTACTCCGATGTGTCGCTCACGATGAGATAAAACATGTTCTAAAAGAAATTCATGAAGGAGAATGTGGCTATCACACTGAGGGGCAAACTTTGGTAATGAAAATACTTCGTTATGGGTATTATTGGCCAATCATAAATCGATATGCTACTGATTATGTAAAACGATGTGATATATGCCAAATATATGCAAAATTTCCAAGGGCTCTACCAATAGAAATCACGTAGATGGTCAGTCCATTGTTGTTCGCCATGTGGGGTATAGACATTATCGGCTCCTTGCCGATCTCTAAAGGTGGTGCCAAGTACGTTATCGTTGCAGTTGATTACTTCACCAAATGGGCCGAAGCAGAACCTTTAGCCACGATCACAACCAAAAAAGTAATCAACTTTATTATCCAAAACATCATATGCCGCTTCGGTCTTCCATGAACTATTATAACAGATAACAGGACTCAATTTGACAGTGCTGAATTCAAAGACTTTTGTCAAAGGTATTGTATTAAACATGATTTGCAGCGGCCGCTCACCGTTAGGAAAATGGATAGGTTGAAGCCGTAAATAAGATCATAAAGTCCATTTTGAAGAAGCGTTTGGAGAAGGCTAGAGGCAGGAGGGTGGATGAACTCCCTACAGCACTGTAGGCTTACAGGACCACCCACAAGTTCGTGACCAGCCATACTTTGTTCGCCTCGCTTATGGTTCCGAAGCCGTAATTCCTGTTGAGATCAAAGTTCCTTCTCATCGAGTGACTTAGTACGATCCCAAAATGAATAAAGATCTCCACTTGGAATCTCTTGACTTTATAAATGAGAAGCATGAAGAAGTCGATCTGAGGGCGGCTGCACATCAACACCGAGTCGCTTGGTATTGCAACACTAAAGTTCGACCTAGAACCTTCGAGATTTGCAATCTCGTCCTGAAATGGGTTTTTCCTATCCCGTTGCACATGAATCCAATCCGTGAAGGACCATATGTCATTGAACAGAGGCTTGGAGAAGGAACTTTCAAGCTAGCGACTATCGACGGCATTACACTTCCAAGGGCGTGGAATAGTAAAGATCTACGAGGCTATTTCACTTAGCTTATTTCCTTTGCAGTTTAGTTGTATTTAATTTCAAAATTTTCTTTAGAATTTCATTTTCCGAATGTATAAAAAGACAATTTATGTTATTCCTTTCCATTTAATGAATAAAGTTTCAGGCTTCCTTTATATTTATGTTTGCCATTGCATTGTATGCTAATTACATAGCGAAACTGATTGATTTTGATATGTATGAATAGGCTCCCAGAGTTGAAATCATCAATCATGCTAACTCCAAATGGGATTAAATAAGATGAGCTCAATCTGCTTGTTCATATAACAACTCTCGTTCGCAACCCAAAGGACGGGTTACATAATAAGAAATGAATGTGGCCGATAATCCGATGATCGAATAACTCCTGCCCTACTGTGGAACTGAGATAAAATCAGAGCGATTGTGACATGACTGATCGCTCACTAAACCAAACCCCAAATCCTGGGGGGCAAATTAATCAATCAAAGAGAGTACGACCCAACTGCTCTCCAAAATAACTCTAAGTCCCCAGAGAGAGGACTGGAGTATGAACATAAATCGGGTGTGAACCGACTACCCGCGAAATAACTCTAAGTCCCTAGAGTGCGGACTGGAGTATAAATATAAATCGGGTGTGGACCGACCGCCCACGAGATAACTCCAAGTCCCTAGAGTGCGGACTGGAGTATAAACGTAAATCGGGAGTGAATTGACCGCTCGCAAGATAACTTTGAGTCCCTAGAGTGCAGACTAGAGTATAAACATAGACTAGGTGCGATCGACCATCCATCAACTAAATCTTATCCCCAGAGTGTGGATACGAACATGAATGAATAGATGAGTGGAGTTCGACCATTCTCTATTCCACAAACTTTGGCCTGAAACTGACGGGAGGAGTATAAACTCACTAAGGATGGAATTTGACCATTCGACATCTAACCCCACCTAAAACCGAGGGCAGGATACAGTTGCTAAAAAAACCGCTGAACTCGACAGTGTAACACTAAGGCCTGAGCCTAGTGTTTGATATGACTCGAGGCCACGACCACTTAGAGGCCTTGGGATAGAGCTGGTGGATTGTTACCAAAATTCATGAACAACGAATTACAAGTACATTAAATGGAATGTAATAGTTCAACTACTTAAATAACAATTCACATGAAAGCTCAACAGAATACAAAAAACTTTTATTCACATTATAGGTTTCAAGATCATGTACAAGTTATTCCAAAAAGCGGAATTCTTGCCCGTACAACCATAGCTAATGAAAGAAACGACTGTGCAAACTATATACATACTGAGCCGAAGTGACGACTATTTCTTTGACTTTCTGTTTTTCTTGGATTTTTCGGGAGTAGTACAACTTGTGCTTCTTTTTCAGGTTCCCTTACCGCCTTTAGTAGGAGAGCTTGCAGAGGTAGGAAGAAGTTCACTGGGAATCGACCCGCTAGGTGGAATACATTAGAGTGGCACAAGATGAGGATCGTCAATGTCCACCTCGACGAGCTCAGTTTTATCTTTTCTTTTTAGCAAATCCTCATTTTCAATCCAGTCTTTCAAGCTAATTTTGTCAGTGTGTTCGAAGGCGCCAGTGATCATTACATCGTCAAATTCATCCAAGGGAGCGGATCTTCGACCTTATCGTCATCAAGAGCCTTGATGACTTGAGCATCGGTCCTCGATACATCAGCAGCTGCCGGACCCTCAGCCGGTTTCTCCTATTGCTTTGTAGCAGCATCACTTTTGGAAGTTTGATTGGGGTTCGGTAGACCTGCAAAATTTGTTAAAACAGGGAGACTGGCTCAAAACCATTATGTGCGAAGAACAAAACTTTTCATAAACTGAGGAGTAAAGTGCAATACCAGCATCCAGTTGGTTCTCCATGGTTGCTGGAGTACCTCCTTCTAAAATAGGCGACAAGACCTTAGATTGGTAGCCAGGCTTGTCTAGGTCATAGCCCAGTCCTGCTTCATGTTGTGGGAGACTGATGCTCCAGCTGCTTGGGAAGAAGAAGGACCCTTAGGATCGACCCTTGAAGATCCAGTAATATGTTCCCCTTTCTCGATAGGTGCAGAAACATTGAAGTATCGGAGTTTTACAGCAGCCGAATCCAAGGGTTCGTTTCCACGAAGAATTTCCTACACTAATTCTTCTTCATTAAGCCCATCTCCATCCATTTCTCTCTTCTTTATCTCAACAACATGCTCCCAAGCTTCAGCAAGTGATTCGAGGTAGCCCTCATTGAGTTTAATTTTTAGGCTCCTGGCCTGGATATCTTCCTCGTAGTACTTCTACGATTTTTCTTGGGCTTCAATTTTCTATGCCCTTTCTTTTTTGAGAAGCACTATGAGTTCCTCAACACGGTGGGCCGAAACATCTTTTTCATTTTACAAGGAATCTTTTTCTAGATCAAGTGCCCCGTTGCGAGTGAGGGCAGTGTCGAGTTCTTTTTATGAGATGTTTCTAAACGGTTCACTGCTTCTGCCGTTTCCTTAGCATTTTTCTCCGCTTCAACAAGTTTTTTTTAAATTCTAATAATTCGGCATCCTGATGTTTGATTATGTCCTTGTTATGTATTGCTTCTAACTTGAGGCGGTCTATTTCACATTGCCGCTCAATGGACACTTTGGAAAAAAATTTATGCCAAATGTAGGAATGATTCGTGCTGCATGAATACATCATTGATGCATGCAAGAAAACTCACTTTGGCGTGCCTCAGAATCGTATGTATTGTAGGAAGGAATTTAAGCCCGTCAAAGCAAATTTTCGAAAAGGTAGCCTTAAGCTCGGCCAATTACTCTGTTGTAGAATCACCAGAAGCAGCGGCAGGCAGAGATGGATTAGGAGCAACAATTGGATGTTTATTTGATCGACGTTCACGAGATTGTTTAGAGCTCGAGGAGCCAGAATGTTGCTCATGAGATGTGGCAATTTGAGGGCCACGGTATGGAGACTGGTCTCCACGGTAGGCAAGAAAATTGGACTGTTTTCCTGGCGTGATGTTTGGGACTGGGACTTGTATTTGCAGGAAGAGGATTCCCTTGAGTGATAGCTTTTATCATGTCCCTCATCTTTCTCCCTACACCGGCCGGATTCTGAATCTCGATTAGATCGATAATATGATAAAGAACCTCTTAAGAGATCGAAGGCCTGGGACTGATTCATTGCACCTACAAAGACCAAATGAGAACATATGAGTAATTATTGTGCGAAAGGTTGATAAATGGTGTGTAGTGAAGTGCATGTGGTCGGGACTGTCTGTAACGAACTGGATTTTCGACCCTCAAAAATCGACACTAATACGTCCATTGTATTATATGTTGAACATTCAAGTGCCGGAAATACCGATTTGTTAGGGTGAAAGAAGAAGGTAAAAGATAGAAAAAAACTAAACAACACAGAATCCCACAACGCAGCGAATAATATATAATACAACAATGGTCTTTACAAAAAGGAAACATTTTTATTCATATATACAACATCAGATTACACAGGCTTATCCTAAATTTGGACGGTTATAGAAACCCATCCTTATATTCACAAACATACAGACTCTATAATACAGCGGAAGAAAAATATGCATGAATACGTCTTGACCATCCAGCTCCTCTCCAACTCCAAAGTATCCATCTGAACCTGAAAAAACATGCTCGGTCTGACCCAAGCATTACATGAAATAATGCCCGGGTCAGTCTGGTAAACCAACGTGAGTAAAACTCGATAACCAGTAACAACCAAACTGATTTCTATATTTGAAAACCTTTCAAACAAAGGGTATCTCGTAAGACCACACCGCACATAAAAATGGGTTTTTATCTTACGATAACCAAAACATTTTATATCAAAATCCAGTGATATTATCATAGTGTCTAGGTTTAAAGTAAACAGATAAAATAGCTGAAATGCTTGCATCTCTCATTCCAACATTAGGCTCTACAATCAAAACCGTAAGGCAAGTATTAGAGATTGGATCCCAACAATGGCAAGGTAAGGGACTACCTTCCGATGATACACCTCTAGAAAATGCACTGATGCTAACACAGAGCCGGCTGCCCCTTTAACATGGAAGACCAGATTACCTCACCTCCTTGACATTAAGGCCTTATACTACCATAGTGTTTGTGAGCAAACCAACTCTGAAAGAGACATATATAATGGGGTGACCGCTCGTAATGGTAGCTAACCACATTGCTCTATTGCATGCCCTGTTTTTTCCATTCCTCCCGGTTGTGGGGCTTGGGGCTATGCTTTACCTGTCTAAATAGCAATCCATCTTGAATGCTAATACAGCCCTCTAGGGATTCCGACATTCATCCATACAAGTTCATTTTGGGTCTGAACAAAACTAAAGGCACTAACTCTACTACAACCAATTTTGGAATCACCCTCAGGATTAGTAGCAGTAGCCCTTGCACTTCGAAGAGCACCGTCCTCAATCATCATCAAGATGTCTTCCATTCGAATGTACATGTTGGTTCGGAGTGGTTTTCCGGTAAAATAAACCCCAGTTCTTTAGGAAATAAACAATCAAAGGTAAGATTGGAGATCTCCTCCTAACCGTTAGTGGACGAATTTCCTTATCAAGGCCTTAGGAGAACGAAACGAGATTTATACACAAAGTGAAACATCATCGGAGATGAATGTGCCATATAACTCACGTGTGTCTCCTAGATGTTTCCAAAGTTACGTTTGGGTCCATTTTCGACAGTCGGTTATTTTACTATTGAATAACAAACATTCAATCAAGGATTTATTCCATAGGGAAAAACCAACATTGGTTAAGCACATAAGCAATCACTAGCTTCCTTTAACAAATCTTTCATTTGTAAAAAATCACTTTGGAAATTACTTGTATATAAACACCTTTGTAAAGATATACTCGCAAATCCCTATATTTCAATACTCAAAAACATCCATATACTTATCTCAACGGTATAAGTATATCCATAAAATTTAGGAAGATTTTGTTTTTGTTTGATTCTCAAATCATTCATAAATCCCCTATACAATTCTTCAAAACCATTTATAAACCATTTTATAAATCTCCAAAAAAACCATTTATAATCCTTTTATTAAAATTCAGTCACTTATAAGCTTCCCGTACCTTTCAAAAATCATTTATAAACCCTTTATAAATCCAAAAACCATTTATAAAACTCCTTAACCTTGTACCCTTAAGCCTTCAAAATCCAAATCTTTCAACTCCATTCATGGATCTTGGAAACATTTATACATAATTAAAAGTCTTTACTTCAAAATAGTTTCATATAAGATAAATTATTATTATCTATCTTTAAATATTCTAAAATAATTATCAATCATTTCAAAAGTAATAATAATAACTCTTTATTCTTATTATAAATAATAGAAATTTATTTCCAAAATCTTATAAATAAATTCTTATTATCGATTTCAAATCATAATTATTCTTAAAATAATTAACCTTTCAAATTGTTAAAATTTTGATAAATTCTTTAAAACAATATTAACTATAAACAAATAACTTTAAAATAATACTAATATAATTTAAATAACCTTAAAATAATATTACTTTAATTAAATAACTTTAAAACAATATTAATATAATTAAATAACCTTCAAATAATATTTTTATAATTAATTAACGTTTTAAAACAATATTAATATAATTGAACATCCTTAAAATAATATTACTATAATTAAATAGATAACCTTTAAAACAAAATATTTCAGAAACCTAATTTTGGATCTAAAAATTATTTTGTCTCAAAAAACCAGTTCCAACTTAAACAGTAATTATAGTATATTTTAATGTACTAATTTGAGGCCAATAGCCACCCAACACTTAACCAATATCGATATTGATTTTCTATCACTACTGGGTTTTATTTTTCAAACATATAACAATGTTATAACTATAGAATCCACAATTTGGTTCATTTTTCAATAATCCATATAAAAATATTATTGAAACAATTCAATAATAGTGAGGAATTCCATTGGATCCCTACAACATGTTTCCCCCGGCATCATAGCTTATATATATTAACACATATATATGTAACTAAATCAACGGTTGTGAGGAATCCTATTGGATCCCTCCAACCTATTCCCCTGCATCACAAAAGTTATATAATCATAAAACAAAAATCAACCGCCTTGAGGTGAGATTGATATACAAAGGTCATCCGCTCTTCCATGAGAATGTAATAGGGTCTCATCCGCTTCACGGGCGGGAATATTCAATCCAGCTAATATAAATATAGCAATTCATCTAAACACTCATTCAACAATTTTTATCGACTATAAATCATATTAGTTAACTAAAAAGGTGAGATTAACTCACCGAAATTTTCTGTTGTCGCCGAGGCATTCTAGATTGGAACTAAAATCGAACGACGCCTGATTTCAGCCCAAATTTCAAAAGTCTCCAAATTCATCCAAACTAGCTCCACCGCGAAGCTTTCGTTTTTACGAGCGTAATGCAAAAATCCATGCCTCGATTGGACCTCGTATGAGAGAGTTATGCAATTTTTAAGTTATCGATTTATTTGTATAATTTAATATACTAAATTCAACTAAATTACAACAATACCCCTATCACACCTTTTTCCTCAAACGATGATCCATGTGCATGAAGTATCAGTGCACACCATACCGCACCTTCCCTTCCCCTTAACTCCCTCCAATGTCGATGAAATTCAAAACCGACTTCACCACCGTCTTCCTCTCGGAAAGTTACTCCCTCACATCATCATCATTAACCACCCGAGCACCCATACAGAAAAGCGACTGCATCTCCTCTCTTCGGCCGTGCGAAGATCGGGATGATAATTACATGATCGAACCCCTCCATCCCATGGTTGCCGATGCCTCTTCCCCCTGCGAACTCAAATTCATACTCCATTATCACCAATTCGCCCTCAAATTAACAGAAAACCGAACCCTAGTTTGAGCTTCTCACAGTCGAATGCTTAGAAAAGCAAACACACCCATCAACATGTATATAAAAATGAGATCTCCTTGAATGAAGAATTTTATAGCTTGTTTCAGGTTTTTTGTAACGTATCGGATTTTTCCCGCTCGAAAATCAACATCCGTACTTCACATTGTACTAGAATGCCGCAGATTCGACCGTTCAAATCCGATTCGCCGGAGCTATAACACAATTAAGTATAACAACACAGCGGAAGAAAAAGAATATATCAATATATATAACATTGATACAATGACAGATACTGTAACGACCCGCCATTTTGGACCATTCGCATCCATTATAAGCGTATAGGTAGACACTCATGCCGGAGTTGAATTGCTCAAAATACCGCGTTGTTAATTTAAATTGGCAAAACTGAACATATACAGTAAATAAATATAATCACAGATCACAGACACAGAGTAGTAAATGCAGCGGAAATAAAATAGATAGTAGTTCATGAAGCTACTATATGAATATATAAAATACATCAGAGTTTACAACAGAAGAGTAACACGATACATCAGATACAAATCAGAATACATCACTGGAATCATCGAATACTGAAGCAGCATAGATGGCTGGATCTTCAAGCAAAGCTCCAACTCCAAAGGTGAGTCTCGAAAGCTGAACTACTCAGTCTGACCCGAGCGTAAAGCAAAACACAAAACACTCGAGTCAGGATTAACATTCTCATATTAATAAATCCAACTCAAGTGAAATAGCAATTGAAATACAAGTAACTCAAAGGATGTTTGGAATAACCATCCTTTAAGGATCCGTTAAACTATCTACTAGGTAGTAATGTACGCTAAGTAGATAATGTCTATCAGTAATATAAAGATATCAAAGTAGGGTTAAGCAGGGCCCATACACCTCTTAACCTGTTTATTCCCAAAAGCATATACAAGACCGTAGTTTCCCCAAAACCGGAAGTCACCAGAGGGCAATCCATATACTAAAGGTACAAATCAAAATCGTAGTGGTCGCGAATAGGATAATCAGTATGACAAGGTACATGAGGCGATACCAACTAGGATACTAGTAGTTGCCTGATCCGGACTGATGTTGGGCATAGCAGCTACTACCCCAACACCGCGAAACAACACTCCCAAATCGAGGGGTGCACCCAAATCGAATCACAAAAGTAATAGATATGGTATCGAAGAAGTGTGTCCGCTAGAGATGGCGATCCTCAATGGCTCGGCGCGGCTCCTGTTTTAGTCATGTCAAGGGTCATCCAAAATCGTTCTCTTTCTTCAGTCAACGCGTTCATCAAAACCATCCACTTCGTTCTGGATCAACACTCCGCGTATAGTTATTAAAGTGGTTTCGGTTCAGATAGAGAGTATATCCATTACCGATCCCGGTTTCTTTAATAACTTTCGTAATTATTACACCGATTGGTCGTTTATATATTTCAAAAACCAAATCAATTTCAATTTCAAATAGAATTCGTAAATCAACATTTCATTTGTCTTTCTAAATCAATTTCCAAATTTACGTTTCAAAACTTCCAAATTCACAATTTCACAATCTTATAATTCAATTTCAATTTCTATTTAAAACAATTCAAATATTGATTTAAATTTGTATATAAGATTAAATTCCGAAATCATTTAAATCAGTTTAATTTAACATTCAAATCAATTTAAACTCATTTATCGATTTCATTCAATATTCGTTAAGTTACTTTATCATTCAAACAATTTCTATTAAATTTCCAATTCATTTAATCAATTCTTCAGTTCAACTTCATTAAAACAAAACTTACAATTTTGAATTAAACTAAATTCGTCAAATCAATTCTCCAATTACAAGTCTTACATTAATTCCAAAATATCACATTTCATTTTCGTTAAAGAAATCCAATTTCACTTATTTACTTTCTTAAATAATTTTCCCGAAACTTAATTTATAAAGAAACCCAATTTCAATTATTTACGAAGTAAAATTCACTTATTCAAAAGTTCAATTTTTCTTATTTAAAGAATTTCAATTCAATTTAACCATTTAATAATTCATTATTAAATAGTTCAAAACTTAATTATTAAATAATTTCAAAGTTTAATAATTTCAAACTTAATTATAATTTCAAACTTAATTATTAAATCATTTCAAACTTAATTCAATCATTTCTCAAATTAAACAACATTCTTTCATTGATTACATTATTAATCTTTTGTTTCAGATTATTAAATATTACCATTTTCCTTTCATCAAAAATTCAAATTTCAACTTCATTTCAAAACCATATTCTTTATTCAAATAAAATCTTCGTTTATTTTCAAATCACATTATTGACCAATCGGGTTTTTATTTAATTTTCTATCCTAAGTCAAAGTTCAATTTTGGGTATTTATCATTTCAACCCGATTCCAATTCAATTCAAAATCAAAACATATCAAGGGAACTTGCAGTGTGATAACTGGGATGGTGTCAAAGTAAATAAACAAACAATAGCATCCATTCATAACAATTCAACAATTTCAAATAATCCCGAAATAATCGTATTAATTCGCGTTTGTTATTTACGCCAATTAATATAACTATTTCTAGAATCTACTCTATCATTTCAAGTAGATTAAAGATTATAACATTACGGTTTCACTTGTCGTTCAATTTACAATTTCATACATCATCAATTTAACAACATACATTCAGTGGTTCAAAATGTAATTAAACAAATCCTACGTGTCAATAAATTCAACAGTTAAAGGGGTCATATTATACAAATGTCAGTTAATCAAATTTAACATTTAATTATCCTATATCAAGTTCAATTTCATACTTTTTATCATTTTAACATTAACAATTTAACGTCCAATGTAAACATCAACAATCAATCAATTATCAGCCAAACTGTATTATCATCACATAAATAATTAACAGAAAATGGTGTCAGATGTCACAGGTAAACTGATACAGGTAATACAGTGTAAATAACTAACAGCAGCATTTCAATTGTCGTTCCAATTGAAATCAAATTTAATAAATAAAAGAACGTTAATCGTGAGTGAGTGCTCACCTTTCGAGGCTAAAGAGAATAGGAGAGGGCACGGATGCGAACACAGTTACGGACGCTGAAATTGAGTCACGAATCCAAGCAACGTTAGATGGACGCGATTTAATTAATGAACTGGCACGACGGACAAAGCTGATAAATGGGAAACGACGAGGACTAATCAGAATCATCTTTGATAGAACCGAGGATACATACATTATATATCTAGATATATATATATAAAATCATATGCATATAATAAAAATCATTGTTTTAAATTAAAACATATATATTAAAATCGACCATATAATTAAAATAATACGTATATACATTTATTTTCAAATTAATGTTATTATAACACACCACATTATACTGTAAGCAACAGACTGCGTACAAACCCCTTTTTTTTTTTTTTTTTTACCGAAAGCCAGGAAACCTTTATTTACAAAATCAAGGTTTATAAAATCTGCACACATATACATTTGAAGGCAATATACTCAAAGTTTATTATTACGTTTGTTTTGCAAAACCAATACATATAAATGCCTGAAGCTAATACATGTGTTCTGGTGAGCTATTAGCTGAGTTTAGACTGGTGTCGCTAGGTGTCTAGGATCTACATTTTTTTAAGAACAATAAATTCGAAGACGTTGGTGCTCAACATGACAGTGATTTCAGAATGACAGACCACTAGGATAATTAGAATGGTACATCTGTACCAAGCCCATGAACAATGTTCTATGAAGTAAAGACGTTATTAAAAGTTATCAGGAAATACAAATAGTTTAAAATGACAAGATTTGATGCATATATCTAACATACAAAAATTATAACTTACATAGACCCATTCAAAAATAAAATCCAATCCAATATATAAACTACGTATTATAAATATGTTATAACCAACAGATCTTATGATTCATATAAAATATATACTTCATATAAACTCATGTACATACAAAAGCAATTCAGGGTTTATTTGAAATATAAGATTCACATATATACCTGTATATAAAAAGGGGAAGATATGTATTTGAAAATCTGGGCGAAGTTGGAATGCATGGCTTGCGACAGAAGAAGGGAGGGCTACTGGGTGGCTACCTGCTCTAAGGAGTTGGCCGAGTTTGGTCTGGAACTAGTGCCGCGGCAGGTTCCGTCGACGACGTAGGTCGGGCTGTGCATGGGAAGGCTGGAGATTTGGGTGGACGAGGCCGAAGAGGAATGAGGAAATGGATCCGGGTCTCGGTGCTGCTCACGACTGGGGCAAGGCCTACGTGGTGGAAGGCTGTTGGCTTCGAGGAGGAAGGTGGTGGCTGGGGTTGTCTACACGGCATGGTGGAGGGACTTGGTTGATAAGGGAGGCGGTGCAAAGAGGATGGGGTACGGCACTGCCTGGGGTGGACAGTGGCGTTGGAGGCCAGGTTGACCGAGCGAATTTGATGAGGAAGGCAATGCGCATGGGTAGGAAGTAGGAGAGGGGTAGGTATGCACGTGGATTTTGATGACGACTGCGGTAGTGGTTGAAGGCACGTCGGAGAAAAATGAGCACAGTCGGGATTGAGGCAGTGTGAGCACAAGGCAGAGAGGTGGTTCCATGGCGAGGCAGCTGCCAACTAGGGACATGCATGGGTAGGTGGCTTACTTCGGTTGCAACGTTGCCAAGCATGGAGGGTGGAAGGCGAACGTGATGAGAAGTGGAGTTGTGCAGGCTCCATGAAAATAATACATAAACAAAGATTCGTTTGGATAGAAGCTTCAGGCTAGAATACATATAAACTTGTATATTTCTTTTTCTGTTAAAAGTGGAATCGAACCAGTGTATCATAAATTGATTATGGGAATAGGAAAAGCCATTAGCAGAATTCAAAAATATTAATAGCTAGGCTGCTTGATTACAAGGCAGATATTGAATGGTCACGGGAACAAATGGACACGAATGGGCAACAATACGGTTATCGATCTTGTGGATTCCGCCGCGTACCATACTCCAAAATACACAATCGAATATACTGTTAAGGTCAGGACGACGAGACGATTAAAACGGTATAAAATTATCAGTGGTACGATCATCCGATAAAAATCGATATCGGTATCAGAATACTGCTATTTTACAGAAAATAAGAACGACGGAGCCAAAGATGTCCGAATTTGGAAAAACGACAAACTGACATCTTGCTCAGAAGATGGTTTAGAATTTTTCTATGTAAAAATATTTAGGTTCTGAAAACATTTTATTTTCATTGCTTTTTAACTAATTAAATTGAAGTGAATTTTCGCGCGAAATAAACTTTCATATTTTCGGACGAAAATTTACCGGTTGCTATGTTTAACTAGACGTATTCCAAATATTAAATTTTTATTTCAAAATTTTATCGTTTAAAATTTCACAAAATTTCAACTAATTACGTTACTAAAACAGTTGAAATTTACGGGTCGTTACATTCTCCCCCACTCAAAACTTTTCGTCCCCGAAAAGGAACGAGGTAGGAGAATAGAACAACCAGAAAGAAAAACAGATTTGAAAAACTAATAACAATTAATTTAAACCCTGTAAATTCAAATTTAAATTAATTGATATTCAATAATTGATTTAATCCATTTGATTTTCTTAAGTTAAATCAAGCTTAACTATTTCTAGATTGATTTTCTTATTATCCAATCATCTTTAATTAACAGTTTCAAAATAATAAATTTGAATAGTCACCTATTACAATCATATTTTATTTCAGCTATTTAAATTCTTCTTTATTCCAATTTTTATTGTTAAATTTTATTCTACTAAATATATCTAATCACATTTATTTAACCCATATAAATTAATTTAAAACTTAAAAGTTTCGCTTTAAATTAATTTACATCTATTAATTTCTTTTAAATTCAAGGTATTTTCATAAGTTGATCAAATTTCATTTATTAATTCTTTCAAAACAAATTTATTTTTCAATTATCTTATTATTCTATTTATCTCTATTATCATTTTATAATTAAAATTTAAGTGTATAACATTTGTTATAACCACTCAAATTTTATTTATAAATTCAATTTATATTATATATTATCCAATTACATATTCAACTTCTGAATGATTTAGGTAAGTTGTATTAGAATGCAGTTGAACAATATACAAATAAAATTTTTCCAATTCAATTATTCAAGTTTAAATATTTATTCAAAATTCAGCTTTATTTATAATTGAAAACATCCTTTAACAAAATTTAAGAATTAGATTTCCGATTAACTTTAAACAATTTAGAGATATATATAATATATTTATATCAAATCAAATTAAATAAAATAAGATACATATATATATATAAATCAAATTATACTGAAGAAATTCAAATCAGAATATATATATATATATATATTTTTAAAACAAAACCGTAGCAAAGCTACAGAATGGTATCTCCACTTCGAAACTTGAAAATGAATGTCGATGATGCGGCCGCCATCACCGAAATTATTTTCCAGCGACAAAGAGGAGAGCACTGATTTCAACATTTTAAAATTCTTTGGAAACGATTTCTATTCGAAAATACTTCCAATAATATATACTTTAAAATTTTAAAACCAAAGTTCGAAATCACCGGAAACTAAATTCTCAAATTTCTGAATTAAATTCATTTCAAATTCCAAATCAATTTATAAACCGTATTTATAAATTTATTTAGAACAATAAATGATAATTAAATATTATCATTTCAAACAAAAAATTTAATTTACCTATTAAATTCCAGAAAATTTTACTTATATTTTCACAATATAATCAAACAAATTTATTTCATTTTTCAAATTTGAAAATAATATTGTGTCAGTTTGCTTTGTTTATGTGTTTTGGAAATCCTATCGATAGCGTTGATCAGACGAATCGATCGGAAACCCAAATCAACATCAACAACTCAAACAACACAGCATATATTAAAACATTTATATATTAGTTTACAAATACATTTCTTTGCTCGACGATACAAGAATGAATTTTCAAAATAAGGATAGGGATTCAAATTTTTGTTGACTTAAATCAAAGAGAATTTTGATTCGAAAATAAGTTTGAAACAGAAGATAAGATAATTCAATTACCACAATCGGGAGATGGATGAGTTTATTTAATTCACGGGCAACCTTAACCGGGTCGTCCGTAACTTCAAGAATAAGATCGATGCAGAATTCCGAGGTAAATCAACATCAGATTTCAAGGGATAGAATTTTAAGCATAGCAGGAGATAGATAGCATCGCAACCGAGGATACAGAAATCTCCGGTAAATCAATGCTTATTGTAAAGGAGTTTCACCCCTTTACAAATCATTCGAAATTTGGCGAGATCGCCGATTCATTATAAGGGTCATTCGAAATGGAGTTATGGGATGCTCCAGAATTGAAAGAAGACGAATAGTGAGGGGCACGAATGAATTTTGGAATCGTAGGGAACGTTCCAAAATTCAAAGGAATCGAATCAGAAGGAAGAGATTGAAAACTCGAATGGGAGTGATTCTGTAAATGCATTTACCCTATATGTTAAGTTTTGCCTAGAGCTACCAAAGCTCTGATACCAACTGTAACGACCCGCCATTTTGGACCATTCGCATCCATTATAAGCGTATAGGTAGACACTCATGCCGGAGTTGAATTGCTCAAAATACCGCGTTGTTAATTTAAATTGGCAAAACTGAACATATACAGTAAATAAATATAATCACAGATCACAGACACAGAGTAGTAAATGCAGCGGAAATAAAATAGATAGTAGTTCATGAAGCTACTATATGAATATATAAAATACATCAGAGTTTACAACAGAAGAGTAACACGATACATCAGATACAAATCAGAATACATCACTGGAATCATCGAATACTGAAGCAGCATAGATGGCTGGATCTTCAAGCAAAGCTCCAACTCCAAAGGTGAGTCTCGAAAGCTGAACTACTCAGTCTAACCCGAGCGTAAAGCAAAACACAAAACACTCGAGTCAGGATTAACATTCTCATATTAATAAATCCAACTCAAGTGAAATAGCAATTGAAATACAAGTAACTCAAAGGATGTTTGGAATAACCATCCTTTAAGGATCCGTTAAACTATCTACTAGGTAGTAATGTACGCTAAGTAGATAATGTCTATCAGTAATATAAAGATATCAAAGTAGGGTTAAGCAGGGCCCATACACCTCTTAACCTGTTTATTCCCAAAAGCATATACAAGACCGTAGTTTCCCCAAAACCGGAAGTCACCAGAGGGCAATCCATATACTAAAGGTACAAATCAAAATCGTAGTGGTCGCGAATAGGATAATCAGTATGACAAGGTACATGAGGCGATACCAACTAGGATACTAGTAGTTGCCTGATCCGGACTGATGTTGGGCATAGCAGCTACTACCCCAACACCGCGAAACAACACTCCCAAATCGAGGGGTGCACCCAAATCGAATCACAAAAGTAATAGATATGGTATCGAAGAAGTGTGTCCGCTAGAGATGGCGATCCTCAATGGCCCGGCGCGGCTCCTGTTTTAGTCATGTCAAGGGTCATCCAAAATCGTTCTCTTTCTTCAGTCAACGCGTTCATCAAAACCATCCACTTCGTTCTGGATCAACACTCCGCGTATAGTTATTAAAGTGGTTTCGGTTCAGATAGAGAGTATATCCATTACCGATCCCGGTTTCTTTAATAACTTTCGTAATTATTACACCGATTGGTCGTTTATATATTTCAAAAACCAAATCAATTTCAATTTCAAATAGAATTCGTAAATCAACATTTCATTTGTCTTTCTAAATCAATTTCCAAATTTACGTTTCAAAACTTCCAAATTCACAATTTCACAATCTTATAATTCAATTTCAATTTCTATTTAAAACAATTCAAATATTGATTTAAATTTGTATATAAGATTAAATTCCGAAATCATTTAAATCAGTTTAATTTAACATTCAAATCAATTTAAACTCATTTATCGATTTCATTCAATATTCGTTAAGTTACTTTATCATTCAAACAATTTCTATTAAATTTCCAATTCATTTAATCAATTCTTCAGTTCAACTTCATTAAAACAAAACTTACAATTTTGAATTAAACTAAATTCGTCAAATCAATTCTCCAATTACAAGTCTTACATTAATTCCAAAATATCACATTTCATTTTCGTTAAAGAAATCCAATTTCACTTATTTACTTTCTTAAATAATTTTCCCGAAACTTAATTTATAAAGAAACCCAATTTCAATTATTTACGAAGTAAAATTCACTTATTCAAAAGTTCAATTTTTCTTATTTAAAGAATTTCAATTCAATTTAACCATTTAATAATTCATTATTAAATAGTTCAAAACTTAATTATTAAATAATTTCAAAGTTTAATAATTTCAAACTTAATTATAATTTCAAACTTAATTATTAAATCATTTCAAACTTAATTCAATCATTTCTCAAATTAAACAACATTCTTTCATTGATTACATTATTAATCTTTTGTTTCAGATTATTAAATATTACCATTTTCCTTTCATCAAAAATTCAAATTTCAACTTCATTTCAAAACCATATTCTTTATTCAAATAAAATCTTCGTTTATTTTCAAATCACATTATTGACCAATCGGGTTTTTATTTAATTTTCTATCCTAAGTCAAAGTTCAATTTTGGGTATTTATCATTTCAACCCGATTCCAATTCAATTCAAAATCAAAACATATCAAGGGAACTTGCAGTGTGATAACTGGGATGGTGTCAAAGTAAATAAACAAACAATAGCATCCATTCATAACAATTCAACAATTTCAAATAATCCCGAAATAATCGTATTAATTCGCGTTTGTTATTTACGCCAATTAATATAACTATTTCTAGAATCTACTCTATCATTTCAAGTAGATTAAAGATTATAACATTACGGTTTCACTTGTCGTTCAATTTACAATTTCATACATCATCAATTTAACAACATACATTCAGTGGTTCAAAATGTAATTAAACAAATCCTACGTGTCAATAAATTCAACAGTTAAAGGGGTCATATTATACAAATGTCAGTTAATCAAATTTAACATTTAATTATCCTATATCAAGTTCAATTTCATACTTTTTATCATTTTAACATTAACAATTTAACGTCCAATGTAAACATCAACAATCAATCAATTATCAGCCAAACTGTATTATCATCACATAAATAATTAACAGAAAATGGTGTCAGATGTCACAGGTAAACTGATACAGGTAATACAGTGTAAATAACTAACAGCAGCATTTCAATTGTCGTTCCAATTGAAATCAAATTTAATAAATAAAAGAACGTTAATCGTGAGTGAGTGCTCACCTTTCGAGGCTAAAGAGAATAGGAGAGGGCACGGATGCGAACACAGTTACGGACGCTGAAATTGAGTCACGAATCCAAGCAACGTTAGATGGACGCGATTTAATTAATGAACTGGCACGACGGACAAAGCTGATAAATGGGAAACGACGAGGACTAATCAGAATCATCTTTGATAGAACCGAGGATACATACATTATATATCTAGATATATATATAAAATCATATGCATATAATAAAAATCATTGTTTTAAATTAAAACATATATATTAAAATCGACCATATAATTAAAATAATACGTATATACATTTATTTTCAAATTAATATTATTATAACACACCACATTATACTGTAAGCAACAGACTGCGTACAAACCCCCTTTTTTTTTTACCGAAAGCCAGGAAACCTTTATTTACAAAATCAAGGTTTATAAAATCTGCACGCATATACATTTGAAGGCAATATACTCAAAGTTTATTATTACGTTTGTTTTGCAAAACCAATACATATAAATGCCTGAAGCTAATACATGTGTTCTGGTGAGCTATTAGCTGAGTTTAGACTGGTGTCGCTAGGTGTCTAGGATCTACATTTTTTTAAGAACAATAAATTCGAAGACGTTGGTGCTCAACATGACAGTGATTTCAGAATGACAGACCACTAGGATAATTAGAATGGTACATCTGTACCAAGCCCATGAACAATGTTCTATGAAGTAAAGACGTTATTAAAAGTTATCAGGAAATACAAATAGTTTAAAATGACAAGATTTGATGCATATATCTAACATACAAAAATTATAACTTACATAGACCCATTCAAAAATAAAATCCAATCCAATATATAAACTACGTATTATAAATATGTTATAACCAACAGATCTTATGATTCATATAAAATATATACTTCATATAAACTCATGTACATACAAAAGCAATTCAGGGTTTATTTGAAATATAAGATTCACATATATACCTGTATATAAAAAGGGGAAGATATGTATTTGAAAATCTGGGCGAAGTTGGAATGCATGGCTTGCGACAGAAGAAGGGAGGGCTACTGGGTGGCTACCTGCTCTAAGGAGTTGGCCGAGTTTGGTCTGGAACTAGTGCCGCGGCAGGTTCCGTCGACGACGTAGGTCGGGCTGTGCATGGGAAGGCTGGAGATTTGGGTGGACGAGGCCGAAGAGGAATGAGGAAATGGATCCGGGTCTCGGTGCTGCTCACGACTGGGGCAAGGCCTACGTGGTGGAAGGCTGTTGGCTTCGAGGAGGAAGGTGGTGGCTGGGGTTGTCTACACGGCATGGTGGAGGGACTTGGTTGATAAGGGAGGCAGTGCAAAGAGGATGGGGTACGGCACTGCCTGGGGTGGACAGTGGCGTTGGAGGCCAGGTTGACCGAGCGAATTTGATGAGGAAGGCAATGCGCACGGGTAGGAAGTAGGAGAGGGGTAGGTATGCACGTGGATTTTGATGACGACTGCGGTAGTGGTTGAAGGCACGTCGGAGAAAAATGAGCACAGTCGGGATTGAGGCAGTGTGAGCACAAGGCAGAGAGGTGGTTCCATGGCGAGGCAGCTGCCAACTAGGGACATGCATGGGTAGGTGGCTTACTTCGGTTGCAACGTTGCCAAGCATGGAGGGTGGAAGGCGAACGTGATGAGAAGTGGAGTTGTGCAGGCTCCATGAAAATAATACATAAACAAAGATTCGTTTGGATAGAAGCTTCAGGCTAGAATACATATAAACTTGTATATTTCTTTTTCTGTTAAAAGTGGAATCGAACCAGTGTATCATAAATTGATTATGGGAATAGGAAAAGCCATTAGCAGAATTCAAGAATATTAATAGCTAGGCTGCTTGATTACAAGGCAGATATTGAATGGTCACGGGAACAAATGGACACGAATGGGCAACAATACGGTTATCGATCTTGTGGATTCCGCCGCGTACCATACTCCAAAATACACAATCGAATATACTGTTAAGGTCAGGACGACGAGACGATTAAAACGGTATAAAATTATCAGTGGTACGATCATCCGATAAAAATCGATATCGGTATCAGAATACTGCTATTTTACAGAAAATAAGAACGACGGAGCCAAAGATGTCCAAATTTGGAAAAACGACAAACTGACATCTTGCTCAGAAGATGGTTTAGAATTTTTCTATGTAAAAATATTTAGGTTCTGAAAACATTTTATTTTCATTGCTTTTTATCTGATTAAATTGAAGTGAATTTTCGCGCGAAATAAACTTTCATATTTTCGGACGAAAATTTACCGGTTGCTATGTTTAACTAGACGTATTCCAAATATTAAATTTTTATTTCAAAATTTTATCGTTTAAAATTTCACAAAATTTCAACTAATTACGTTATTAAAACAGTTGAAATTTACGGGTCGTTACAGATACAAAATCCGATACAGTATGATACAACAGATACCAATATACATCAGAGATATGATACAAGAAATAGCAGCGGAAAAGAAAACGATAACAACAGCAGCGGAACAATATCAATAGAAGTGATAACTCCAAAATGATCTTCAGACAAGAATGAATCCACAACTCCAAGATAAGAAACTGCGATGAATGAACTAGCTCCAGATAATCTACTAAACCTGAATATCTGAAAAACCCAACTCTAGACTGCCCGTGTGGAAAATGATGGGCACCCAGAGTTTAGGAAGGGAACAATAAACTCCGGATCAGTCATGGGACTGGTGTGAGCAACAAAAACAGTTTATCTTTAAACAACAACAAAAGTATTTTAAACATTGAAATCCGCAATGCTTTTTAGAAAATGAAACTACCATAAGACCTCCCGCCACACACACAATGCAAACGCAGAATTGGAGGAGATTTCTTCTTATGATAGTCAAAGATGCTTACTACGAAAAATCATCTTGATATTATTATTAGTGCATAGTGCAGAAAACATTTCGAAAGTATAATATTAATCTTAGCCAACATACGACCAGTATCGTATGCCTACTATAGCTACCATCTAAACAGTGGTGACCACCGTACGTAAATGGCAGGTTCTACAACTAAAACCGTACAAGTTCCGTATTGGAGAAATGGATTTCCAACAAATGGTCAGGCTAAGGAACTTCCTTCCGCCGCATGGGAACGCCTCTGGCGGGACCCCCCGAGAGACAAACTGCTCTCTGCCAACAAGGCCGGGTTACCCCTGTAACAGGTAACTCACGAATATGTCATCACCCGGTCCTTTGGGACCTTTATCCGAGCGCTCGATAACCAACATCACACATAATAAATAAGTGTATCCACATGAGTAAGTATCTGGGCTCCATACCATGACACCACCCTTTTCCAGAAGAAAATGACATACCCTAAAGGGCGCGACCCTCATAACCTTGCCGCAACATTCCTGTTTCGACCATTTCCGGGTTGTGAGGCTCTGACGAAGTCTCGTCCACAAAGCTACGCTTTTTCAAAAAGCCACGCTTTGGGTCAACAGATGATCAACCTATGATCACAAAGATAAATGATCAAACAAATGATCATATCACAAATGATCAAACACTGATCATCACACAGCAACACTCAGCATGTCACATTACCAAATTGGGATATATCGCTGATAACTTCAACTACATAACCTCTGAGCTCGTACGTCTCAGAGAAGGGTGTTAAGCTAAGAGAATAAATTCTCCGCCACCAACAGAAATGTATTTGAAAGAAATCAGCTTTATATCTCAAAGTGTAATGTCAGACATGTAACCATACAAGTCTGTTCCGGGATCGAACAGAACCGAAGGCACTTCTTACGAAGCCCTTGCAATTCCGGGTAATTTCCAATCACGTCCGGACTTCCCGTCACAAAAAGAGTGATATAAATCTCTATACCGGAGCAACTCGGTGCAGAGACATTCGACAGGTTGTCCTTTCATTTTCGAAAAATATCCGGTCTTCACCACCGGTCTTCAAATGCTATCCATAACGTCGAATCACTTATTCGGAATGGGTTATGTGACACAAAGGTCCTCTCCCGGCTAAACCGAATAGTGAGCGCAATATTTAAAAATATACGGATATTGGGATTTCAATTAAGTCACAACTTAAACCCAAACTTTCTTTTCAAATGGTTTAACAAATTACCATTTCAAATCTTTTAAACAAAAAGGTTCATTTTAACAACCTTCAACGGTTTAAAACAATTTCCACACTTTAATCTTTTAAATAAAAGATTTAATCACAGATTTTCCAAATTAATTCCCATTTCAATTTGATTAACTCGTTAAATCTTTAAATCAAAGATTTAACTTATAGTTTTCAAAACAATTCCATTTCAAATGATTTAAACAAATCGTTATTCTAAATTTGTTAAAAATAAACAAATTCGATTCATAGCTTTCAAAAAGAATTCATTCATAACTTGGAAACACATTTTTCAATTCGTACTTGAAATTCCTTTAATTAAACTGGAATTTCATTTCTTATATATGTGAAAGCTTTTATCATTTGAAAACAAACAGTTTTCATTTCGGAAAATCTGATTCATTTATACGAGTTAAGGTTCTTGGGTTAAATCCAAATTCTCAAAATTTTACTTTTAAAATGGTTTAACTTCACATAAACACATTTATAACATTTTTAATCCCTAGTTTCAAATCATAGGATTCAATTTCAAACTTGAATTCAAATTTAAATCAAATTATTTAAATTTCAAAACTCGATTAAGTTATTCAAAATAACTTTTATCTTTGAATTTCCATTTCAAAAGCTTTTCACATTTAAACCCAAATTTCTAATTTCAAAATCAATTGAAATTAAAATTTCAATTTCAAAAACATCAAATTTAAATTATCTGTGACTTAACCGATTTCCACGTGAAATCCATATTTGTGTGTGTATAAGTGTAGTCCAGGGGTTTCACACAATAGTGCAACACTATTCAATCATCACAGGTTAAAACACAGAAATATAGTTGATAAACGATATAAACTATATCGCTTATCTTTATTCACAGATCATAGATATATATAAATTTCAGATAAATAAACTGCAGTAAAGATTACACACAAATTCGAATATATCACAAAGCATCACAGATCAGGAAATATCAAACAATTCAATCATCCAATCAAATCCAAATATTCATAAGTAAGGTCAGTTAATTATCCGATTTATTCAAATTAGATTAATTACTTATGAATTTCAAATCCGGGTTAATTAATCATTAATTAATTACAAACCAATATAATTAATTATCCTTTAAATCATTTATTAACTAACCATTAATAATTAATTAATTATTCTTAAATTAATTATCCTTAATTAATCACATTGATTAATTAGCCCTTAATTTATTATCTTTCCTTAATCACCTTCATTAATTTATAATTCCTTAATTAATTAACTTAATTAATTAATCCTTAATGACCCATTAATTATTTAATCAATTATTTAATTAATTCAAGTTTTTAAATGTAACTTAATTATCCTTTAATTATTTATTAATTAACATTCAACCATTAATTCAAAATCCAACCTTATCAAATTAATGATTCTTAACTCCAAATTAATTATTTCTAATTAATTTACTTAAAACTTAATTGATGAGTTTAAAACTCATAATTACTTAATTAATCCAGTTATTAATCAAATTTATCAATCCATTTTAATTTACTTATTAATTCAAATCATTAAATTCAAACTTAAGGATTTTTAACTAAATTCCTTTTTAAATTTCAAATCATTAAAGTATGCTTTACTCTTACTTATTTACATCATTTAAAGTTAATACTTTATTTAATTTCAAAACCTAAGATTCAAATTTTCAAATTGAATTTAGATTTAAAATCTTAATTTAAACTGGGTTTTAAATTTGTTTCAGATTTTATATTGTATTTTGAAATCAAGAAACTGCCAGGCTATATTTTTAAATTCTGAAAACCCTCTTTTTAAGAAATTTAGATTAAATTTAAATCTGAAGATAATCAGGTTTTCAAAACCTGAAACCCACCTTTAAAAACTTTACACTTTTATTTTATTTCAAATTTGAATTTAAACATAAACTTGAATTCAATTTGTAAACTGAATTTAAACTTGAATTTATACCTTACTTTTTAATTTAACTTAGTTTAACTTTGTTATAAACTTAAAGTTAAGCTTCAGGAGTTTTTAACAGGTTCAGGAACCTGTAACAATCACTTACTCGAGCCTCCCCTCCCTGCTTCGAGTCCCATGCCCAAAAACTTCGAGTCCTCCATCAACATTCCCGAGTTTCCCGAGAGCATCTCGAGTTCACCTAGTACTCAAAACCACACAAACCCAGATCACCAGAAAACGTGCTCCGTGCACGTGTACAGTCGCGATCGACGACGTTGATCATCTTCAATGATCACCGCAAGTCACAAACCCCCCTCACATTCCGCCACGATTATCGAAACCACCCAGATCACCTCGAAAACGAAATCGAGCGCGAGGACGAAACCTGGAAACGCTCACCCCATCAAATCCCATACCTGTCATCGCCACGTTCTCTCAGCTCTGACCACCAGCGCCTCTAAAATTCTGGCCCCGACCTCGTCTTCCAGCCCGCTACCATCCCCCCTAGTCTCGTGCAACTCGATGCACGAGAGAGGCCGCCTCGTTCAATTCCCTGACCATTCAAAAATTAGGTTTACAAATTTAAACCCCTTGCCGTCGCCTGCACGGTGAACTGGAACACCACATATTATTTTTCCTAGGACCACCGTATGCTCGTCCATCACCACGAGCAACCCCATGCCTTCCGATCAACTTGATCGCCAGGGTGAACCCAAAACATCCCAACTGAACAAACTAGAATTTTTCCTTCCTTCGAACACTAAAATTTATGATTTTTATTTTAAAAATCATGGTTTTGGATGGAGTTTCAGTTTACATACCTGAAACATTGAGCTGAAATGTTTGAAATTTTGACAAAGATATTTGTTACAATGCTTCTTTGGTTCTCAGGGCCGATTCCGGTTAAACTCTAACTTAACTAAATTTTGAAACTTTATTTTTTATAACTAAACAAACAATTTTCTTGTTTAAACTCTAAAGCTTAACAAAAATCAGAGGAGAGGAAGTTTGATTTCAAATATGGTTTGAAAACCTGCTTCCAAACAGAGATAGTATGCCTGATTCCAGATTTGCACAATCATTTTAAACACATACGAATACACATCTTTGCATGCATACAGATACTTAAGTTTTAAAAATGGAGGTTACTCACCATGATTTCCCAAAAAGAAAACAGAGCCTTCATATATCACCCCAGACTTTGAAAGAAAAATACCAGCTGAAGCTTTTGAATTGTTGTTTTAGTTGTTTCAAGTTTTATGATGATTTCTTCTTTTCTTTTACTTCAGATGTGTTCTCAGTTGTAATTGAACGAACTGATATGAGGAAGGCTTGATAAAGGAAATGGCTTTACAGGGTATTGTATTTGTTCAAGTGATATAGAGAAGATGTGTACAGATAGGATGTTACCTGTACAGGTGATATTTGCATTTGTTTGTACAACAATACAGGTATATTTTTCTTTGTATATTGCGAATTGACTTTGGTTTGTGCTAGAGTACTGATTCCATTAAATGCATGTTCCCCCCATGCCTACATACTTATCCCAATTTTTTTTCCTAAGTACATAGGTTATATTATTATCTTCATTTCCTTCTTGCCTTGCATTTCGGCTGAGAAGAAATATTGGGTGGCTTCATTAAATGCTTGTACAATTCCTGTTTAATGATACTATATATGCTACTGCTTTATTATGTGAAGCCATATGTTTACTTTAAACTTTAGTATATTTTTAATCTCTTTGATAACTTTCAGCCTGCACACTTTTTATTTTGCTTATGTTATTCAAACTTAAACTATCAATATATAATTTACTTTCGTTATTTTATTTTAAACTTAACTATCCAATGTTACATTCATTTACTATTATTTTTATTTTTATTTTTAAACCACTTATTAACAATTTAAATTCAAGTCAAAATATATATTATTATTTCAAATTTAGTCAGATATGTTCAAATACAGATATATATTCTCATATATACAATATTTTTAAATTTTTAAACGATTTATACAAATATACTTGGATATCGGTGAAACTCGCATCACCTTATATCGATTTATTTCACAAATATTAATTCAAAAATTAATAAATTATCATTTTAAATATTTATAAAATTCGGGATCGTTACAGACTTCCCCCCTTAAAAGAATTTCGTCCTCGAAATTGCCAAGGAGACAAAAAGATAGATGAAGAATATTTCATCAACTCAAACTGAACATTTATTCTGCATTTGGCTCACCCAATCAGAATATCAATAACAGATACAAGAACGAATCTATTTTAACACTTCAAAAGATACTCGGGTTATCCAGATCTACGAAATGTGGAGTGGCATCGGTCAGTTCGAAGGAATAACTAACCATTCGTAGAATATATTAGGATCCAAAGAATAGACAGATATATGGATACAATTTCAGAATTTTAGTTTAAAACTAAAGTATACCTATCAACCATAACAATCAAAGCAACCAATACATCCAAACAAACAATTTTGGTCCATCCGAAGTTTATGTTCCATACAAATATATCGAATTCCTTCCTGGATCTACCAGAAATTATCGAAGAATTGAGAAAAGATGACGAACAAAAGAGATCGATAGAGAAAAGATTGCTTCCTTGTTGTTACAGGATATTGACCATTTATAGTCGTATTCCCCTGTCCCCTATCTCGTCCTCTTCTTGTACTCATACTCACTATCTATGGATAGCAAGAGAATTTACTGAGACGTTCGAACGGATATCTGAGAATTACTCATTCTAGAGTTTACTTCACTCTATCTCTAATGAGCTACTTAACGTGTTATACTCCTGAGCTAAAGTTCAACCTTAGCTCTGATACCACATGTAACGTATTGGATTTTTCCCGCTCGAAAATCAACATCCGTACTTCACATTGTACTAGAATGCCGCAGATTCGACCGTTCAAATCCGATTCGCCGGAGCTATAACACAATTAAGTATAACAACACAGCGGAAGAAAAAGAATATATCAATATATATAACATTGATACAATGACAGATACAAAATCCGATACAGTATGATACAACAGATACCAATATACATCAGAGATATGATACAAGAAATAGCAGCGGAAAAGAAAACGATAACAACAGCAGCGGAACAATATCAATAGAAGTGATAACTCCAAAATGATCTTCAGACAAGAATGTATCCACAACTCCAAGATAAGCAACTGCGATGAATGAACTAGCTCCAGATAATCTACTAAACCTGAATATCTGAAAAACCCAACTCTAGACTGCCCGTGTGGAAAATGATGGGCACCCAGAGTTTAGGAAGGGAACAATAAACTCCGGATCAGTCATGGGACTGGTGTGAGCAACAAAAACAGTTTATCTTTAAACAACAACAAAAGTATTTTAAACATTGAAATCCGCAATGCTTTTTAGAAAATGAAACTACCATAAGACCTCCCGCCACACACACAATGCAAACGCAGAATTGGAGGAGATTTCTTCTTATGATAGTCAAAGATGCTTACTACGAAAAATCATCTTGATATTATTATTAGTGCATAGTGCAGAAAACATTTCGAAAGTATAATATTAATCTTAGCCAACATACGACCAGTATCGTATGCCTACTATAGCTACCATCTAAACAGTGGTGACCACCGTACGTAAATGGCAGGTTCTACAACTAAAACCGTACAAGTTCCGTATTGGAGAAATGGATTTCCAACAAATGGTCAGGCTAAGGAACTTCCTTCCGCCGCATGGGAACGCCTCTGGCGGGACCCCCCGAGAGACAAACTGCTCTCTGCCAACAAGGCCGGGTTACCCCTGTAACAGGTAACTCACGAATATGTCATCACCCGGTCCTTTGGGACCTTTATCCGAGCGCTCGATAACCAACATCACACATAATAAATAAGTGTATCCACATGAGTAAGTATCTGGGCTCCATACCATGACACCACCCTTTTCCAGAAGAAAATGACATACCCTAAAGGGCGCGACCCTCATAACCTTGCCGCAACATTCCTGTTTCGACCATTTCCGGGTTGTGAGGCTCTGACGAAGTCTCGTCCACAAAGCTACGCTTTTTCAAAAAGCCACGCTTTGGGTCAACAGATGATCAACCTATGATCACAAAGATAAATGATCAAACAAATGATCATATCACAAATGATCAAACACTGATCATCACACAGCAACACTCAGCATGTCACATTACCAAATTGGGATATATCGCTGATAACTTCAACTACATAACCTCTGAGCTCGTACGTCTCAGAGAAGGGTGTTAAGCTAAGAGAATAAATTCTCCGCCACCAACAGAAATGTATTTGAAAGAAATCAGCTTTATATCTCAAAGTGTAATGTCAGACATGTAACCATACAAGTCTGTTCCGGGATCGAACAGAACCGAAGGCACTTCTTACGAAGCCCTTGCAATTCCGGGTAATTTCCAATCACGTCCGGACTTCCCGTCACAAAAGAGTGATATAAATCTCTATACCGGAGCAACTCGGTGCAGAGACATTCGACAGGTTGTCCTTTCATTTTCGAAAAATATCCGGTCTTCACCACCGGTCTTCAAATGCTATCCATAACGTCGAATCACTTATTCGGAATGGGTTATGTGACACAAAGGTCCTCTCCCGGCTAAACCGAATAGTGAGCGCAATATTTAAAAATACACGGATATTGGGATTTCAATTAAGTCACAAATTAAACCCAAACTTTCTTTTCAAATGGTTTAACAAATTACCATTTCAAATCTTTTAAACAAAAAGATTCATTTTAACAACCTTCAACGGTTTAAAACAATTTCCACACTTTAATCTTTTAAATAAAAGATTTAATCACAGATTTTCCAAATTAATTCCCATTTCAATTTGATTAACTCGTTAAATCTTTAAATCAAAGATTTAACTTATAGTTTTCAAAACAATTCCATTTCAAATGATTTAAACAAATCGTTATTCTAAATCTGTTAAAAATAAACAGATTCGATTCATAGCTTTCAAAAAGAATTCATTCATAACTTGGAAACACATTTTTCAATTCGTACTTGAAATTCCTTTAATTAAACTGGAACTTCATTTCTTATATATGTGAAAGCTTTTATCATTTGAAAACAAACAGTTTTCATTTCGGAAAATCTGATTCATTTATACGAGTTAAGGTTCTTGGGTTAAATCCAAATTCTCAAAATTTTACTTTTAAAATGGTTTAACTTCACATAAACACATTTATAACATTTTTAATCCCTAGTTTCAAATCATAGGATTCAATTTCAAACTTGAATTCAAATTTAAATCAAATTATTTAAATTTCAAAACTCGATTAAGTTATTCAAAATAACTTTTATCTTTGAATTTCCATTTCAAAAGCTTTTCACATTTAAACCCAAATTTCTAATTTCAAAATCAATTGAAATTAAAATTTCAATTTCAAAAACATCAAATTTAAATTATCTGTGACTTAACCGATTTCCACGTGAAATCCATATTTGTGTGTGTATAAGTGTAGTCCAGGGGTTTCACACAATAGTGCAACACTATTCAATCATCACAGGTTAAAACACAGAAATATAGTTGATAAACGATATAAACTATATCGCTTATCTTTATTCACAGATCATAGATATATATAAATTTCAGATAAATAAACTGCAGTAAAGATTACACACAAATTCGAATATATCACAAAGCATCACAGATCAGGAAATATCAAACAATTCAATCATCCAATCAAATCCAAATATTCATAAGTAAGGTCAGTTAATTATCTGATTTATTCAAATTAGATTAATTACTTATGAATTTCAAATCCGGGTTAATTAATCATTAATTAATTACAAACCAATATAATTAATTATCCTTTAAATCATTTATTAACTAACCATTAATAATTAATTAATTATTCTTAAATTAATTATCCTTAATTAATCACATTGATTAATTAGCCCTTAATTTATTATCTTTCCTTAATCACCTTCATTAATTTATAATTCCTTAATTAATTAACTTAATTAATTAATCCTTAATGACCCATTAATTATTTAATCAATTATTTAATTAATTCAAGTTTTTAAATGTAACTTAATTATCCTTTAATTATTTATTAATTAACATTCAACCATTAATTCAAAATCCAACCTTATCAAATTAATGATTCTTAACTCCAAATTAATTATTTCTAATTAATTTACTTAAAACTTAATTGATGAGTTTAAAACTCATAATTACTTAATTAATCCAGTTATTAATCAAATTTATCAATCCATTTTAATTTACTTATTAATTCAAATCATTAAATTCAAACTTAAGGATTTTTAACTAAATTCCTTTTTAAATTTCAAATCATTAAAGTATGCTTTACTCTTACTTATTTACATCATTTAAAGTTAATACTTTATTTAATTTCAAAACCTAAGATTCAAATTTTCAAATTGAATTTAGATTTAAAATCTTAATTTAAACTGGGTTTTAAATTTGTTTCAGATTTTATATTGTATTTTGAAATCAAGAAACTGCCAGGCTATATTTTTAAATTCTGAAAACCCTCTTTTTAAGAAATTTAGATTAAATTTAAATCTGAAGATAATCAGGTTTTCAAAACCTGAAACCCACCTTTAAAAACTTTACACTTTTATTTTATTTCAAATTTGAATTTAAACATAAACTTGAATTCAATTTGTAAACTGAATTTAAACTTGAATTTATACCTTACTTTTTAATTTAACTTAGTTTAACTTTGTTATAAACTTAAAGTTAAGCTTCAGGAGTTTTTAACAGGTTCAGGAACCTGTAACAATCACTTACTCGAGCCTCCCCTCCCTGCTTCGAGTCCCATGCCCAAAAACTTCGAGTCCTCCATCAACATTCCCGAGTTTCCCGAGAGCATCTCGAGTTCACCTAGTACTCAAAACCACACAAACCCAGATCACCAGAAAACGTGCTCCGTGCACGTGTACAGTCGCGATCGACGACGTTGATCATCTTCAATGATCACCGCAAGTCACAAACCCCCCTCACATTCCGCCACGATTATCGAAACCACCCAGATCACCTCGAAAACGAAATCGAGCGCGAGGACGAAACCTGGAAACGCTCACCCCATCAACTCCCATACCTGTCATCGCCACGTTCTCTCAGCTCTGACCACCAGCGCCTCTAAAATTCTGGCCCCGACCTCGTCTTCCAGCCCGCTACCATCCCCCCTAGTCTCGTGCAACTCGATGCACGAGAGAGGCCGCCTCGTTCAATTCCCTGACCATTCAAAAATTAGGTTTACAAATTTAAACCCCTTGCCGCCGCCTGCACGGTGAACTGGAACACCACATATTATTTTTCCTAGGACCACCGTACGCTCGTCCATCACCACGAGCAACCCCATGCCTTCCGATCAACTTGATCGCCAGGGTGAACCCAAAACATCCCAACTGAACAAACTAGAATTTTTCCTTCCTTCGAACACTAAAATTTATGATTTTTATTTTAAAAATCATGGTTTTGGATGGAGTTTCAGTTTACATACCTGAAACATTGAACTGAAATGTTTGAAATTTTGACAAAGATATTTGTTACAATGCTTCTTTGGTTCTCAGGGCCGATTCCGGTTAAACTCTAACTTAACTAAATTTTGAAACTTTATTTTTTATAACTAAACAAACAATTTTCTTGTTTAAACTCTAAAGCTTAACAAAAATCAGAGGAGAGGAAGTTTGATTTCAAATATGGTTTGAAAACCTGCTTCCAAACAGAGATAGTATGCCTGATTCCAGATTTGCACAATCATTTTAAACACATACGAATACACATCTTTGCATGCATACAGATACTTAAGTTTTAAAAATGGAGGTTACTCACCATGATTTCCCAAAAAGAAAACAGAGCCTTCATATATCACCCCAGACTTTGAAAGAAAAATACCAGCTGAAGCTTTTGAATTGTTGTTTTAGTTGTTTCAAGTTTTATGATGATTTCTTCTTTTCTTTTACTTCAGATGTTTTCTCAGTTGTAATTGAACGAACTGATATGAGGAAGGCTTGATAAAGGAAATGGCTTTACAGGGTATTGTATTTGTTCAAGTGATACAGAGAAGATGTGCACAGATAGGATGTTACCTGTACAGGTGATATTTGCATTTGTTTGTACAACAATACATGTATATTTTTCTTTGTATATTTCGAATTGACTTTGGTTTGTGCTAGAGTACTGATTCCATTAAATGCATGTTCCCCCCATGCCTACATACTTATCCCAATTTTTTTTCCTAAGTACATAGGTTATATTATTATCTTCATTTCCTTCTTGCCTTGCATTTCGGCTGAGAAGAAATATTGGGTGGCTTCATTAAATGCTTGTACAATTCCTGTTTAATGATACTATATATGCTACTCTTTATTATGTGAAGCCATATGTTTACTTTAAACTTTAGTATATTTTTAATCTCTTTGATAACTTTCAGCCTGCACACTTTTTATTTTGCTTATGTTATTCAAACTTAAACTATCAATATATAATTTACTTTCGTTATTTTATTTTAAACTTAACTATCCAATGTTACATTAATTTACTATTATTTTTATTTTTATTTTTAAACCACTTATTAACAATTTAAATTCAAGTCAAAATATATATTATTATTTCAAATTTAGTCAGATATGTTCAAATACAGATATATATTCTCATATATACAATATTTTTAAATTTTTAAACGATTTATACAAATATACTTGGATATCGGTGAAACTCGCATCACCTTATATCGATTTATTTCACAAATATTAATTCAAAAATTAATAAATTATCATTTTAAATATTTATAAAATTCGGGATCGTTACATTTTTTAATGGAGTAAATTTTGAAATACAAATTTTTGAATGTGTTGATTGTTGTTCTTTTACTGACAGAGTTTATATATTGGAGGTAAGATGGGAAATAACGTAGAGGAGGGTGTGGGCTTGTATACGGACCTAGCTTGACGTAGATTGAACATGGCAGATGAAGATGGGCTTGGCTGTGAATGGTTAAACATATATGTATATATATTATTTAAATTAAAATATCAAGTTATATGTTGCATCGCTATTCCGAGCGTAATGGAACTAGTCTCAAGCCCTAATTTGATCGTATGCAGAAGATAGCTTTTTGAACCCAATTATTATATTAAATTTTCAATATTAAATCCTACACGTTTCGATCTCGCACGGCCAAACGATGCATCTGATCATCATGAAATTTGATAGTTTATTATAATTCATTATTATGGATCCAATGAAACTGGTTTCGTCGAAATCCGAGACAGTGTCCTGGAAGGCTATTTTCATATGTTAATTAAAACGAGATATTTTTAAAATTATTGAAATCACTTTTAAATCCAATTTAAAAGTTTTTACTATCTTCATTCTTATTTAATAGAAATTAAATAAGCTTTTAAATCATTTTTATGCAAATAAAAATCCAAGATTCAATTATTTAAACGATTTCAATTATTTGAATTCAACAATTGAATTATCCAATAAATCGCTTATATTCGAAATTCAAGTTATTTAATCTATAAAATTAACTTTTCAATATTTAAAATTAATTAAATATTCAAATTTCAAATGACTAAAATTCTGGATCGTTACATTCTTCCCCCCTTAAAAGAATTTCCTCCTTGAAATTGCCAAGGTAGGGAAAATGCCCAAACCCCTAGGCCTTTAACATTCCAAAATCAATTTGTTCAAACTTTGTTATTCCTTTTACTAAGTTTCCAAATTCATTCATAGATTCCAGCTAATATTATCACATTCAACCATCTCAGGTTATAACTCAAAATCAAATTTTAGTTATTGAAAATTTCTTTGGAAATTTTTTTCAAAATTTTTTCTAACACCTTAATTTCTCAAAAAATTTCTCTAGCGTCTCCTTTGTGCGGCTAGACCGGAACAACTGCTAATTGCCACTACGGGCCCAAACTAATCAAAGAACAAAGCCAAGTGGCTCAATCATAAAACCATCAAATTCAATAATGTTTGAAACATGTACCTTTTAATCGGCAACCAAATTTTACTTATGAAATTAAAGGCATCAAATTAGGTCTTGTTTTTATATACCTGCATCTTATTTACCAATGATATCCAATCATATAATTCATAATCATATTATTCTCCATTTTCCAGTTTCCAACTTTTTTTTGCTAAAACCGTACGATGTACATATATCATTCGTACGCACAATCAAATCTGATCGCTAGCTCGAACACATAATCTCACTTCCGAACTGGTATCGTTTACATGACCACTCTAGTAAGGACTCAGGTCCAGTTCCTTGATTAGAAACCGTCATTCTCCTTGCATAGCCATATACTATGATAGAGAACTCCAGAATCAACCAAAAATTGATATCCATTGTTCACCGTCGAGAATAGAGTGACAAATCCATGTTCGGATCGATGTAAATCATCTCGAAATCATGTACTCGAATCTGGATCAAACCGTTATGTGAATAAAATAACATACGTACAATTTACGTATTTATTTCCATTTACTCCATTCAATTAATTTATATTCAATTTATTTTACATTCATTTTATCCGTATTCAATTTAAATCATAAACCCTTATTCATATTAATTTCACTTACATTCAATTATTCACATTGCTTTATCCATATCCATTTGTTACTTAGTATTATTCTTTCAATACTAATATCACTTAAAAATTATTCCCACAAATTTTATGTTTAACAACATTTCACTCTATACTAAATTTCATTTATGAATTATTTCATAAATTTTTACTCAAGTTTATAAACATTTCATTCAACTTTTCTCTTGTTTATTTCCACTTCACAACTTAAGCCCTTATCCATTTTAAATCAATTTCAATTCCATTTATCTCAATTCATCTTCCAATTTCAATATTCAATTTTATCAACCATATTCCAAAACCATATTCGATTCAGTATTTAATTTAATTAGTTTCTTCACTAATTCATTTCAATCACAATCAATTTTATTTCCAAAATTATTTCATTTAGCCTAACCCATGCTAAATTTTCTTTCCATAATCCATTTTGTTTAACTTAACTTAAGTTAAGATTCATTTCAAATTTGCTTTCCTCACATTCATATTCAACAATTTTAAAACCTTGTTTTACTTACTAATTCTCAAAATTTATAAGCTATCAAACTTATTTTCTCATATTTTCATAAAACACTTAATTGAAAATTTTCTAGAGTTTAAACACCTTATTCTTATTCATTTCAAATCATTTTAAAATAATATATATACATAATTCCCTCTGGTGTATCAAATCATCCTTTTGGTTTTTAAAACCAAAACCAATTTTACCAAAATAAAACTCTGATGGTAGCAATTCCTCTCTTGAAAACCCAAAAAATGAACATCGGTGATGCTATAGTCATCATCGAAATTATTTTCCAAGGACCGAAGTGAGTTCGGTACTTTCTATCTCTTAAAAAACCCTTTTAAAAATATTTCCATTCAAAATATTTTTCAAATAATAATATTATTATTATTATTTTCCAAAACTTAAAAAAAATTGAAACCAACGAGATTTAAATTCTAAAATTTTCAACTCTTAAACTCTTTTTACTTACAAATCATATTTATAATATACTTCTAAAATTTCCTTTTAATTGATAAATCACATTTATAAACCATATATTTATATAATCTTACTTTGCTTATATAAAATCATTCCTTAATTGTTCATCTTAGTTTGCATTATAATAATGACAACTTTTATCAGAGCACAATGACAACAACAAATGATATTAATCAAATATTATCATTCTTTAACAACTAAGAACACTATATATACTATAATAATTTTTCTTAAAAATTATTTCTTCATATATAAAAATAATCAGGGTAAAATTATTTTATTTACCCAATTTCAAAACAATACCATGTCGAACTACTCTGTTCAAGTGTTTAGAGATCCCTATCAATAACGTTAATTACTCATATTGACCAGAATCCATAAGCCACTCAATAAATCAACTAACACAATATAAAACATTTTTAAATTAGTAAAAATACGCGCTTACAAACACACAGTCAAACTCATTCTAGAGTGCTACTGACCCTATCTCTAATGAGTTACCTCGCCAAAGCCAAGGTTCTCGCTTAACCTTCAGCTCTGATACCAAATGTAATGAACTGGATTTTCGACCCTCAAAAATCGACATTAATATGTCCACTGTATTATATGTCGAACATTCAAGTGCCAGAAATACCGATTTGTTAGGGTGAAAGAAGAAGGTAGAAGATAGAAGAAAACTAAACAACACAGAATCCCACAACGCGGCGAATAATATATAATACAATAATGATCTTTACAAAAAGGAAACATTTTTATTCATATATACAACATCAGAGCACACTAGACTTATCCTAAATTTGGATTGTTATAGAAACCTGTCCTTATATTGACAAACATATAGACTCTATAATACAGCAAAAGAAAAATATACGTGAATATGTCTTGACCATCCAGCTCCTCACCAACTCCAAAGTATCTAGGTAAACCTGGGAAAACATGCTCGGTTTGACCCGAGCATTACATGGAATAACGCCTAGGTCAGTCTGGTAAACCGACGTGAGTAAAACTCGATAACAAGTAACAACCAAGCCGATTTCTACATTTGATAAGACCACACCGCACATAAAAACAGATGGGTTTTTATCTTATGATAACCAAAACATTTTATATCAAAATCCAGTGATATTATCATAGTGTCTAGGTTTAAAGTAAGTAGATAAAATAGTTGAAATGCTTGCATCTCGCATTCCAACATTAGGCTCTACAATCAAAACCGTAAGGCATGTATTAGAGATCGGATCCCAACAATGGCAAAGTAAGGGACTACCTTCTGATGATATACCTCTAGAAAATGCACTGATGCTAACATAGAGCCGGCTACCCCTTTAACATAGCAGACTGGATTACCTCACCCACTTGAGACTGAGGCCTTATACTAGCATGGTGTTTGCGTGCAAACCAACTCTTAAAGGGACATCTAGAATGGGGTGACCGCTCCTAATGGTAGCTAACCACATAGCTCTGCTGCATACCCTGTTTTTGCCATTCCTCCTGGTTATAGGGCTTAGGGGTATGCCTTACCTGTCTAAACAACAATCCATCTTGGAATGTTAACACTTCCATGTAGGGATGCCATCATTCAACCATACAAGTTCGTTCTAGGTCCGAACGAAACCGAAGGAACTAATTCTACTACATCCATTTTGGAATCACCCTCGGGATTAGTAGCAGTAGCCCTTGTTCTTCAAATAGCACCATCTTCAATCATCATCAAGATGTCTTCAACTCGAACGTTCATGTTGGTTCGAAGTGGTTTTCGGATATATATATAAATCTGATCCCGATCTCTCCATACCAACAACCGATAATTTCTAGTAAACTCAACCCCAGTTCTTTAGGAAATAAACAGTCAAAGATAAGATCGGAGATCGCCTCCTAACCGTTAGTGGACGGATTTCCTTATCAATGTCCTAGGAGAACGAAACGAGATTTATACACATAGTACAATGTGCCATATAACTCGCATGTTTCTCCTAGATATTTCCCAAGTTACGTTTGGGTCCATTTTCAATAGTCAGTTATTTAGCTATCTAATAAAAAACATTCAATCAGGGATTTATATCATAGGGAAAAACCAACATTGGTTAAGCACATAAGCAGTCACTAGCCTCCTTTAATAATTCTTTCATTCATAAAAATCACTTTGTAAATTACTTGTATATAAACACCTTTACAAATATATACTCGCAAACCCCTATATTTCAATACTTAGAAATATCCATATACTTATCTCAATGGTATAAGTATATCCACAAAATTTAGAAAGATTTTCTTTTTATTCCATTCTCAAATCATTTATAAATCCCCTATACAATTCACCAAAACCATTTATAAACCATTTTATAAATCTCTGAAAAATCATTTATAATCCTTTTATAAAAATTCTATCACTTATAAGCTTTTTGTACCTTTCAAAAATCATTAACAAACCCTTTATAAATCCATAAAACCATTTATAAAACTCCTTAACCTTGTAAATAATCTTCCCTTATGTCTTCAAAGCATTTTATAAATTCCTTTATAAAATCAAATTCTTTCAACTCCATTCATGGGTCTCGAAAACATTTATACATAATTAAAAGTCTTTACTTCAAAACAGTTTCATGTAAACTATTTATTTAAACTAACATTATAAATAAATAAATAATTATTATCTATCTAAAAAAATCCTAAAATAATTATCCATCATTTCAAAAGTAATAATAATAACTCTTCATTCTTATTATAAATAACAGAAATTTATTTCCAAAATCTTATAATTAAATTCTTATTATCGATTTAAATCATAATTATTCTTAAAATAATCAACCTTTCAAATTATTAACATTTTGATAAATTCTTTAAGATAATATTAACTATAAACAAATAACTTTAAAAAATACTAATATAATTTAAATAACCTTAAAATAATATTACTTTAATTAAATAACTTTAAAACTATATTAATATAATTAAATAACCTTGAAATAATATTATTATAATTAATTAACTTTTTAAAACAATATTAATATAATTGAATATCCTTAAAATAATATTATTATAATTAAATAAATAACCTTTAAAACAAAATATTTTTGAAACCCAATTTCGGATTTAAAAATCGTTTCTTGTCTTAAAAAACCAGTTCCAACTTAAAAGGTAATTTATAGTATATTTTAAAGTACTAATTTTAGGCCAATAGCCACCCAACACTTAACCAATATCGATATTGATTTTCTATCACTACTGGGTTTTAGTTTTCAAACATATAATAATGTTATAACCAAAGTATCCACAATTTGTTTCATTTTTCAATAATATATATAAAGAAATATTATTGAAACAATTCAATAATAGCGAGGAATCCCGTTAGGTCCCTCCAACCTGTTTCCCCCTACATCACACCTTATATATATTAGCACATATATATGTTGAATATGCAAGTATATGATTTTTGTTTGATGATAATAAACATATATATATATATTCATTTAAATGTATTGGTTAATTGTACTATTTTATTTTTCACATAATTAATTAAATATTTGTTGAATAAAATAAATAACACATAATTTAAATTCAAACAGATATTTTATTCAAACAAATATTTTATTACAATTTTTGAATAGTACAAATTTGAACTCTCACTACATATATACATTTTTCAATTACATTACAATTTCGATTACATCACAAATTTCACTTTACATTGTTCACCTCACTATATATCACTCATTCACTCGTATTTTATCTTCGACTTTGCTCCAGCCTGAATCTAGCATCTGAGTTATCTGCAAAATAAACACTGACGCAGTAAAATTGAAAAAGAAATATTTTTGCAGTGTAAAATAAAATGTGTTTTTGAAAATATTATTTGCCTCGGTTATTTGGGTTGTTCGTCATCATATTTATTTTGAATTCATCATACATGAACAACTTGTGACATGCACAGTGTATCACTGTACATGCCACAAGGCCGTGCACACCGATATACACTTGACAAAACTGCAGGGACATGTGAGCACAAGGTCAATCCCGAGTCGAGGCTGGATTCAACTCAGGTGCAATACAAATACATCAGAAAATTCTCATGCAACAAGACACCAAGACCAAACAAATATGATCTGCCTCGAAGCAATATGACACAATTACAATATGAACTCAAGGAACAAGACCACATGATACTACAGCTACCAGAGTCCATCAGTTCAGAAGCAACCACAAAGTGGTAAACCAGAGAATACAACCAGACTCATGTGGAACAAGTGAAGGCATGGAGGCAAACAAGTATACACATGTAAAGATATTAAGTGAACCATAAATCAATGCAAACCAGAGCATATGCACATATGCATACACATATCAGTTCACTTAAACAAGACAACTCAGTTGAACAAAAGATAGACTACACAAGTGCAGTGCAAAGCAACATAATCAACTGAAAACAATAAGGCATGAAATAAATCCAGGCACGAAGTACACATGACTGGAAGCAAATGCACATGTCAAAAATGGTGATTTCAGAACAAACAAAACCTCAAATGGCCAGACCTCACAAGTCCAGTGACAACAATAAACTGGCTCGAAGCAACAGAGGCTACAACTCAATGCAAGACAAATTCCAAAATTACAATGAACTAGTACAAAAGGAGGTGGACAACACACAAAGGAGCAACACTGACATATATATGCTATGCATAAAAAGATTTCATATGGAACTAGACCTGGTAAAAATAGAAAGAAATTTGAGTTCATATGCAAAAACAGTGAACAATGGAATGCAACTGAGGTGAACACACACACATATATACATACATAAATGTATGTATGTATACAAGTGGAGATGACCATCAACCCAAGAGTAGATACAAATATCAATGGCATCAGGGCGGCGCAACAGTGGTGACACACACATACATCAGTGTAGAGCATGAAATGATCAGACCATAAAACCAAGCATACAAGTTCATATGCACTGGCTCGAACAATACAAAACTTATGTAGCTACAGTAACAAGCACACATTCCAGGCTCTCAATATCAAGTGCAGACTCGAGTGAACAGAGGCAGAGTCACAACAACTATGCAATAGTCCACACAACCAAATAAGTCAACACTAACATGAAGTGCAAACTAGGATATGCATACATGAATAAACATTGTAGTTCGAAAAACAAGTCAGAGCAGTTTACAGTTTTACAGAAATCTGGTAGCAGTTTCAAATCAAGGTAGCGGAACAAAAATCACGTAGTAGTTTCAAATCAAGGTAGCAGTTTCAAATCAAGGTAGCAGAACAAAAATCACGTAGCAGTTTCAAATCAAGGTAGCAGTTTTTCAAACTAAGTCAAGTTTAAATGCCAAAGAATCAAAGGCGTGGTGACCAAGGAAACAATGAACAAGTCAAAGCCAGCAAAAATTGGAACAAAGTCAAGAGAATCGAACAAGTCCAAGATTATCACAATTTTCAATTGACCTAAGTTATGGATGAGATAAACGGAACCGACTAAATTATATTCAAGCAAGTCAATATTGAAAAAGTCAGAAAACATCACCAACATTTGATTACAATTCAATGGCCGAGCAAAAACTAGCATACGAATTCAAACGAAATATTCGAACGATAATTAAGGGAATTGAACCATATTTAAACCCAATCATCATTGGAAAATCAAAGCCATTCGAGTTCAAGCAAAACAGAGAGCAATAAATCATTAAACTCGAATCAAAGTCGAGAATAACCAATAATCAATAAAAGGCATTCATGTACCAATTCATGCGTCATTCGAACTTGACAATTTGAAGCAGCCGAAGCTAAGCAAAGAACAAAGATCGACGAAGCATCAAACTGAATAGAGGTTCGACAGTAAGATCGATCAACAACCAAGCGGCGACTTCAAAGAAAAACAAAGCCCTAAAATTCTAAAAGAGGAACGAAGTACAGAACGAAAGCGAAAGCAGCCAATAAAACAAGAAGAAGGGGAACAATTTTTTTATCATAGTTTTTCTTTTGGGCCGGTTTCTAGTGGGCTTTAATTTTAAATTAGGGTTTTGTATTTTAATTTTTTTTTGTAATTTCTTTTTAACATGTGTAATTGTCTAGTCGTGTGACTAGGGGACGAACTACGGTGGTGTAGTAAAAAAATTTCAACTCAGTGGCTGAGTTGTGGCAGGGTTTTGAGCGTAGAGTTAGGTTAGTCGGTAGCGGGTGTCGCGAGTTTACGAGTGTAAGCGTCTGACTACTTAATTTCTAGTAGAAACCTTGGGGGCAGCACGTAGGCAGGTTTTTGCCGAAGTTGGGTAAATCTGTGTTGTTCTATTTCGGCTTTTATTATTCTGCTATTTATCTATGCTGCAATTATTTTATATATTTCCACATTAATTTTTATAATTATTAGTATCATCCTATTCATCACTAGGTTGAAATCGATCCTACAATATATATAAATAAATCAGCAGTTGTGAGGAATCCCGTTGGATCCCTCCAACCCGTTCCCCTACATCACAAACGTTATATAATCATAAAACAGAAATCAATCACTTCGAGACGGGATTCGTATACTAAGGTCATCCGCTCTTACACAAAAACATAATAGGGTCTCATCCGTTCTAGGGGTTGGAATATTCAATCCAACTAATATAAATATAGCAATTCATCCAAACACTCATTCAACAATTTTTATCAACTATAAATCATACTATTTAACCAAAAAGGTGAGCTTAACTCACCAAAATTTTCTGTTGTCGCCGAAGCGTTTTGGTTTGGAACTAAAATCGAATGACGTCCGATTTTAGCCCAAATTTCAATAGTCTTCTAATTCGTCCAAACTATTCCAACGTGAAGCTTAAGTCGTTACGAGCGCAACGTAAAAATTCGCGCCTCAATTGGACCTCGTATGAGAGAGTTATGCAATTTTTAAGTTATCGATTTATTTATATAATTTAATATACTAAATCAAACTAAATTATAATAATACCCCTATCACACCTTCTTCCCCAAACAATGACCCCTGTGCATGAAGTATCATTGCACACCATAGCCGCACCTTCCCTTTCCCTTAACTCCCTCCAATGTCGATGAAATTCAAAACCGACTTCATTGTCATCTTCCTTTCCGCAAGTTACTCCCTCCTATCGTCATCATTAACCACCCGAGGCCCCACACAGAAAAGCGACTGCACCTCCTACCTTTGGTCGTATGAAGATCGCGACGGTCAATACGTGATCGGACCCCTCCAGCTCGTGGTTGCTGATTCCTCTTCCCCTTACGAACTCAAATTCATACTCCATTATCACCAATTTGCCCTCAAATTTACAGAAAACTGAACCTAGCTTGAGCTTCTCACCGTCGAATGCCCATAAAAGCAAATGCACCCATCAACATGTATATAAAAATGAAGATCTCCTTGAATGAAGAATTTTAAAGCTTGTTTCATATATTTTTAATGGAGTAAATGTAACGACCCGAAATTTTCGACTCCAAAAATTCCAGATTGTTAGAGAAAAGAAGAAAGAAAGAAGAAAGAAGAACAGAAAACAACAACATCTCACATTCGTAGCGGATTAAATATAATAACAAATAATAGCATTTTTATAAAAGAAAGCTGTAATTGTTACTTTATTGTAATACTCGGTCTGACCCGAGCATTACAATAAAGTAACACCCGATATCAGATGGTCGACTGGGAAGGTCGAGAAAAGTGGTGGATAGTTTTATAGGTATCAGAGCAGAAGGTTAAGCGAGAACCTTGGCTCTGGTGGGTTTACTCATTAAGGATAGGGTCAATGGTACCCTAGAATGAGTTAAGTATATATATATATATATATATATATATGAGAGCGTACTTGTTATTTTCTTATATAAAGATTTTGAATGGTTTTAAAAAAATAAATGACTTTTATATAAGATTTTAGTTTGATATATAAAGCAATATTTCTTTCTAATAAATATTAAGGTAATCGATTGTTAAATCATTGGAATTAAATAAAATAATGAGAATTAAGTGGTAATAGTAATACAACCAAATTGAAATTGAATAAAGATAAGTTTGAAATGAATTCAAACTGAAATTAAAATCTTGAATTTGTAGAAGTGTTATTAGAATAAAGATAATAATGAATTGGTTTTCAGATATGATAATCTTGGTTATTATCATAAATGGTTGTTGTGTTTAATAATGAAATATTGTTAATAATTAAGTAAAATGAAATGTTTTAGGGAAGTAAACTTTTAGGTGAGTATGACTTATAAATTTGAATTGAAGATAATTTAAATTTGTGAAGTTTTAAATCTAAATCTAGAAAACTTGAAATTGTTTTAAAAAAATTGTTTTGAATTAAAACCAAAGGTGGTTTAAAAATTTAAGGTACAACTTGGTGTGTAAAGGAAATAAAAATGTATAAATGAGTATTACAGATTTTCAGGTAGAGACGTTCTGGAGCTCAGGTGGCGAGCTGGATGGCAGAGACGTATGGAGTGAATTCCGCTGTGTATTTGAGAGTTGTATTGATAGTAGTATGGGGCAGATTGATATAACTGTCCAGTCTATATTGTAATGATTGTAACTCTGATGAATTGTATGTAAAGTAACAATTACAGCTTTCTTTTATAAAAATGCTACTATTTGTTATTATATTTAATCCGCTGCGAATGTGAGATGTTGTTGTTTTCTGTTCTTCTTTCTTCTTTCTTCTTTCTTTCTTCTTTTCTCTAACAATCTGGAATTTTCGGAGTCGAAAATTCTGGGTCGTTACAGTATATTTTGAAATACAAATTTTGGAATGTGTTGATTGTTTTTCTTTTACTAACAGAGTTTATATAATGGAGGGAAGATGAGAAATAACATAGAGGAGGGTATGGGCTTGTAAACGGGCCTGGCTTGATGGAGATGGAACATGGCAGATGGAGATGGGCTTGGCTGTAAATGGTCATATATATATATATATAATTTAAATTTAAAATATCAAGCTATATAGTTTTGAACCCCAATTGAGACATGCCGCCTGGCATTCTATATGGTATACCGTTATTCTGAATGCAATGGAACTAGTCTCGAGCCTTAATTTGATTGTATGTAGAAGATAGCTTTTTGAACCCAATTATTATATTAAATTTTCAATATTAATTCTTACGCGTTTCGATCTCGCAAGGCCAAACGATGCATCTGATCGCCATGAAATTTGACGGTGTATTATAATACAATATTACGGATCCAATGAAACTGGTTTCGTTCAAAATCTGAGATGGTGCCCTGGAAGGCTATTTTCATATGTTAATTAAAACGAGATATTTTTAAATTAGTCAAATCATTTTTAAATCCAATTGAAAAGTTTTTACTATCTTCATTCTTATTTAATAGAAATTAAATAAGCATTTAAATCATTTTTGTCCAAATAAAAATCCAAGATTCAATTATTTAAATGAATTCAATTATTTAATTCAACAATTGAATTATCAAAATTCAAGTTATTTAATCTATAAAATTAACTTTTCAATATTTAAAATTAATTAAATATTCCAATTTCAAATGACTAAAATTCTGGGTCATTACACTGTCCTAGTGTTCCCCCCGATAGACCGGTGGTTATAGCCTTGCTCATCGGCATTCTCTCTCCTTTATCAGAAGGATGAATGCCTTCGCTGCTCCTAATAGGAGAATTAAGTCCTTCGATGTTAATATTTGGAAAGTTGTAGGTCATGATATCATATGGAATTTGGAGATTTGAAAATCACTTCAGCGAACTTTCCAAGTGTTGGGAAGATAATTCTTCTTCGATAGAAGTAATAACAAACTCTGGATCCATGGCGGTCTTTCTTCTACGAAGTCTATATGCTAGCCTTTTCTTTCTCTTAATGGGTGTTCGGGCCTGTGCACCTTGCGATGGTTCTACCATAGGTGCCTTCCTTGAGCCTGCATCAGCGTCGCCATGTTTATCAGCTTGGAAATCCCTAATCTCACCCTCTTTGGTGTCGTCCTGAGTCCCCTTAGCTGGGGGCACGAAGGGATTGATAGTATCCCTTCTCTGCTCTGCAACATTCCTTGGCAAGGCTGCACTTTCAGGGAGCCCGATGCTACAGCCTTCCTCCAATAGCCCGAATAAAGATTATAGCTCATCGGTTACAAGAAGTTTGATGTCCCTGTCTTCGACAAGGGTAGCACGAATGGCGGCGATAGCTCTTGAAAAATCGACACCATCAGGACGTGGGTGAACACCTGAAAGAACTCTGGATGTCAGTAGATTCAAAGAAAAAGTTATGACTTGGATTAGTGAACTTGAGAAAGAAGTGAAGGTAATACTTAGTCCTTCTAACCATCGCCAAGCAATGTCGGGTGGACATCGTACATAAAATCACTCGTGCTTAAACAAAGAAAGTTTATTCCAAGCGCTTGTCAAGACTTGGCAATTCAGCAAGGGTTCAAGAAAAACATAAGAAGGACTTCCCAATCGCCGTATGAAGTTGTAAATGAATCTTAGGTCTTCGGGAGTTGGTGGATGGAATAAAACGCTCATAAATAGCAAGAAGGCTCCATGTATAAAGGCGTAGCTGTTTGGATGAAGTTGAGTGGGAGCTATTCCGAGGAATCTCAGCATTTCTCGAATAAACGAGTTAAATGTCGGTACACATTCGACCCAACACATAAATTTATTATGTGTTGTGTACCCCGTCGGGGGCAAATGAGGCCTATCATTTATTAAAGGACCAAGACATCTACGAATGGAATTCCATGAATAGAACATAGCCGACGAAGAGCAGCCTCGCCAATTCGGGATGCCTATGAGTTTACTGGGTTATTTAGAAGAATAACACCTTCTACTACATCAGGAGTAGGACTTATATCTTCTGTTGAGAGGACTAGAACATCCGAGAAAAGGTTGACCGATGGCTAGAAACTTCCGTCTGTTCTGCTTCGTGGCTGGGAGAAAGCCTGCCAGATATAGTCGCAAAACTTGATTTGTCTTCAGAATCGATGTGTTGCATCATCGGATCAGAAGACATACCAACTAAACGCTCTGAGCGTCTAGAATCCATATTAGTTATACTCAATAGATAATCGAGGTTAGAAAAGTTAACCTATCCCCCCCCTCCCGTGCTAAGTGTAAGCTAGTGCAGTGCAGTGTATAACAGATATAAATAGTTTAAAATCGGAAAAACAAAGTAAAACGATGAGACTTGGAAGTTCGACCAGAGTGACCGTCGTCGCTGACCGTCTCAACTGGCGAAAAGATTGATCGGTTATGAAAGCTTTGGGATCGAGTATCGACAGATTGGAATGTGAAGTTTGTCGTTTAAGTCCATATACAAGTTTTAAGTCTATATTGGAAGTTTAAGGAATTTGATTGTTCAACCTCAAGTTCGACAGTTGATAGGCATGTTTTATTGTTCATTGCCATCATATGTCCAAGCTCATTGAGGTAAATTAATGGAGATTGCTCAAACAAGTCATGTCGAATTAGTTTGCAAGTAAAAATAAGCCAATCTTTAACTCAATGTCGATCCCTATGGTGTATGCCGATCCTATCCCAAAGCTCCTATATCGATCCCTCTCCTCGACAAAGACCAACCAAACCCTATAGAAAGGCCGATCCCCATGGATAGGCCAATCAATCTCCTATGGCTTCACCACAGAGGCTTCACTCCTTAAACTATCGATCCCTTCAAATAAAACATACCCTACCGATCCCTCGCCCAGTTTCACTAAGACCGATCTCTTCCTTCCTAACCTGACATTACCAACCCCTACCTAACCGATCCCTGCCTCTGCAATGTTTTCGTATACCAATCTCTTCCTTCTTCAACTACTAACCTTCCTTCCATCAAAGTCCCTCGTCGAACCCTCATCTTCTCTCTTCCTCTCCTCTTCCTTCTCCTAACTCAATCTATTGAACCCTCTGCTCAGTAATCATTTATCCCTCCATGGTCGCTTGTCATCACGGCCTTGAACACCTTCATAATCACCAACTATTTAGAGCCTAGGATCTCATCATATAATTAAGAGACATATTTCATACTCTTACCTAAATGAAGATTTGGACGTACGAATTGAGATGTTTGGAGATTATCAAGTTGAAAAAGAGGGAAAGGCAAGTTTGTGGGTAAGTTGGAATTTTTGATGGACTTAAGGCCGAAAGTTAGGGATTTTGGTTTTGTGACAAGCGCTCGGTACAAAAGCAAAGTAAACATGATAAGTGAAAATGAAATGATAAGAAGGCTGATATATATATATATATACAAAAGAGGCGTCGGCCAAAAATACTGAGTGTAAATTGAGGAGAAAGGGATCGGTATAAGAAGCTCGTCGATCCCTATTAGCATGGCTCGAAAGAGGGATCGACATAATGCATGCTGACCCTATAATATTTTTAAAAAAAGAAAAAAGAAAAGGAAAAAAATGGTTATAAGGAGCGGCTACGAGCATGAACATACAAAATGCTATAGAAATTGGCAACGACCCAAAAGTGTTTGAACACTTCCGGGAGCCGACAACAAAAACGTGTATGTGAATGTGCACGTGAATGACTTAAAAGTTCAGTTTTTTTAAATCTACGGAAATTGAAATCAAACCTGAAACCTTCAAGTTCACGGCTGGACTAGATAACAAAAGCTTATAAGTCTCGCAGAGCCAGACTTATATGCATTTGAGAAAATATGGCACTAGATTTATATTACTGGGAATCGACCAAGCGTCATGGAAATCAATGAAAAATTCAATACCTTGAAAAAACGATTCGACAAAGGAATAAAAAACACTCAGGAAGCTAAATGGACCTCTTTCCGACAATTCAGTCTTGTTTCAATTCAAAGCACATCATGTTACTCATAAGATGTACTTTGGGGGGGGCAAGTATTATCCGACATCCTAACCCGGCTATATTGAACTGATTGCACAAGATAGATCCAACTGTTATAAGGACCGATGACCCCGGAGCAATGCTTATGGGACCCGGAAGTCAAATACATATGGTTATATGAAGTCGGAATTGGACGGAATAGGTAAATAAACAATGTAGAATGCTTAAGGTATGGAATATATCTTAGTCAAAGGAAGGGATCGGTATTGTTTCGCAACTTGATAGGGTTCAGCATACTTCGGCTTGCAAATAAAGAATCGGCATGATTGAGTAAAGAAGGGGTACGCATGATCGAGTACATAAGGGATCGACATATTTGGCTAGTATGGATTGGCATACCTTGGTTAGCAAAGAAGGGGTCGACATTATATATTGAGTTGGATTGGCATACTTCAATTCACAAAAGAGGACCTGGAATAGTGTAATGAGAAGGGATCAGCACGCTTTACTATGAGATATGGATCGGCAGACTCTGTTGAAGAGGGATAGGTATCCAACCAATTACAAGTGCCTTCGTACATTCAATAATCAATATCTCAGGATTTGTAAGTCCAAAGCATATGGAATTTGGAGAGCAAGGCACATAGACCCTAGGGATCACGCATCCAACAAACAAAAATGGAGGGATCGGTATACAACCTATGAAAGGGATCGATAGAAGACAGTGAACAAGCAATACTAAATCAAGGATCATGCAATAACTTGAGCTCCTTTGGTCCAAATGACATAAGATTTGAAGGGCTAACATATTAAAGCACGCAGAAGCCACCATAGGGATCGCTGCCCAAAAATCAAACAATAAAGGGATCGATACTGATCCCTCTTCATGGGGATTTGGGCCTAGCGACCCCTCTGATGGGCCCATGTGGGTTAAAAAGTCATGTAGCTGAAGTTTCAGAGAGATTGGTGGTCGTCCTCACCTATAAATACTGGCCTAATGGGTCATTCTGAGGATCTTTATGCTGCTGGTTACTTTAGTCCTTATTGTAATCAAGTTTTTCTATTCCTTGCTGCTGTAATCGGATTATTAATTGATCAATAAAGAGAATATTCAAAGTGGACATAGACATACAATGTCGAACCACTATAAATCTCCGTGCTTCTGATTGTTGCTTTTTATTTACTGTCAGATTAATCTATTCCTCAGTTTTAATTTTACTTTCTTCCCTTACTTCTCTACATAAATCTACTCTTAGGTGTTTGTAGCCAATTTGGATGCAAACACTTACTAATATATAGTCTATAACTAGAAAGAGGTAAAATCTACCCTGCACATCCAAGGGACGGGACTCTAAGTCTATCTAGGCTAAGATTCATGTTTCTTATATTCTACATTATTCTGAACCTCGCTCTGATACCAACTGTAATGCCCCACCTTTATGCCCTAATTCATAAAGGAAATTAACAAGTAACATCGTCTGCTAATGTGGAGAACAAGGTTCTTTAGGAACAACAATCCATAATATTGCTTTGGACGAGTGTCGAATATGTTGAATATACAAATTTATTCTTTTTATAGGGAGAGATTCAATGAATACAATCCAAGCGCAAAACAATAATATAGTGGCTTGTTTATGATTCAGAGAAATAACATCATAGACACAGAATCATAGACGCATCGATAAATATAATAGAGAGCATATCATATAACATAAGTGAGCCAACAAAGAAGTGAATCCAAGTCACAAAATACATACAATAGGAATAAGGTACATCACTAAGTACAGAATGAGTCTACATCTCAAATAAGACACATATATACATAAGATAACATCTCAAAATGCATTAATGAAACATTTAGATAACTAGCATAAACGTCTACCTATGCTAGCCCACGGCCAAAGCCAAAAGTCCCTGCATCCGTCAAGTCTCGATCTGACCTGAGCATTAAAATAACACCCGGGTCAGACGACCTCTAATTATAAAAAAAATGAGTCCATAATAAAAGTAATATGCTTGCATAAACATCAAGGATGAATGTAATAAATTGTACTTCACTAATATGTAAATACTTCATATAAAGCTTCTTAACTTGTAGTTGACTATGCTCATTCACAATAAGGCATAAGTGATAATAGCCATCAAAATAACAACATAGAAATTCACAACCATATATGCAAGCAAAAGACAAGCACTTCTCAAGTCAATAATCATTGTCGTGCGCTTCACACAAAATTAAATAAGCACTTCGCCAGTTTATTATCATTGGCATGCGCTTCGCACGTAAATAAATATGCACTTTGCTAGTGCACTATAAGACAAGCGCATTGCAAGTCAACACCAGATACGAGCACATCACCCCTCGTCATCAGTAGCTAGCCGAATAGATAAACACTTCGCATGTCAATATAAGATACGAGCACATCGCACGTAATAACTCATTCGTAAACGAGTAACAACAGATGGGCCTTAAAACCTATAAAATCCACACAAATGGATCAGGCAAGGACGAGTCTAAAACTTGATGTAATAAGTGTTACATACTTTCTACAAGTAATCATTTAAGTAACGACCGCATGCCCCGTACCACTCAGGGTTACTTAAATGTTTACTATAAGTTAGTAAACTCCACTCGATAAGTGTGATATACTTTTAATTAATACCTAAATAAGTTTCGTGCAACGTCCCATAACAACTTAACGATACTTAATTATTTACCAAGGTTTTGTAAAATTCCCACCTGTGCATAAATATTCATTTGAACAAGTCCAAGAACTAACCGGTGAAGTAAACACAAGCGTTTCATACCACTTGTTTTACTAGACTGTTTACTTCAATTTCTCATTCAAGTGAGATTGCGTGTTGGTGTAAGAAAATAGTTATGCTTCGGAATCTAACTTGATGTACTGATTTAAAAAGACTAATATGCATATATAGTAGAAAACGCGATTTAATTTATAACTATACTTATATAAAAACATGTTTCGTAATCACTTTGTAATTATGTCTCTATATATAAACTTCTAAATATATTTCTTCTTAAAAGAATATATATATGTATATAGAACCATTTGCTTCCAAATATGAATTTCCATTGAAATGAGTTTTGCAATTTGGAGTTCTAAAATGGTGTATTTGATAAGGAGACATAGGCTATATTCTTAATGGAAACAAGGTCCTCAAAATAAGATTCGGACTTCTCGAAAATGAGCAACTAGATCATCACAATTAGCACTATAAGCAATGCAAACCACAAAAGAAAAAAACAGACAAAAGAGAAATCAACCATGCAAAGAAGGGAAGAGAGGCACGACACCTGGAGCAAGCTCCAGGCTTTTAGTTTATCGACTGGACCAGGGGGTTCAGTCGACTACCTGGAGCATATATGCTCCAGGTTCTCAGCCAATCGAATGAATCGCTTGTTTAGTCGACTACTAGAGCATATACGCTCCAGGTTGATAATCTAGTCGATTGAAAACAAGTTCAGTCGACTGATCGCGACTTCTTGGAGCTGTATAGCTCCAGGTTCTGCGTCTTCGGTAACTACATGAGGACACTTCGGTAATTTTACTCAATTACGAAAACAAAATATTATTGAAAATAACTAGTTACTTTCATGCAATATCATAACAAACATATAGAAGCAAACTATAACAATTAAGTGATGATTTCCTTCAAAAACAACTAGCATCTAAGTTGACAGTAAATAACAGTCCATAGTAATGTAAAGAACATATAATAGATCACTAATTTCACCATAAATCACCATTTAAGAACTGATTTCAGATTAGCTTGCAATTTAGACAATTTGAGATCGGTTACGTTAAGTATTAGCTCACCTTTTTCCCTTGGATTAGACAGTAAACATTACAACAGCTTGTTTTTGCTTCAACTAGAAAACCTTAGAATTGTTCAATCAAAATAACAAAGAGAAACCAAATTTCAATTATTGTAAAATGAAATAAAAATCTCCAATAAGTAAAAAATAGGGTTTGGATTCCTTTAACTGAATTAATTGCTTCCTAAGATTATTAATTTGATCAATTTAGAGAATTTGGGAACTAGAAATTAGGTTTTAAAAAGAGGAATAAGGGTTTCTTCTTGTTTCTGAGTTTTGTTTTACTATAAACATTGATGAGAAATAAAACTAACTTATAGTACTTAGAATATTAGAAACTTTCTCATTTCAAAATAGTCTAATGGGTTTTGGGCCCTAAAAATTAAATTACAACCCACCATGAAATAAATGTATATTTCATTTATTCTTTCAATTAGATGGCTTCATGAAATAATTAACTAAATGTTTAAAACCCTAGGTCAAAGTGAACCATAATATTACTTCTTGAATACTTATTAAATTATGGGCCTCTATTATTTAAAAAAGAAAATTATTAATTTTAAATCATCTTTTATTAATAAAATAAAAGATATAAAACAAATTCTCTATTACTTAATAAAGTGGATTTATTTATAAACAAAAATATTCACGTCATATATTAATTCACCAATACTATCTAACTTTAGAATTCGCATTCTAAAGAATTCATTTATCGTTTATCAAAATTAAACTTCTCATTTAAATTTACAATTTAAATCAATTTTTAAATTAAAAAACTAAAATTTAGGGTTGTTACAGACTTCCCCGCTTAAAGAAATTGCATCCCCACGATTCTAAATTCAAGAAAGTCTATAACGCGTTTAAAAGTTTAGTAATGGTTCTTTACTAAAACTTAAAGTTCAAACATCATACAACATACAAAAATTGTCCAAGTATATAAACAACCATGCTATTCTTATAAACACTATGCATTTCTTCATCAATAATTTGTTATTAATAACCCAAAATGGAGTTGAAAATGTTGCATAAACCTTTTTCCATTATTAACTTAAGAAAATAAAATGAAATGCTTAACTATTATTTGCAAACTTTATTTTTTTCCAATTGGAAAACTCTTCCATATTCTAGGTCCTCTTTACAAATATGAGATTATCCAATAGTAATAAGCATAATTTGATAAAGATCATAAAAGACACATTTTTTCTTACTGCTCTAGCTTTCCAGAAAGCTCAAGTTTACTGAAATCGAACTAACGTTTCAAAAGTCATGATTTAAACAAGTTAAGGTTTCAGCTCAGAAAAATTATGCGACAGGACAGAGTTTATAGCTCTGCTTAAAACATGAATTTGACCTAGAAAATTGCAAAATTTGGATAAATGATCAAATAAAATTTCTTCCTTATGGGATTATCTTTCTTATCCAAAAATATTCAACACAAATGAACTTGCCAATCAAAAGATATGTCATTTTTACTTCAGCACTTTTTAAAGTAACTTTCAACAATTATTTTACCTGAAACTTTTAATTTATCCAAAATTAAAATTTAACTACAAGTCTGCTTAATTATAATTCTAAAACTAAGTTATTTACTTCAAAGTCACTTTTCTGAAAAGCCAAAGATTATGAATATTAAATTTCCATTACTAACTTCTCAAAAGAAAATTAAATAAAATATAGGTTTAACAAATGCTTCTCTTAATAAACAAAAATGTTCTTATAAATTTTCAAAACACCGTTAAACATTCTCTTTAAACAATATTGCCTTCTACATAACATATGCTACTGGATAAAAATTAATTTTAGATTTTTACCATGTCCCAATGTCTCGTTTAAGTGAGTAGAAAATCCTTATTGATCCGTGTGCACCTGCATCGACCAAGATTCTTAACTACTCAACGGATAATTCAACACTTGAAATAAATTCTTAACCTTTTTAATTACTATATAAAATAATTCCCATACTAAATTTTCCTCTTAAACCATATATTTTCTTACATGAAAATATTTATATTTTGAAATCATACATACACATAGCTCATCTTTTTTTAGCAACCAAAATACTTCATTCATTTATTATAATTTATGGTATGCATTAACTTACTTAAGTATATGTATTTTATTTTTTCTAGTCTCACTTAAATTGTATTGTACACATAATTCAATCATCATCCAAATAAAAACCAATAATGCAAAACACGCATTCATCACAAACAAGCAACCAATCATTTTAAGTGGAAGACTATCTACTAATTTTCCACTATGCAAACATATTTACTACTAGATCCTAAGAAAAAGCTAACATCCAATCATCCAAAGAAAGAGCACTAACAACTCTTTCGGTATAGGTGAATAAAAGCGTCTGTGTTGGTTGAACCCAAAGATAAGATCCTATGTAGAAGAAATCCCAAGAATGGAAGAAAGAAAGAGAAGCTACCTAATGCTGGCTAGGACCTCCAACCGCTTTCTTAGGTGCAACTGGATAAGCGGAAGCTAAATGACCTTCTTTCCTATAGTAGCGACATATCTTGGGCCTCGGAGAGGTCTTGACTAAGTGATCATTGGCTCCACAGTTGAAACACTCGCCTAATGCACGCCTTTGTTTGCTGTAGTTAAAATCTTGCTTCTTTGTCTCCTTATTCAGAAATTCAAACTTTTGCTTGTCTAGTGGTGCCTTCCACTTATGGTTGAATTCCTTCTTTGGCTGAGGGTCTTCGTTGCTACTCACCTTCTCTGTCTCCTAAAGTCTAAGTGTAGAATCGACAAGCTTCTCGAATGAAACTTCAAGATGAGTCAAAAGTGCCCTCCTTAAAGGCTTCCTTAATCCATTTACAAATTTTTGATTCTTATGTAGCGGTGTGCAGATAAGCTCCAATCCATACTTGGACAAGGATTTGAATGTAGCCACATACTTTGAAACTAGGGAGCTTCCTTGCTTTAAGTCAATGAATCTTTAGGCTAAGGTTGCCTTCTCCACCTCTGGCATAAACTTTAACTCAAAACGGGCTCTAAACTCTTCCCAAGTCAACTTTGTCTCATCTATCTCTGCCACAGGAAGTAGTACCAATCCAAAGCTCTCTCCTGTAGCTGATTCGATATCACCTAAACTCTATGAACACCTGAAAACTCCATGCGAGTAAAGATCTGCTTGCATATCTTCAGCCAAGCTTGAACTCCTATAACTCCTTCGATGCCAATAAACCGTTTCCCTCCAAGGTGAATAAAGTTACTGCACATGCAGGCGATGGTTGAACGGTGAACAGGAGGATGGGTAGGTGATGCACTAGGAGTCTGAACTGCTTGAACAAACTCCAAAACCTGCTCAGAATTCAAGAATACTCCCTTCTATCTAGGAATACTGGACGGTTCCGAATCAGAACGAGTATCCCTACCTCCAGACGTATCTCACTCTTGTCATACGTGAGATACAACTTCATAATTTAAAAGAAAGAAATTACACAAATACGTTCTCATAATATCCCTTACTAATATATATGGACTATAACTAGAAAGAGGTAAAATCTACCCAGCACACCCAAGGGACGGGACTCTAAGTCTGTCTATGCCAAGATTCATGTTCCTTATATTTTATATTGTTCTGAACCTCGCTCTGATACCAACTGTAACACCCCACCTTTATGCCCTAATTAACAAAGGATATTAACAAATAATATCGTAGACTAATGTGTAGAACAAACTCTATGAGTGCTCATTCTTGGATCAGTCTTTCAATCTCATCCTTCACTATACGACACTCGTTGGTGGAGTAGCCGTTGATCTGATGGAACTCAAAATATTTGACATGGTCAAGAGGTTCCTCCCTTCTCTCGACTCTAGTGGTGGATGGCCTTTGGAATTGTACCTCGGTCCTTGGTTATAACATATATGGATTCCATACCTCGAGTCAAGGTGGCATATTTTGAATACCTGGGCTTATACCGAGTGCCTTCTTCTACATGACTCTTGCTGTTATTTTGCCAACTAATACATCAACGATCGATTGTCACGCTAGGTCCAGCTTTGTTTGAACGTGGGGCTTCATCTTTGCTATTCGAAAGATCAACGTCCTCCATTATCATGACGTCTTTCACTCATTGATAGAAATCAGTAAAGGACGTGGTCAGCTGTTTCTGAAATTCCTTCCGCATACTAGATTTGTATTTAACCCTCGAGGAAAGTGCCTCAACCACAACGTTATTATCAACACCCCAAGACTGGGTGGATTCTTTGTTGAAGTGATTTAGATACGACTGAATATTCTCAATTAGCCCTTATCTGATGCTACCTAGCTAATAAGACATCATAACATGGTCCTGGAACGAAATAAACTTGTAATAAAATGCACCTTAATGGGTACGAATTTCGACTAAATCAAAACCCAAATCCATCAGGGTACGGATCGCTGGTGTTGGTAAGCTGAAATAAACATAAGTCAGAGAGCTATCTAAATAAACTCATAGCGGAACAGAAAAATATAATAGAACATATATACTAACTAAAGCTACTAACTTGGAACCAATATTGTTCATTGGATGCCTAGTTACCTTGCCAGCGCTGAGCATGAATAAAAGGACTTCTACATTTACCAAATCCCATCTTGCACCAGTATCATGTCCCTCTAAATCTATCATGTGGATTGAAATGGGGAATGGGTCAAAACAACGTTCTGTTGACTGAAAAATTATATACTTCATCCATAAATCTATTTTATGCCGATTGATTTCTATCTAAGTGTTATCTCTATTATTCACGCTTATTTGTTTAACCACATATGCATGTACGATATATTCAACCTTCTCTGAGTTATAATTATACACACACACACATACATATAAACGTTGTAATACCCAAAAGAAAAACCCGACCACTTATTTATTCTTGAATAGGGAGGAGGCAAATCCAATGATCATTTAATATCTCAACCCCGAAGCAGGCCCTCCGAAATATAAACGCTAGACAATCGTCCCTTAGCTACGAAGGCCGATGACCCATAGATACGACTTTATAATTTAATTAACTATATTACTAATGCATCTTAAATACTTAGCTAAGGGTTAGCTTGCCCATCTCTTACAAAAAAATAATTAATTAAACTTTGAGATCTTTGCGCATCCAATACGGATTCTACACTAGTAGGAAGCAAAAAAAATCAGGGCATAAACCAAGTCTTTTCTAACAACCGCTCGAGATTGTTGATAGTCCAAGCCTATATGCTAGTCCTACTTCTAAATACCCGTTTATCAACAATACTGACATAGCTCGCCAACCCCACAGCCGAAATCCTGTTTAGACTTACCTAATACAAGTCAAGAAAAATGCCTACTTTAGTTACTTATACCTCTTATTAGAAATGAAGCAGACCCCATTTCCCTATTAGGCACCGTCATAGGTTATTTAAGACTTCTTATATAGAGAGGAGGGAGACCAAATGACCATTTAATGCCCTTCCACTCCGAAGTAAACCCCTCGACATTCCTAAAGGTAATAACCATTTAATACTTCAAATTCGAGATGAACCCTTGATATATTCTCCCATACTTATACACGAACATATATACCTCTCCAAGGCTACTATAGTTGGAGATATCCCCACATCAATAGTATGTATACACAGCTGCTGGTAGCCACTAGGTGAAGGGCAGACTTCTGTTGTGTAACTCTACAGACCTCGCATCCCAATCCATACTAAACCAAGCCATTTATCCTAAATCTCCTAAATCTAAATATTAGGCTAGGCTCACTAATTTATGCTCATCCTAAACGTATTATTGAGGCAATATAATTTCCACCATGGAATATATGTTGCCTACTAAGTTTATTTATTAGTATTAAATTACTTATTTGCCTATATTACCATTTCCTTCTTATGTCCATAAATGCCAGTAGTCCGCAATAAATGGCCATTCAATTTTCAAATTTGAACAATCACTAATGACATTTATTTTTTCGTTTCCAGTTCAACTTATTATTCCGATTCCGTTTTCTCATAAATGTCATATTAAATTTTGCAATCAATCCCATTAATGCACTTATGTCCCTAGTTAATTTCTATAACTCATTATCAACCACATATTATTGCCCAATAAACTTACAATCATTTTTCATAATTTTTGGACTTACTACAACTTTCCATTACAACCTCCTAGCCCTATGATTTACTAAGCTATTAATATTTCAAATTCCTAAATGTGCTTATTATGACTATCGACATATATTTATTTGTTACACTTTTTTCGTTACCCTATGTATATTTATATTTTTAATTGGTTGGCACGGTTATACGTATCTATATTTTTATGTTTAACTCATTAAGTCCTACACTTAGGGATTCCAAAATATACATTTGTATGTACATTCTGTAAAGAATAATCATTTCAATATTTTAATATATTAGAGCTATCCTTTTCAAAAAAAATCACCGCTAACAATTTCCATAAACTACCTAAAAGAGAGACTTCTGCTACCTTTGAAATTACGAGGAATCGTCTTTTTTTACTAAAATAGAAAGTGCAAACTACGGAGAAGAACATCCATAATTTACACATCTCTTTTATTTGGTATAACCCTTATTATTCCAAACGATTTACTTTTTATACATAATTGTGGAATTATGTAATTTATGGGAATTTACATGAAATAAGTACAATTAAATTATACATTCAACGCTACCAATAAATTAAAATGTAGAAATGTACATTTCAAATCAAATCAGGAGAATCCATATAAATACTAAACAATTACAACCCAGTTATCATAAATCTGAATTAAATTCCATAATCTTATCAACATTCTTGTTTAAAAATTTTAAGGACCGATTTCCAAATTTCTAGATTAGGGTGTGTATACCATTCCATCTTAATTATTTAACTTACAGAATATGTAGGTGAGATTTCAATTGAATATGTTCATTTTAAGCCTATAACTCAACAGGTATTGAGTAGGCATAATAATTAAATAAAATTCATTGATATAAATATCAATATTATATATAAATCATATAATTTCTCACTCATCTTTCTAGCTTTTCAAATCTCCCAAATCTAGATTCATCCCTTTAATTTACTTCATTTTTTTTCTAATCCAAAAATATGTGTAACAAGCTATATACATACCCATTAGAATCATAAATCTATGATGAGATTTGAATTAAGTGGAATACAGATTCATAATTATAGAATTTACCTTCTTTGCAGAATTGATTCACTCCTCTTCTTCCCTTTTATTTTCCACCCTTCTCTGATATATATATATATAATATTTTTTAATTTCTAGAAATAGCGGAGAAGGGAAAATGGTAGAGCTCCACTGCTCTGATCAGAAAATATGAGAAGAAAAATAAGGGGCTAGGGCTGTATTTATAGACGCTCGAATCAATTCTATCCGCTAGATTAATATTAATTAAATCAGACCCGTTAGGCTAAGGTTCAACCCTAGCAGCTACCAGTTTAACTAGTCGATCACTCCCCTATAGGCGGTCGACCGCTAGCAGTCGACCAACCCAAAGAGGGGATCATTGGTAGGGTCTGTGCATTTGTTATTATTTATTTTATTTTTATTCTGTTTTAATTATTTTCGATCTGAAAACTTCAAACGCTGATAACTTCTTCATTTGAACTCCAATCGCAAAACTTCAAATATGAAAATTTCTTAGAAAATCACCACGAATACAATGGTTCAAATTTCATGGTAAAATTATGACGTTTGCTCATATTTCATTTTTGAGCCTTAATAATTATTTATTAATCCTCTTTAATTAATTACTGTTTATTTTATGAGGTGTTACATTCTGCCTCCTTAAAAGAATTTCATATTCTAAATTCTCCCAAGGATTGAATTATATAACATAGTGCACAACTATTCTAAACTATCCAACCACTTAGTATACAACGAATCTGTATGTAGGTGCATGGTGTATCACAACATATATGATATGGATGCTGAATAATTCTAAATCAACACCTTTTATATGAATGCATTCTTTTAAGACAATTTTAAAAATATAATGCAAACAACCTATGTATACTGATAGTTCTATATGTATGCAAGTTTCCAAAAAAAAATTCACACAATAATTTCCACATAAGAATAGGAGTATGGTCCAATGAATTTTGCATCTAATTCCTATCATCAAATACCTAACACAACAACTCTAACGTCAAATTTTTTTTCCTAATTTTATTGTCCTATGCCTTTAAAGGATTTAAATGGTGAATTTTATATTTCCACTCTTCTTTTGGATACCAATTCCGTTGTACCTTGGAACCTTCTCTTCTGCCTCCAAATCTCTTCCAACTTTTCCAAGTACAATTCGTATAAAGAGGTTTATTTTAAAATTTCAGAAACAAAATTATGCTAAAAGCTATTTTGTCTACTATTAACAAGGTATGGAAATAGAAATTCCAAAGCTAAAACAACTTTTTTCCTTGTTATTATCCGTGCTTCATATACTGCCACCCTTGTTAAACAATATAATTCATATTTACTAGCATATCGACCCTCCTTACGCTAAGCATTTAGCACTTGAAAATTGGAAAATTTTCTCATTTTCCATTAAAAAAGTTTTTCCACTTCCAATCAAACTCGTAAAATAGTTTGAAAAACTAAAATTTCAAAAGCATTTAAACAACATTTTTCAAAAGTATTTGAACAAATATTTTAAAAGCATTCGAACACAATTTTTCAAAAGCGTTTGCGTTTACCTTTTTAAAACTAAGCAAGTCACATCTTAACATAATCGAGATTCAGTTAATGAGTTAATGCATATAACTGAACTTAGCATTGCACAATAAATCCTAGATTTGAAAAACTTTCCTTTATTTCAAAGCAACAATAACACACAAGCATGTTTATAAATTTTAGCTTTTAAGGCGCATGGATAATGACCCGTGGTTTCACAACAACATTTATCTATCCTACGCTTGCTAAAAAATTATTTGTAAACTTTCGGTCTTGCTTGCATTTGTCATTAGTTATGTGTATGTATGAGATTTCCATATTTATACTATTTCACTCAAATATATTATATCAGTCAAACATATCCAGATATACCAACACAGCAAATAAATAGAACACATCTCATAATATATCGTACGCATTTTTTATACAAAAGAGATAAGTAACGTTTACAACCCAAACAACCTAAGGAAAAAGAAACAACTATTGGAAGAAAAATAACGGCACCTACTATTACTAATCCTAAATACTACCTACGAGTTATGGTATGGATCTGATCCCCTACGATAGCTCAAGCCATTGCCGCGACCCTTGAATGGGCTCAGCCTGGTAGCTATGCATCCAAACTCATAGCTCTAGCGCCACTACTCAGCTCGTCTTACGGTAGCTCAATCTCGATCTAGAGTCGAGAGTCTCGGATCGCTATTAGCCTAAGGTTCTATAGCCCTACAACACCATGCCCTTACACCACTGCCTGGTGTGCCTGCTCCTCGGCCTCTAGTGCCGCTATCTCAGCCAGCGCCTCCACGGTCCCCATCCTCCTTAGGGAGGTCCTATCAAATGGAGTATGAGCCTTCTTCTAGACCTGCTCTCCATGGAGGTTCACTCCGTATCGTCTGAAGGCAGGAGTGAAAAGATGATAATATGGAATATAGCTCGATGGCATCCCTACTTTTGGCTCCACATGGTTGTTTACGATAGCTTGGGCCCAGTTCATTATCGTACCACCCATGATGCATAGGTGGCCTTTTTCACTAATGGATAAATCTGATCAAAACTCCCCATCTTAAAAACGATGTTCTGTTGAACAATGTGAATGACGAGGTGGACTGTAGGATGCAAGTTATCTGGCCTCTAGACACCAACTGCTCCAAGAAAGATCCGCTGTAAAATATCCGGACCTGTCGCCTCTATGTCCATCAAATCTTCTCCTTCGCAGTTATACCCAAGATGTCTTTGAAATCATCGTCCGTCAGAGTATTGTTACATCTTTCACCTCTGATGTAAGATGGCCGATGTCTTCATTAAACTTGTATTCCAAATTAGCATCAAACAGTCGCATATAGAGTGGGTAGTACTCCCACTCAAAAGTTTCGTGGCTCAGGATCGGTGCTAATCCTAAGGCTGTGAATAGATCCCCTATTCCATGGGTGTCGAATTCTTTGAACATCACTGGTCGTCCTTGTAGAAATGCAAAATTCACTGAGGCTTCATAGTTGGAGATTTTTCGATCGTTTTTGTTGAGCCAGACTATCTCTTGTAGGGTGAGATTCAAGTGGCGTGAAGAAGCACTGGCAGCTCATGGAGGTGCAATGGACTGACTTATCGAGGAGGGGAGTTTAGGGGGCATAGATCAGGTGAGAGAGGGGCTGGATTTGGAAACGTGCCAGCTGTCGGGTTGCTCGAGGTCATCGGTGGTTGAAACATGAGGGGGGCGGGGGGAGGGGTGTAACACCCAGTAAAATTAATGGTAATTAATGAATAATTTCTAAGACTCGAAATTGGAAATTAAGAAAATCTTAAAATTTGGCCATGAAACTTGCACCATTGTGTTTATGGCAATTTTCAAAGCAACTTTCATATTTAGAGTATTGTGATCAAAGTTCAAACGAAGAAGTTATCACTATTTGAAGTTTTCAAAATGAAAACAATTAAAAAGGAAAATAAATAATAATTGTTGTGTGGTCCCTACTGGAATGAAAGTAATTAAAATAGAATAAAGAAAATAATAATTAAAAAGGAATAGGGGAGTCGTCGACATGGTGGCTAGGGTTGAACCTTTAACCGAACAAACCAGATTTTATTATTTTAAATCTGACGGATATGATTGATTCAAGTGCTTATAAATACAAGCCTAGCCCCTCACTTTTCTTCTAATACTTTCTAATCAAAGCAATAGAGCTTACCATTTTCCCTTCTCCACTATTTCTATTAATTATAAAATATTGTATTATATGCATATATAATCGGAGAAGGGTAGAAAATAAAAGAGAAGAAAAGCGGGAGTGAATCAATACTACAGAAAAAGGTAAATTTCATTATTATAAATCAATATTCCACTTAACCCAAATCTCTACTTAGATCTATAACTCTAATGATATGTGTATATCTTGTTATATATATTTTGGATTGGAAAGAAAAAAGTCAAATTAAAAGGGTGAATTTGAATTTAGGAGATTTGGAAAGCTACAAAGGTGAGTGAGAAATTATATGATTTATATGTAATGTTGAAATTTATCTAGCTCAATTTTATTTAATTATTATGCCTATGCTAGATAAATTGAGTTATAGGCTTAGGAAGAACGTAATCAATTGAAATTTCGCCTATATATTCTTTAAGTTAGGTAATTGGAATAGGAATGGTATTTACATCCTAATCTGGAAATTTGGAAATTAGTCCCTAAATTTGTTAAAGTAGAATGTTGATTAGTTTGCATGATTTATTCCAAATTTATGATAATTGGATTGTAAATTATTAGTATAATTTAGATTCCCTAATTTGAATTGGAATGTGAATTTCTACGTTTTAATTGACTAGGAGCGTTGTGTGTGCAATTTAATTGTATCTATTTCCATGTAATTTTCATAAATTATCTAGTTCCACAAGTATAAAAAAATGCGCTATTTAAGATAACAAGGAATATACCAAAAAGGAAAGAGATATGTAATGTATGGATTTTCTCCTACGTAGTTTGCACTATTTATTTCAATAAAAGAAAAGAGATAATCTCATGTAATTTCAAATGGAGCAAAAGTTTCATTTTTTGGCAATTTATGGAAAGTTATAACGGTAATCCTTTTTGGGAAGGATAGCTCTAATATATTAAAATGTGGAAATAAACGCTCCTTACATAATGTACATATAAGTAAGATATATGTATGTATGTATAACCACGCCTACCGATTATATATATAGTGCAACATACGATGATATTCATATTAGTTATAGTTAGGAATACTAGTTATTAATAGCATAGTAAATTATAGGACTAGGAGGTGTATATGAAGAAGAGAGAGTAACTCCAAAATTAGTAGTGCAATAAATGTGCAGTTAATAGGGATTTATACGAATTAAATGAGGACATAAATGCATTTAATAAAACCAGCTAAGGAGTTTATTATGGCATTTATAGGGAAATGAAATAGGCATAAAAGGTTGAATTAGAATGCATGAATAAATGTTATTAATGATTGTCCAATTTGAATAATAATGGCCCTTTATTACGGATAATTGATATTTATGGGGCGTAAGAGGAAATAGAGAATATACGTAATAAGCGTATAAGATGAGAATTAAATGCAGGAGGCAATATAATTATCATAATTGGAAACTATATAGTCTTAATAACACTTTTAGGATGAGCGTAAATTAGTGGGCCTAGCCTGATATTTATGCCAAGGACAATCAGTTTGGTTTAGTAAGGATTGGGATGCGAGATCCATAGAGTTACACAACAGAAGTCCGCCCTTCTCTTAAAGGCTACGGGTAGTTGTGTATACTTACTACTGTTGTGGGACACCTCCAATCGTAGGACCCGTGAGGAAATGGTATACATTTGCATATAGGTATGGGAAAATATACCAAAGGTTCGCCTCGAATTTGATGTATAAAATAGCTTAGTACCTCTAGGGATGTCAAGGGGTTTACTTCATGGTGGAAGGTATTCAGTGGTCATTGGGTCTGCCTTATCCCTATTTAAGAAGTCTTAAATAACTTATGGCGGTACCTAATAGGAAAATAGGGTCTGCTACAATTCTAATAAGGGGCATTAAGTAACTTGATGGACATTTTCGTTGACTTACATTAGGATAGTCTAAATGGGATTTTGGCTGTGGAAGGTCGGTGGGCTATGTCAGTATTGTTGTTGTACCGGTATTTTATAGCAGGGCTGGCATATAGGTTATGACCACTAGCGGTCCTGAGCGATCGTTAGCAAAGACTTAGGTTATGCGCAAATGGATTTTCCTCCTACTACCGTAGAATCCATATGGGATACAGAAAGACCTCATAATTTAGTTAGCTATTTGTTTGTCGAAGGTAGGCCAGTTAACCCTTAGATAAGTCTTTGAGATGATTTAGTAATATGACAACTAAATTATAAAGCCGTATAAAGGGGTCATCGGTCTCTGTAGCAAAAACTGATTGACCAACGATTACATTACGAAAGGCTCGCTTCAGGGTTGAGGTATTAAATGGCCGATGGGTCTGCCTCCTCTCAAGTTAAGAAGTATTAAATAACGGGGGTTATCGTTTGGATAGTCCGATGTTTATATGTGTTATCCGGCTACTTGGCCCGGCTACAAAGCGACAGTTGCAGAAGATATAGTTTGCACTAGACAAGATTCTGGCCAAGAGGAGACTGGGGATATAAGGGTTTGATGCAATCGATATGGTTCGGCATGGATGTAAGGCTCGGTAGGTATGGATCGGTATGTATGGCTCGGTCAAAGGAGGATCGACAGATATCGCTCGGTCAAGAATGGGAAAACGAGATGGCTCAATCTAGGCATCCAAGGAGAGGTCGCTCGGCCATGTTCGTTCGGCAACCAACGTTCGACTACCTTCATTCGGCATGCCATCGTTCGGCCACCATCGTTCCGCCGCCATCATCCAGCCACCACCGTTCGACCACTATCGTTCGGCCACCATTGTTCAACCACCATCGTTTGGCATGCCATCGTTGGGCCACCACCGTTCGGCCACCATCGTTCGGCAAACCATGGATCGACACACCATCGTTCAGCCACCATCGTTCGGCACACCATCGTTCGGCACACAATCGTTCGGCCACCATTGTTCGGCGACCACCGTTCGGTATGCCTGGCTCGGTACACAGAAGTCACCTGCTATGGGCCGAAGTACCTAGTTCCTGGGCCTGCGAAGGGAGTCCAGCCTATCTTCGTCTATAAATACAGAGGCAGGGGTACAGTTGAAAGGACCTTTTTCCAGGGAGAACTCCAGGGAAACTCTGCCATTTTTTATACTCTCCTATTTTCGATTCAAACTTGTATTCAAGTGGTTTGTTTACGGATTGTATCTGTATTCAAGTGATTGAAAAAGTAATAAAGATTCTATTCAAAGTGGATGTAGGCAGTTACGCCGAACCACTATAAATCTGGTGTTGTAGTTTTTTGTTGTTCTTTTGCATTCAACTGTGTTACATCTCTGCTTTAATTTACTTTCTTCATTAATCTCTCTACACAACTCTATTCAATGGTGTTAGTGACCAATTTTGGTGCTAACATTTTGGTGCTTTCACTGAGAGTTGAATTCTCAACTTGATTGGATCTCATCGTCTACTAGTGGATTTCCATATTTGCGAGATCTAGTTGTTTACCAGCAAACTTCCAATTCTACTCAGATTTGAAAGAGATCTAAGGAAGTTGTTAGCCATGGGATTGGATTCACTAATGTACGCAAGATCTTGGGACTGGATGTTGAAGTTTGAACTCAAGCTAAACGAAGGCCGGCACTTCTCTAAAGGCAATTCAGCCGATCTCTCATATGGTCGAACCCTCACCAAGGCAAATGTGTATATGCTGATCGCTCCAAAAAAGGTGTATGCCGACCGCTCCAGAAAAGGCGTATGCCGACCACTCCAGAAAAGGCGTATGCCGACCGCTCCAGAAAAGGCATATGCCGACCGCTCCAAAACTGTTGTATATCGATCGCCCCACGTACTCCATATAGCTGAACGGCCTTCGCCGAGCCACTCTTGGCTGAACCACCCTAGCCGAACCGCCTTGGCCGAGCCGCTCTTGGCCGACACACCTTGGCCGAACGGCCTTTGCCGAGCCGCCTCGCGGCCGGGCCACCCCGGCCGAGCCGCCCCGGTGCCCTTGGCCGAACCGCCCCGGCCGAGCCCCCTTGTCCGAACCGCCTTGGCCGAGCCACTCTTGGCCGATCCACCATGCCTACACTCCAACACCGGACCAACTTTTATTCTTGTGCTTTACAAGCATGCCGACCCAGTGTATACCGATCCCACTACTGTATACCGATCCCTCTCTTAAAAAACCATCTGACCGATCCATGTACAAAAAAATATGGATCGGGTACAACCTCCATGTTAAAAAAAATACTTTTTTGGGTACGACCCAAATTTAAGAAAAAGGCTCTAAAAAGAAGAAATTTCAGGTGGAAACCCACCCGAACCCTAGCCGCAGCGCAGTGCCTCTACATAGTGAATTCAAAACTTAACTTAGTGAAGGAAGATCATCCTATAACCGACCAGGGCATAGAGGATCAAGCGACAGCCTCTGAATGGCAACAAGGGAACGGACAAGCAACCGCTACTCAAATGATACTCCCAAAGGTTGGAGAACGTAAATAATATGACTCTAGGCAAATGCAGGAAACTTTTGACCAAAACCAGACTCGAGTAAAACCAATTTTTTCTCCAACCAAATGCCAAGATGACTCCAAGCACCATTCTTCACTGACCCAGCACTTCGAATTTAGTGACTCCAAGCAAACCAGTGTTTGACTCCAAGCAATTTGTTCCAAATGCTAACAAGGATGTCATACTGATCACGTTTGAGGGGAGTCAACCTCCAGATATATTTTAGCAGCTAGTTAGGTGGAGAACCTCCTATGATCATGGATCGTTTTTGTTACAAAATGAATCAAAACCAAAGTGAGGAGGAGTGGAGTATACTAGGAAAAATAACAATACAGAATCGTTGGCTAAGGACTCAGATTCCAATAAACGAACCAAGATCTCAACATTTGACTCATATGCTCTTTGAAAGATTCAATCCATAGCCTCTACTTGGAGACTCGCGACTCAGAGTGGTACTGAAAACCAACCTCGAGAGAGTCCACCGAAGCCCAGAGAAAATCAGAGGAATGTTGTATATTCCAAGATGCTCACTGATCCTAACACTGGCGATTACAAGCACCTCCGAGGTGTGATCGAAAGGTTGATCTGGAAAGGAAAGCTTCGATAGTATGTACAAGTCCTGCGAAATGGTGGGCAGTGAACATCTGATGCCTATCAATAAAGAACTATGATTATCAATTGGACTGCTGACGGCCGACATCCCTCTGAAAGGAGATAGGGGCAAAGTTGAATAGCGAGCACACGATGCTGCTTCACTAATCAATGAGATTAAATCCAATCTTCTTTGAATTATTTCTATCTCTATTTCAATTGTTCTATGAACTACGACCAATTTGAACTAAACTACTTTCAAAACGATGCAGGTGACCATGTACTCAGAGTTGGCCACCAACCAATCCACGCAGACCTTGATCGGATTTGTGGAGTTTCATCAAGACGAGCATGATTCGATCGCTCATCATCAACCATGTGCCTTTGATTTGGGGCCAAGGACTAGAGATTGAAAAGCTGATCACAGTCAGAGCCCAATACAAAGCGTACATGATTGACCGTCCATTCATCGACCTCCATATCTGATTTGGTGGCCTAAGCAAGGCTTCGAATGAATGTGGCTCGATCATCCACTCCTCGGGTCATAAAGTAAAGTCAGATAAAATACATATGCCTCTCATGGAGCTCAGTGATGCTGGGATATAACTAAAGCGGACTAAAGTATAGATGACTTAAAAAATCTCTAAGTCCCCAGAGTGCGGACTAGAGTACTTTGAGTCCCCAGAGTGCGGACTAGAGTATAAACGACTTAAAAATCTCTAAGTCCCCAAAGTGCATACTAGAGTACTCTGAGTCCCCAGAGTGCGGACTAGAGTATAAATGACTTAAAAAATCTCTAAGTCCCCAGAGTGTGGACTAGAGTACTCTTAGCCCCCAGAGTGTGGACTAAAGTATAAACGACTAAAAAAATCTCTAAGTCCCCAGAGTGCGGACTAGAGTATAAACGACTTAAAAAATCTCTAAGTCCCCAGAGCGTGGACTAGAGTACTCTGAGTCCCTAGAGTGCGGACTAGAGTATAAACGACTTAAAAAATCTCTATGTCCCCAGAGAGCGGACTAGAGTACTCCGAGTCCCCATAGCGCGGACTACAGTATAAACAACTTGAGAAAAATCTCTAAGTCCCTGAAGCGGACTAGAGTACTCTGAGTCCCCAGAGCATGGACTAGACTATAAACGACTTGATGAAAATCTCTACGTCCCAAACTGTGGACTAGAGCATAAACCGTTCAACAAATCTCTAAGTCCCCAGAGCATGGACCGAAGCATGAACACAAATTGGGCGCGAGTCGACCGGGGGAAGAACAACTCTGAGTCACCAGAATGCAGAGTGGCGTATAAACATCCATAAATAGATGAATGGATTCCGACCGTTCTCTATTCCGCAAACTTCGGCCTGAAATCGACGGGAGGAGTATTAACTCGCTAAGGATGGAGTTCGACCATCCGACTTGTGGCCTGGCCAAATCAATGTTGGAAGCTGGAGTACAAATCACTAAAAGCTGAATACGACAGCTCATTATAGCTCTAGCTTGGCGTTCTTTACAACTTAAGACAACGACTACAAGGAGGCCTCAATACAGAACCAATCGGAATGGCATCTAAAGCTACGAATGACCGACAATACCATACCTCAGATCGAGGGTCAATATCGATCCGTACCAAGCACATACAAATGTGACCCGAATGTCCCTTGAAAAACTATGACCACCAGAGTGTGGAAAGGAGAGTAAACCACAAAGACTTGGTCATTAATTCTCTAGCACCCTCCTTCGATCCGTCAGGAGGAATATGAAACTGTATGAGCATGACCCAACTGCACTTGAGCCAACTTTACCCCGAGATCTGATTACAGAACATGAACCAAAGTGGACGTAGCTGACCGTCTAGTACCCAACTTACGCCCATAAACTGGCGAGGCATCGGAGTATTACCCTTGGAATGAAAAACCACAATACAATCTTGGATAGGCGAGACTCAGCCTCCCATCAACTGACCTGATCCCACGATTCAACGGGAAAGAGAATAAAGCTAAAGTGGGCATGGTTGGCCTTCCTACTTATTTATATATGCCCCAGACTTGGGGTCACGAGCGAGAAGCGGGATAAATGTGAACCGACTATTCACCGATCAATTCTATGTCTTTGGAGTTTAGGTGGGGGTATAAACATAGCTAGGACGAGACTCAACCGTCCATGCAGTACATTTATCAACCCGAGACTGGGAGCAGAAGCGTGATCATCCAAAGACTGGCTGTGATAGCTCAATATTGAAACTTATATATAGTGTTTACAGCTACTCAAGGCTACGACCGAAAGAATGCCTAGAGATAGAATCATTAAATCGATGCCTAAGCTCGTAGGCAATTGACTATCACTCCAACCCGAAGGACGGGTAAAGGATCATGAATGCATTGAATGGAAAGCGCACTACTCGAATATACAAGCAAATTCAAACTCAAAGCAAAATCCAACTATGCAGCTTCACGCAACTCGAGGCTGACCCCTACTTGACATTTTCTTCAACGTGCTTCTAAGCCTGATCCTTAGCCATTTGTAGATAATCGATCAGAGCATTCAGAGCCCTTCACTATCAGACTTAATAACTCATGACAAGACTCTAGGATTTGACCAGAGTATCCATCAACATTGACCGTCCCAACCAGATTTCACATTGAATGTTACACAAAATAGTTACATCAGAACTCAAAGAATCCAAGATTGCACCCGCTGAGCTGACAGTCGACATTACAGTCAACCATGGTGACCCTTCACGGGTGCAAAAGGTCGGATCACAACTCAGTGCAATTATGATAAAAGAATTAGATGGATTTCTCTGAATAAATGATGATATGTTCCCTTGGACCCATTCTGACATGCGTGTGTGATTTCTCCGACTATCGCGAGCCATGCGTTGAATATCGACCTGAAGCTACAAAAGCTAGCATCATACAACGACCTGAGACATTTGAAAGACTACTTAAATAGAATATCTAACTAAGCCAATTCGATATCGCTTATTTCCCTTGAAGAGTTATCCAAAGACGAAAATTAGCAGACCTTATATCTGAATTCACTGCATCAGACTACTACTCGAAGAGTAGTGGAGAACCAACTAACAGATGGAAAATGTACGTGGATGGAGCATCCAATGATCAGTGTTATGGCGCAAGAGTCGTGTTAATGACTCCTGAGGAACGATCGATCTGCTGCGCCCTAAAACTTTCCTTGTAACAAACAACGAAGCTAAGTATGAAGCCTCGACCGCCAGCCTCAAACTTGCTAGAGAAGTTGAAGTGGAAACTTTACATATCTTTTGTGATTCCTGAGTAGTAGTATGCAGAGTTAGGGAAGTTAATCTTGCTAGGGGGCATTGTCTTGCTCCTTATCTCGACCGGGTCTAACAGCTACTAGCCTACTTCATGTATTACATCATTGCACACATCCTCAGCAAACGAAATAAGAAGAGTCAAGTCACTGGCCAAGCTGGCCAGTTTCAGGGATGCGCAACGGATATAATTTTTTCGGTTGAAGTACTAAATACTCCAAGCATTGACGGATGGAGATCGGCTAGATCTTGGAGACAGGGCCAGAAAATGGGTCATGGATGACTCCTATCAAAGTCTATCCACAATGAGGAATTCTTACTGAACGGAGGAATGGAAAACGATAGATCCTCTTCAAAGCTTCATGCCAAATCATCCAAGAAGAAGTCATGTGTAGGAAGGAGTTTATCCATTCCCATGCTTCGGTGTATCACCCATGATGCTATCAAATGAGTCTTGAGTGAAGTCTATGAAGAAGAATGCGGCGATTACATCAAGGGGCAAACCCTGACAAAGAAAATACTCTGCTACGGGGTTTACTGGCCGACTATCAATCAAGATGCGGTTGATCATGCTAGACTATGCGATGAGTGTAAGATGTTTGCAAGAAATTCCAGAGCCCCGCCGATGGAAATTACTCAAATCACTAGTCCATAACCGTTTTCCACTTGGGGGCATTGACATCATCGTCTCCTTGTTGATCCTAAAGGTGGTGCGAAATACATCATCGTAGTAGTTGATTCATCGTCCATAACGTCATTTGCCCTTATGACCTTCCATGATCCATTATAACCGGTTGAAGCTATGAACAAAATCATAAAGTCTAGTCTGAAGGGAGGTTTGGAAAAGGCTAGAGGTAAATGGGTGGATGAACTCTCAACATCATTATGGGCTTATAGAACTACCCATGAGTCCATGGCTGGCCGTACTCCCTTCACCCTTGCTTACGGCTCCGAGGTCATCATCCATGTAGAACTTGAAGTCCCCTCTCATCAAGTGGCTGGTTACAACCCTTATTTCACAAAAAATATAAACAAGGAACTGCAATCGAATTGCAATTAAACTAGATGGAATTGGTGACGAGTGACGACTTATGAGCATATAAAATGCATCCGAGAGCCAATGACAAGAACGTGTGCCCGAACATGCACGTGTATATTCGAAAAAAATCGACTTCTTGAAATCAACAGAAAATGAATTTTCACTTAGGGTTATTAAGAACCGACTGGATCAAATAGCCGAAGCTTACTAGTGCTATAGAACCGGACACAGATGGCCACCGATGAACTACAATCCTGAATTTATACTATTGGGAATTGACCAAGCATCACGACGGTGGAAGAAGGATACGACACTTTGGAGGATAAAATTGAAGGATAATGATTATTTAGGAAACATGATGGATTTCTCTCTGGAGACTCTAACTTGCTTCGATTCAAAGCGCGTCATGTTGGTTCACACGACGCACTTTGGGGGAGGCAAATGTTATACGGCTACTTGGCCCGGCTACAAAGCGACAGTTGCAGAAGTTATAGTTAGCACTAGACAAGATTCTGGCCAAGAGGAGACTGGGGATATAAGGGTTTGATGCAATTGATATGGTTCGACATGAATGTGCGGCTCGGTAGGTATGGATCGGTATATATGGCTTGGTCAAAGGAGGATCGGAAGATATCTCTCGGTCAAGAATGGGAAAACGAGATGGCTCAATGTAGGCGTCCAAGGAGAGGTCGCTCGGCCAGGTTCGTTCGGCAACCACCGTTCGGCCACCTTCATTCAGCATGTCATCGTTCGGCCGCCATCGTTCGGCCGCCATCGTCCGGCCACCACCGTTCGGTCACCATCGTTCGGTCACCATCGTTCGGCCACCATCGTTCGGCATGCCATCGTTGGGCCACCACCGTTCAGCCACCATCGTTCGGCATACCATGGATCGGCACACCATCGTTCAGCCACCATCGTTCAGCCACCATCGTTCGGCACACCACCGTTCGGCCGCCACCGTTCGGCCACCACAATTCGGTATGCCTGGATCGGTACACAGAAGTTGCCTGCTATGGGCCAAAGTACCTAGTTCCTGGGCCTGCGAAGGGAGTCCAGCCTATCTTCGTTTATAAATATAGAGGCAGGGGTACAGTTGAAAGGACCTTTTTCCAGGGAGAACTCCAGGGAAAATCTTTCATTTTTTATACTCTCCTATTTTCGATTCAAACTTGTATTCAAGTGGTTTGTTTACGGATTGTATCTGTATTCAAGTGATTGAAAAAGTAATAAAGATTCTATTCAAAGTGGATGTAGGCAGTTACGCCGAACCGCTATAAATCTGGTGTTGTAGTTTTTTGTTGTTCTTTTGCATTCAACTGTGTTACTCTCTGCTTTAATTTTCTTTCTTCATTAATCTCTCTACACAACTCTATTCAAGGGTGTTAGTGACCAATTTTGGTGCTAAAAATATGTATATGTATATAGGCATATATATATAGTTATACCTCAGAGAAGGTTAGACATATCGTACATGTAGATGAAATTACACGGAATAGCAATGAATAATGGCATAAACTTAAATAGAAATCAATCAACATAATTTAGTATTATGAATAAAGTATATAATTTTCCAGTCACCAGAACGTTGTTCTTAACCCCTCCTCATTACAGCCCGCATAAAAGATTTAGAGGGACATGTTACTGGTGCAAGACATGAACTGCAGATGGTGAAGTCTTCTCATTCGTGCTCGGTACTGGCAAGGCAATCAGATACTAAAGGAATAATATTGATTTCAAGGTAGTAGCCTTGGTCAGCATATGTGTTATATCATATTTTTCTATTCCACTATGAGTTTATGTAGATATCTCTCTGATATGCTTATGTTAAGTACATGTTAGCAAAACCAACGATATGTATCCCAATGGACTTAGGTTTCGATTTAATCAAAATTTTGGACCCATTAAGGTATGGGTTATTCCATTTGGTATCAGGGCTTAGGTTAGTCGAACTTAGGAATTAGGATACACTGAGAGAACGTATTTGTATTTTTACTTAAGCGTGTGTATGTCTGTGTATTATACGCCAAACCCTATGAACACCAATTATAGAAGTAGTTGCGACCATATTCTAAAAAGGTGGATGTGACAACTATGAGTTGGAACAATAAATAGAGTTAAATTTATACACCTACCCCGATTATACCACGGAGTGTAGGCCATACTACAAGGCATTAACCAAGAAGAGTATGAGTGCGACATATTAAAGGACCTTTGAAGCTAGATGGTACTTGACTCCTTTGTTGGGCCTAGGCTGACTTATGATTATTGATTTCGATGGACTGCCAATTAAAGACATACATTTCATTCAAACAGATAGGAAGTAAGAACTTATATATTGCAAACATCTAGAAATAAGATGTGAAAAAGGATTGAGCAAGTTCCCGTAAGAAGGTGTACATTGACCATCAAAAACAGAAATTTTATGAATGTGAGTAGAAAAGAAGGAAAGTCCAAGAGAAAGGATGAATAAAAGTCTGTTTCTAAGTCTGACCCCCTGTGAAGGAACTTAACAAAATGATTTTGAAAGTTCCTCGAAATGTTTTGAATGGTTTTTAAAGGATTTATTTTAATAGAAGGACTTACCATTGAAAGGTTGTTGTTTCTAAAAAGCAAGAAAACTTGGTTTTAAAGAGTCTGTTTAGAGATTTCTAATAAAGTTAAAAAAATTGGTTGGGTTAAAATAATTTGATTTAAAGGTTTTTGGTAAAGATGTTTTATATTTTTGAAATGAATGGAAAAGAGAATGTTTCTTTGATTAGATGATTTTTTCTATTATTATGAATTTGGAATTTGTTTTTAAATTCCTTCTAAAGGGTGGCTAAATAGAAATGGTACTTGATTGAAATGGGGTAAAGAGAATAGAAAGGCAAGAATGCCCGATAAGGAAGATGGGAAGAATACTCTTGTATAAGGAAGATATGGAAAGAAACAACTGAAATAAGTTTTTACATATCTCTTTTCATGTTAATAAAGGAAGGTCCAATGACTAAATTAGTAGGAGAATGCACTACAATGAGGCATGAGGAAAAAGATAATTTGTAAGGAGAAGCCACTTGAAGGAAATTTAGGTAAGAGAAATTTTAATAGTAGAGTATTAGGAACCTTGAATATAAATAACGTTAGGAATTTATATGATAATAGAGTTAGTAACATAGTTAGAAATAATATAGGAGAAAAACAATAGGAGTAGGATAGAAAAAATGGACAGTTTCCATAAATATATGCAGTAATTGTGCATATCTTTTAGAAGTCCCTCTCATGTGCTATTGGAATCTACGTTAAGCTTGAAAGAGGAAATAGAAAGAGTAGTAGGAAAATAATAGGATGAAAGTTGTCCTTGTCTACTCCAGTTTTCACATATAAAGTTATGGAAGTTATTTTTGAATGGTTTGGTACGACGATTGAGTTTTTGAACGCAAACAAATGTTCTAGGTTAAAATCCTACTTTTAAAGAAGTAAGTTTGTATTGTAAGAAGTCCATAAAAAGGGAAAGTTGATTAGAATAAGAAAGTTTTCATGGCATCTTTTTGAAACCAAGCAATTTTTGAATTTGATAAAAAGGTTTCTTAAGTTTATATTATTAAAGATGAAAGTTTTGGATTAAGTACTTCATTATCGTGAAATTTTAATTTTTTTAGAGTTTTCAAAAACCAAACCAATTTTTGATATGGAGTAGATAGGGATGACTGCCTAGGTAAGACAGGGTAAAGGTCAATGCTAGGAATAAAATAGCTATGAATGCTCGTTGAGTAGCAATAAGGAATTCCAGTTGAATATAAGTAATATTGATATGAACATAGGAATGTTTGATTAGACACCTGTGAAATCCATAAGAAGGACCCTCAAAGGAATGATATTAAAGTACACTTTCATGAATTCTATGATATACTTGAATGATAGATCAAGGATAGAGAAAGTAAATATCAAAGTTTATGAATATTATCAAGAGATTTTTATTGAAAGAAGACAGTAATATGATTGGAGAAGAGAGTAATAAGATGACAAACACATATAATGGATGTTGGTTGACTCAATGTTAAAGAATGCAAAATAGGTGGTAGGAAAATTATTCCACCAAGTCAATTTTCCAATAAGTTATTATAAATGTAACGACCCGCCTTTTTGACCATCGAAAGTTGACACCGATCACTACCACTGTGTTCCAATGTCGCGCATCCAATCGACAAAAAGGCAGATTATTAGGGTAAATAAAAAAAGAAAAGAACCGAGAACAGAGAAAAATAGAATCTTACCGCGGAATCGACAACATATAATATAACAAGGACATTAGAAATTGTCACTCCAAACATACAGAGTATATCAAAGTTAAAAACAAACCTTATCAGCTGGACAGTTATAAAATCCTGACCTTACAAATGCCGATAGGTATATATATAATACAGCGGAAAATAAAATACTACATATGTGAACTTCCAGCTCCCTTCCATGAACTCCATAACACCAAAGCCAACATGGGAAAATACTCAGTCTGACTTGAGCATTATAAATAGATAACACTTGGATCAGTTTGGAAATACGCGCGTGAGATAACTTGAATAACACGGAACATATATAAAAGTTCTGTAAGACCATGCCGCTAACGCGAAACGAGTTTTCACCTTACAAGAACAACATCCATACAGGCAGGAGAAAAAATAAATATCAGAAACAAATCCAAATATGAATGAGCATAGATAATATTGAACCAGACTTGAATGAAAGAAAATAACCGAGTAAATCTAAACTGGACAGAATGGATAGAACAAGGAAAATAGTCCAACTTGATAGAATGGACTAAATAAGGTAACAATCCAACTTGATAGAATGGACCGAATAAAGAAACCATCCAACTTGATAGAATGTACAGAATAAGGTAATAGTCCAACTTTGACAGAATGGACTAAATCAATATTTAAATGCCGTGATGAGTAGTTGGCTCTACTCGTGGCATTTTAAAGCTAAACAGATTCACAGATTTGAATCAGATAAGGAAATTTTTTTCCAACAAATGACAAGGAAGGTGCACCCAACCTTGGAATATACATCTAGTAATATACTCCTGAGAAGCTCATATACTCTGTGCACTTCTCGGAAACCTCCAAGCTAGACCCCGCCAGACCTTACCGAGAATCCGAATATTTTCACATCTGATTGCACAATTGAATCCAAACTAGATGAGATGTGAAAATACCCATTTGAAGGGAGTGACCCCACATAGTGTAACGACCGGGATTTTCGACCCTCGAAAATCGACACTAATACATCCTCGGTATTCACGTGCCGCAAATCCAAGTGCCAGCAAGCCCGATTGTTATGGGAAAAAGAAAATAAAGATAGAATAGAATCTCACACGAATGGAATAACATATATTATTTCAATATATAATCTTTACAGTGGAAAATTTTGAATACAATATCAGAGTCTAACCTGAATTCAGCCTGGACAGTTATAAACCCTTGTCCTTACAAATGCCGACAACCAAACAAAACAAATGCAACATATATGCAGTGGATAATAAAATACGTCCATACGTAGATGAAGATCTCCATCTCTCCTCTGGAAACTCCAAGCATCTTCAACTAAACCAGAAACTACTCGGATCTGACCCGAGTATTAAAATACCCGAATCAGGCTTGATAAACCAGCGTGAGATGCTCGATTTATAAATTGATGCCAGTTTAAAACATTTGAAAAGAAGGGTATCTCCTAAGACCACGCCCACACATAAAAACAAACGGGTTTTTACCTTATGATAACCAAATCACTTTTATACCAAAATAATTTGATATTATTTCTAATGACATTCCTTTGAAAACACTTTTCAAATAATATATGGAAATAGCCAAAATTGTTACATTGATTAAATTTGATGGCTTACCAGCTACTTTTAAAAAGTAGGTTCTACAATCAAAACCGTAAAGGGAACGTACTGGAATTGGATTTCCAATATGATAGGGAACTAGTGACCATTCAGACCCGAAAAATTCACATATAACAGTCATATTCACTCCAGTGGCTTTACACGATCTCTGTCAGCCTCCGAACTATACTGCTACATTACTATGGAACATCATATTACTCGGTGGCTTTACACAATCTCCATCAGCCTCCATACCTTTCCATTTCATCATATTAAGGCAACAGATGCCTTTCATTCCTCATAACTAATAGCCCGAAATATGTCCTTCAAACCACATAGTATCCCATACCATTCCTAGGGTGTGAGGCTCGTGAGGCTATGCTCCACAAAGCCACACTTTGCATTTTTCAAAGCCATGCTTTGATCATCACAGCTTCCACTTTGAATGTCACATTGCCATTCCTTTGATCATTATTGACTTTCACGAACATACAACCTCTGAGCTCGTACGTCTCAGAGAAGGGTGTTAAGCTAAGAGAAGTTGCCTTCTTCGCCACCAAGAAGATTTACATTTGTAAAAGTCAACGATTAAATCTCAAGAATGCATTGTTAGACATCCGTCCATACTAGTTCGTTTTGGGACTGAACGAAACCAAAGGCACACCTCCTACCACATCCTGTCGGGAATTATCCCTAGTATTAGTAGCGATTAGTCCTTGCAATCAAAGATTTTCATAACAGAGCACTACTGCCACCATAAATATATGATATGGTAAATTTCACCTCGATGGACTAGTAGCAAGCAACCCTTCATCATGAAGATCCTCGTCTTCAAAAATCATCATCGTCATGTCTTCACTTCCGAACGTATACATTGGTTCAGAGTGGTTTTCGGACAGCCGTTACCCAAATCCGACCCTGGTTCCTCCAAACCAATCATTGATTAAAAAGATGTTAAGTTCATATGTGATTATCAATCATCAATCAATTTAATTCATCTTTTTATTCATTCATGGATATCTCTTAGAGGTATATTCATTCAATCATTTCTTTCTCTTTTTCATAGTATATGGAATCATTAAGCCTCATTTATCAATCCATTTGGTTAATATTAAAACCTTTTTAATCTTGGAATAATTCCAAATCATTCCACCTTTTATTTAGGAAAAAACTTCCAAATTATTTCACCCTTTTATTTAGGAAAACATTTCCAAATCATCTCACCATTTATTTAAGAAAACATTTCCAAATCATTTCTATGCAAACCAAGTTGAAAATTATATCTTTATACTTTGGGAAATTTTGATCTGAGTAAACCAAATTTACTACCCCATCCGTCGGGCCAGTCCGGATAGGCAGGAAGAGCAGGAAACTGATTTTCCAAACTCAAGCCTAGACACTATCTCTCCGACACCCATAAGGCGGTCAAGTTATTTGATCGACTCTAAATCACTAAGCATTTAATCATTTCACCAATCCTTCAAATTAACTTTAAAATAATTTATTAATCATTTGAAAATATTTTCAAAAGATTTGGAAAAGAATTGTTAAGTTTAAAACTATATTTCAAAAGTTAAAGAAAAGTGCGACAGAAAAGTGCCGCGGAAAGTGCTTTTTAGCTATATTGATCAAAACAACATTTTATTATTTAAAAATTCATTTTTATTACTCAAATCACTTTTAAAACATTTTTAAAGATTATAAGATTTATTCCACATTTTAAACAATTTAAAACATCATTTCTAAAGAAATCCATTTTGGATTCCGAACTGCAAAATCAGGATTTTTCCAGAAAATTGTTTTACTCATATTTCAAAATCTACTTATCAAAATCTCGATTTTCTTTCTTCGTTGGAAAACTATGGATATTATAGTTTGGAATATTCTTATCTCGAAGAATTCCGAGCTAAATTCCATTCTATACACTCACTTGACTTTTATGGCGCGAAATCGCGAACTGCCATTACGCGACGCGTCTATTTTTGACTAAATTTTCAATTCTCGTTCACCAAAACACTTTCAAATGTCTATAAAACATTTATAAATCATTTTCAAACATTTAAACCAATATTTTTCCATATTAAATCTCTTTTCACTTTTAAATCATTTCATAATATTATATTATTATAATATTCATTTTAACTTTTTTATATTTCAAAACCATTAAGAGGCTAAATAAACTCCATACACATATTATATGAATTCATTTCTATTAATTAACCATTTATTATGATTTCTCATAATTTTTCACAACCAAGTTATCAACCATATAATCATTCAAGTTATCAACCATTCACACAAATCATTAAGAGATTAAATGGTCATATTATCATACTTAAAATAGTTATAGATATTATTTAATATTTAATAAACAATGAGTACTCACCATAATCAAACCAAACTTCCTACCAACATTCAACAAATCAACACTTCACTAAAGAACTCCACTTCTCTTTCAAGTGCTCGACCATCATTTCTACCTCCTCTTTGCTCATGGCCTCACCTCCTTGCTCATGGCCTCCACCATCTCATGCTATCACCACCTTCTCCACGTCCTAGGCCCCTCAAACCCATGGCCTAACCATCCTAGTACCACCAAACTCATGGCCATGGCCATTGAAGAGAAGAGAAAGGAGCTATGGTATTTGAAGTGGAATGGTGTATATGTATATGTATATTTTCGTACTTCTTTTTCAATATTTTTTCTTTCATTGTTATATTTAAGAAGCCATTAAAGAAGCTTCATGAGAAGAAAGAAGAAGAAGAAGTAGAAGAATGAAAAAGAAGAGAAGAGGGTAGGGTATTTATAGGAAAAAAGAAGAGTGTAAAGGAAGATATGCATACACCACTTTTTCCAAGCTTCTCCAACACACTTCCTCTTTAAAATACATGGCAATAACTCCTCCCCCATGTGCACATCACTTCCATCCACTCATATATGCATATGTTGACTTATTTAAGCTTAAGGAGGAAGCTTTCTTAAAATATCTTATATATCTTATAATATATATATATATATATATATATATATATATATATATATATATTATGTGTATGTTAGGTTGTGCGTTTATGTGTTATATATGTTTACATGACATATAAACAACATTGCATTGATTCTGAACAACTTTCGTTTGATAAACCGTTGCCAATCGGGAACCGATTCCCGATCACATTTTCACTTATACTTTAAATTACATATATTTGTAACCAAAATTTGAAAAACATTTTCTTATCATTTTATATGAATTAAAATGATCGTATTTAAATTATAAAACCATATAAATTCGTATTAAAAATTATTTACAAAAATCGCTATTATAGCGATAAAGCGATATCGATTTTTCCTTATGTTTTCAAATTAAATATATATCCTTATAAAACTATTATAAGTGATTTATTATCACTTTATAACTATTCAAAATGAATTAACATCATTTTAAAACAATTATTTCAATAATTATAATAATTATTAAATTATTAAATCTCAATTTAAAATCATAAATCAATATATCAAATATAAGAGCATCATTGAGGATGTCATACATACTTTTAATTTCCAAAAATAAATAATTTTTTTTCTTCATATTCTTGTTCAGTTATGGAAATAAATATACGTATCTAATTCTGTGCATGACATTTTACGATTATAGAGCTGGTTATTGATAAAATAGTTTTCAGCCATTTTATTGATTTAGATTTCGAGGAAAATATTTTTATAAATATTCATTCAAAGTAAGATTACTATTACTTATCATTAATCAAAACAATGTTATCTGTATTATCAACCTTTTATTTAAAAATAAATACAACTTATCAAAGTGGTAAATTGGTGGGTCGTTACACAGAGCTTGGCCCCCACTCGCGCTTTTGGTTTAGTCGTTTCCGACAAAGGATAACAAAGCTCGATTGAGCAACAAATCATTTTTAATGCGACGATACACCATGAAGAAAGCTGAATCCGATGATTAATAAATCAACTATCGGGGATAATTAAAATGATCGTATATGAAAATAAATTTTCATATATTTACCACTACTCGTTGATTCCAGACAAGTCCTGTCTCTCGGTTGAAAATGAAGCCGGGCAAGTTGAAGTAGTGTTACCTCTAGGCATCACCTTGACAACAATTTTAACCTCTGAGATAGAAATGAGTCCAAGCCTCAACGTTTAGCGTTAAATGTATGACTAGATCCTTTCCATATAAGCGATATCGATTACGGAACTATTTTTCCATAACCGAAATCGAATCTTTACTTTTAAAACGGAACTTGTGCATGATTTTCATATTAGTAAAACACTTTTATAATTAGTTCCCGACTGTTAAAACGTTAAAAGAATAATTTTTCCAAGTGCGCGACCCCGAAGACCTAAACCAACATCAAACCAAACACCTAGAAGATTATCCAACTTAACATCAAAATAATCGAGTTCCAATTTCTTTTTATAACTTTGGTAATTAACTTTAGAATCTTTATTAAATCAGTTTATTAAAGCAATTTTATTATATTAGATAATTTACTTAAATCACTTTTATTAAATCAATTAATTAACTTTAAATATCATTAATTACAAAGATTAATTAAATACAAATAATCGTTAGTTAAAACGAATAAGTCACCTCAAACGTCATTTATTAAAATAATGAGTAATTCTAAATCCCATTAATTAAAACAATTAATTAAATTTAAAATAATCATAAATTAATTGGATCAATCAAATTCAAACTTCATTAGCTAAAAGATTAATTAAAACATCATTTGTTAAAACGGATTATTTAATTATAAAACATCATTAATTCAAATGATTTAACTAAATTCCAAATATCATTAGTTAAAATAATTAATTAAATTCAAAACAATCAGTAGTTAAAATGATTAATAAAATTCAAATATCATTATTTAAAATGATTAATTACTTTTAAATATCATTAATTAAAATGATTATTAATTTCAGTTATCATTAATTGAAATAAATAATTTAATTCTGTCATCATTAATTAAAATAATTAATTAAGTTTAATAAATTAATTAAACTCCATTATCATTAATTGAAAGAATTGATTAAACTCAAATAATCATTAGCTAAAATGATTAATTAAATCTAAAGATAAACCAATTTTAAACATCGTTAATTAAATTGGTGAACTAATTTAAAAATCATTATTTAAAATGATTAATTAATCAAAATTATCATTAATCAAAATGATTAATGAATTCTCAATATTCTTTTTAGTGGAAACACAAGCTCAAGTTCATATGACAAGGTTTTGGGAATGAAACTGATTAAATGACGATATAGCGAAATTGTTATAAGGGCACTTAACAATTTAAATGGAATATCAGGATTTATTTTAATTAACCATCATTGTATCAGCATAAGGATGTAAATAAATAATTATTAGCGAGAAACCCCCTTTGAGTCTCTCTATAGATTTTCCCTACAAAACAATGTTTCTGGATAATATATATATATATATAATCATATGGGTTTATAACGATCATTCATCCATTTTCCAAACGGAAATTCAACCAAACAATCAATAAAACAATTTAATTAACATCCAAGCAATCAATAAACATTTATAATATCATTGATATGAGATAATAAAATATAATGTGAGTTAAACTCACATTGGTTTACGTTTTCACCGAAACGTCCTGGTTTTGGACTTAAACCGAACGGTCGTCTGATTTTAGCCTAAATTTTCTCTTGCTCTAAATCTATCCAAACCAAATCCATCACAAAGCTCTCGACGACCCGAGTCCAACGCAAAAAACAGCGTTCAAATCCGACCTCGTATGAGCGAGATATACATTTTAGAAGTTATCGATAAATATTTTAGATTTATCGATAAATTTAATTAAAATCAAAACAACTTAATATAAATTACAACCCTGCCCCTACTCCTTCTTCACCCTCCTAGAAACCATCGCGTGCATGAAAACATACTCGGCCATGCATGATCAACCATGATACAAGCAATAGTTGACGAAATCGAATTCCGTCTTCGCCAACGGCTTTCTCTCGATGAACTCCACTCGCCTATGCCCTCAATTCGCCACTCGACCTCCCCCAAGATGATCATGACCTGCCCCCTAATCCTCGACGCTGCTACAGGTCGCGCAATCATTTTTGATGTGCAATTCCCCAAAACTTCGGCCATGGCTGCGATTTTCGATGACAGATCCAAAACCAAACTCCAATACGACGATCGATGACCAAAACTCGAGAATCATCCAACCCTAGCTGCGAGCTAAAACTTGGGTATGGAATTGAAGCTTACGACCTTACAAGTTCAAATATGATTTTTCCATGATTTTTAGATTAATATAACATTTTATTTTAAATTTTGAAGTCTATGCTTTAAAAGGGAAGGCTCTGCTTAACGTTACAGGCAAGTTTTATAAGAGAAGGGAGTATGGTGGCTAGTATGGACAAGGTAGCTTGGGTATAGGGTGTGAACAGTAGTCTGGGTATGGCCTAGGCATGGTGAATTTGAATATATATATATATATATATATATATAGATATATATATATATATATATAATTTTAATTTTAAAATATTCAACAAAACATACCCGAATATTCCAAACTCCAAACGAGGCGTGCTGCCTGGCGTTCTATATGTTTTACCCCTATTCTGAATGCGATGGAACTTGTTTTGAGACCTAATTCGATCATATGTAGAAGATAGCTTTTTGAACCCAATTATTATATTAAATTATTGCTATTAATTTCAACGTGTTTCGATCTCGCACGACCAAACGACATGTATAATCCTCATGAAATTCGACAGCGTAATATAATTCACTATTACGAATCCAATGAAACTGGTTTCGTCGAAATCCAAGACTGTGCCACCAAAAGGATAATTTCACAGATTTAAATATTTAATTGTCGATATTTTTCCGATCTATTTATATTTGTAAACAAAATTTTACAAATTAAATTTACCAATATTATTTATTAATTAAAAGGAGTTAAATAAAATTATTAAATCCATTTAATTAACATTTTCATTCACACTCCAAATATTCAAATATTACCTATATTTGAATTAAAGGTTATTAAATTTCCAAAATACAATTATTTAAATTTTTAAAATTAATTAAACATTTAAAATCAAATGACCAGAATTTTGGGTTATTACATTCTCCTCCCTTAAATGAATTTAGTCCTTGAAATTTCTAAGGAAGAAAATATTTCCAAACCCTAAAGTTTAAAATTATCAATTTAAAATGAGTTATTAAGCTTATTAACTTTTCAATACAAATTAGCTCGAATAGATTCCAAAATTTCCAAGTCTTTTAAATTCATTTACCTATACCAACAAATTCATTTATTTCAAGATATAACTCAGAAAATCAAACTTTTAGCTTTCAAACATTTTCCAAAATTCTTTAAAATCCTCTAACTCTTAAATTTACGGAAAATTTCGCCTGTGTTTCCTTTGCGCGGCTCGATCGATACAACTACAAATCGCCCCTACAGGCTCCAAACCAATCAAAAAAAACAAAAGTCAAATGGCCTCCCATATCTAGGGCATAAACTCATTAACCAATTTAAATTTTCTAAATTTATCACGTACCTTTTTGCGTTTGTTTTATATTTTGGCAGGCAATTTTATTATCTTCTATGCAAATGCAGGTGCATAAGAATCAAATAGCAATCTCTTGCATACATATACTTACATAATCTAAAAGAAAATCAGGCTGACAAAAGCAATGTGATGTGACTCTACATACCAAAACTAGCAAGATATAAATCTACATGCGACCAACAACCATATCTCAATCATATTCAACAAAATATAGAGAATATTCTGTAATATATGCTATGCATCCAAAATTTTCAAATGACAAATTTAAATCTAAATACCCGGGTTTTTCAATTAAAAAATATATTTTCAAATTTCTCAAACGAGAAAAAATCAAAAGCAAAATGATAAGGAGGGAACTCCTCCTAATAAAGTATGGTTAAACTCTAGAATCAAAACAACATGGAGCGTCCAGTGGTATTCCATTTCCTCCTAAAACATCAAGTAGAGTGAATAAATATCATTCCTTTCCCAAAATCTTCTAAAAATCTCCTTTTTAAAAAATCACTGAGATTTAGGTCTTAATAACAACAATCTAAAATCCTTTGTTTATTAATTTAAACTTTAGAGACAATGGTAGATGAAATCACATAGCCAATCAATTCAATTCAATCAAATCTATCAAATTCCGTGAGGGAATAAACTGAAACTAACAGTCAATCAAATTCCATAAGGGAAAACTTATCACTTAACATTGTTTCAAAATGTCAAATGACTAACAAACCAATCTTAACTTAGGTTCAAAACTTTCTTAATTGTCCAAAAGTATTGATAATTATCCAAGCATACCATTTTGCTCATTAGCCTTTGGTTATTGCTTAGAAAATTATCCAAACTCACACGGACAAAATGGAAAGTTATACTCTATATTTATTAGTTTCTTAATTACATTAAAATTTTCTAATTCACTCATATTTTTACTTAGTATTTTATTCAATACTAAAATTATTTATGAATTATTTCATAAATTCTCACCCAAGATTAAAAATATTTTATAAAGTCATTTCTTTATAAAACATCAAATAATAACTTATTTCACTTTATTTACTTGTATAATACTCTTCAATATCCTAAGAGTACATACAAATTTTATTTTACTATTTTTTCAAAGAACTGGATAGAGATCCAATCAAATTATGGTTTCTTAAAACCGAGTCAACCTATTAACCTTTTTAACTTAGAGTGTTAAAACGAATAATATTTATGGGTTGACACAATGAACAAATAGCTTACACTACTAAGATGCTTTAAACAATTATATGGTTTTAATAAAAATAATGTTTATCAAACCATTCTTATTTAATTTAACCCAATTTAGCTGTGTTAAATTATCCCATATCTTATCTATTTTATTTACTGATATATGTACTAAGCTGCTATATATATAAGACTCTGCTATGTAGTTTCCTACTGTGCAGTATTCTCCTAGTTGGGCCAGCGATCAGGCCTATTGATCGTACTATTTACATATTATTATGCTATTTAACCGGCTGTGTAGTGTCACGCTACACAACCGTCTTGCTCAAAAATTGTTAAACCGATTCCCCTTGAGGGAACTCAAAAGTCAGATACCCGGTTTAAATTTCAAAACTCAATTTTGAAAGCATATTGCATATATTTTTATATATATTAACTTCAAACAATGTGACGACCGCCCATGACCCCTGCACCGAACCTAGAGATAGTGTGCTGTAAAGTGTGCCAGGCGACCATGGACGATTGCCAGGGTAAATTTAAACAACAGAATCTATCGTATTACTCACAGCGCATGGACAAAATACAATAGAATATATACATAGTGAAGCTTCACAGAATAGAATCTCATCAATAAAACTTCATAATAGTTGAATACAAACATCAGAATAGTCAATACATCAAGCCTCACTACATAACACTCAGAGAATATACAAACAGCGGAACACCCAGTACATATAGTAAGAAGATAATATGCAAGCCTCCAGCTCGTCTTCGACATCAGCATCGTGGAAAGCAAGAACATCACCTGTCACCTGCTACCTAGTCTGCCCGTCCCAAAATGGACGAACAGCCCAAGGCAATAAGAGTTAAAACATAAAGCCTTGAGTCAGACAACAGTCTTAGTGAGCAGTAAATTAACTAACAACATACCAAAAGAGCATAAAGGAAAAGGAATAGGAATACAACCCTCCCACTCCACCTCTTTCTACAGTGATAGCCCCCAGACACACACTAAGTAGAAGCAAACATAGCAGAGCATACAATTTAAAGTAAAGCAATTATCACTCGAGTCAAGGGCGATGTTTTCCAAGTACAAACCCGCAAGGCCTAAACCAAGATCAGATAAGCACCCAGAAAATACCGCTCTTGAGACCGAATGATGATACAACCAAACATCCATGACTCTGGCTATCACTGTTATCATTGCTTCGATATCATCGTTAATTGAATGACCGGCTCATTCTTTCATCCGTCCGTTAAGGGCTAATGGAAACCTCGGTTCTAGACATAACTCCGCACGTCATCGTGACCCGTGCCTAGGACTATCGAATCTGCCCAGAGTACTCGACTACCAATCAGTAGCCTTCAGGGACTATCGAATCTGCCCAACGTACTCTTGCTTTGAGCATGCTAGAACCTTCAACAATGATGAGATCTCAGCCTTCTAGTCATCCTCCTCGACGACTATTTCCATACTAGCTCAAGCGCCTCTCGAGCAAACCATTATCCTCAAACTCGAACCATTTCACCGAGTTATCAATCTGCTTGGAATGATCCCGTCTGGATTAGACCAAGGCTATCTCATATCATGCTTCGCCTCATCATCATCATAGCAAAGCCTCATCTCAACATCATCATCAGATCTATCCATATGAGCTTCATCATCCGCTACATATGCCACAACCAGCTTTTCCAATTCAAGAGCCTCTCCCTTAGCTTTTGAATCATCTTCGACCATCTTGTCTAAATCAAATCATCAATCATCTAATTCATAGCAATCAATCAAATCAAACATTAATCCAAGTAAACAAGCATTCAAATATGATCTAAATAGACAATTATAACAATAATGGCAATTTCGTAAATAAAGAGTCAAAAGTCTAACAAGCATGAAAACATGAGCAATGTCTCTATAATCTTGATGTATGAACTTGCATAGGTTAACATGTAGTAAAATGGTTGTCAAATCATCATGGACAATGGATCTATATGGATCTATACTTAGGATTAAGAAAATGCATGGAAATCACTACTTTAACACTAAAGCAAACCAACGATCCGATATACTCCTTTGGATCCATGTGAGAGATAATCACCACTCACCGAATCACCTAAACACCTCAAAAGCAACACACTTCAGATCTGGACAGCGAAGGATCTAACTCGATCTATCACAAATCTGCTTCAAACGATGAAATCTCTCTTCGAAAGATGAAGATCTTCAATCTAAGCTCTTGGATCTTCGATTTGATCTTCGATTTGGATGGAAGGAAGTACTAAATCAAAGTGGAGAAAAGAAGTGAAGAAGTGTAGAAGTCGAGCTCTCAAAATGGCAGCACTTCGTCGCTTCAAAATCTGAATCCCAAAAGTGAAGAAAAACCCTCCTATTTATAGGCTGATCCTTAGGTCGCTCGCTCTTAGGTCGTCCACGACCTAAAACCCACGACCTAACAAAACCCTACGACTTACGACCTAGCGCAAGCACGCGACTTACAGATCCAACGACCTAACACATCAGCGCTTATACGACCTAACGACTTAGCATATGCGCGCTTCCTCGTGACCTACGACTTAACTGAGACGCGACCTAGCAACAGTTCCGACCTAACGACTTAACGGAAGCCACGATCTAACTATGTCACGACTTAAAATAACGCGCGACCTAACTACTCAATAACCACGCTACTTAACTGGGTTACGACCTAACCCCTTACGACCTAATACTTAGCGACCTAACAACCCACGACCTAACTCCTAAGTCGTTTACGACTTAACCTCATTAGGTCGCTCACTGCTACCCCCAGCTTCCTTAGGTCGTCGCCGACCTACCCTCCTTAAGTCGCTATCTCTTAAGTCGCTTACTAACTTAAGTCGCCTATTTCCTTAAGTCGTCTACGACCTAACCTACTCCATGACCTAAGTCACCACACGACTTATCTCCTATACGACCTAACTCTCACACGACCTAACTTCTTAGGTCATTCCAATACTTAGGTCGCTCCACTTCACTAAGCCGCCAACCCCTTAACTCGCCAACTTCCCTAGGTCGCTCCAAACCCTCATACGACCTAAGACTTAGACTCTGGACGACTTATCAACAATGCGACCAAATGTCAACTGTTTTACGATGTTTCGATCCGTAAAAATACGGGTCATTACAAACAATTTATTTATTAAAACTTACATTGGGTTTATTCGAATTTGAACTCATTTCGATCGTACAATGATAAGGAGAATAATTTACTAAGAACTCCACTACGTTCGCTTAAGCGAACATCCGATCGTCACTTAGAAGATTATTCAAGTTAGCACAAAACTAATCAAAACGATTTCCTCCTGATTATTCCACAGAAAATGCATCTCTTTTTAAATTTTACTTCCTAAAATATTTTCACTTTCAATCATTTTCAAAAGTACTTTTATTTCATTTATCAAAACCTTTTTGAAATTATTTTCAAAAATAAAGGGATTTAAATTCAAAATCCATTTTAAATACATTTTACAAACTAAATTCATATAAAATTTCCTTTATATGAAAATCATTTCATATTATAATAATCCTTCTTTATTATAATAGAATTATCTCGAATATTTATTCTCTACATACCTTATCCCACTATTTAGATTATGTTAACAACTTTTTATTAAAGTTTAATCCTTAATCCACTATTGTTAAAAGGTGAAATTTTCAAGTTAACGTATTCTTCGAACACTTTATAATCAAATTGTGAAAATTAATTCACAAAGGGTTCTTTTTAAATTAAAGCGGTAAATGCTTCTAAATAAACAAAGCACAATTTAGCAACTAACAAGCAACAGTTAATGCTTATTATTTTAAATTAAGCACAACCGAGCAAACAATAGTGATAATAAATAAATATTATCACATTTGAACCAATACACTTTATAACAATATAAAGTTTTGAAAATTATTCCTTTATATATATAAAATATAATCCTAGACAAAATATCTAATTTGCCAAGAATTTCAAAAATTCAATACCATGTCCGTTGGCCTTGGTCGAGTGTTTAGAAACCCTTATCGATACCGTGGCGTCCAACGTATCGACCAAAATTCATAAAAGCTCAATAGACAAATTAACATAATACGTTTTATAACATTAACAAATACGCTCTCGAAGGTATAATACTCTCAAACCCATTCTAGGGTGTCGCTTACCCTATCTCTAATGAGCCAAACCCTACCAAATCCAAGGTTCTCGCTTAACCTTCAGCTCTGATACCAAATGTAACGACCCGCCCTTTTGATCATCGAAAGTCGACACCGAACACTAACACTGTGTTCCAATGTCGCGCATCCAATCAATAAAAGGGCATATTGTTAGGTTAAAAAAAGAACAGAGAACGGTGAAAAATAGAATCTCACAGCAAAATCGACAACATATAATATAACAAGGACAGTAGAAACTGTCACTCCAAACATACAAAGTATATTAGAGTTAAAAAAAACCTTATCAGCTGGACGGTTATGAAATCCTGACCTTACAAATGCCGATAGATATACTATATAATACAGCGGAAAATAAAATATTACGATAGGTGAATCTCCAGCTCCCCTCCACGAACTCCATAACACCAAAGCCAACCTGGGAAAATACTCGGTCTGACCTGAGCATTATAAATAAATAACACCCAGATCAGTCTGGAAATACCAGCATGAGATAACTCGAATAATGGGGAAAATATATAAAAGTTCTATGAGACCATACCGCTAATGAGGAACGGGTTTTCACCTCACAAGAATAACATCCATACAGGTAGAAGCAGAAATAAACATCATAAAAAATCTAAATATGAATGAGCATAGATAATATTAAACCATACTTGAAAGAATGGAAATAACCGTGTAAAATCCAAACTGGACAGAATGGATAAAACAAGGAAAATAGTCCAACTTGATAGAATGGACTAAAGAAGGTAACAATCCAACTTGATAGAATGGATCGAATAAAGCAACTGTCCACCTTGATAGAATGGACAAAATAAGGTAATAGTCCAACTTTGATAGAATGGACTAAATCAATATTTAAATGCCATGATGAGGAGTTGGCTCTGCTCATGGAAATTTAAAGCTAAATAGATTCAGGGATTTTAATCAAATAAAGAAAGAAAATTTTCCAACAAATGACAAGGAAGGTGCAGCCCCTTGGAATATAACTCTAGTAATATACTCCTGAGAAGCTCATATACTCTGTGACACTTCTCAGAAACCTCCAAGCTGGACCTCGCTAGATCTTACCAAGAATTTGAATATTTTCACATCTAAGTGCACAACCGAATCCAAACTAGATGAGATGTGAAAATACCCTTTTGATGGGAACAACCCCACATATCTTGGCCCACACTCGCGCTTTTGGTTTATTTATTTCTGATTAAGGAAAACAAAGCTCGATTGAGCAACAAATCATTTTTAAGGTGACGATACACCATGACAAAAGCTGAATCCGATAATTAATAAATCAACTATCGGGGATAATTAAAATGACCGTATATGGAAATTAAATTTCATATATTTACCACTAGTTGTTGATTCCAGACAAGTCCTATCTCTCGATTGAAAATGAAGCCGGGTAAGTTGAGGTAGTGTTACCTCTAGGCATCATCTTGAAGACATTTTTAACCTTCGAGATAGAAACAAGTCCAGGCATCAACGTTTAGTGTTAAATGTATGACTACATCCTTTCCATATAAGCGATATCGATTACGGAACTATTTTTCCATAACCGAAATCGAATCTTTACTTTTAAAAACTGAACTTGTGCTTGATTTCTATATTGGTAAAACGCTTTCAGAATTAGTTCCTAATTGTTAAAACGTTAAGAGAATAATTATTCCAAGTGCGCGACCTCGAAGGCCTAAACCAACATCAAACCGAACACCCAGAAGATTATCCAACTTAACATCCCAATAATCGAGTACCAATTCCTTTTTATAACTTTGGTAAATTAACTTTAAAATCTTTTTTAAATCAGTTTATTAAAGCAATTTTATTATATTAGATAATTTACTTAAATCACTTTTATTAAATCGGTTAATTAACTTTAAATATCATTGATTACAAAGATTAATTAAATACAAATAATCTTTAGTTAAAACGAATAAGTCATCTCAAACATCATTTATTGAAATGACAAGTAATTCTAAATCCCATTAATTAAAACAATTAATTAAATTTAAAATAATCATAAATTAATTGGATTAATCAAATTCAAACTTCATTAGCTAAAACGATTAATTAAAACATCATTTGTTAAAACGATTTATTTAATTATAAAACATCATCAATTCAAATGATTTAACTAAATTCCAAATATCATTAGTTAAAATAATTAATTAAATTCAAAATAATCATAATTAAAATGATTAATAAAATTCAAATATCATTATTTAAAATGATTAATTACTTTTAAATATCATTAATTAAAATGATTATTAATTTCAATTATCATTAATTGAAATAATTAATTTAATTCCATCATCATTAATTAAAATAATTTATTAAGTTTAATAAATTAATTTAACTACATTATCATTAATTGAAAGAACTAATTAAACTCAAATAATCTTTAGCTAAAATGGTTAGTTAAATCAAAAGATAAACCAATTTTAAACATCGTTAATTAAATTGGTGAACTAATTTAAAAATCATTATTTAAAATGATTAATTAATCAAAATTATCATTAATCAAAATGATTAATGAATTCTCAATATTCTTTTTAGTGGAAACACAAGCTCAAGTTCATATGATAAGGCTTTGAGAATGAAATTGAATAAATGACAATATAGCGAAATTGCTATAACGGCACTTAATAATTTAAATGGAATATCAGGATTTATTTTCATTAACTGTCAATGTATCAGCATAAGGATGTAAATAAATAATTATTGGCGAGAAACCCCCTCTGGGTCTATCTACAGATATTCCCTGTAAAACAATGGTTATGGATAATATAGATATATAATCATATGGGTTTATAACGATCAAATTAATTTCGTCATCCATTTTCCAAACGGAAATTTAACCAAACAATCAATCAAACAATTTAATTAACATCCAAGTAATCAATAAACATTTATAATATCATTGATATGAGATAATAAAATTTAATGTGAGTTAAACTCACATTGATTTACGTTTTCGCCGAAACGTCCCGGTTTTGGACTAAAACCGAACGATCGTCCGATTTTAGCCTAAATTTTCACTTGCTCAAAATCCATCCAAACCAATTCCATCACGAAGCTCTCAATAACACGAGTCCAACGCAAAAAACGGCGTTCGAATCCGACCTTGTATGAGCAAGATATACATTTTAGAAGTTATCGATAAATTTAATTAAAATCAAAACAACTTAATATAAATTACAAACCTACCCCTACTCCTTCTTCATCCTCCTAGAAAAGATCGTGTGCATGAAAATGTACACGGCCGCGCACGATCAACCATGATATGGAGAAATAGTCGGCGAAATCGAATTCTGTCTTCGCCAACGGCTTTCTCTCGACGAACTCCACTCGCCTATGCCCTCAATTCGCCAATCAACCACCCCAAGATGATCGCAACCTTCCCCCCTGATCCTCGATGCTGCTACAGGTTGCATGACCATTTTCAACGTGCAATTCCCCAAAACTTCGACCATGGCTACGATTTTCGATGATAAATCCAAAACCAAACTCCAACACGACGATCGATGACCAAAACTCGAGAATCATCCAACCCTAGGCGCTGCCCATAAAAGTCGATCATCCTAAATCATGCCGCAAGCTAAAACCTGGGTATGGAATGGAAGCTTACGACCTTACAAGTTCAAATATGATTTTTCCATGACTTTTAGATTAGTATAACATTTTGTTTTAAAAATTGAATTCTATGCTTTAAAAGGGAAGGCTCTGCTTTATGTTTACATGCAAGTTTTATAGGAGAAGGGATTATAGTGGCTGCTATAGACAAGGTAGCTTGGGTGTGGGGTGTGAACAGTAGTCTGGGTATGGCCTAGGCATGGTGAATTTGAATATATATATATATATATAATTTTAGTTTTAAAATATTCAACAAAACATACCCGAAAATTTTGAACTCCAAATGAGGCGTGCCGCCTAGCGTTCTATATGTTATACCCCTATTTTAAATGTAATGGAACTTGTTTCGAGACCTAATTTGATCATATGTAGAAGATAGCTTTTGAACCCAATTACTATATTAAATTTTCGATATTAATTTCAACGCGTTTCGATCTCGCACGACCAAACGATATGTCCAATCCTCACAAAATTCGACGGCGTAATATAATTCACTATTACGAATCCAATGAAACTGGTTTCGTCGAAATCCGAGATTGTGCCCCAAAAGGCTAATTTGACAGATTTAGATATTTAATTATCGATATTTATCCGATCTATTTATATTTGTAAACAAAATTTTACAAATTTAATTTACCAATATTACTTATTAACTAAAAGGAGTTAAATAAAATTATTAAATCCATTTAATTAACAATTTCATTCATAATCCAAGTATTTAAATATTACCTATATTTGAATTAAAGGTTATTAAATTTCCAAAATCTAATTATTTAAATTTTTAAAATTAATTAAACATTTAAAATCAAATGACCAGAATTTTGGGTTGTTACACTAAATATGCATAGTTTATATTTCTTATCCATTGTAGTGTGAGAATGCACAATTTATCTCATAGTCGGGTGTAATAACTAAAGTAATGGATGTACTTTATTTATTAGAAGCCAAGAAGATGAGTTAAGACATGTGGCTATAATAGATTGGGATCCTAGGAATGTCCATCTTAATTGAGTAAAAGCGATAAGACCACAACATCATTGACACAAATTGATGTTGGAGGGCAGCTTACAACAATTGTTTCTTTTAGGTTATTTGTTGTAATCTCTAGTTGTCTCCTTCAGATATTGGAAAAGCGTAAGAAATGATATGAGATACAATTCTATTTTATCACTGTGTTGATTTTAGAAGAGCTTTTGACCGCTATATATATTGGAAAATAGTGTAATAAGGAGATCCCATAAGGACACTTAACTAGCGATAAAAATATAGTTAAAGCTGAAAGTTTATTAAATAGGTTAGGAATTCAATTAGCAACTACAGTGCTTTAGTCCCAAAAACTCTAAAATTTTGGAAAAAAAAATTTTAGCAAGTGAAGGACAGAGAAAGGTTGTTGTGAAATCATGGGTCAGTATCCCTATGCCTTAAAAGCTAAAATTTAAAAATAGATTTATCTATCATTATTTCGAATAAGAGAAAAGGTTCCCCAAGTCTACGTTAACTACGCATTGCTAGGGTCAGTCATATGCATTAACTCATTGACTGAGTCCTGATTATAATAAGACGTGGCTTGATTTGTTTTTAAGGATGAAGAGGCAAAAGTTTTTAACAAATTGTGTATAAATGCTTTTGAAAAGTTGTGTTTAAATGCATTTGAAAACTTGTGTTTGAAATTTTTTGAAAAATCGTGTTTGAATGCTTTTGAAGATTTATTTTTAAAACTATTTTCCAAGTTTGATTGAAAGGGGAAAAAAGATTTTTGATGAAAAATAAAAATTTCCAATTTTCTAGTGCCACATGCTTAGTGTAGGGAGGGTCGATGTTTTAGTGAATATGATTTTTTCTGTCAGATAAGGGTGACGTATACAAAACATAGGGTATAACAAAGGGAAAAAACTGTTTTAACTTTGGAATTTCTATTTCCATACCTTGTTGATAGTGAACAAAACTGCATATAGAATATTTCCGTTTTAACATCCAAAAATATACCTTCTTCTGCAAATTGTACTTGGAAAAGTTGGAAAAGATTTGGGAAAAAAGAGAAGGTTACAAGGTACAATGGAATAAGTATCCAAAAGATGGGTGGAAATCTAAAATTCTCCATCTAAATTTTCTTTTCCGGCATAGAAGTACAGATTCAAGAAACTGAATTTTTAAAATTTTGGATATTAGAAATTGTGTGTTAGGTGTTGGATCGTAGGATTTAGATGCAAAATCGGGTTAAACCATACCCCTACACGTAGAAGTGTGGAAATTATTGTGTGTAGACAATGGTTTTTGATTTTTGAAAACTTAAATACATATAGAACTGCCAGTATATATAGGTTGTTTGCATTGTATTCTCAAAATGTTTTTAAACAGAATCCATTCATATAGAAGACGCCGATTTAGAATTACTCAGCATGCATATCATATATGTTATGATACGCCATGCACTTGTACATGTTTGTGTACAAAAATTTATGTACACTGATTGGTTGGATAGTTTAGGAGGTTGCGTGCAATGTTACATGATTCACCCTTTAGGGATTTCGATGATGAAATTCTTTAGGGGAGAGGATATAACACCCCGTAAAACTAACGGTAATTAATAAATAATTACTAAGATTCAAAAATGAAAATAGATCCAATGTCAGAATTTGGCCATGAAACTTAAACCATTGTGTTCACGGTAATTTTCTGATCAACTTTCATATTTGGACTTTTGCGATCGGAGTTCAAACGAAGAAGTTATTAACATTTGAAGTTTTCGAAATGAAAATAATTAAAAAGGAACAAAAGGAAATAAATAATAATAATTGTGTGGACCTCACTAATCGACCCCCTCCTCGGTCGAGTGCCTATAGTGGAGTGGTCAACCGGTTGTAAGGTGGTGGCTAGGGTTGAACCTTAGTCGAACGGACCGGAATTTATTATTTTAAATCTAACAGATATGATTGATTCGAGCGCCTATAAATACAGGCTAACCCTCACTTTTCCTAAATTTTATGATCAAAGCAGTAGAGCTCTGCCACTTTCCCTTCTCCGCTATTTGTACCAATCATAAAATATTATATTATATGTATATATATAATCAGAGAAGGGTAGAAAAGAAAAGAAAAGAAGAGAAGAAGTTAATCGATACTGCGGAAAAAGGTAAATTTAATTATTATAAATCTATATTCCACTTAACCCAAATCTCTTCTTATATATGTAATTCTAATGGTATGTATATATCTTGTTATACTTATTTTTGGATTTGAAAGGAAAAGGAGTCAAATTAAAAGAGTGAATTCGGATTTGGGAGATTTGTGTAGCGACTTGGAAATTCGAACACTTCGTCTTCGAATATCAAAACGTTTTGAAATATTGTGATATCCCGGGATTTCAGGGAATTTAAAATGTGATAATCTTGTAAGTTAATTATTTAAAATTGGTAAAATTGTTATTTTCAAACAATTAAATAATGAGTTGTTTTTAAATATAAATATAAATAGATTTTAAATAGACTTATTATTTTCAAATTTAATAAGGGTTGTTTAAAATGTATATATATATATATATGTATATTGATTTTAAATAGGATAATTATTGATAAGTAATAATATGTTTGTTTGAAATGGATATCTATATTTATTTAAATTGATTTTAAATTGGACTTTAAATTGACTTTGAATTTGAATGTAAGAATTGAATTTGAAAAAAATATATATATCTTGGAAATGAAAATAATAATATAGTTTGGATTTAAATCATATGGATAAGTTTTTATTTAAAAATAGATTTGTTTTATATTATTCTTTTTATAGAAATTTGGATATGTATTTATTTAATAAGAATAAATACAAAGACTTTTGAAATAGTAAAAAAAAAAAAAATGATTTTTGCAATATTATATATATTTTATTTAAAATATAATTGGTTTTATTTTATTTTCTTTTAAAGATTGTATTTATATAAATTTTTAAATGTGTTTGTTTATTAGGAATTTAATTAGAAAAGTATTTATAAATTAAGAAAACATATTAGTTAATTAGGAAATCATATTTAAAAAGTTTTTAAAATTCTTTTAGGATAAAAATAAATAAATATTGACAAGTGTTAAGTTATAAATCACTTTGATAACAAGTGTTAAAACATTAATATAAGATAGAGACATGTGTCATTTTATTTGTATTTTCTTTTAATATTAATAAAATCTAAATTTACTTATAAACATTCCTAATCTTCTTTCACATTTTTCTTTTTATATCTTCTTCTCAAAAGATAAGCAAACTATGGCAGAATCGAATCTGAATTTTCCCTCAAATTCAAATCTAAAACCAAAGTGCAAATCAAAGCTGCAATGTTTATTTTCCTGTAATCTCTTTATACCAAAACCATTCTGTTATCAAAAGCCTGAAAAGTTCCTCAAAAATCAAAATCTGAAACCATTGTTCAAGTTTAAAAACCTGAGATTTTCCTCAAAAATTCAAATCTGCAAAATTTATTTCCCTGTAACTCAATTTCCCAAACCAAATACCATAACCAGAAATCAAGTGCAAATAGAAACTGCAACCTGTAGTATGTTTTCAAAAGTTCAAAACAAATTTTCAATCCAGTTCTAAGCTCTGCATTTCCCATATCTGCATCATCTTTCAAGTGCATGCAAATGAATAATTTGGGTCAAGAGCAAACCTGAAGCATTTCAGTTAAAGCAAATTAAAGAAATTCAGTTTCTGGAATCAAAAACAAGTACATGCAAATTCATTCCTGCTTCAAAAGCTTTCCAGTTCATTTTAAAAGCTGCTCTCTGCATTTTCAAAAAGTGAGTAAACTCTTATTTAAAAACAGTTTTTAGATGATTGCAAGTGATGAATTAGTGTGATAAAGTTATGATATGATTTGCATGTTTATTTAGCTGGATATATGTATAAAAACTTGCTTGTTTTTACCAGTATGCTTAAATATTTGCTTCTCTGTTATTTAAAGTGAGTAAACACTTTAATTTAAAAGTTAAGTAGGTAATCATCTGATTGCATGTGAATCTGTGATGATAATTATGTACGTATATAATTAAGCCTTTGTATATATATGCTTATCTGTTGATTTAGATGACTCTGTTCTAGCTTTCCAGTGAGTAAACTCACTTGAATCTGTCTATATATTTTGATGTATGTGGTTGACATTTGATGTATGTTATAAATAAAAATGCTTGATTAGTTGTTAAACATGCCTGCATGTTTGTGTATATATGTAAAGATGTGTGTGTATGCCTATATAGAAAAAATCACTCCTCTGTTCAAAAGTTAACAGGCTAAAACAAAGTTCAAGAAAATTCAAATTCTTCTTCTTCAATCTATTTTAGGATATGATCCCTAAATGAAAAATGATAGAATTAACCAGATTAAATTTTTAAAAATAGTTTCAAATGAATATACTGAGTATTTATTTCAAAAATAAAATTTAACAGTAAAGATCATTTATAAGTAAGAAAATCGAATGTCTAAATTTCTCACTTTGATTATGTAAATTGATTCATACTTGAAAATGGTGATTTTTGATAATAGATTCAAGATTTTTAAGTTTATGATTGTCGTGATATAGTAAGTTGAACGGAAATCACTTTTTCGTCGATTTCTGGCAATCATGGAAGAAATGATCATCGAGATCATTGCTGGAGGAGGCTGGTGCGATAGAGACCCTAGGAAAAATACTCGGTGGATTTATTGACCATCGTGGGGGCGGCACGACGATGATGTAGGGTTTACGATCAGTTTTGGAATGGTTGGGTTCTCGTAGTTGCTGCGTGGCCGTGGAGTAACCGGAGGTGACCGGTATGAGTTAGATCGAAGTGTCGTGGTGTGGCGAAGCTTTGGTTAGGGTGGCGTGTGTTCAGGTGAACGGAGGCGATGGTCAGAGGGGATTCTGTCGATCAAGTTCAAGTTTCTATTTTCGTCGAAGTAACTCGTTTTTGATTTCAGGCCTGTTCGAAGGAGTTGGGTGGTCGTGGTGATCGGAGAGGTTGTCGATGATGTCTCGAAGACCACGGCGATAGTCGGAGGCGTTCTGATCGGTGTGCACGTGCACTTGTGTACTGTGGTGTCACAGGAATTGTGGCATGAGAAAGGAAGGATTTTTCTCGAAGGAGAGACGAGTTTTGTAGGAGATGACCCGGGAGGAAACTCGAGTAGTTGTGTAGTTTTAATCCTGTTAACAGTTTAGAAGGTTACAGGTTTTTAAATTTGAATTAAATTTAACTTTTGAGAATTTAAGAAAGGAAATGGAACTTGGAATGACTCGAGTGATTCTCGGGTTCAAAATGAAGCAGGTAATTAAAAGAAATTTTCAAAATTTAAAAGTTTTTATAAAACAAGTTTTAAATTTAAATAAAGAAGTTTTAGATTTTAAAATGAAATCTTATTTTTGAATTCTATTCTTTATAAAATAGATGTTTTCTTTAACATTTTATTAAGAAGTTTTGAACTTTTGTTTAATTTAAAATTTGTTAAATAAAGTTAAGTTATTTTAAAAACATAAGTAGAAATGGAATTTTAAAGACAAGTTTTAAAGTCTAAATTAAATTTAGTTTAAAACATCTTTTGATAAATATTAAGGATATGTAAAGAAAGTTATGTTTTGATAACATTAATTTATCAAGTTAATGAGTACTCTTAAACTAAATTACTGATTTAATTAAGTAGAGTTAATTATAAAGTTATAATGGTTTATAAATATAAATGGTAATTCAAGTATTTATAAGATAATATTTATCTTAAGATAAAGAAGTTTATTATCTTGAAATTAATTAAGTTAATTAGAAAAAAATTAATTAATTTAATTGATAATGATTAAGGATTAATTAAGAAATTAATTAAGAGTAATTAATTTATTTAATTAACTCAATGATTAAGATTTATTTAATTAATGACTAAAGATTAATTAATTTGTAATTAATTAATTAAGTAATTAGAGGTTGATTAATTTGTAATTAAGGAATACTTAATTAAGTTTTATTAATTGATAATTAAGGTTTATTAATTAATAATTAAAAGAATAATTAATCTGAAATTAAAGATTAATTAATTGGTTTAAAGAGTAATTAAGGAATAAATTACTCAAGTGTAATTCATAAATGAATGTGATTAATTTAAGTTAATTAATTTGTAAATTAATTAAAGATAATCACTTAATAAAGGATTAAGTATGAATACTTAATAAGATTTATAAGTGTAATTACTTAGAGTAAGTAATTAATAAATAAATTACAAGATGTAATAAATTAAAGGGAATTACTTAATGGGTAGTAATTGAAGTATAATTACTTTGTAAGAGTAATTAAGGATTAATTATTTGGTAATTAATTAAAAGATTAAAGTAATTAATTAAGAAGTTAATTAATTAAGGTAATAAATCATAGGATGATAATTACTGTATATGATTAATTAAGATGGATTAATAAAAGTAATTAATTAAAGTTTAATTAATTAATGTAATTAATTAAGGGTCAATGTAATTAATTATTGTTAATTAAATTTATAGAAGTAATTAATTAAGGATTATTAATTAATGTAATTAATGAGAGTAATTAAAGGTTAATTACTGTTAATGAATAAGAATAATTAATTGGTGAAATTAATTAAAGGATAATTACTTTATGTAATTAATAAATAATTAATCAAGGATGATTAATATTTAATGAGTAATTAATTAATTAAAGGTTGTAATTAATTAATGATGGATTAAGCAAGATTTGATAATTAATTCTTAAGTAATTAATTTAATTTAAGTTAATTAAATTAATTATAATATAGGGTTAATAATTGTTGCTTATGGATGATTGTTAGTATAGAATATCTAAATTGGATGATATGCTGTGATATTCTTTGATATGACATTGATATATCTATGATAAATGTGTGATATTCATCTGTTAAATGCTGTGTAAATTCAAGTATTGAATTAAATTAAATTGTTTAAACCTTTAAACAACTTGGCCTTAAAAGATACGTTTTGGATTTCGATGAGACCGGGATCGGGTTTCCGTATACCGGTATTCCAGGTCTGGAGACCCGAATACCACATCAATCCAAATTAACGATAGGTCGTGAATCTCAAGTGAAGATGAAGATTCAGAGTGCAAGGGTTATTGTCGTTAACTCTGAGGGTGATTCCAAAATGAGTGTAACGAGATAATGCCTTCGGTTTCGTTCGAACCCGGAACGAACTTGTATGGATTGAATGCTTTCAGCACATCGTCAGGTGGACGATGAGCATTCTAAGTGATGTGTTTTGATTAAAGGTAATCGTAGCCTCAAGCCTCATCAAACCGGGAATGGCTAAAACAGGGGAGGTGCAGCAAGGTTAGTGGGTAGCACCCAAGTAGTATGAGATTCCTCTGTCTAGAGGTCCCTTCTTTTTATTCGGCTGTGTGGGCGGTTGAATAGCTACAACCGCTGGGGTTTCTTATGCGGGAATTATCCAGTAAGGGATGTTCCGGCCTTGTGTTGCAGGGGATTGGGAGTGATCCTCGGTACGTTGATCTAGGCCACGTACTGTGACGGGCGGTACCCCGGTAGCCCTGCCATTGTATGGAATCCAAAATCCAATAAGTGCCGTACGATTTAGTTGTGCCCAACTATGTTGGAACGTGAGATGTAAGCATTCCAGCTATTTCTGTATTTTACTTGAAAACCCTAGACCCTATTATAATATAATCGGATTTCTTATCAAATGTTTTGGTTAGCGTAAGGTAAAAACTTACCCATGTTTATGTGTGGGAAGTCTTACGTGATACCTTTGTTTTCAAAAGGTTTTGAAGTTAAACAACTTTAACCGTTTACTCACACCAGACCCATGTCTGACCCAAGTGTTTATTTTCTGTTTTATTAAACTCTTGGGTACTCAAATTTTTACGAGTAGCCAAGGGATTCAGGTTAGCTTTGACGAGTTATCTGGAGGAGCAATGAAGCAGGAGGCTTCAACGTTCGTAGATATAGTGTTCCGCTGTGTTAGTTTCTCTGAGTCATTTGTTGAGTTGTATTTGAGCTGTAATAACTAGACAGGTATTTATAACTGTCTAGTATGTGTTGTATAAGCTGTGTATCTCTGATGTATATGATACAATGTAATATCTTATTTGATTAATGTAATTTATTCGTTCCGCTGTTTAGATTCTGATGTGTTTCTTTCTTTCTTCTCTATCTTTTCTCTTTTCTATCTCTTTCTTTCTTCAAGATGATACGACTTTTTGTGGAGAAAAAGCCGGGTCGTCACAGTTGGTATCAGAGCGCTAGGTTGAGTGAATACCTAGGCTTTGGAGTGAATTCTTTCTTGAGAGAGCGTATTTGTAATTTTTAACTATATATATTTTTTTATTCTACCTATTTGTTGGGTTACCTGTTCGGGTTTTCCAATATAAGATATAAAGGTAGATATGGTGGTGGTGTGTGAAACACGACTACCAATGGTTGGAGTTTGAATGTTGAGGTTGGAAGTCTATCTGACGAGACTGTAGACCCAATACCGTCTCGAGTGAACTTTGTTATGGTGTAAAGATTTCATTGATCTCTGAAGGAACTGTTAAGGTTCGGAGTCCATCTTTGAAGTGGGATGAGTGGAGTTTGGATCTGTCGAATGAGCAGAAGCAAGTGATGGTATCTGAGTAACTCAGGAAGGAGTAGTTGTGTGATGAGACGCAGTGACTGGATGTTTCTGAAGATGTTTTCTTTTGGAACAAGTTAAGGAAGTGTGTCTACTTCAGTGTTGTGGCTGAGTTCAGCATGATGATTCTGTTTGGTTTGGAGTCCGAGTTCTCGAAGAGCTTTGGATAGGAAGTCTTGGCATCTGGGTCAGCAGTGCAGCTCGGAGTGTTTCGTGTGCCGGCAGGAAGATCTTTTGGCTTTGCAGTTTTCTAGAGGTGGAATTCAGAAGCAGCAGAAGGGATCTATTTCTTCGATGGATTGGTTAAATATCATAAGTTGTTCTGATTAGTTAAGAAAGTAGTATCTTTGGATATTGGATTGGATAGGATCGCAAAAGTGACTTGCGATTGCTGAGTATTCTCTTGAGTTATCAGAGTTTTTCTGGATGTCTTCAGCGAAGTCAGAAGTTTGTCTGCATTTTGAGATTGAGTTCTGTATCGACTTGATTTCAGGATTGCTACCGGAAGTTCAGCTAGGTCGAAGAATGTCTCCTAGAGAAAGGATTTGGTGAAACAGCCCGGTATTTCATAGAACTTCTGAGTTTTATTTTTATGGATCTGTTGAACCTTATCTCCAGAATGTGTTGTCTAGTCTGTGCTTGAGTTCATCGACGGCATTCTCATCTTCTCTAGATCAGAGTGGTGCAGCGGAAGCAAGATGGCAGCTGTTCTAGAATGGAAGAAACCGGAAGTTGCAGTGTTTTGGGATTAGAAAATTTCTACATGAAATATTTCTGGATTTAAGTCCAGATTGGTTAGTGCATCTGTTTTGTCTTTTCCAGATAGGAGAAGTAAGTTGTCTACTGAGGTTTGTGAAGTAGAGTTTGTGTACTGGATTTCTGTAAATCTTGAAAGGATCCGTTTGTTGGATTGTTTTGATCCAGTTTGTTTCTAGAAGCATCGGTAAAGGTTGAGCTGATCGGAATGGATGTAGACAGTCCGGAATTGTCAAAAGAGTTCTAAAGATTAGAGACGGAGGAATTTGGAATTCGAAGTTGGAGACTTCGTTATTATTGAAGTTTTCTCTGGTAAAAGGGAGCTATAAGATTGGGTAAGACTGGGAAGTCAGCTCCGAGTTGTTTTGGATCTCTTCTGTATTCTGATTTGGATAAGTGTTTGATCTACAGGATTGAATTGCCAGTTTGGATAACTGAGATTCAGAGTATATCGCGTATCTTTGAGGAAGTACGTGTTTGATCTATCTCTGGTTTTGGAACCAGTAGTTCGGGAAGGATTTGGTTGTTGAGTCAGACTCGTCTGTAGTCTGATATTCTGTTTAGTTTTATAGATCTAGTTGTGTAGGAGCTCTGTAGCTCAGTAGAATTGGTTGTTTGTATTCTGTTGAGCGAGTATCCCGGTATATATATATATACTTGGGGAAACTCGTGGAAATTTAGGAAGCTTATCCGGATCTATGTCCGGATAGCTAGAATTGTTTGTTTGTTTGAATTGGTTGTTTGGATGAAATTGTTTGCTTGGTTGTGTATGGCTGATATGTATGCCTAAATTGATTGAAATAAAATAAAAACTTTGGATTATCTTTTGTTTTAAATTTCGGGGACGAAATTATTTTAAGGGGGAAGGAATGTGATATCCCGGGATTTCAGGGAATTTAAAATGTGATAATCTTGTAAGTTAATTATTTAAAATTGGTAAAATTGTTATTTTCAAACAATTAAATAATGAGTTGTTTTTAAATATAAATATAAATAGATTTTAAATAGACTTATTATTTTCAAATTTAATAAGGGTTGTTTAAAATGTATATATATATATATATGTATATTGATTTTAAATAGGATAATTATTGATAAGTAATAATATGTTTGTTTGAAATGGATATCTATATTTATTTAAATTGATTTTAAATTGGACTTTAAATTGACTTTGAATTTGAATGTAAGAATTGAATTTGAAAAAAATATATATATCTTGGAAATGAAAATAATAATATAGTTTGGATTTAAATCATATGGATAAGTTTTTATTTAAAAATAGATTTGTTTTATATTATTCTTTTTATAGAAATTTGGATATGTATTTATTTAATAAGAATAAATACAAAGACTTTTGAAATAGTAAAAAAAAAAAAAATGATTTTTGCAATATTATATATATTTTATTTAAAATATAATTGGTTTTATTTTATTTTCTTTTAAAGATTGTATTTATATAAATTTTTAAATGTGTTTGTTTATTAGGAATTTAATTAGAAAAGTATTTATAAATTAAGAAAACATATTAGTTAATTAGGAAATCATATTTAAAAAGTTTTTAAAATTCTTTTAGGATAAAAATAAATAAATATTGACAAGTGTTAAGTTATAAATCACTTTGATAACAAGTGTTAAAACATTAATATAAGATAGAGACATGTGTCATTTTATTTGTATTTTCTTTTAATATTAATAAAATCTAAATTTACTTATAAACATTCCTAATCTTCTTTCACATTTTTCTTTTTATATCTTCTTCTCAAAAGATAAGCAAACTATGGCAGAATCGAATCTGAATTTTCCCTCAAATTCAAATCTAAAACCAAAGTGCAAATCAAAGCTGCAATGTTTATTTTCCTGTAATCTCTTTATACCAAAACCATTCTGTTATCAAAAGCCTGAAAAGTTCCTCAAAAATCAAAATCTGAAACCATTGTTCAAGTTTAAAAACCTGAGATTTTCCTCAAAAATTCAAATCTGCAAAATTTATTTCCCTGTAACTCAATTTCCCAAACCAAATACCATAACCAGAAATCAAGTGCAAATAGAAACTGCAACCTGTAGTATGTTTTCAAAAGTTCAAAACAAATTTTCAATCCAGTTCTAAGCTCTGCATTTCCCATATCTGCATCATCTTTCAAGTGCATGCAAATGAATAATTTGGGTCAAGAGCAAACCTGAAGCATTTCAGTTAAAGCAAATTAAAGAAATTCAGTTTCTGGAATCAAAAACAAGTACATGCAAATTCATTCCTGCTTCAAAAGCTTTCCAGTTCATTTTAAAAGCTGCTCTCTGCATTTTCAAAAAGTGAGTAAACTCTTATTTAAAAACAGTTTTTAGATGATTGCAAGTGATGAATTAGTGTGATAAAGTTATGATATGATTTGCATGTTTATTTAGCTGGATATATGTATAAAAACTTGCTTGTTTTTACCAGTATGCTTAAATATTTGCTTCTCTGTTATTTAAAGTGAGTAAACACTTTAATTTAAAAGTTAAGTAGGTAATCATCTGATTGCATGTGAATCTGTGATGATAATTATGTACGTATATAATTAAGCCTTTGTATATATATGCTTATCTGTTGATTTAGATGACTCTGTTCTAGCTTTCCAGTGAGTAAACTCACTTGAATCTGTCTATATATTTTGATGTATGTGGTTGACATTTGATGTATGTTATAAATAAAAATGCTTGATTAGTTGTTAAACATGCCTGCATGTTTGTGTATATATGTAAAGATGTGTGTGTATGCCTATATAGAAAAAATCACTCCTCTGTTCAAAAGTTAACAGGCTAAAACAAAGTTCAAGAAAATTCAAATTCTTCTTCTTCAATCTATTTTAGGATATGATCCCTAAATGAAAAATGATAGAATTAACCAGATTAAATTTTTAAAAATAGTTTCAAATGAATATACTGAGTATTTATTTCAAAAATAAAATTTAACAGTAAAGATCATTTATAAGTAAGAAAATCGAATGTCTAAATTTCTCACTTTGATTATGTAAATTGATTCATACTTGAAAATGGTGATTTTTGATAATAGATTCAAGATTTTTAAGTTTATGATTGTCGTGATATAGTAAGTTGAACGGAAATCACTTTTTCGTCGATTTCTGGCAATCATGGAAGAAATGATCATCGAGATCATTGCTGGAGGAGGCTGGTGCGATAGAGACCCTAGGAAAAATACTCGGTGGATTTATTGACCATCGTGGGGGCGGCACGACGATGATGTAGGGTTTACGATCAGTTTTGGAATGGTTGGGTTCTCGTAGTTGCTGCGTGGCCGTGGAGTAACCGGAGGTGACCGGTATGAGTTAGATCGAAGTGTCGTGGTGTGGCGAAGCTTTGGTTAGGGTGGCGTGTGTTCAGGTGAACGGAGGCGATGGTCAGAGGGGATTCTGTCGATCAAGTTCAAGTTTCTATTTTCGTCGAAGTAACTCGTTTTTGATTTCAGGCCTGTTCGAAGGAGTTGGGTGGTCGTGGTGATCGGAGAGGTTGTCGATGATGTCTCGAAGACCACGGCGATAGTCGGAGGCGTTCTGATCGGTGTGCACGTGCACTTGTGTACTGTGGTGTCACAGGAATTGTGGCATGAGAAAGGAAGGATTTTTCTCGAAGGAGAGACGAGTTTTGTAGGAGATGACCCGGGAGGAAACTCGAGTAGTTGTGTAGTTTTAATCCTGTTAACAGTTTAGAAGGTTACAGGTTTTTAAATTTGAATTAAATTTAACTTTTGAGAATTTAAGAAAGGAAATGGAACTTGGAATGACTCGAGTGATTCTCGGGTTCAAAATGAAGCAGGTAATTAAAAGAAATTTTCAAAATTTAAAAGTTTTTATAAAACAAGTTTTAAATTTAAATAAAGAAGTTTTAGATTTTAAAATGAAATCTTATTTTTGAATTCTATTCTTTATAAAATAGATGTTTTCTTTAACATTTTATTAAGAAGTTTTGAACTTTTGTTTAATTTAAAATTTGTTAAATAAAGTTAAGTTATTTTAAAAACATAAGTAGAAATGGAATTTTAAAGACAAGTTTTAAAGTCTAAATTAAATTTAGTTTAAAACATCTTTTGATAAATATTAAGGATATGTAAAGAAAGTTATGTTTTGATAACATTAATTTATCAAGTTAATGAGTACTCTTAAACTAAATTACTGATTTAATTAAGTAGAGTTAATTATAAAGTTATAATGGTTTATAAATATAAATGGTAATTCAAGTATTTATAAGATAATATTTATCTTAAGATAAAGAAGTTTATTATCTTGAAATTAATTAAGTTAATTAGAAAAAAATTAATTAATTTAATTGATAATGATTAAGGATTAATTAAGAAATTAATTAAGAGTAATTAATTTATTTAATTAACTCAATGATTAAGATTTATTTAATTAATGACTAAAGATTAATTAATTTGTAATTAATTAATTAAGTAATTAGAGGTTGATTAATTTGTAATTAAGGAATACTTAATTAAGTTTTATTAATTGATAATTAAGGTTTATTAATTAATAATTAAAAGAATAATTAATCTGAAATTAAAGATTAATTAATTGGTTTAAAGAGTAATTAAGGAATAAATTACTCAAGTGTAATTCATAAATGAATGTGATTAATTTAAGTTAATTAATTTGTAAATTAATTAAAGATAATCACTTAATAAAGGATTAAGTATGAATACTTAATAAGATTTATAAGTGTAATTACTTAGAGTAAGTAATTAATAAATAAATTACAAGATGTAATAAATTAAAGGGAATTACTTAATGGGTAGTAATTGAAGTATAATTACTTTGTAAGAGTAATTAAGGATTAATTATTTGGTAATTAATTAAAAGATTAAAGTAATTAATTAAGAAGTTAATTAATTAAGGTAATAAATCATAGGATGATAATTACTGTATATGATTAATTAAGATGGATTAATAAAAGTAATTAATTAAAGTTTAATTAATTAATGTAATTAATTAAGGGTCAATGTAATTAATTATTGTTAATTAAATTTATAGAAGTAATTAATTAAGGATTATTAATTAATGTAATTAATGAGAGTAATTAAAGGTTAATTACTGTTAATGAATAAGAATAATTAATTGGTGAAATTAATTAAAGGATAATTACTTTATGTAATTAATAAATAATTAATCAAGGATGATTAATATTTAATGAGTAATTAATTAATTAAAGGTTGTAATTAATTAATGATGGATTAAGCAAGATTTGATAATTAATTCTTAAGTAATTAATTTAATTTAAGTTAATTAAATTAATTATAATATAGGGTTAATAATTGTTGCTTATGGATGATTGTTAGTATAGAATATCTAAATTGGATGATATGCTGTGATATTCTTTGATATGACATTGATATATCTATGATAAATGTGTGATATTCATCTGTTAAATGCTGTGTAAATTCAAGTATTGAATTAAATTAAATTGTTTAAACCTTTAAACAACTTGGCCTTAAAAGATACGTTTTGGATTTCGATGAGACCGGGATCGGGTTTCCGTATACCGGTATTCCAGGTCTGGAGACCCGAATACCACATCAATCCAAATTAACGATAGGTCGTGAATCTCAAGTGAAGATGAAGATTCAGAGTGCAAGGGTTATTGTCGTTAACTCTGAGGGTGATTCCAAAATGAGTGTAACGAGATAATGCCTTCGGTTTCGTTCGAACCCGGAACGAACTTGTATGGATTGAATGCTTTCAGCACATCGTCAGGTGGACGATGAGCATTCTAAGTGATGTGTTTTGATTAAAGGTAATCGTAGCCTCAAGCCTCATCAAACCGGGAATGGCTAAAACAGGGGAGGTGCAGCAAGGTTAGTGGGTAGCACCCAAGTAGTATGAGATTCCTCTGTCTAGAGGTCCCTTCTTTTTATTCGGCTGTGTGGGCGGTTGAATAGCTACAACCGCTGGGGTTTCTTATGCGGGAATTATCCAGTAAGGGATGTTCCGGCCTTGTGTTGCAGGGGATTGGGAGTGATCCTCGGTACGTTGATCTAGGCCACGTACTGTGACGGGCGGTACCCCGGTAGCCCTGCCATTGTATGGAATCCAAAATCCAATAAGTGCCGTACGATTTAGTTGTGCCCAACTATGTTGGAACGTGAGATGTAAGCATTCCAGCTATTTCTGTATTTTACTTGAAAACCCTAGACCCTATTATAATATAATCGGATTTCTTATCAAATGTTTTGGTTAGCGTAAGGTAAAAACTTACCCATGTTTATGTGTGGGAAGTCTTACGTGATACCTTTGTTTTCAAAAGGTTTTGAAGTTAAACAACTTTAACCGTTTACTCACACCAGACCCATGTCTGACCCAAGTGTTTATTTTCTGTTTTATTAAACTCTTGGGTACTCAAATTTTTACGAGTAGCCAAGGGATTCAGGTTAGCTTTGACGAGTTATCTGGAGGAGCAATGAAGCAGGAGGCTTCAACGTTCGTAGATATAGTGTTCCGCTGTGTTAGTTTCTCTGAGTCATTTGTTGAGTTGTATTTGAGCTGTAATAACTAGACAGGTATTTATAACTGTCTAGTATGTGTTGTATAAGCTGTGTATCTCTGATGTATATGATACAATGTAATATCTTATTTGATTAATGTAATTTATTCGTTCCGCTGTTTAGATTCTGATGTGTTTCTTTCTTTCTTCTCTATCTTTTCTCTTTTCTATCTCTTTCTTTCTTCAAGATGATACGACTTTTTGTGGAGAAAAAGCCGGGTCGTCACAAATATAGTTAAGTGTTATATGATTTTATAACCTTGTTAAACATTATTTAATTAATAAATAATATAAGAAACTTGTTTTTGAAATTTACTTACAAGAATATATTCTTCGAAGAAAAATTGATAATGTGACCGAAAATCGGTCTATCCATAAACAACTTTTTGATCGATATAAGTTGTTCGAACTCTTGTGCACTTATCTAATGATTAAATGAATACATTAGCAACTAATTAAAACTCTCATCTTCATAAAGCAATGGAATGTTCTAGAAGCTTCCTTTAGGATAAGAGGTATTATCATGAGAGGCGTAAAATGGCAATTAGCATAAATGGGAAGTGACTTAAAGGAGAAGTGATGAGAGGTAAGGCTTCCATGGGGGGTGAAGGTAAGTTAAATATGACCATTCATTGCCTATATAAGGAGGGGCACACCGTTAGTTATTATTCACAAATTCACAAAGCTTAGAGTTATAGATCTATGTCTTCTTCTTCTTCCTCTTCATAATTTCCTAAAGCAAAATATTTGCAAATCAAATCCAAATCAATTCAAACTTGGAGTGAAGCCTTATTACCACATTACAAAACATCCTACTAAGTCAGATTGTGAAAAAGTGAAGCTATTCTCACTCTATCTCTATAGGCCGTGAGCAACTTGAGGAAGAGGGAAGGCTAAAAGCAAGTGGAAAAAAGGAAGGAAAGAAGGGAAGGTGCTGCAAAGGAGGGTTGGACTTAGTTAGCTTGGACTTGGTTGGTTGTTAGGTTAAAGGTGAGCTAACTCACCACTTTGATTGAAAATATAACTCATATTTGCTTGTGTTTGGTTTTGTTAGAGTTGTTTGAATTGATTTGGACATATGTTGAAACAATGATTTTTTATTCTTGCTTTAAAAGTAAGTGATATGTATGGATTTGAACAAACTTGAACGGACTTGAATGGACTTGTATGACATATACCAAGGCCTTGAAACAAAGCACATAGGTTATAGATGGATTTTGGTTTAGGTCGTACTCAGATTTGAAACTGCACTTATAACGATAGTCGATATAGGTGCAGTTCGGAATTGCATTTTCTTTTTGGCGATTTCAATGGAACTTTATAGAGAGATCCTTAAGGTTTCTCACCATATTTATAATGTTATATATTTATGTTTGTTGCTATTAAACACTTGGATAGTAAAAAAGTTAAGTAATATTTCAAAAACGACCAAAACTTCACTTGTGCAAAATTGCCCCATTTTGACTTGATTTTTGGACTTTAAAGGTTTGTAAAGATATTTAAGTTTAAGTATTTTGTTTCATTCTTTTTACAAGTATTTACTAAATATTATTAGAGTATTTTATAAGTGGTTTGAGGTATTTATGAATTATTAAGAATTAAGTGTAAATTTTTAAAGAAGAGGTTTTTATTATAAAACATGTTCTTTTCCAAGTTTTATAGATTTTACAAAATTGTTATTTTAAAGTAATATTTTGGAAAAATGTTCTAAAACCTATTATAAGTATTTTCAAGTATTTTAAAAGTTTATACAAATGTTTTTGAAAAGGGGTTAAGTATTTCTTAGTGGCTAAATGGTTTTATTATGCGATTACTTGTTGAAAAATAATTAACTTTGCTTAATGCTAAAAGCCGATGAAGTAAGCTTATCTATTTGTGAGAGCTAAGATTGATGTCAAGTAGGGATAGAGCAATAAAGCTCGAACCTACCAGTTTCTCTCTTGACCGAGGAATAGTTAAGTCGAGAATGTCGGAAACATGTTAATCTTATTGATTTCTTACTTGTTTATGGAAATCATTAATACTATACTTAACGCTAAAAGCCGACAATGTAGACTTGTCTATTTGTGAGAATCAAAAATGAAGTGTCTAGGAAAGGCTTTGATGCAACTGATGCTCTAACTTACCTGACTTCACCCTTGGACGAGGAAAGTTAAGTAGAAAGGTCGAAAATGAGTTAAGTATACGAATATTGATTTGTATAAGCACTTTTTTTGACTAGATAATAGATTATTAAACTTGACCTAAGTAATCAAAAGGCTTCACGATTTCATACCAATGAGAACCCCCTAGGAGGAGTATTGGTATGAAATGCCTCTAGCTTTCACTTACTTCAGAACGAATCGGAATTGAGTTAACCAGAAATTCATCGATTAGTTTCAAAGAGTCCGGGATTGCTAAGTGTTTTACTTACCGAATACCACTTCAAAACTAGTATATGGATTCTATGTTTTGGAAGTGGTTAAGAAAGGGAATCTATATGGAGATTTGAGATCTGTTTGGGATACTTGAATCCATGTAGTGACTCATAATCCATTCGATCTATAGGAATCCATTTAAGGGTTCATGTTCTGTTCGAGTAAGGAATATTTGTGTGAGAGATGCCTTATAGCCTCGACATCGGAAATGATAGAAAACAGAGTATAGGCATAGTCTTGGGTTTTGCAAACCCACGACAGGATATATCAACTCTATATCTAAAGTATGCTTATCGATGTTGCCAGCGGGAGTTAATGATATTTGGGATCATGTGTTAGGGCGTGGACCAGCTATGTTTTCCTTTGAGGTATATTTTATTTGGAGATACATGATGCTCGGAGTTAGTTTCTGATTGTTGTGTAGGAAATTGGAATCGGCATCGACCGAAGAGATCTTCACAAAAAAACCCAATATGCGAAAGAACCTTAGCGGTTTTGATTGTACCCTAACTATGTTGTGGTGTGATGAATGTAAGCACCACAGCTATTTGATATGGTTTATATTCTACACTCTAGACATTATCTATCATATCACTATATTAAACTAATGAATAGTTGGTTTCTTTTGGGGGGAAAACTGTTAGGGGAATTCGTACGGTCTTAATAGTTACTATTATATGTTGCTTGTATCTTGAGTTCTCTCATACATAATTATGTCTAACGCTTGGTTTATTTTCCTTAAATTCATCGCGTAATCTTTTGAGTAAGCTGAGTATGGAAGGATTTTGGATGCTTCAGAGTCCGGAAGAAGAGCTGGAGGCTTCCATTATCTATCTATTTCTAATTCTGTTGTTTTGTATAAATTATATGTATATCAGCATTATGAGGACAGATGGTTATAACTATCCAGGTTTATAATAGTACATAAGTTTTTTAACTCTGAAATTTTTGTATTTAGAGTAACCCTTTGTATTGTTCTTTTGATGTTATATATATTATCGTTTGGCTGTGAGATTCTAATATCATGTTCTTTCTTTCTTGTTCTAATCTTTTTTTTATTTTACCTTAACTTTTTGTCTTTTCGGCACTTGGGTGTTCGACACACGAATACCATAGATGTATTTAGTGTCGATATTTGAGGGTCAAAAAGTTGGGTTGTTATATTTTAATAAGGTAGAAAGGTGATTGGGAAATTATATGATTTATATATAACATTGAGACTTATGTCGTTGAATTTTATTTAATCATTGTGCCTATGCAAGATCTGTTGAGTTGTGGGCTTAGGAAGAACGTATTCAATTGAAATCTATATTCTTTAAGTATGTGACGACCGCCCATGACCCCTGCACCGAATCTAGAGAAAGTGCGCTGTAATGTGTGCCAGGCGACCATGGACGATTGTCAGGGTAAAATAAAACAACAGAATCTATCGTATTACTCACAGCGCATGGACAAAATACAATAGAACATATGTATAGTGAAGCTTTATAGAATAAAATGCCATCATATAAAACTCCATAATGGTTGAATACAAGCTTCCAAATAGTCAATACATCAAGCCTCACTACATAACACTCAGAGATTATACAAACAGCGGAACATCCAGTACATATAAGAAGATAATATGCAACCCTCTAGCTCGTCTTCGATATCAGCATCGTGAGAAGAGAACAGCACCTGTCACCTGCTTCCTAGTCTGCCCGTCCCAAAAATGGACGAACAGCCCAAGGCAATAAGAATTAAAACATAAAGCCTTGAGTCAGACAACAGTCTTAGTGAGCAGTAAATTAACTAACAACATACCAAAAGAGCATAAAGGAAACGGAATAGGAATACAACCCTCCCACTCCAACCTCTTTCTACAGTGATAGCCCCCAGACACACACTAAGCAGAAGCAAACATAGCAGAGCATACAATTTAAAGTAAAGTAATTATCACTCGAGTCAAGGGCGATGTTTTCCAAGCACAAACCCCCAAGGCCTAAACCAAGATCAGATAAGCACCCGGAAAACACTGCTCTTGAGACCGAATGACGATACAACCAAACATCCATAACTCTGGCTATCACTGTTATCATTGCTTCGATATCACCGTTAATTGAATGACCGGCACATTCTTTCAGCCGTCCGTCAAGGGCTAATGGAAACCCCAGTTCTAGACAGTACTCCGCACGTCGTCGCAGCCCGTGCCAAGGATTTTCGCAACTACCCAGGGTACTCGACCATCAATTCATTGTCGTTGGGATTTTCGCAACTGCCCAAACGTACCCTTGCTTTGAGTCTGCTAGAACCTTCAACAACGATGCTATCCAAGCCTCCTAGTCATCCTCCTCGACGACTATTTCCATACTAGCTCAAGCGCCTCTCGAGCATCCATTATCCTCAAACTCAAACCATATCACCGAGTTATCAATCTGCTTGGAATGATCCCGTCTGGATTAGACCAAGACTATCTCGTATCATGCTTCGCTTCATCACATCCTCGCAAAGCTTCATCTCAACATTATCATCAAATCTATGCATAAGAGCTTCATCATCCGCTACATATACCACAAGCAGCTTTCCCAATTCAAGAGCCTTTCCCTCAGCTTTAGAATCATCCTCGATCTAAATCAAATCATCAATCATCTAATTCATAGCAATCAACCAAGTCAAACATTAATCCAAACAATCAAGCATTCAAATATGATCTAAGTAGACAATTATCACAATAATGGCAATTTCGTAATTAAAGAGTTGAAAGTCTAACATGCATGAAATCATAAGAAATATCTCTACAATCTTGATGAATGAACTTGCATAGGTTAACACTTAGTAAAATGGTTGTCAAATCATCATGAACAATGGATCTACATGGATCTACACTTAGGATGAAGAAAATGCATGAAAATCACTATTTTAACACCAAATCGAGCCAACAATCCGATATACTCCTTTGGATCCGTGTGAGAGATAATCACCACTCACCAAATCACCTAAACAACCTCAAATCAACACGCTTCAGATCTGGACAGCGAAGGATCAAGCTTGATCTATCACAAATCCGCTTCAAACGAAGAAATCTCACTTCAACGGATGAAGATCTTCAACTTTAGCTCTTGGATCTTCAATCTTGATCTTCGATTTGGATGGATGGAATCACTAGATTAGAGTGGAGAAAAGAAGTGAAGAAGTGTAGAAGTCGAGCTCTCAAAATGGCAGCACTTCGTCGCTTCAAAATCCGGATCCCAAAAAGTGAGAAAAACCCTTCCTATTTATAGCTAAAATTCACTAAGTCGTAACTCGGAGTTAGGTCGTCTCCGACCTACGACCTAAGACCCCTCTGACCTAGCCTCTTCCGACCTATCAACCTCCGACTTAACAAACCCCAGACTCTACGACCTAACCAAATGCGCATCCGCGACCTAACGACATAACGCCTCAACAACCCAGCGACCTAACAGTGTAATAGCCTAGCGACCTAAAAATGTTACGACCTAACACTTAGACCCACGCGACTTAACACTAAACTACTAGGCCGCTCACTGTTACCCAGCTTCTCTAGGTCGTTGCCGACCTAACTATACTAACAAGATAACCACTAGGTCGTAAGCCCTCTTAACTCGCTAACATCCCATAAGTCGTCAACGCTTAGGTCGCTCGACCTACCATACGACCTAACCACTTACTATCTAAAATTCTTAGGTCGCTAACATTCTATAGGTCGTTCCAACCGACCTAGTACTTAACCAATCCACTGCCTTAGGTCATCTAGACGATCTAACAACACAACTCCCAAACTTAGGTCCCTCACACACTAGGTCGTTAACTACTGGGTTTAACTCGCTACCCCTATAGGTCGCTCCAAACTGTCCACGACCTAAACCACCATGCGACTTATTATCTGAACGACCTAATACTTAGGTACGACTCAAGACAGTGCGACCTACCACTTAATCCTGGTTACGACCTAACTCTTAACTCGCCTATCCCCTTAGGTCGCAGACTTTCTTTAAGTCGCTCACGACTTATCACCTAAGTCGCCAACAACCCATGACTCAACTCTTAGGTCGCGTACGACCTAGGACTTAGGCAAATTCCATCCAAAATCTGAAACAACTTAAAAATGCTGAAAATTCCAGATTTTGACAAACTTTTCGATCCGTAGAAATACGGGTCGTTACATTAAGTTTGGTAATGGTATTTACACCATAATTTGAAATTTTGAAAATTAGTCCCTAAATTTATTAAAGTAGAATGTTGATAAGACTGCAAGATTAATTCTAGATTTATGATAATTGGGTTGTATCGGTACAAATTTAGATTGCTCTAATTTAACTTGGAATGTGAATTTTTACGTTTTAATTTTTTGGGACCGTTGTGTGTAAAATTTAGTTGTATCTATTTTCGTGTAATTTCCATAAATTATCTAAATATAAAAAATGCATCATTTGAAATAACATGGAATATACATAAAAGGAAAGATATGTAAAGTACAGATATTCTCCTTCATAGATTGAACTGTCTATTTTAATAAAAGAAAAGAGATAATTCTTTGTAATTCCAAACAAAGCAAAAGTCTCATTTTTGGATAATTTATGGAAAGTTATAATCGCGATCCTTTTTGGGAAGGATAATTCTAAGATATTAAAATGTGGAAATAAATGTTCCTTACATGATGTACATATAAGTATTTTCTGGAGTACCTAAGCGTATGAATTAATGAGTTAGAAATAGGAATATATATATATGTTGATATCATATGTATATGTATACATACATATATATTTGTATGTACGTATATACCATAATCGTACCTACCGATTAAAAAAATATATAGCTTAGTATATGATGATATTTGTATTGGTTATAATTAGAACGATTAGTTATTAATAGCGCAGTAAATTATAGGACTAGGAGGTGTAGATGGAGAAGAGATAGTAACTCCAAAATTAGTATGGAAATAAATGTGCATTTAGTAGAGAGTTACATGAATTAAATGTGGACATAAATGTGTTTAATGAGACTGACTAAGGAGTTTAATATGAAATTTATTGGGATGAAATATGTATTAAAGGTTGAATTAGAACGCATGTAATTGATGATTGCACAATTTGAATAATCACGGCCCTTTATTATAGACAATTGACATTTATAAGATGTAAGAGGAAAATAGAGAATGTACATAATAAGCATATAAGACAGGATTTAGATGCTAGAAGGCAGTATAATTTTCATAGTAATAAAAATAAAAAACCCTCCTAAACGTATTATTGAGGCCATATAATTTCCACTATGGAAATTATATTGCCTCCTAAGTTTATTTATTAATATTGAATTACGTATTCACTGCGAACCTATTCCTATCTTATAGGCATATTTCCTATATTTTTCATTTCCTTCTTGTATACCATAAATGACATTGGTCCGCAATAAATGGTGATTTAATATTAAAAGAACAATCACTAATGATATTTATTTATTCGTTCTAATTCAACTTATTATGCTTATTCCATTTTTCCATAAATGTCATATTAAATTTTGCAATCAATTGCATTAAATGCATTTATGTCCTCATTCAATTTCTGTAACTCCTTATTAACCACATATTAGTTGCCCACTAAACTTACAATCATTGTTCATAATTTTTTGAGTTACTACCTCTTTCCATTGCAACTTCCTAGCCCTATGGTTTTCTACGCTATTAATATTTAGTCGTCTTAATAATAACTAATAGGAGTACCGACGTATATTTATTTATTACGCTTTACTCGTTACCTTAGTATATTTATATTTTTAATTGGTAGGCGTGGTTATACGTGTGTGTGTGTATATATATATATATATATATCTATGTATGTGTGTGTTTAACTCTTTAGTTACTACGCTTAGGAATTCCAGAATGTACACTTATATGTACATTCTGTAAAGAACATTCATTTTCAGATTTTAGTATATTAGATTATTCTTCCCAAAAAAGATTACCGTTATAACTTCCATAAACTACCTTAAAGGGAGACTTTTGCTCCGTTTGAAATTATAAAGAATCATCTCTTTTCTTTTATTGAAATATACAGTGAAAAATACAGAGAAGAATATCTGTATTTTACACATCTCCTTCATTTTGGTATATTCCTTATTATTCTAAATGATGCACTTTTTATACATAGTAGTGGAATTAGAAATTTATGGAAATTTACATAGAAATAGATACAACTGAATTGTACCTTCAATGCTCCCAATAAATTAAAACATAGAAATTTACATTCCAAATCAAATCAGGACAATCCAAATAAATAATAAACAATTACAACTCAATTATCATAAATCTTGAACAAATTTCACAATCTTGTCAACATTCAACTTTAAAAATTTTAGAGACTAATTTTCAAATTTCTAGATTAGGGTGTATATACCATTCCATTCCAATTACCAACTTACAGAATATATAGGTGAGATTTCAATAAATATGTTCATTTTAAAACTATAACTCAACAGATCTTATACATGCATAATAATTAAATAAAATTCAATGATATAAATTTCAGTATTATATATAAATCATATAATTTTCCACTCAGCTTTTTAGCTTTTCAAATCTTCCAAATCCAAATTCATTCCTCTAATTGACTCCTTTTTTCCTTTCCAATCCAAAAATATGTACAACAGGATATATACATATTTGACGACCCGCATTTCGAAAGGTTTAAGTTGACAATAAAATACACATATCCAACTCAAAACAATTCGAAATACAGATAATCAATGGGGTTAATTAAGAAAAATAAGAAAGAAGAAAACAAACATAGAATCTCGCAGTTGAATGACAAAATATAATAATCAAATAAACATTTCATGAAGTTGTTTATACTATACATTTGGTTATAATTTATACAACATTTATTAGAGTTATACATAAAACAGAAACAAAATAAACAATGCAGCAGAACAAAATGATGCAGGGAATGATATTAGTAATATAATATACCAAATCTTCGTCTTCGTCCTTCCGAATAATATGATCTTCTATACATTGAAAACTTAGGGCTGACCCGAGCATAAAGTAAAACAATACACTCGAGTTAGAACTAAAATATTCTTATGTAAGTCAAATCAATATCACATATATAACATGAGTGTAATAGCATCGGAAATGTTTACGGGTTTTACATCTCATATCCCGTATATAACGTGTGTGCAATAACTTAAGAGATGTTACAGGATTTTCCAACTTTTAAGGATCCGTCAAAATATCTATATATAGTAGTATACGCTATATATGTAATGTCTAATCAAATAAAATAAATATTTTTCCTAGCGTTAAGGCTTTACATTAATCCCCCTTAACGCGTTTTTAAGCATTAGCGTACAGTTTGCATATAACACCCCAGTAGCACGTCGGGGGATATGCATGCACCGTGATATGACAACACTAAACCAAACTCATAGTGGTCTTGTATAAGGATAAAAGTATGACAAGGCACATGAGGCAATGCCCAAGGTAGGATACTACTACTTCGGATTGCAAGGCTGGTGGTAACGCATCGTAGCCAGATTGCCCACCACGTCCATGCATCCCATATCGAGTCAAAGGGAGATCATCCCAAATCAAGGTGCACCAATCGAAACAAACATCAAAGGTAATAGTATGGACTGATTCCAAAATAAAATCGAAGAACGAATGTCCATTAGAGGTAGTTACCCTCATTGGCCCTGTCAAGTTGTCATGTTTTAGTCATTTCAAATTGACACAAGTGTCAGAGCTATCCATCATCGTTCTCTTTCTTCAAATCCAGCAACGTACACCAAATCCAAACACTTCATTATGGAGTCTCCTCCGCATATACAGTTATTAAAGTGGTTCCAATTTTGACAGAGAGTATGTCAATAAGGGGCCTCGGTCACTTTAACAACCAAACGTCATTTTACACACCGGTTGGTTCTTTTACATTTCGAAAACGATTCATACTTGATATCAAAATATCATATTCACTTCAAAATCAATTTCATTTCAAAATTCTCATATTCACTTTGAAATCAATTACATTTCCAAAATTGTTTCAAATTACTTAGGTTATAACTTCAATTTAACCAAATTTGTATTTAAATCAACGGTTTAAATATAAACAGTTCCCAACTTGAACAGTTTGAATTTTTGAAAATAGTTTGAATGGTTGAAATAGTTTGAAAAATTAAAATAGTTAAAATAGTTTATATATTAAATGAGTGTTAAATAATTTAAAAAGATGAATTTTAAAACAATTTATAGTAAAATAGTTTATAATGAATATAGTTTCAAATTTCAACTGTTTCTTTCCATTCCCTATAAATCTGGACTCAGGCCCAAATTTCAAATCAAACAGATTCAAATCATCTTCAATCTCAAATCAGTTTAAATCGACTCAATTCCGATTTAAATTCAAATAACTCAACTTCGATTTTAATTCGAATTATCTTCAATTTCGAAACATTCATTTTTAACTTCAAATTCGATTCCACGATTTGATTCAATGGGTTAAATTTCAGTTTAATTCTTATTTTAAACCATTTCAATTTATATAAATTTCGAGTTCGATTTCAAAATACCAATTTAAATCACTTAATTCAAATTAACTTCAAAATTCAAATTTTAGATTCAAATCTTTAAATTAATTCCATTTCGAATATTTCAATTCCAAGCCTAAATTGTGGAATACCAATTTAAATTACTAACCAAGATAAATTTCAAATTTCGAATAAAGGTTCAACTTTTTAAAACAATTTCAATTTCCATCATTCAAATGATTTCACAATTATAACTTCAAATTTTCAAATTCGATTTTTTAAACAAATTCTGTTAACAAATTTCTAAATTCAACATTTCAAAACTCGAATCCAAATTCAAATCTTTATAAATTCGATTTTATTTCTTTAAAATAAAATCATTTAAATGGATTCAAATTCAAGAATTTTAAACCATTTAATTTAACCAATCCAGTGTCCGTATATAATTTTATATCCTATGACCAAATGATCATTTATTTCAATTTTAATTGCAGGGATGGGTATATATCATTTCAATCCTAAATAAATATCATTGGTATATATCATTTCAACCTATTTCTTAATTTATTCGAAATAATTCCAATAACAGTTTATATGTTGTCAAATAATTTACAGGGTGATAACAGGATATATATAAAATAATTAAACATCCAATCATCCCAAATATCAACCAATAGTCATCCATCAAAATCAACGTCCAAAACAGTCAATATATCAGAACAGTTAACTATTATCAACATCGGTGTTTAACTAGCAATTCAATTTCAATTTCAAATTTAACTGTCAATTTAAATTCCTCTCAGTTCAAACCATATGTCAATTTAAATGTCAGTTAAATTACTAAACAACAGTCAATAAAAATAAATCACTTCATAATTTAAATTTAACTAACATAAGAAATATTTTAGTATTCGTGAGTGGGTTTAATCACTCACCTTTATTTGAACTGAAATTTTTTCAGATTCAAATAAATACGAATCCAACTCCATGCCATAGCCTTCATCGATAAGATCGCAACGTGACCCGTTTCGCTCAAAATGGACCTCGTATGAAAAAGTTACGGATTTATTAGCATAACGATATAATTAATATCTAATTAACTAAATAATTTATAATAAGTTTTAAAACGTACCTGATGTGCACGTAAATGTGCATATTTTTTACCATCATATTTAATATATTTAAATTAAATAAATGATCATATTGGGTATTTTAACTTGTTTAAACCAAAATTCAAATCATTTTCAAATTGTCACATATTCATCTTCATATAGGGGCAAAATGGTCATTTTTGTGCATTTATTAATTTGTGAAAATTTACTTGGAATTTTCTATGTGTGTAGGAATTTTACTGAATTTTACAAGTGGCTTCATGAAGATATGCATGCACAGGAGTGAATATAAATGAATGGAGATGGAAATAATTCAAAGTAATGATCATGGAGGACCCCACTTACCCACCTACCTTAGTGTACACTTAGAAGCTAATGCACATGCTAAAGGGCCATTAAATTTTCATGCACACTTAATGGATGATTATTTGAAGTTAATGATAACTTGGCCACCACACTTCCTAAGAGGGTATTTTGGGTAGTTCCTAAAAAAGTGAATTAGGATTTTAAACTTGAATAAATACCCCTTATGTTTCATGTAACCATCTCCCCTTCTTTAGGCTCTCTTCTCTTAGTCTCTTAGTTTAGGAAAATAAATCAAAGCTTTTCTCCCTTTTTCCATGGCTACTTAGCCATTTCTTTTATGTAATTTTTTTTACGCAATTTCAATACATGCTCTTTTCTTTTTTTGTTTATTTCCTTTCATGTTAGTAGTGTAGATTTATTTATTTATGCAAGTAGTGTAGATCTTTTATTTTATGCAAGTAGAATAGCTCTTCCTTTACTTTGCTTTCATCTTCTTCTTTTTTGTGTTTCATGTTGCATGCTACTTGTATTGATATGATAACACAAATGAGAGGCTAATCTCTTCAATTTAGGGGTAATGAAGCCTCTAATCATGTAGCTTCAACATTTTGATAATTATTGCTCCCTTTTTGTGCTTAATGAGAATGCATGAAGTGGTTAACTTGTTGTTTTTGCTTTGAATTTGATAGTCTATATTGTTGACACCAAATAGGCTATGCTTAAACAATCACAAACAATAATTATCTCTTCATCTACATATGATGATGGTAAAGAAGTAGATGTTAAAATTAAAATTTGACGGTCTGTATTTCTAATTCATAGTTAATAGACCATGCTTAAAATAGATTTCATTTCAACTTGTTGTCATTTTTCATGAGAATTAGTAAGTGGTTTAAGGGGCGTGTTAAAGTTTGATGGCTTATGTTAGGCTAATTAATAGCACAAATATGTCGTACTTATGATAAGCACATGGTTTAAATTCACTAATGACCAAAAAAGAGAGATCGTAATTTCATAATTTGTTAAACTATATGATCTAGAGAGTGGAATTATCTCTAAATTGTCATTTAACTCTCATAGTTTTATCACTTTATTTTTGTCATTTTTCTCATTTTCCAGCTTAAACAACTCTCAACTTTGGTTAATTTCATTGAATAGGAAATTTAAAATCTAACAATTCTCTGCGGATCAACCCGTACTCGCTACGTACTACGATAGTACGCTGTGCGCTTGCGGTAAAATTTAATTCAAAATTTATCGGCAATTTTCTAACTCGATAGAAAATTTATCGTTAAACAAGTTTTTGGCGCCGTTGCCGGGGAATTTGTTTTGATTTTATTTTCTATTCTTCAAATTAATTTCGTTTGATTTTTGTGTGTGTTCGCATTTTTTCAAAAAAAAAATTGTGTGTGTTTGTGTGATATTTATTTTCAATTTTGTTTGTGTGCTTTTTGTTGTTTATTTGCACTTGCATTTGCTCTTCTATTATAAAAAAAACATTCACAATTTCAAAAAAAACAATAATATTTTATTTTAATTTTCTTTTACAATTTGGCATCTACATTTTCTTTTTACAATTTCATTTTCCGTTTTTGCATTTACATTGAAAAAAAACCGGTTGTCGTCTTCAACCCTTCCTCCTCGGCCATCACACCACTGCTGCTTGCCTTGAAACATACACCCTCTGACTAACTTCTGTTTCACATATTTCTGACCTCATCAATGCCCAGAGAACACTTACGCATTGCCATACATCATTGTCCAGAGAACCTACAAAATCTGTCATCAAAACCTCTGCTCATACAACCAACAATTTGCCTGCCACTTGAACCATCCTTCAACTCCACCTTGCATCCAAACTGTCAATTGCAATTTCACTTCAGCACTGCACGATCCCATCCATTAGATACTATATATACCATACTACCACTATCATTACCCTTTTCATACTTCCCATTGCCTGTCAACAAATAACATACATAACAGCGACAACCATACTTCCAGCCACTGTCAACACAGTGCATCCACAAACCATCCACCTTTGCAATTTCATTACATCAGCATTCCCCCGCAACCACAAACATACAACAAAATAACCATAACAACCCTCTTGCCACCATCTTCCATTACTGCTGCACACCAATACAAAACATCACACTTTATCAATCTTCACCATATACTCCCAGCATCACAACATCACATCACTTTGCCTAATCTCCATCACCACTGTTTGTCAATTCACTCCATCATAATACCAAACATACTGCTCTCACCACACCTCTGCTACACGATATCCTCCTCTGCTGACCAAGCTCACATATTTCAACAACTTTGTCCAACCACCTCCGCAAACAACTCATAGCCCATACTCCACTGCCTATTTAACAATACTGTCACACATCCTTACATTCGTCTCAACCCCAGTCATCTGCCTGACTACAACACATCATAACTTTTCCTACTGCTACCAGTTTTCTAACGAACAAACTCCACCATACAAACTTGCTTCAGACAATCCTGTCACTTCCACCATCTCACTATCTTACAGCTTCACGCAAATCACAACACTCGCTACCTTTCTTCATACACTTCTACACATACCATCACGTTACCCCTCAACTACCCTTCAACTACAAACAACATACATACAACTCTTTCCATACGACTACATCTCCAAAATCACCACTCGACAACCACCACTCGACAACCATACTCAATTGACATCACAATTCATCTTCAATACAAACTCAATCACACATTCCACAGTTCAACATTAGCCAATACAGTGCCACATCCAACATCCAGTCGTCATAACCATGCCCACTCCGACATCCATTCATCAATTCTTCCTCCCCCAACCACTAGTTTCAACTGCCACTGTAACAACCAGGCTCTGCTGAATATGTTCAGATTACAGCTGGACGATGAAATGGCCATGACATTAGTGGCGTGCTCAGATCAACAGAGAAGAGAAGACAGGGATGACAACCACTTCTTTGATGAAGAGAAGGAAGCTGCAGTAAAAACTAAAGACATCTGAAGGCTTGTGTACGTGCACACTAGTTCTGTGCACATAGTTATGAAACTGACAGTGTTAAGGTTGAGTCAGTGTTAATGATTTGTAATCAAGTATGAGCTGGCATTTATTTGGCATATAGCCGTTAGAAAATCAGCTATAAATACAAATGCTATGTAATTGAACAGAGATGAATAACAAGAATTACATTTCTTCTTTTTAAAAACTGCTGTTTACATATACATGTTTCTCTATCATTCTTCTTCACTCTTTTCTTTTACAATTCTTTCCTACTGCCTTAACTAAACTTTTCTTCCATATCTCCTGTCTTCAATCTTGCTTCTTTATCTTTTCTTTATCATCTTTAATCTTCTGTATCCTCCATCTTTTCTTTTGAATTCTGTGCACTTATCTCTTCCTACCTTCATATCTTCAATACTTTAGAGCAGCACTGATCATATAACTATGGTTACTTCCCCTGAAGCACAAGACCATCACAGCCACTGCCTACAATTCTTCACATCACTTACTGTAGACAAAACCCGAAGCCAACTGTTGCCAGTACCGCATCACCGCGACCACGTCCCCCCACCACCGCACCACAATTCACTACACCACCTAATCCCTTCACAACCAAATCCACAAAACACGAAATTGCTTCCATCTACTCAAGCAATCGAACCAGATCCCCAAATCCTCACCTTCCTCGATATCGCCACACCCTAAAATCACAACTTACCTTCCAGAACTCCTCCAATCTGCTGTTGCCGCCACGAAACCCATGGAAACCAGGAACTTGCATCGCGAGTAGCTATACGCGATCGAACATCTATCCACAATCCCAAAAACAAATTCATGGAAAAAAAAATTGAGTTTTTTTTTTTTTTGTTTGAAATTCATTTGGGGAAAATTGAGATTACGAGAGCAAGCAAATTTGTAAAAAAAGCGACCTCTTGTTTTTTTTTAAATTCATTTTGACTATGTTAATGGGCCGGGTAGGGTTGTGCTGGGTTGGGCTTGAGATTTTATTGTAGAAATAAGTTTTTTTTTAGTTTGAGTTTCTTCTTCTTTTTTGGGCTGTTTTGAGATTTATATAACCAAAAAAAAATTATTTGCTTTGTTTAGGGTTTTGTTTTCTTTAAAAAAAACAAACAAAAGAATTTATTCTCATTTTCATTTGGTGCTTAAAAAAACAAAAACAACAAGTTGTTTTCTTTTAATATGTTTTGTTTGTTTTAGTTTCTTCGTTGATATACATTTAAAGAAAAAAACTGTAAATATATATATCTTGTTTTTATTTTCAGGTTGTCAAAGCAGATAGGACGAATAGCTTGTTGAAAATTGCCACTCTACTGTCAAAAATAAATTGCTTGCTTATAAAAAAAAATTTGCACCCTTATCTCTTGTTTTTATTTTAGTTGCATTGTTGATAGTTTGCAGTTGCATTTTTATTTCAGAAAATAAATTTCAAAAACAAAACCAAAAAAAAATCCATTCGTAGTTGCATTGTTAATACACGTTTCATTTCTGTTTTGCATTTCATTCTAGAAATTGTTAATAATAACAATTAAATATCGATAACACTTAATTGTATATTGACAAATTATCTTCTTTGAACAATTTAATTTCTTGTTGTCTAGGCTACGGCAGAGCAATAACAATTTATAAATATTATGGTGATTCGTAAATATTATAGTGGTTGTTTCTCTGAAGGTACTTAAACCTTCGGCTGCACTGCTACGGTGATTCGTGGTGCACCGATAACTTCTGCCCGTTACCTGGCCGAGAATTATCTTGTTGATTTAAGACAAAGTGTGATTATACAATTTTGGGTTAACTTAGGATAAATCATTTGTAATTAACCTTGCATTCATTTAGTTGCATTAGTTCATGCATATTAAAATAAACAACAACAAAACAAAATTTAAAAATCCAAAATAAAAAAATTTGTAATATTCCTTTTTAAATTTTTATATCCTTTTCCTTTGAAATTTTTCAACATAAAAAAATACAAAATCTTCTCAAAAACAAAAAAATTGAAAATCCAAAAACAAAACAAAAATCAAATTTCTTTTTTGAAAAATAAATTTTCCTTTATAAAAAAAAATCATTTTGGTAAATAGTTTTCCTTTATAAAAATCCAAAAAAAAAACATTTTTGAAAAATGCCTGAATTTCCTTACTCGCATGAATTTTACGATAGTTTTGAAAATCAATATAATCCATATAATTTCACTCAAAATTCTTATGGATATTTTAATAACGACTATTGTACAAACTATTCGAATTTTGCACCACAAGATTTTCAAAATAATGGTCAACCCTCAACTCTTGAAAGGTGTGTTGAAAAAGTTGAATCTTTACTTGAACAAACACTTCAATTTAATGATTCGTTGAATTCATATCTATGCAACAATTCAAGTCAAAGTTTTCAAAATAATCAAAATTTGAATTCACTTCCAAATTCAAATGATTATAACTCATGCCAATTCAACTTCGAACTCCAAAAAGAATTTCAAAATCACAATGAAAATGTGAATCATTTTTCAAATGATTTTGGCAATAGGAATAATCTCGACTACGATGCGAGTGAAAATTTTTGTCCTCAACAAGTTTAAATTAAAAAAATTCAAAGTTATAATCATGAAGTTGATTTAGTTGAACAAATGGAAAAAGATCACATAGATTTGTTGATGAAAACATTGGAAAAAATTCGTGAGAAACAAAACCAAATCCCAATGTGTGACGAGTCAAACGATAATCCATCTTTTACCCAAATTGACGATTTTCAAATAACAACTTTTGAAATAGAAAATGACAATCTTAATGAAGTTGTTGAAAATACGGTAATTGAGTTGTATTTCAATTTTTTTGAGGGTGTGGAACCAAATTTAAAATTCGATCTTCCTTTTCTCGATTTCAAAATTTTGAATGCAACAACTTTGGATTTTGAACTTAATATATGTGATGAAGTTGTTGATAATCCAAATAAGGAAGACGAATTCAATGAACACGATTTCTTTGGACTTTTCGAAAACGAGTTGTCGAATTCTGAAGGGAAAGATTTAAATCACCATTTTGATTTTGAAATCAATAATTCTGAAGAATTTTTCAATGAAGAGCTTGAATTTCAATTTGGTGAAAATAAACTTGAACTTCAACCAATTGTTTTATCGACCCCAAAAATCATCGAAAATAAAACAACTCGTACGATTTTTAATAAAACGACATTCGTTTTTCCAAATCAACGTTCAACTTCGAAATCTTTTACGGTTTGGTTTTCTGTGCTTGAGCTGTGTCTCGCATACTTGACGAGACAAATGAATCGGCCTTTGGAAGACCGTTTCATTTACTTTTTGACGATATACTTTCTAAACTCTTGTAAATAATAAACTTTTTGTTTTCATGTAAATATAGGTCATATTTTTATTTTCTTATCTCCTTCCACTTGGGTTGACTGTGGGGACACTGTCAAAATCATGTGTGGGGGGAGACTCATCTTCGTTTGTAATTTTTCATGGTTTATTTTTGCGTTTTCTTTCAAAAACTAAAAATAAAAATAAAAAAAATCCCAAAAATAAATTTTCTTTTGATTTATTTTTAAAGAAACACAATAGGATAAATATATGATTTTGGTTATTAAATTGAAACTTTTGAAAATTTATTTGTCTTAACAAAAATAAATATGAATTTTGATTACAAATAACAATGGTTTAACTAGTATATAGGAAGATTCATACATGTTAATTATGAAATACATCCTAATTGAAAATCTTTGTTTTAAAAGGTGGTTGATTTAAAGTAAAGATATAACATTTTTTTGTCTTTTAAGTTAAATGGTGCTATGACGATAGTGCGAAACTCTCTCTTCTAAAAAAACAAAAAAAAATTCTTGTATATATGTATATTTTTTAATAAACACCTAGAGTCATGTGTTCACACTTATGTGTTCACTCGCCATGCTCTGTACCCTTCTCACGTAAGCCTGAAAGGCAGTGCACGATCGATATATCTGGCCTCAGTTTATCTGAGTTAGGTGTGTGTATATAAAAATTATTTTACTAATAACGCCTACAGTCAATAAGTATTCACACGTGTGTGCTCACTCGCCACGCTCTGTATTCCCCTCACATCAGTCCGCAAGGCAGTGCATGGGTAATATATTTGGTCTCAGTTTATCTGAGTTAGGCATATGTAAATATTGTTAATATCAATAAAAATTTCAAATAAAAAAATTAGAGAGAGTAAGCAATTGAAATCTAAGCACTATTTTAACTTGTTTGATTTGACTTGTTATTGAAAAGAAATGAAAATACCACTTTGATACACTTTGATAATCACTAAGGATCCATTTCATAGTTACACTGTATTATCGACCGAAATAACGAGTTAAGCTATAGCTCATTTGTTACGATAACTTCGTTTTTATTAAAAATTTTGACAAGTAAATGACTTAAAGTTCAAGATAATGACCCAAACCTATATTTAACTTATTTGTGTCAATTTAAAAGTAAATCCTTCATTGTAAATATTTTCAAAAACTCGCATTCATCTCTTTGTAAATAAATCTTGCATTTTGTAAATATTTTCATATCGAATTTGAATTTTGTGGGTAGTATCCACTGAAAACCCTCACGAGACAACACTTGTCCTACTGGGGACACCCAGAGGTTCAACGGCTTGTTGCATACGCTCAATGCAATCATGCTCCCTACGAAAATAGATTTATCTTAGTTTTACTTTATTCGAGAACATATAAAAAGATAAGTGTGAGGGTAATTGATGTGCATGTAAATGTTCATATTTTTTACCACCATATTTAATATATTTAAATTTGATCATATTGGGTATTTTAACTTGTTTAAACCAAAATTCAAATTATTTTCAAATTGTCGCATATTCATCTTCATATAGAGGCAAAATGGTCATTTTTGTGCATTTATTAATTTGTGAAAATTTACTTGGAATTTTCTATGTTGTTTTGTAGGAATTTTAGTGAATTTTACAAGTGGCTTCATGAAGATATGCATGCACAAGAGTGAATACAAAGGAATGGAGATGGAAATAATTCAAAGTAATGATCATGGAGGACTGCACTTACGCACCTACCTTAATGTAAACTTTGGAGCTAATGCACATGCTAAAAGGCCATTAAATCTTCATGTACACTTAATGGATGATTATTTGAAGTTAATGATAACTTGGCCACCACACTTCCTAAGAGGGTATTTTGGGTAGTTCCCAAAAATATGAATTAGGGTATTAAACTTGTATAAATACCCCTTATGTTTCATGTAACCCTCTCCTCTTCTTTAGGCTCTCTTCTCTTAGCCTCTTAGTTTAGGAAAATAAATCAAAGCTCTTCTTTCTTTTTCCATGGCTACTTAGCCATTTCTTTTATGTAATTTTTTTTATGCAATTTCAATACATGCTATTTTCTTCTTTTGTTTATTTCCTTTCATGTTAGCAGTGTAGATTTATTTATTTATGCAAGTAGTGTAGATCTTCTTTTATTTTATGCAAGTAGAATAGCTCTTTCTTTACTTTGCTTTCATCTTCTTCTTTTTTGTGTTTCATGTTGCATGCTACTTGTGTTGATATGATAACACAAATGAGAGGCCAATCTCTTCAATTTAGGGGTAATGAAGCCTCTAATCATGTAGCTTCAACATTCTGATAATTATTGCTCTCTTTTTGTGCTTAATGAGAATGCATGAAGTGGTTAACTTGTTGTTTTTGCTTTGAATTTGATAATCTATATTGTTGACACCAAATATGCTATGCTTAAACAATCACAAACAATAATTACCTCTTCATCTACATATAATGATGGTAATGAAGTGAATGTTGAAATTAAATTTTGATGGTATATATTTCTAATTCATTGTTAATAGGTCATTCTTAAAATAGATTTCATTTTCAACTTGTTGTCATTTTTCATGAGAATTAGTAAGTGGTTTAAGGGGCGTGTTAAAGTTTGATGGCTTATGTTGGGCTAGCTAATAGCACATATATGTCATACTTATGATAAGCACATCATTTAAATTCACTAATGACCAAAAAAACTATGACGCCCCACTCTGAGACCCACATTAGCAAAGAGTATTACAAGGTAACACCGTCTGCTAATGCGGAGAATAGAGCTGGTTAATTATGAGCGACCATCTATAGTCTTGTCTTAATTATCTATTGAATACACCGACAATTGCCTGTGTTTGACTGTCTCATCATAACGTTTAGGAGATTCCTATCGATAACGTTGATCAAGCGCATCGACCAGAATTCTTAAAGCACTCAATGGGAAAAACAACACAAAATTATCTTATATATGATAACCATGTCTCTTATAAAATTTACAAATACTCTTTGCTCGTTTAAAAACAAAACCCAATTATACTTATAAATATCTTATTAAAAAGATTTGAAAATTTTAAATTTGTTATTTTCATCCATAATCAATAAATACAAGGATGGTCTCATCGAGATATTCGTAGAATACTCGATTCATAAGATGGATGAAATAAGGTAGAAGGTTCGTCAAATCGGATGACATAATGAACCACTCACAAGAATCATAACGAGTGCGGAATGCGGTAAGAGGATGTTACCTTCCGCAACTCGTAGCTAATGAAAACCGGTGGCAAGGTCAAACTAAAAAGACCTTAGCACCACTCAAAAGATTGCTTAGGTGATAATTCTAAGACAAATCTCAAAAATACCGGAAAATTCACAAACTACTTGAATGGGAGCAATAACACTTTCCTCATCAAGTGGGTTTAAAGAATAGAATGATATCACCGAATTTGGAATCAAAATCATTAAGAACAAAAGAAATATGCTTAACAGGTTGAGGATGTCAAAGATGAATAGTCCACATTGGACAAAGGATATGGGCTTCATAATGATTAAGCCAATCCTTTCCCAAAAATCAATTTCGAAGCCTAAGTAACGCATAACATGCAAATCGGCTCGAAAAGAATAACCACATAAAATAATCTCGACATTTTAAAAGAAACAAACTGAGTGTTGCGGATCCACCAACCGGATTCGCAATTCTCTAAGAAGTCATCAAACCCATAATATATAAAGAAAAAGAATCAACAAGTTCTTTTGATATAAAAGAGTGGGATGCACCCGTATCAAAAGAAATCAAATAGGAAGATCACGAAATGAAATAATGCCATCCAGGATAGAAGGAGAATTACCTTGACCCAGAGAAGGGTTACTAGAAGCTTGCGCAACATTCAGCTTTCCCTCCCTTTTACTTTGAAGTTTGGGACATGAAGATAAACGGTGACCCAAACCTTTGCAATAGCGACAAGAAAAGGGTTTTGGACACTTATTTACATGGTGGTCCTTAGAATCACAATTGTAGCATCGTCCACGACTAGTAGTAGAAGTCTTTGCTACAGAAATTGCCTGCTTCCCTTTTTGGTAGGGATTAGGACTTTTGAACTTAATATGCCTCTTCTTGTTGATGTTGAAGTTTTGTTTGGCATCCACAACTTCAACATCATTTTCTTTATCGGCCTCTTCAAGTCGAAGAGCGATATCTTCAAACTGGTCGAAAGGCACTTCTAATTTCAGAGGTAAAACCTTTTCGGGTTTCTTACTTAAAGCACGGATAAACCTTTGATTCTTTACAAGATCCAAAAGTTGTTGCCAGATCTAACCATCTCTTCTTCTTTAAGAAAGAAAGAAAAAGACAGAAGAGGAAAAAGGTTATTCTCAGAATGAATATCAAACAAACATGATTGATAAAACATAGCATCATAAAAAGAAAATAGGATAGAACGGTACGAAGACTCGAATTAATTCCTATGGCACGATAATTCAAAGATTCGTAACATTCATACTACACTTTGATGTACCGTAATATGTGTCTCTGTTCTATTTTTATCATATTTTGTTCTGAACTCAGCTCTGATGCCAAGCTGTGACGCCCCACTCCGAGACCCACATTAGCAAAGAGTATTACAAGGTAACACCGTCTGCTAATGTGGAGAATAGAGCTGGTTAGGAGCGACCATCTATAGCCTTGTCTTAATTATTTATTGAATACGCCGACAATTGCCATACATTTTTCTTTCTTTCTCAAGTGGATCGACATATCCAATAAATACTTAATACAAAGCCATAGGTGGCTGAAGGATCTATCAGAATAAAATATAACAACTCATATGTAATACACATCACAGAACAGTAGATCATCACATACATTTACACATATACAGATACATTACAGAGTTTACAAAATGATACTCGACAAGTGGTAAAGCAAACCACAATATACAGACGTGTCAAAAGAATACATATCAGAGTTACAGCCAAAAAGGACTACACAAAAAGCTATAACAAAAAGGAACTAGCGGAATAGTCCATGCGGAAGCAAAATAGGCTAAGTCCAATGTACCTAACCTGAAACATCACGGTCTGACCCGAGTATAAAATACACGGGTCAGTCTAGCTAAACAAATCAGTTAGACAAACTAAATGATAATGAACATACAAGATCATAAAGTACCACCAATATCTCCAAAAGAAATAACCAAATCATCTAACAGAATATGAATCATAACAAGCCTCATATCATCGGCAACTCAAATAAACAAAGGATATCATATCCCCAAAACAAGCCAAAAAGGCAAATAACAAATACCAATAAAGGTAACACAAGTTTCCACAAGGTAATCGCTATATATCGTGTGGTTCAAAGAACCTACCCCGAAAGGCGATACACTAGGGAAATATAATTGTCAAAGAAACAAAAGATGATCGAGCTCAGTACTGTATAACAAGTATCCATACGCCCGAAGGCAATACGCACGAACACTCTACTCCCACATAGGAGCAATTGTCCACATAGACAAAGCCACACGCCAAGAGGCGATACGCACGAAGACTCTATTCCCACATAGGAGCAATTGTCCACATAGACAAAGCCACACGCCTAGAGGCAACGCCCGAAGGCTCAAGCCCGAAGGCAACAAACCCCGAAGGCAACGCCCGAAGGCAACAAACCATAGTGGCGAAGGTCCGGAGACCCAGTACTGGTCACCACTAACTGGCGAAATGTGTCACAACTCTCAGAAAGGAACCCGAAAAATGTTAACGTGAGTCCCATACCACACGTTCGCACTAAACGGTTTACTAACCGTTAGTCAATTTCACACTCAAAGCAGTACAAAGTTCACCTCATCTCATCGGTAAACCAGACCCAAAGGTCAAAACGGTCAAACGAATAGATTAGGAATTAACTGAAAAGATAAACACATGTGTTCATAGCATGTGTTTTATTTAATCATTTAATTCTCCTCCCTCTTCGCTCGAAGTGCAAAATTGTGTGTGTGTTTTAAATAGAGATTAGAAGTTGGAGAAACAAGCTTTAATACAATTTAAAAGATCACTTTATAAAAGTCCGTGTACGAAATTAAAAAGGAATCATCAAAGTCAACTATGCAATAACAACTAATTGGAATCGACACGAATCGATTAAAATTGGAAACCAAGCAAAATAGGCAAATCTGGGCTGAGACAAGCAGATTCAGACGTCTGAATTGTATATTTCAGACGTTTGAAACTGGAGCTCAGGCAATACTTTGCCTAGGCCAATGATGGCCAAATCATATCGGAAACAATCGGACGAGTGACGATGGCTAGGGGTTTACGCCAAACGACTACCCAACCCTAAAGACTCACCAATACACTCCGACCAACATGCCCAAACATCCATAAGGATTTTTCATAGATTTTGACTCAAACGCCAAAAATTAGAATATTCTTTAAACCAATTCAATTCAAAAGCAAATGGACAAGGAATATATGTTAGGAATTGCTACCTAACACTATCAAAGATATAGACGTAGATGTGAGTTCAAAAACCCACCTTTTAACCCAAAACAAAGATGAGAAGCTCAAATGCAAAGAAAATATCAACCACTCTTCACTTCTACTCTACAAGCCCCAATCTAAGACCAAAACAAGTATATCCTAAATTAGGGTTTAGGAAAGAACTGAAATTGAAGAGGAAATGAGATGGAGAAGATGAAGAGGAGGCTTACCTAAGCTTCTCTTTGATTTTTGGAGCAAGAATTTGAGTTTGCAAGAGGAACTAGGGCTTGGCAATTTCTATTTCTCATTCTCTTCCCCCATTTTCAGTTGAGTTTGAGAAAAAGAAATGAAATGAGTGAATGGATGAAGAGAGGGGGCTGAGTTAGGGTATAGTATGAGTTGGGTGAAACCCAAACCCAAGCCTAAAGCCCTAGTGAAAAATAGCAAAATTCACTCAACTCCAAACATATCGATGTTTATACTCAAAAAAGTCGCAAACACCATTTTGAACTCAATAGAAGTGGTCTCGAGTCCAAATTGTTGATTCTCAATTTCACTCTTCATTCAGACATCTGAAATTTCCAAACCAGACGTCTGAATCTGGAAAAATAGGAGTTTTCTATCTTCATTCAGACGTCTGAAATGAACGATTCAGACGTCTGAATCTGGAAAAATAGATGTTGTCTAGAACAATATTCAGATGTCTGAATCGTCCATTTCAAACGTCTAAAAATGGCAATTTTAGCCTATTTCCTTTCTGGTTTGACTCGGACAATTTCAGACGTCTGAATGCTTCATTTCAGACGTCTGAATCCCTGTAAGACAGTTTTTCCCAAATAGACACCTCCGTATCTCGATCCACAAAGACTTTTCACTAATTCGACTGTTCTTTTACGAATAGTGACTTTTTCGGACTAAAATCCGACTAGCGATGCCATATTTAAAATAAACATTTAAATATATATAAATCGTAAAATATGCGGGTTGTTACGGAGATCATAATTTCATAATTTGTTGAACTATATGATCTAGAGAGTGGAATTATCTCTAAATTGTCATTTAACTCTCATAATTTTATCACTTTCTTTTTGCCATTTTTCTCATTTTCTAGCTTAAACAACTCTCAACTTTGGTTAATTCGATTGAATAGGAAATTTAAAATCTAACAATTTCCTACGGATCGACCTGTACTCGCTACGTACTACGATAGTACGCCGTGCGCTTGCGGTAAAATTTAATTCAAAATTTATCTACAATTTTCTAACTTGATAGAAAATTTGTCGTTAAACAGTACCCACTTTCTCCCTCACCCTCCTTCCACACTTTCCAGGTCGCGCGATTTCAATTTTTTTTATCGATGAACGATGATCGACGATCAAGCGCGCTCAACTCCTCCATCGCCGTGCCTGCGGCCGCCGCCGCCACCCCTCTCCATGCTTGCGCCCGCGACTTCAATATTTTTTTTTCCTAATGAACGAACGCCAGCCACCACCGTCATCGCCCCTGACTAGACCCATCGTCGCGCCTCCCCCTATGCCATCGCGACCGTCCAGCCAAGCCCCTCGCGCACGCGCATCGCGTGCAAAATCGCGATCCAAACTGTAACGACCCGCAATTTTGAACCATTCAAATCAAGAATAAAACTACACATGTCAGACTTGAATAATTCAAAACAACGGATTGTTAATTTAATTGGGGTAAATAAAACAATCACAGAATCACAGACACGGAATATGCAGCGGAATAAATAAATACATAGTAGTTCATGAAGCTACTATAGAAACAACAGAGTCAGAAGCAAATACAACAAAAGTCCAAATACATAGAAGTTCGCTAATACATAAGAAAATGACAAATGTCCGAACAGAAATAACTGAGATAACTAAAATAACTGAAATAGCTATGCATATGGATAGACAGTTAAATAGATCTCCAACAAAGTCTCCAGCTCCAAAAGGTGAGTCCTGAATGTTGTGAAACTCAGACTGACCCGAGCATAAAGTAAAAACAAAACACTCGAGTCAGGACTAACATACTTATATAAGTAAACCAACTCAAGTGAACTGTACAATAAAATGCAATAATAACTTAAAGGATGTTTGGGATTGCCATCCTTTAAGGATCCGTTAAACTATTTACTATGTAGTAATATACGCTATATATGTAATGTCTAGCAATAAAGTATAATATACTGAAAATAGCGTTAAGGCGTTACTCATATCATCCTTAACACATTTTATAAATGCTGTAGTCTATACAGTACTGTAAACTCCACCAAACCGGTGGGCTATCAGGGAGCACTCCATAGGTACGACACAAAATAAAATTGTAGTGGGCTCGCTAGGAAAGGTGACAAGGCACGCAAGGCTATACCCTGAGTAGGATTCTACCGTTTTGCGGCACCAGGCTAGTGGTAACGCATAGCAGCTACTACCGCCCATCTTGAAACAACACTCCCATAATTAATGGGGCCCCAAATCAATCACAAAGTAAAAGATATGGTATCGGAGAACCGTGTCCGATAGGAGGAGCCACCTTACTTGGCCTGGCGATGGCTCATGTTTTAGTCATCCAAATAGGCCATCGTTTCATACCTCAATGCAGCAGCGTCGCCAAACCATCCTACTTTGTTCTAGATCCTCCACTGCGTGTACAGTTGTTAAAGTGGTTTCGGAATTGGCAGAGAGTATGACAATATCCGACCCCGATCTCTTTAACAACCAATCGTTATATTTTCACACCGTGGTCATTTTATAAAATCATTTAAATAATAAATCTTAAATTATAATTTAAACCAATACTAAAATATTTAACTTCAATTATATTTTAGATTTTAACATTTGCTTTAAAATTCATATTAAACCAAATTTATTACATTTCAAAAATCACATCTTTAAAACTTAAATAAAATCTTATTTAAAAAATTAAATCCTTTAAATAAAATTTAATTACAAATTATACTCCACTTAACTTCCTAAATTTTATTAAATTATTATATAAAATTCAATATTTATTATATTTAATTAAAACTATATTTATCATATTAAATTAAAACTATATTTATTATATTAAATTAAATTAAAAGTATATTTATTATATTAAATTAAATTAAAAATATATTTATTATATTAAATTAAAGCCATATTTATTATATTAAATTTACTTTTAAATTATTTAAAATTATATATTTAAACCAATTAAAAATTATAAGTTAAAAATCTTAAAATTTCCTTTAAATCATATTTAGCTTATTATTTAAACCTTAAACATATAAAATATTATTATTTTCCAACTATTAATTTTTAAATAAAAATCATTAAATTAAATTAAATTTTAAAATCACTTTATTAAATCAAAACATGCTTTAAAATTTAGAAAATAATTTAAAATAAATTTGAAACCGACCTACGGTACGTATAGGAGGACACATACCTATAGGAGTTTCTCAACAGGTACGTATAGGAGGACACATACCTATAGGAGTTTCTCAACGTGTCCATTAAAATAATTTTCAGGAAGAAAATGGAAATGAGGAAGAAGTAGAAACAAATACGTATAGGAGTTTCTCAACAGGTAGGTGTCCATTAGGAATAGGTAGTGGCCCTTCAGGAGTCTCCTGGTATTCAAGCCCATTAGACCAAGCCCAATAGATCAAGCCTAAACTCAAACCCAAATAAAAGAAAATAAGACAATACAGACAAATAAACGCGCACTTTTACATAGAAAATAGCAGATTTAAAGATGTAGGAATCGGATTTTGATGAAACGAAAAGTGGAGAGATGATAAGAATTCAGTCAAGAATCATAAAAAAAGAATAAAATTTCAAATTTCAAATTTAAATTTTTCAACCAAAAGCCAAACATTGACCAAGTTTGACCAAAATTTGAAATTTTAGAAAATTTTCTATTTTATTGAACTTGGAAAAATATATTACTCAATATCCCAAAAATCGATATTTAAATTCAAATTTATTTAAATTTTAAAATATTTAATTCAAAAATTAAATAAAAATTGCTTTTAAAATTTGACTGAATTTACGGGTCATTACACAAACCCTAAAACTGCTGCGCGACGGAGGTCGATTTCGGCCACCACGCGATGAATTTTGACGATCCAACCGTACACAACGTAGAGCTCGTCGAGCTCTCCATTTTTTCTTTTGGAGGCATTCAATTTCATTAAGTGGATTGAAAGATATCAAGGGGGAAAGGTCGGAGATTTTTCAGCCATTCAAATCGTTAAATGGAGGCGGCTGAAGTTTTTAAGTTAGGGTTTAACAAATGAAAGGAAGTTGAAGCTATTTATAGAAAATTTCCGTGGCACTGTTCATCCACGAAATTTTCAAACTCCAAATGAAGTATGTCGTCTTGCGTTCTATATGTTATAACCCTATTCCGAACACAATGGAATACGTATGGAGAGTCAATTCTATCATATTCATAAGATAGCTTTTCAAATCGAGTTATTTTAACTTAAATTCCTTTAATTAAATTCTACGCGTTTCAAGCTCGCACGACCAAAGGATAAGTTCGAACGCTACAAAACTTGAAATCCTATAATAATTCACTATTACGGATTCGATGAAACTAGTTTCGTCGAAATCCGAGACAGTGCTCAAAAAGACTATTTTTACGCGTTAATTAAAACAAGTAATTTCCAAAATAAATTTATTCACTTTTAAATTCAATTTTAAAAATTAGAAATTTTTATTCTTTTTTAAATAAAATTTAAATCAACTTTCGACCCCATTTTCATTCATATTAAATTCAAGATTCAATTATTAAAATAATTTCCAATATTAAATTTAAACAATTTAATTATCAAATAAATCACTATATTTGAATTATAAGTTATTTAACTTATAAAATTTTCTTTTAAAATGAATTCAAATAATAAAACAACTACTTCCATTTTATAGTAATTCAACATCAATGCAATTATTGTATATAGCAAAAATTATTCATTTCTTACCAAATAAATGTATTCTTATTGAATTTTGTTATTTAAAATTTTATCTAAGTTCATATCCAATAAATTACATTAATAATTCATTAAATTTTTATTTCTAACCATTTTTATTCAATAATTATATAAAATTTAATAATTTAAAATAGTTAAAAATACGGGTCGTTACACATATCCATTAAATTTCAAGTCTGAGAGGAGATTTGAATTAAGTGGAATATAGATTTATAATTATAGAATTGACCTTCTTCGCAGAATTGATTCACTCCATCTCTTCTTCCTTTTTATTATCCGCCCTTCTCTGATATATATATATATATATATATATATATATATATATATATATATATATATATATATATGCGTGTGTGTACATACACACACACACACTATTTTTATAATTTCTAAAAATAGTGTAGAAGGGAAAATGACTGAGCTCCGCTGCTCTAATCAGAAAATATAAGAAGAAAAGTGAGGGGCTAGGCATGTATTAATAGGTGCTCGAATTAATTCTATCTGTTATATTAATATTAATTAAAGTCGGGTCGTCGGGCCGAGGTTCAACCTTACTAGTCACCAGTTTAACCAGTCGCTCGCTCCCCTATAGGCGGTCGAGCGACCCAAGGAGGAGGCTAACCAATATGGTCCACACGTCTATTATAATTTATTTCCTTTTTATTCCTTTTTAAATATTTTCGACTCGAAAACTTCAAACACCAATAACTTCTTCATTTGAACTCCGATCGTAAAATTTCAAATATGAAAGTTGCTCAGAAAATCGTCACGAACACAATGGTGAAAGATTCGTGACCACATTCTATTGTTTGCTTAGATTTCATTTTTAAGCCTTAATTTTTTATTAATCCTTTTCAATTAATTACTGTTTATTTTACGAACTGCTATAAACCTAGTCTTGAAGTTTGTGCAAAGCATGGCCCAGGAATGGATGTACCAAACTATAGATGTAGGAATTAACAGGAGGTTGGTCCAGTTAGAGTGTATGGGAACAGCATACACTTTGCAAGGCTGAAATGCTGGTTGGCCCAAGTGATGGAGTTTTACGTCGTGATGTAATCTGATGGGTCAACACTCCCATCCTATTTGTCAATATATGGAAAGGCATACTGCCGGTGGATGTATGTATTTGGGATCACCTTAGAAATTGGCTCCCCATTCTCGTCATCATATAGAGCTTCACCCCCAACATTGCAGGATTGCCTTCTGTTAAGTTGCTGGTGAAGATGATTCAATCCCTCTTGAAGGCCGGCATCGGCCTGCTACGGAGCTCCTGGCCTGCACCCGCACTAGGCATAGCCGGCATCTCTATGTAGTGGGATATCGATGGAATAATATGTTAGAGAGTGATGATGATGGTGAATGTCTGGCCCGCACCTCCTTGATCTAGGGTCGGCCACACCCTTATTTGATCGGAAGTGCACCAAAGGGGCCCTTTGTTTTCTACCGATAACACATGCACCACCACTAAGATTACTTAAACCTCAAATCTCGAGCTCTGTTTGCCGCCCGGAGGCGTTCAAAAGATGATGGTCATTTTACTGAATGAGAATAGTGATGTCTTGGTTCCCTCGGCATGACCAATTTTACATTAATTTTAACATGCTCTTCCCTGATGTTAACATGAGCTACCTCGATAGGGGTTTGAAGGACCACCCTCTCTTGGGTGGTGTTAACAAGATTGTTATTAAGGGCAGGCTGGATAGGAAAAAGGTCAACCGCCGAAGGGGGTGGAGAATCGAAGTTCATAATCATTTGAGCATCCAACCTTGTCTTGAAATCATTTACCGCGCTGGCTAGAGTTCCCACATTGGTCAAGCCTTGGAGCACACTTCGCCACATATTGTTGTTGAGCCTAGGGATGGGACTAGCGGCACTGGCGATAGTGTTACCATTAGTCACACGGTCATTTGAGTTGATAACCTCATATTCACCATTAGGATTTGACATGGTCCAAAACGTGAAAAGAGTGTGTGGAGAAGAAAAAGTGAAGGAAGTTTAGATTTTATAGGAGGCATCCCTCTAGCATTAAAATATTAACCAAAAAAATTAGCCAACCTCGAAATTAGACTAAAGCGTTTGTATTGACAAAAGTAGTCACTAATACTAGGCTTAAAATAAAATGAAGAGTAAAGCAAGTGAATAAAGTAAATGACACAAAATGTACAATGGTTCAGAAGAAGCTTGCCTACATCCACTATGAAGATCTCTTATGATTACAAGGAATTTACAAGAGACTAATAAAAAATTTAGTACTTAATCTTATAACGATACTAAACTTAAGAGCTTGTGAGGAGTTGCGTGCTTCAAATGGGAAATCTGAGCATAAAAGTCAACCTCTTTGATGTGTATAGAAATGAGTATTTTCAGCAGTTGATATGAGCAGTGGATAGATGTGATTGCACTGTGAATAGGTGGGAATCATTCCCGGCCGTTGAACTGATCGGATAGCTGGATGGCAGATAGATGGAAAGGTAGTTGGAAACTTGGAATATGTGGTTGAGAAGCATGCCAGCTATAATCCATATGAGGCATGTGTTCTTGTGCTGAGAAAGACGACATGCTACAGGAGTTAGTATGTTTTTGCAAACACACTACAGTAGTAGGTGTACTAAGTTAGGCTGTACTTTTTGATGTCTAGCACACTTCTCTAGGCAGCCAGGCTGGAGCGAAGCTTCTAGAATGCTGATGGTCGGTTACATGTTGTCAAAGCTTACTGAGAATGAAGTTTAAAATGCTAAGGCTGGAACATAAAGGAATGGGTTGAGAAATAGTGATGACAGGCTTCTTGGGACTGGTCGTTGGCGGGTTGGGAGAGCTAGGACATAGATGGGTCGCTTTGAGTCGAGTCAAGTCATCTAAGATGGCCGTGTCGACTTATGTCGGGCCGGGCCAAGCATAGAATCCAGGTCAGCATATATGTGACTTTCTTGTTGTATTTGCTGAGATGGAGCCAGGTTAAACATGTGCTGGCCTGAACTAGGTCGAGCTGAGTGATAGCTGACCTAGACTTAGGCCAAACCCAAATCTCTTGCTCTATTTCTTTGAAGATGTAGTTTTCTTAATGAAAACATATAATCTTTCCTGCTATAAATAAATATGTGGAAAACTTATGTAATGTTTGCTAAATGGATGAAAATTTCTTTCTTTTTCCTCATGTATACTCTCCTTTTAGTTTCTTCTTGAATTATAGTCCTTATGCTTATCATTTGATCGATCTCTCTCCATGTTCAATATTACCAATACAATGGACAATCAACAATAAATGTAGATAATGGGATAATACTTTTCGTTTTTGAAATTAATATCCACAATTAGTGTCCATCAATTTAAGAAATAAATAATGCTTGTCGTGAATTAAAATTAATGTTCATATTTAGTGTCCATTAATTTGATTAGGTATCCCCTTATGTTTTCCAGTAGTTTAGTATTTTCAAATCATAATCATCGCTATAAAATATATGAATGAACAACCAGTTTCCTATGCCTCACATATATTTCTGTTTCTTTATTTCTACACTATTTCTTCATGGTATCAGAGCTTCCTCCTTAGCTGGAAATTTTCTTGTTCTTTTTTCTTTATTATTCACATTCATGGGTGAACAAATAAAATATTCTTCTAACACTCTATCAACCTCAAATTTATCAAGTAATCATCTTATAACAGTCTATGTTGCTTCTTAGATCCCCCTTAAACTTACTTTATATAATTTTCTTTCTTGGAGAGCTCAACTAAAATTTCTTCTCATTGGTTATGATCTGATAGGCTATATTGATCGCACCATAAAACCACCATTATAAACCGATCAATCATACAGTCACTGGCATCGCCAAGTCCAGCTAATTTTACATGTTATTATTTATTCAACCTCTAAAACTATCATACCGTTAATTGGTTCTGCAAATAAAATCCAAGGAAGCTTGAGATAAAAAGTTTCTAGTGTATGCAAATAAAACCCAATCTCAAATTATGAGTCTTAAAGGGCATCTTACTCTTACCAAATTTGAGACACATTTAATTGAGAATATCTTCAATTCTTAAAACCTAGTTTTGATGAAATTGCAATTGTTAGTTCTTCTATTGATGATGATGACTTGGTGCTATATACATTGAATGGTCTAGGCCCTGAATTCAAAGAAATTTTTGCAATAACTCGAGCTCGTGAGTCTCCTATAACATTTGAAGAGCTTTATGACAAACTAGTGGAGTTTGAGCATTTTCTCAAAAGAGATGGGTCAAACGCACTTGATATGGTATCAACTGCTTATTACATAAGAAATTCCTTTAGTGATATTACACCATCACGAAGTATAGTAATCATCAATTACATACCTCTCAATACCACTCTAATAGAGGTAAGGATACACAAAGAATATTCCACCATAATTTAAAAACGGTGTGTCAAATCTCACAATTAAGAAGTGCTATCAAACGAAGAATGTTTTTTTGCTATACACCAACTGATAATTACACATCAACTTCTGTTACCATTCAAGGTTGGCTAAGACTTTGCATTTTCTCACTATGTCACCTCTGATATTAAAAATCTTTCCCTTTATTTGGATTTTGATGGATTTGTCGAGATGATTATTCATGTGTTAGAAATAACAAAAGAATGAAAAACAATTCATTGATTCTGTCATCCCTCCATTCCCTCCGCCGTCACTCCATCGTCGTCGTAATGGCCTAAAATTTCAAATTGCTCTTCCATTATCGTCACATTTTGTTATGAAGGTTGAAAACGAAAAACACAAAACACAAAATGAAACCAAACGACCCTTAGTTTTATACTTATCCTCTATTTTTTCTAGTAAATACTAATTTCCGTTCGCAGCCATTTTTAGCCACGTTCCCATTTTTGACACGTCCGACGTGTCCGCTGTCGCACCGGTCCAAATAAAATTTGAACCGTTTGGCCGGTTAGAGGAACTTGGTTCGTTGGCGTCCGATGCATCGGACGCGTCAGATGCATCGTACCGTTTTTCTCAGTGTCTTGCATACTGGATCCTCTACTATTCTATGTTCCTCCTGAAAGCGTGCCAATCCCTATGTTGTGCGGAGCCGAGCATCTTCTATTCGCTGGGAGAGAGCTTTTCCTCTGCAGGGGCCTAGTGCAATAAACCCCCTACGGGCGGTCCTCTGTCGTCGTAAAGTAGTAAAGAGTAAAGTCGTCCTCACTAAGCTTATGGGAAGAGGGGTAGTCCTGCGTGTAAGCATAGCATTTCTGGTCAAACCACACATCTTTGGTGGGAGGGTACTTCGAGTAGTGGGTACCCAACGACCGCCTCTTTCAGCTCCCCTTCCACCCCTATATAAACAGCCGCCCCTTCCTCCTCACAAAAGTTCAAACAGCCCATTTTCTCCCTTTTCGAAATTTCTTTTGATCCGTTCGAGCTTATTTAAGGTAATTTCTCCGCTATTTTATTTATTTTTACCATATTTACAACATATATTTTTCTAAGAATTTTTTTTATGTTGTGAAAATTTTAATTTTCAGTATTATGACGCATTCTTCTGGTTCTACTACGGCTTCTGCTCCCTTCCAGCCCGTAGCTTTATGAACTCCCGAAAGGGAGGAGCTTTTCATAGATCTATGTTGATTATCTGCCGAACAGAAAGAACTCAGCCAATGGGTTTTATTCGACTGTGGCGGCAATATTCGATGTGAGACTGAACCTCGACCGGGGCCATACATAGATGAAAAACTAACGGGACAACTTGAAGTGTTACAGGGTTAATTGGGACAAACTTCTACAGGTAGAACGAAGGATATGGGATGTAGAGAACGATCGGTTGGACGGTTCCGATGAATGGTGAAACACCGCTGCGCGCAAATACAAGAAATTCAGGAGAAATACTCTACTCAAATTTATTGAGTTGGATCAATATTTTAGAGTTTGCATAGAAAAAACACATGCAAGTATCAGATAACTCCAACTTCACAAGTTTAGCCTTTCACTGCTGCCGATACAGCTTTTATGGCTCTTGGGTGGCTGGAGACACCACATCCGTTCAGCCCAGACATAGCAGACAGACCAAGCATGGCAGCTCTAGCAGGCATGTGTCTGGACGATCGTTTGTTTAGAGTCTGTTTCACCAACGCCGTGCAACGTTGTTATTCTATATTGTCTGCTGCTGTACAAGTAGAGCGGCGGGAGATTATGATGATTTTTCATGAAAACCCTACAAACTTGGATATGATGGAAACATCGTCTAATGATTAGATACCTGGATTTATGTCGTACCAGTTGAATTTGTTCTGTAGTCGTTGTTAGTATGTTTGGTTAAATTTCCTAGTATGTTTGGTTAAATTTTCTAGTTTGTTTTATTTGGTTGTATTTGAAGTTAAAATGTATTAGTTTAGTTTAATGCAATATTACATAATAAAACAAGTAATTAATTAACAATAAATCAATTAAATTGAAATCATAAATTAAATGTCCCGTTCAAATACCCAATTCGTAGCCACAAACAAATTTCTTGTTCACTAATCTTCCCCGCTCAAATACCTCATTTTCGTTCGTCCCAAAAGCACCCTAATGATTCCTATGAAAAACAATTCGATTTTATAAAAAAAATATTGCATAATCATTTCATTACAGCAAAAATTTCTTTGGCAACAAGCGTGTGCTTGAAGGTTGAATAAAAAGAAACGATGCTATACAAAAACCGACTATAGTTATATATGTACGATTCACGAATATAATATAACATCATGAACAAATGGATCGTGTAGAAGAACGATAATCAAGTCCAAATTCGAGCTTTCATGATACAAATTGAAAAGGTCTATTATATAACGTCTGAAAGCATACAGAGAACTTTGTTCACTGTGACAAAACATAAAAAATTATAACGTCTGATGCAGCCAAAATACTTGCAACAGAGGTAAATAAAAGCATGAGTATAATATACATTATTAAGTTGCTGTATATAGATAAGATACTGTAATACCAATCCCAAAACAGATAATGTCCTTAGAACAATATCCCTCTTACCTTCATCAATGCGTGCACACAGCTTACAAACCCAACTAATTAACAAATGAAACCAATGGAATGGTGAATATAAACCATAAACTAAAGTTGCATAATTTGTGAAGAAAGCATATATAAAACCACAATCAAGCATTGCTGCTGTTTTTACCAGGAGAAGAAATAGAAGAGTTTTCAGACTTCACAGCATTGTAACCATTGCTGACCTCTAGACCTTGACCTTGGAATGAAAGCGTAGGAGAGTGACTATAGTTTTGCTGCATTTGCTGAGGATGGGAGAAGAATGATGACATATTGTTAGTATATGATGACATTTGTGTGATTGCTGAACTGTAATTTTCGCTAGGATGTAAAGCCTCCCCTGTTGCTATCTTCAGTCTGTCAACTTCATGCTTCAGCGCTTCATTTAATGCTGTGTAAAACATCATATTGTAGTTAGAAGTTCCTATAGAACATGATGTAAAACCCAGTGGTTCTTGTAAATGATGTACGACGCATTCTTAAAATGATTGCAGTAATTTAAAATGCAATCCAACTCTGATTAGGTGTAATTACCATCACGAAGTTGAGCTTGTTTTTCCATAGCTTGTAAACGGATTTTGAGCTCGGTGTTCTCTTGACTAAGCCCTGTCGTGTCTCTCTGAAAAAAGAATATGACAATATGAATGGAATCGGCCTTCCATATATGGTTGAGATTATTGAGATAATTGACTTTGTTATTCTATATATATAAAAGCACTATATTTCTGCAGAAGGTCCAGAAACATTTATAGCCGTCATAAACCAGTGGGAGACCCAAAAAAGCAAGATCTGTGCAACTTAAATACAATAAGACATTATGACAATCTATGAAGAAGATGGGTAGGGACGTGCATCTTTCTGTAACTAGGCAAAAAAAATTAGCCAGGTTGTGTTAACTACAATTACTGAATTCAAATGTTAAAACCCCTATATTACTTTTTAACAGTATTATCGGTGGTATTCAATGCATTTCTTTAAACTTTTTTTTTATTTTCAAAATTATTTATTTTCGGCACCTTTGTTGCAAAATCTATCACTGAAATTCAGCGCTGTGTAAATTTCCAACACCAAATGGTGGATCATGGATGCTGAAGGAAAATAAGGAAGGCGTGCACTAGGATTGTGGGTAGTGTCAATAGTGTTGGCCTGAAAAAATAACTATTGAAGAACAACAAATAAATTAAGTAACATAACTATCTTCAGGAAATTCACTCGTTCATGTGATAAAGCGTACAAATTGTTTTATACTTCAATAGAGAGTTCACTTTTCCAGCAAAAATCAAGTAAAAACCTGGTATAGGGTAAGTTGGGCGGAAAGGGTTGTCGCTTCATTCTGAAGGGTCTGAACTTTTCGCTCAAGATCTTGTATGTATCGTGCCTTCCTTTCTTTTGAACGGGCCGCAGATTGTCTATTGGCTAAGATTCTGCATGGCATGGCAAATAATTCAATCAGCTTTCGTTTAACATATATACAAGCGATACAGATATGTATGAAATATATGACGAAATACTGAAGGATAGAATATACATGTTACACAATATTCTCAAGATATAAATGATGCATTAAAAAGTGGGAAGCAGCTACCAAAAATGAAAATTCAACCGACATTGAACACTGAAGTTCGGGTGATAACACCTAAATGAGCACCTCGATTTAAACCCAATGGATTTCTTTTCTTTAGCCTTCAGCAATAAATGTGAATGAGAAGTGCAAAGCTTCAGATGACACTGAATGAGGATTAAATGGCACGTACATGCAGCTAACAACAATATGACTCTTAAATTTCTAAAAAAAACATCGAGCTATGGTTTTGTAAACAAGCACATTTAAAGACTAACATAAGTTATTGCGCTCATATAAGTGGTTTATATTGCCCATCTCAGCTCTATATGCAGGTCATCCTTCATGACCTACACTAGACCGGTTTCAGCTTTATCTTGTTTTCTTATCAAACTCAAATATATGGCCACTTATCTTGTCATTATGAATTTAATATCAACCTTCAATTGGCTCTTCATTCTTGGCTACAACTTACAATTTTCCTTTTCGCAGTAATGATTATTAATATGATGATGTATGTTTCCCGATATGTTATTGTTACTTTATAAATCGATTTTAAGTACATTTTTATTGTGCATGCTATAACATTATCTCAAGGTTAAGTCAAGCAATAAGAGAACAAACAATAGAGATGCTCGGGAAAGATAGAATAATGCTAGATGTCCTAGATAATAACAGATACTTCGTAATAGGAGTCATGGGTTTATTTCCTATGAAATCGGGTTTCTGTCATTATTATCAATTATGTTATTGCATATTCTTATCCATTTTTCTCTCTAAATCAAAATAATCAATTTTTCATTAAAAAACGGTTTGGTGTCTCTAATTTCACCTCATAAGACATGTACAAATCAAGGTTTGAGGTTTCAATTTTGGTTTTAGCCTTTTTTTTCAACATTTCAATAGATTTTGAAATTTTCAGAATTCTCAATTTTTGTTTCTGATCTAGTTTCGAATTTCGAATGAAAATGCATGGCTAAATTAAAATAAAACAAAATAAAATATTATAATTTCTTTGAACAGGCTAAGCGAATTATAATTTAGCCCTATTAAAATTTAGACCAATTAGGCTAAGTAAACATTAAACAGTCGATTAAACATTAAATATTTTACAACTTAGCTCAATTAGTCAACAATTAACAATTTAAACCCCAAAATTTAACATAATCTGACCCTATTTAAAACTGTACTTCATCATCTTCCATCTCCACCCCATCCATCCCATCAACTATTAAAAATCAGGCACAAATTTAAAATGCATTGATGAGACCCAAAAAAAAGTGCTAAGACTTCACCGTTTTGAGGTTGATTGTGAACCACAAGAGAGATTCATGATGGATCAGATCAGATTTGCAAGCTGAGATGTTGAGGTAAAGTTTTTCAATGTTTTTTTCTATTTTGTTAGGAATTCTGTTTTTATTTTATTTTTATCTTTATTTTTGTTTTATCTATTATTATTATTAGTTGTTTAATCATTTTACTTTATTTTATTATTATTATCATGGTTTTTAAATTGACTTTGTCATTTGGTTTTGGTTTCCATCTCTACCCAACTCCAACTTGTTTGGGAATAATGGCTTAGTTGTTGTTAGGAATTCTGTTGTTTTTCTTTCACCTTTCCTATTTCAATATTTACTTCTTCTGATTTTCTGTTTACTTATCGGCAAAGTCAGTTTTTTTAGTTTAAATGGTCCGAACCAACATTTCAATCAGATTCTTCTCAAGTCAGCCGAAATTTCAGAGTTTCAACTGAAACCTTATTATCTAGGTAAAAAAAACCCCATTCTTGGGTCTATCGTAAATCATTCTACATTCCGAGTTTAAATACTTGCAAAATATCAGTAATCTGTTTCTGCTTTCTGCAGTGTTCAAATCAAATGGAGGGATCGCAAATTTTTGCAAGATTGTTGACTAATTATTGGCAGGTTTTGCAGAGTTATAGTATATAAATGTACAGATTCATTAGAGTTTTACAGAGCTTTTGCAAATATAATAGATTTAGTTTGGTTGCAAAGAATGCAGCAGTTCAGTTTATATTTGTCAATAAATAATTTTTGAGTTTTTGAATTTTTCCATTCTTGGTTTTAATTAATACACATGAAAGACCTCCTTTGTTGTTTTTTTAGTTATCCAGATTCTGCTCGCCAAGAATCCTTTGGCCAAAGTTCTATCCAGTAAACATCTTGAGACTGACGTACAGTTTCCAATCTCGTTTATCTCACCCGAGATCTTGCTCGAGATCTCATTTTTTAATTTGAATAGGATAATATTCGGCGAAGCGAGACATTAAATTTTGTTTATATCTTATTTGACATTCATAAAGTCGAAGGTATTAAGATCTCAATCAAAATTTGAGTTAATAACTCAACAAAAGACCTCATACGAAATTATGTTTTTTTATATACATTTTGTTTACCTCTTATGTGGATCCAAAAGAACTTAGCACTCTAATGACTTTTTACTAGCCCTATAATTATATATATATATATATATATATATATATATATTTAACGAGTTATCTATAATAAAAGGCTTCGTCTTTTTATTGTTGCTGCTCAGTGAGTAGAATCCATTTAGTTAAGACCAAATTAATCAAGTTACCGCACTTCTCTAAAAGAAAATTTAAATATTACCTTCTATGTATTTTATGGTAAGAAATTATTTAGATAAAATTTATTATAAAACTATTTAAAAACGTCAATTTTAGACACTTAATTACTTCGAGATAGTTACCAAAATGGATTCCAGATCTATCTGAGATGTACATTCGAGATGCACTCATCTCGCTTGAGATCGAGTCCACTATTGTGTGTGAAACTAACGAGACAAGACACGATCAAAATCTAAGATTTAAAACCTTGAAATGATGAAAATCAATCTTGAAAGGACAAGCTACCCATTGAGCTCACATAAAAGATTATCTATATTTCAATTTAGTAGTGCACTTTTAGTACAAATCATTGAAGATTAGATATATATTTTTACTCTTTATCCATTACACATTAACTTACTGTAGAAATCACTACTAAAAGCCATGAATGATACTGTCAGAACGTTGGTTGTTTTGAATATGTTACTTAACCAAGCCTACAATCCATATACATAAATTCATAGCAAACAACGATGGACTTTCCAACAATCCAATCATAGGTATACAAGGGGGGTCATGCCTTGCAGCATGGTGAAACGATTGCACCTTTGATACGACATACATACAAGCACACTACATGCCGCACAAGGAACACATGGTACACGGTGCAAAAAACACAAATTTAATAGTTCGTTAATAAAATAAATGTTTTTATTTATTTTTTCATGTCCAAAAAATGCATTTACAAATTAATTTGTATTTTAAGATTTTAAAATGACTAATTTTCTTTACTTAAGACACACAGGTAGTTATTAATAAGGAAAAAAACTAATTATAACATGTAATATTCTCAAAGCAAGTTGTAATATGACATTGGTTATGTATGCACAAACACATAGTAATATTTTACAGTGCTAAAGATACTTATTCATGCAATAATATGATAATACGTTCTAATTTATATGCGTCTACATCTGGATAAACCGATGTAAGATGTAAATTATAGACTTTTGTAGTTCGGAATGATCAAAATATACTAAATGACGGTTAGAAAATCATGACGTAAAAATATAGTATACTATGTATTATAATAAATCAAAATATAATATACCAAAATAACAGCATGCAAAACAAAATATAATTCATTTCTTACTCTCCACGGACATACAAAATCAGATATGTGCTTATTATTGAATTAAATGTATCGACAAGCTTAACCGGAAATTCAACTTTAAAACAAATGATTTAAACATAAAATGAAGTGATATAATTAAATGATATTCTATATTTTTGACATTATGTTAAATGCACTTTGGCAGAATGATTAAGAAATATATATTTTTTGGTGGTATACACAAGTAATAATAATATAAACTACATTACACTTGTTTAATTAGTTATAATACATAATAGATACATAGTTTTTCCCATACATGCACAGTAAATCAAAAAGGATGTACATCTAGTGCCAAGGTTTTAGGAAGCTTTTGCACCTTTTTGCGCCGTGCAACGTTAATAACTACGAATCTAATAATAGTTTTTGCATATAACTTTGTAACGAATTGACTAAAAAAATCATTGGTAAATTGATATCATAAGTGATGGTCTATCAACGTTGTTGACGAGAAAAGAAAATGTAAGTTTTATTTTCATATTGCAAACATTACATATAATGTTTTCTCAATAAAAAAATTGTTGCAACGGTTATGCAGTAGTTTGAAGTTTAACACTTTCTACTCAACCTCCAACTAGGGTTGTCAATGGATACCCTAAAAATCCGAAACATGTCCGCATCCGTATCCACAAAAAAAATCCAAAATCCGAAAAACGGATACGCATACGGATATGATGGTATCTACATCCGATAATTATCCGTCCGACTTTTATCAAGTTAGTAGTTGATATTATTTATATCTTAGGACATCAAAGGATTGATATTTACTATTTTATCAAGGAAATAATTCATATAATGTGTAAATGAATTTTTGTTGCACAAAGTTGTTTTTTATTTTCATATTTTTATTTCTTGATTTTTTATAAGCATTAGTACTAAAACGGTTTTATGTTAATCCACATATTTTCATTTATTCTTTCTAATTTATTAATTATGGACGGAGCGAATATATATCCGTATCTGAAATTTAAGCGGATACGGATATCCGATATTCGAAAATGGTTTCGGATACGGATACGGAGACGGATGCGGATATGACACTATTCGTATCCAAAAGTATCCGTTGACAGGTCTGCCTCCAATGCTACAAGAAAGTGCTTAAAAAGGCACACGGCAAACTTTTGGCTTAGACTGGACCTAGTGACATCTATACACAAGTTAATATTATTGGAAGATTTTAGATTAATGATATAACATGCGTAGTGAATAGTTTATTTAGCATGTGAACTCTTTCAAAAAAGTCTCATTATAAATGCATGATCGGTTATGGGCATATTTTATAGTGTGGTTGGACCTTTTTAAAAAAACTTTGGTATCGACATAAAGGTCATATGTTAGTGCATATGCAGGAGGTACCAAAGGCACCTTGGTTATCCTTTTCCACACACTGCACCCCTTCGAATCACTGATTTGAATATGATTTCGTGTTCGAGTGTCCAAGTCGGAATATGAGAGTGGTTTGATGTTATATGGAACACATAGTCACACTAGTATACCACTATGAGGCATGAGCAGATGTTATATGGAACATATAGTCATGCTAGTATACCACCATGAGCAGAACAGACCATAGTTATAAACAGCACACGACACAAAATGGCGCAAAACTTTCCTGGAGCCTTGTTGCATGGCCCGGCGAACGACGCGCACCTTTTGTTTTGTTGTGCATATTTAGAAGAAAAAATTTGTTTTACATAACAATTAATTGATAAAAATCCAATATATTAGTTATTTTGATAGAAACATATACAAGAAAAAAAAATTAATCATTTCACGAAAACATAATGTCATAAACATAGAATTTCAAGTACAATTATCTTTTTGAAGCAAAAATAAAAATATATATTATCGATAAATATATATTATTGATAAACTAACAATCCGAAACCGATTTACACACACACGATAAATTTTGTATTACAACTTGCTTTAAGAATATTACATAAAAAGATTTAGATTTTCTACGTCAATTACAAAAGCAAAAAGAACTACAGAAAAAGGTTATCCATTAGAACATGCAAAATATATAACAACAACAACAATATATAATAACAATAATCATATGGTTTACTAATCTCTATGCATTTTTGTTTTTAAAAAACAAAATTAATAAAACAACAAAATATTGTAAAGGCGTGCTTTTTTTGCCGTGAACCATGGGCGTATTATGCGCCATTCGGTGCGCTTTTCTATGTGCGCACTGTGCCTTAGGGTGAAAAGGCACAGTCGACACACGCGTCACGCCTTACGTTATAATAGATATTTAATAATTTTTGATTGGTTTTAGTGATGTTATTAGTGTACAATAATGATATAATTATATGCAATGAATTATTATCTGCCTACAATGAACAGGGTGTAATTGTGACTAAACGAGGAAGACCTGAAATATGTGATGGCTTTTTTTAATTTTATGCAGCAGTTTAAGCAGGTTCAATACATTTTTTATTATACTACACCAAGATTTTCCATCAACAAATTTTGAAAAATATATTTGGTAATATGTTGAGTATAAATGTTTACTGCACTATGCTCAGGATGTGTTATGTTTACTACTCTATACTTAGGACATCCAACGATGTGCCATATAGAGCATATTTACCACACAGTGAACATGATTGCCCAGTGTACAGTTACTACACTACATATTCAAGATATTTATCAAAATGCTATACAGTATATATTTACTACATTATGCAAATATTAATTTATTGAATATCATAACACAAGAAAATACACAAGTGTCAGAATTTCAAAATAAAGCAAGCATCTGAACAAATGCAACACATCAAAGAGATTTTCAAATGCATTACTTTTGTGACAATCATGATACTATAATAACATTTAATACATACAGTAATGTTATATGGCCTACCTTAAATACTCGAACTTTCTTCAAAATAAGTCAACATTTACTGCATCCAATAATGTTACAAAACTTTCACCAAACTTAAGTCCTCAAATCTTCTTCAAAATATACCTTATTTTTTGTCCTTGCGTTCCATGGTGTACCACTTCAGTAACCATTGACGTGTTTGATTTTAGAGGAAGAAAGATGGGAAAAGAGTCTTTATAACAAAAAATTGATATGAAAAAATGACCCATGACATCCCACTATAAATTACGAACTTTTATCCAGGATGTCTAGCATACTTCCAAATTAATATTATGTACTCCCTTAAACACCTTCAATTTATTTTCGATGTCAATGTGAAATTTGCTTCTTGTTTTTGCACCTCCTTCTACAATAGCATGTGTAGAAAGCCAATATAATCACAGGCAATCATGATCAATCCTTTCAGGTATATAGTTAATGATGTCAAGCCACTCTCCCTTCTTAAAGCATATGATAATTACCAATTTTTAAGATACAAGTTAAAAGGTATGAGAAAAAGCAGTATGCACCTTTTTTTTTGTCTTAGTAATGTTATAACTGGAATCGGATACTACCCCTTATCATCCGTTTGATGTCAAATTTAACCAAGGGTATTTGCATAAAAAACTATGTAAAGTACAACCAGATACCTATATTATAAATATAGAGTCGTGTTGCTCAAAAGGTATTTGCACAAAAAAATCTCACGCTTTTAATTTATAAATGCACATATTTGATATATGATGGCAACAAATTTAGACCATATGACAACGCTTAAGATAGTTTATACTCTTTCTTAAAATACTCATTAATAAATAGGTGAACTCTAACAGGCTTCTTTTATTCCGGGATTCCATCATTTATCTCCCTCGATTGCATTATTTATTTTATTGATGCAAAGCTTTTTTTTTTTAGCGTAGGTTGATATTTTTTTACTGTATTTTGGCGACTCTATAATGAAAACTAGGGTTTAATTGGATAAGGTGTAATTGGTAATGGGCTGTGTCATGTTATGATTGACCAGGTTGGCAGCAGAAAAAAAAAGGAGAAAAAAAGCAAAGGGTAACAAAGAGAATAATGAAGTGGGAGAGAAAACGAAATAGCCTGCTAGCCAAATGAGTCTATTGACTTCTCTATTCATTGTATTTAATGCATCATTCATTTCTACCTTGAACCATTATAATTTAATACACAATTAAAATGAGAAAAATTACGTAACTAAAAATATCAAAAATACTTATTATTAACATAAATATAAGTGTATTTTTAGAGCGGTGAAATATTCATTATTGTATTTTTTACTAAATAACCACCAACACCGAAACCTTCATGGAAACTCCTGAATTAACGAAAATGACCAAAATCTTCAAAAAAATTAAAAGATAAAAAACGGTACCAAAACTGAATTCTCAAACCTTGCATAATACATTATATTACTACTTTTTTGCAACATATTTTGGAAATACTTGGTGAATATTTTTCTCATTTTTCCTTTCACTTTCTACTATTACTACATATTTTCTGTAGTATATTGTTTGAAATGCCAAAAAAAATTCCTGCTTTCATATCATTTTACTATTACGTACGATTGAGAGTAAACAAATCTTTTGATGTAGATGTTAGTATAAAGGTTAAAATACGAGACTAAATGAATAAAGAGAAGCGTATAGTAGAAACTTATTTCAATTAATCTCTTAAATGATGTTTAATGTTGATGCCAATGCTCTATCTCTCTCTTCCAAAATCTAGAATACTTGTAGGGTTTATCAATCCCAAGCATTAGAACTGTTATTTTTTATTGAGTACTGTGGTGTACATGATACGAGTTACACGTTAACCTAGTGAGCTAAGAATTTGAAGAATTAATGTTGTTTTCAAGGTTACCATGTCTAAACAAGTGAGCTGTTCCATTTTGATACAAGCACGATTTGGGAGACATCAAAACATGCACCAAAACTAAAGGCCTGTTTGGTTTATTTTGTGTTTTGGGTTTCAACATTAATTACAAAATATGAGAAGGTTAGAAGGACGATGGAGGAGGCGGAATGAAGATGGAGGGGATGACGGAAGGATGAATTGTTTCTCGTACTTTCGTGATTCTCCCAAACACGAAAAATAAAAAATGTTTTTTTCTATTTTGTATGTTAACTTCGTTTTCTAAATTGGTCGTTTTTCATAATATACATGGGTCATACGTATTTTTGTATGGACGAAAACTAAAAACGGTAAACCAACCGCAGTCTAAGAGTTTTTCCTCTTCTTCTATTTTTTTTTCTCTTCATTGAGTGTGTGTGGGGGTGGTTTTTTTGGGGGGGGGGGGGGGCGGGGAGGGTGAGGTGGGGGCTTGAATGAAAGCTTGGGGACAGAACACAAGACCCCTTGCAACAACTTAAGTTATACAGTGTACATTGGAAATGCAGCATCAAAGCAAGATAAAATTAATTTACAACAGCAGGTGGTGCAGAAAGCAGTCAATCTCTAAACATCGTCCATTCTATGGTTTTCACAAATTTTTACGGATGCAATCTATTACATACAATCACATTATGAATAATCTATTCCATACTATTCATAACAGAATCTCTCAATAATAATAATGAGTTACCAAAACTTATCCTTCTTCCGCAAAATTTGACTAAAAGGGGGATTTTATTATACTCACTGTACACTGCAAAAACAACTAAATTCATCTTCCGAAGTAAAATTTACTTTAATCCGGGTTTGTATAACATATTATCGCACGCATACGTTTCATTTCACGACAAGGAAAGGTGACTTTATTAGATAAATAAAAATACAGAACCTTTTAGCTCGTTTAGGATCAACAGTCGCCAACTCGGCAATCTCCTCAGCTGACATCGCCTTCTTCGCCTCCAAAACCATGCCAGACCCATCAATTGAAACGCTTCGTTTATGCTGCCTCGCATTCCCATTGCTCTCTTCTCTTGGATTTAAATTCAACTCGCCATTATCGGATCCAGATCCGCTAATCTTTTCAACGTCCAGAAACGTGGAGAAAAGGTCGTCTTCGGATCCAATATCACTGAAAAGAGGGTTGGAGATCCGGCTAAAAGGAATATCGGATCGCGCACGGCGGTGGTGGGACCCGCGAGTTGGGGTCGAAAGTTCATTAAAGGTTGAGTTATTATTAAGGTTTGCCTGCATTTGTTTGGGTGGAGAATTCTTTTCATGAAGAAGAAAGTGGAGGAGAGATGGAATCGCTTTTTGAAGTGAGATTTTGTTAATTATTCATTTTGCTTCACTGATCTTCTGTATTTCTTATTAACATCAATTCCTATTGCATGTAAAAATAAAAAATAATATCTCAAAATAAAACTTATTCTTAAAAAACAAATATGATTTAAACATGATTATTTATCTATTTCATAACGTGAATCCAATGTGAAATGAAAATGGAAAAGAATATTGAAAATAAATATATAAAAAGAGAACTTTTTTTTTTTTGAGTTCATGAAAAACCTTAAGATCATGGTATTCATTGATACTCACTTAAGTAAACCACGCCGTATGTCTACCCCGCTTTTATATAAAAAGAGAACTTAAGTTAAAATATTATCCGAACGTGCAATGTTATAAGATTCGAATCTAGATGTGTGGAAAAACGTAGACAAAGATGTGAGATGTCGAAATCAACATAATTTGCAGTTGCCCCTTCCTTTCTATTTCACACATTGTCCTAAAATACTTCGAGCATTTTAGAATTGAGCATTTTAGAATTTCCCTATATATAACATATCTTACACTCAAATTCAAATAGGTATTTGTGAATATAAGTAATTATAAAAACTGAGCAGAAGAATAAGGGGCACAATACAAACAACCTGAGCAATGCATAGGTCGTTCAAAGTGGTACTCGATTTTTTCGTAAGTAAGAAGTTAGACTAATCGAGATATCTTAGCTTGGTCCAGTCCGGTCCGGTCCAGAACAGCTTAGCTCGCAAGTCAACCGCGACCGGGGGCAGGTTGATAGGGTTTCCTATGTACGATGCTGTGCAGTTAATGCCCCGCTATTACCCCGCTATAACCCTGCTATATCCCATAGCGGATTTCTACCGCTACGATTTTTCCATATAGCCTAAAATATAGCCTTTCTGCTTTAAGCCCCGCTATTTCCGCTATATCCCGTTATTCCCGCTATTTTCGCTATATCTTCTTTAAAAGAAATGAATTGAAAAATGACATTTATACATTATAAAAATTATTAAATTAATTTATTTAATTGAATTCTTAATATATTTTTAGAAATGAAAATACTATAATATTCTACTAAATTCAATTATGTTATATAACAGTTATACGTTTATTTACAGTATATTCGCACATGTTTTTATTTAAAATTATTTATGTATTAATTATAATTCAATTGAATGTTAATTTTTCATCTAATTACCATTTGTATTTTTTTTAAACATTAAGTATGAGTTTTATATGCTATTTTAGAGTCATCCGCTATATCCCGATATATCCTCGCCGTATCCCCGTTATGACTTTTTGCACCTCCGCCGCATTGAATCTGCCGAGCGCTTTATCTGCACAGGTACGATGATAACCCAAATCCATCCTAGGTCATCATCGACTCCTTTACTCAATTATACGTCAAGCTTTCTGCTGGTTGAGCCTTTCCGCGCAGCAGCCCTAACGACCAGCTCGCCCGTTAAGGCACGACGTACTTGATCCGTCCTTCATTAGCCGACCGACTCTCTCTTCGGCCCGCTTACAACCCCTATCCAGACCAATCCAGTTGCTCAAGCATCTCTTGCTCAGCTGTTTTCTAACTAGCATAGCTTGAAACTGTTTCAAGGGTGGTCTGTCATTGATCCAGCTTTGATACTGCCACCTGCAACCTATAGTTTGTTTCATCTCACCCGGCTCAATGTACCCTCTACTCTCGCCAGTTCCCGACCCTCCTTATGGTCTCAGCAGACCAGCTCGACCCGTCCTACCACTTAGGCATGCGGGAGAAAAGCTGCAAAAGTTACAGCCCGGTGTACTTACTTCTGACAAGAAGCAGGTTCCATCTTCCCCAAGCATACTGCAAGTATAAGCGCATTTAATGCAAAGTAGACAGCGCATGCTTCTGGTACAGTTTTCTTATTGACCTTCATCTCAGCCACCGCATTCATTTCTTTCATTGGTCGTCTCTCATCAAATCCATTCAGGCAAATCAATGACAAGACACACTTCATGCCTATTTTACAGCGTGATCTCAACTGTCCAAGCATCATTTTGGCCACTATAAGAATCCTTTGTATTGCAACATCAAAGGGGTTGATTGTTTGGTTAGAAAACATATAGCCACTTCACAATAGTTGGAAAGAATTATGTGTACCATATACAATTCAGAGTTCTTCATGCAACAAACCCTTATGATTAGCTACCTCGTTAGTCTTAAGTGCACCTTTTTTATTATTCTTTTGCAGTTCCTTATAATTATGAGAGAGCGATATAGTAAGGGGACTTCATAGTGGATGTAGGCAGCTTCGCCTAACCATTTCACATCTTGTCTCATTTACCTTTAAATGTTATTTTCCCCTCATTTTTCTTTCATAAAGTCTAGTAATTAGTAAGTAACTTTTGCTCTTCACAATGCATTATCATAACTTCGAGGTTAATGAAAAATATCGTCAACACAAAGCAAACCCGATGAAGACGACTAAGGTGAATATAAGAGATGGGCCCAGTTATTGGTCAAACAGTGAAAGTTGGACCCACTATTGGGAATAAACCTAATTGTCAATCATCTATTATCGCTATGCCAAATTCAAAAATAGTTTCATTCAAAATATGAGAACCCCAACTAAAATGGATGATCCGCCTAAAACAATTAGCATTTAAACCGCATCTTTTGAATAACCACATGATGAAAGTCACGTGTACTGAATCCAACGTTGTACAATACGAGCAAACCTAGGATATACAAATCCATGTGATAATAATATCAATCATCATTGTACATATATTAATGAAAATAATGAATGAAATCGACTTTACCTCGTGGATGTAGGAATCTAATGATTTGAACCATGTAAATTCCTATTTCTTTTATTTACGGCATTTATTTAATCTCTTTCCTTATGAGGCATTTACAAATAGTTCATTTATACAAATTAGTAAATCACGTTAGCATTTCCCTCATATATGTAAAAACACTCAGCATTGTGTGTAATACATTGGAGCGTAGTGAGACCAAAAATCTCACTAGCATTTTTTCCGCTAGGAGGGTTTCTTTTCACCCTTTCCGACAATTCATTCTTTATATTTCTTCCCAAATAAAAAATTACATAATGTCGAGAAAAACCATTGCTCGCTCCATAACTACTTCCACCATCCCCATCATCGAAAATGTTCTTGTAGAAGTCATGCAAAATCTTGACACCGATAACATCACAAAACAACTCTTTGAAAACCCACCAAGTCAAGAAATGAGAATTACCAAAGGGATAACGTCCTAGTTTCAACGCCATTCATTTAGTTTTTGTATTTATAACCATTACATAAACCTTTTTGAGTTGATCAATTCGGACTATAAATGTGCTATATTTGGGGTTACAACATAGAGATATTGATTTAAGTGAAATTTTGGCCCACGTCCATAAAATTAAGGACAATTAGGCCCAAGTCCCTCCCAATGAAAACTTATAAAATACATCACAGTTTTAAAAAAAATTAACAATAGTTACCACGATACCCCTTAACCTCTTTCCTTTTGCACAAAAGATTTTGATATCCACGATATATCATTACATGATTTTATATTTTCAAAAAAAGAAAAAGAAAACACTCAAAATCTCCCATAAGTCGCCATCGAAGAAACTGCCTATCGAAGAAACTTTAGCTCTCGAAGAAAACCGACCGCTCTCAGCAATAATCGAAGAACAAATCGCAATCAAAAATTTAATTCTAAAAAAATGAAAAATATTTGCAAATTTATTTAAGATAATGTTCAAAATTAGCAACCAACGACTTCTACTATGAAGAAAATATAACAATCCAAAAGGAAAATCCTAAAAACAAAGATGAGAAGGAAATATAAATTGAAATTTTACTATATATGTTAATAATGGCAAATATTTGATAGGTATAATTTTCATTGAAATAATATTACTTCAATTTACGTATATAATTGGAAAAATATTTAAATAGCAAATTTTGGACATAATAAAAGTTGGTCAATGAGTGCTTGATACATAAGTCAAGTATTATTGTAAAAATTGATAAAGGAAAATATTTGACATGCATAATTTTGGTGGATGATAGATTGAAATAGTAGTATACAATAAATTGAATAATTAAGAATGACAAATATTTGTCATGTGAAATTTTTGTTAAAGATTGCTTGAAATATTACAAAAATTTTACTATAAATATTGATAACGTCAAATATCTGCCATACATGATATAAGTTGACAATAAGTTAAAAGTGCATATTTACGTGAAAAACTGAAAATGGGAAATATTTGCCATAAACATTTTATGTTAATTATTGCTAGATGTAATAGAAATTTTTTACTGTAAATACCGAGAATCGGTTATTTGCTATACATAGTTTTGATTGATGATAGATTGAAATTGTAGTGTACAATTAAATAATGGAGTGAGTATGGCAAATATTTTCCATAAACAATTTCCATTAATAGTTGCTAGATATATTAGAAGACTTATACTATAAATATCGAGAATGTTAAATATTTATCATACATGTTTTTGGTTGATGGTAGGTTGAAATTGTAGTATATAATTAGATGATGAAGGGAGAATGACAAATATTTGTCACGGATAATTTCTAGAAATACTTACTAGATATATTAGAAAATATTTACTGTAAATACCGAGAATGTCAAATATTCGCCATGCATAGTTTTGGTTTATGGTAAATTGAAACTGTAGTATACAATTAGATGATGAAGTGAAGAAGATAAATATTTGTCATAAACAATTTTGTTAATATTTGCCAGACATATATTAGAAAACTTTTACTGTAAGTACCTAGAATGTCAAATATTTATCATATATAGTTTTGATTGACGGTAGGTTGAAATTGTAGTATACAATTAAATAATGTAGTAGAGATGACAAATATTTACCATAAGCGATTTTTTTTTGAAATGATACTTAGATACAACATGTCACTGGGACAATAGAACACAAACCACATGTCAATATATGTTCGAATCATGCTACGTAAGTTTCGAACTTGTGACCTCTCGCACCAAAGCCGAATCACTTAACCACTGGGATCGAACAATGGTGCTTGTCTACCATGAACAATTTTTGTTAACAATTACTAGATATATTAGAAAACTTTTAGTGTAAATGTTGATAATGTAAAATATTGTCATGCATAATATTGGTTGATGGTATGATGACATTCTTATATATATGTACTTGAAAAGAATATCGATAAATAATATCAAATATTTACCATAAATATTTGTAAGAAAATATGATGTGGCAAATATTACCAGGCAATATTTGCCAGCTAAATATTTGACATTCATATATGTGACACGAAATTAATATTATTAAAAATCCTTACAAGTAACCCGAAGATGATAAAAGACGATGACACCTAAAAAAGACTAACATGCCAGTTCAGGATGTTTGCTCACAAACATACTCCTAAAGAAAAGGAGTAAGTAAAAAGGGCTGTTAAGGAAATATCTACAACTGAAATAAATAAAGAAACCAGTTCTCCAACATTTGAATCTTCTGAATATGCAGAATCTGAGGATGATAGCGATCAATTCATTTTTCTTACATTATTGAAAAAAAACAGCCACCAAGGAAAAACAACAATAAAAATACCTACCATAAAATAAAATAAAAGATGTGTAAAAAGATATTGGAGAAGGCTAAAGAAGTAGCTTAAAGTCTTTCCATGCACTAGTAGAAAATTAATAAACGAAAAGCTAATTCTGGAAAAATACATAATAGAATTAAAGCTAACTCCATTTTTCAACATGATCAATTCATTCTTAGATGGAGATATAACAACTGAAGACATATCAAAAGAATCGACTTCTATAGATTTGATAATGGATTCATTTTCAATAGAATAAAATTGTTTTTATTTTGAAGACATGAAAACAATTTTAAAAGAAAGTGACAAAACAACAATTTTTGGATTTTCAAATGAAGGCACCATATTAACACATTGTCCCATTTGAAGGAAATATATATGCTTTAAAATAAAGACATTCATAAAAAATATTTTGGTGATTTGAAAATGATCAAAGCAAAAGAAATAGAAACAAGGTTAAGGGAAGCTTTGAAGGGCAATAAAATAGGAAATACAATTGATGTCGTGAGGTTGCTAATAATGTATTTGCTTTTAATATACTTGTTCTCTAATGCAAACTCTGCATTTCTTTTAGTGCTGCTATCATAAGTTTATAGGTTGAAACAAATGAAAACTGTTTCATGGCCAACAACAATACGAAAACTTCTGATGGAACAAGTAAGAAAAAATAAAGAAAGTCTGGGAAAAATACGTGCATGTGTAGCTCTGCTATTGGTAAACTCAAATAACTCATTTTATCTTTTATAGTTTCTATTATAAACTAAACTAAAAGCTACTATCTATATATGTGGTACTAGTTTTGTGACATGACAAAAATAATAGTTCCAAAAATGTTATCAAGAAAATGATCATACTTTTGTAAAATGGACACTGCATGAACTAAGTCCAAGCAAAATGAAGTCCGTTGACTAAATTTTTGGCCAACCTCGAAATATACTAATGCTTTGCAAACACCAAAAGTTACATGCTAATCACTAGGCTTTAAATGGAAAATGGGAAAGAACATAAGCAATTAAAGTAAATGACAATGGATGTAGAGCCATTCGGTAAGATTGCCTACATTCACTATGAAGTCTTCTTACCATATTTCTCTCTTACAATTAAGGAGAATTACAGAAGGATGATCAGAAAATGGAAGCCTTAAAGCCAATGAGGTAGCTAATCTTAAGAATGTGTTGTGTGAAGAGCTTTGAATTATGTATATTACCAAGAATTCTTATATTTTTTCCCAACCCCTTTGAAGTGGCAGTGCATGAGGTATTTAAAGTAACTGAGATGGATGATGGATGATTGAGGTTATGCTATGAAATAGGTGGGAACAATGTTTGGCTATTGATCTAGTCGCATGGGCTAATGGAAGACAACTATAAAGGTGCAACGGGATGTGTGGCTGAGAAATATACCAATTGTCTCTCTATATCATGCACAGTATTTGCATTTAATGCACATTAAATGCTAATGACTTACCATGGGAGTAGTCATCACTTCTATCGCCTAGCCATAGGGCTTTGTACAAATGAACAGACAACTTGTCGTTTACTTTATGTGCCTAGATGGCAAAGCTTATTGAGTTGGCTAGTCGAATGCTAAAGGTATGAAGGATACCGAAAGCAGCTAAGGACCCAACTGGAGAAACAGTGTCAGGCCAGATGTGAGGCAATCGAGAGGGTTGCATGGGACTAGTCGGAGGCGGCTATATTGAAGCCGGGCCAAGGATAGGTCATGCTTGATTTGGCCTTGTCGAGTATGCTGGTTGCATGAGGCAGTCTGGAGTAGTGCCAATCGACGATTAAAGCGATGTCGAGATAGACGGGCGGATTTGGGTCAAGCTGAGAGTGGGTTGGCATGTGAAAGCCGATCGTCTTCGAGTTAGGCCAAAATGGACTGGGTAGGGCTATACTTAGTTTTGTCTTCACTTAATGAATTAGCTGTGAGTGTCGCCTAGGACTAAGATGTCCGGTCTTCAGCTTGATGCCTTGCTGAGTGAATGGACTGGTTTGGAACCAACTTGAGTCCGAGCCGGCTTTGATTGGGCCAGACGAAGAATAGCCGGGTAGGATTTGATTGTGCCAGGCCGAGCGTTAATTGACTTGTCTATTACTTACGAGAATATTAAGCAACAATTTGCTCTCCAAGCTCGATCCCATGTGCGAGTGTGGGCTTGTCAAATCATGAAGACCTAGTTGATTGGGTACTATGTCATGCATTTGACATCCACGTGACACTACATCACTGGCTATGATGGTTTGCTTTCCAAGATGTAGCAGCGATATGTCATGTCCATCACGTGCATGGTCTGACATGGTACTTGATTGTAATTGAATGGTTAAGATCCTCTTACCTTTGTGAATAAAACGACTGTGACTAAAGGGGTAAGTATATAAATACCCCTCTCCCCTTCATCCTGAACCTTTATTTCTTCCATGTAAACTCATTAAAAGCTTTTAAATTTTCCACGGCTCTCTACTGGTAAAAGCAGCTTACTTCATCTTCTGTTTCTCTCCAAGTGGACTTGAACGTTTTTTCAATCTTCTTTTGATGTAAAAATGGTCTCCTAGTGTTGTTGTTCGGAATGTTGATCTTCATCTTGGACTACCTTCTGAGCAGTGGTTTGAGATGGATCTTTCTTTATTGCTTTACTTGGGCCATGCCCTTTGGTTATCTTTTTGATGCTGATCGAACATTGTTTATATGCGAATGATTTTCAGTTGATTCTAGTGGACTTCCTCACCACCTTGCTCTGGCAATAGCAAATCTAAGTCTACTTGGATGCTTTAATGCCTTGCTATAAAGAGTAGTAGCCATTGCCCCTACCTTTGAGGTCACGACTAAAGTCTTTGGTGGCTCCTTCGCATTGTCGACTGGTAGCTTTTCGAGATTTCTTGTGATATTCGATGTGGAAAGCTGCAAGGGTGGCAGTTCTCCCTACTTTTATAGCAAAATAATGACTAGATAGAGCTAAGAGCGTAGGTCTGTATGCTTCACCTGCATGTTTGAAGCTGGATCTTCTAGAGCATTCCATGGCCCCCACCTTCTTTTTCTTCCTTTCAACTAGTTAGCAAAAAAATATCTCTATATGCCTAGCGGGGCAGGTGTTATGCCCTTACACTTTCATAATAGATAAAGCATATCTTTTACCATGAATTTTGTCTAAGAACTTTGTTGCTCTATCTTTTCTTGGTTATTTGTGCATCACTTGTAAAGTAGCTTATCCTGAATAACTAGTGTAGTCCCTACATTATATGTATGAATGCCTTTTCAAGATAGATAAAGCAGTAATATGTAACAATAGGATGGGTTGAGTGCAACCGTTCATGTGAACCATGTGTCGACTAGACGTAGAGTGGTGGATGACACCGGCATGAGCTGAAGCGCAAGCTAGCTCATGGGTTCTCCTAGGTGACAAGCGGTCAGACGCAAAGTGGAAAACAGATGCAGCATGAACCAGAGTGCATCAGGGCTGTAAGGTTCTCTTAGGTGACACACCATCAGTTGTAAAGCAACCGTTGATCTCGGTACGAACCGAAGCACATTTGCTGGCTCAGACACTCTTGTGTATTGGTGAGTCGTATGATAATGAGACAAGCATGAGTACCGCCCGTTCACAAGAACTTAGGAGAACTTGTTATCAGAAATGAGAACTTATGTAGTGATAGGCTCGAGTCGAGGTAATGTCGTCGTCTCTCTTAGACGAGTGCTGGCTATAAGATGGTAGGAGTTGATGATGTTATTGCTTCAAAATTAGGAATGTTTCTTGCACAAACTAGAGCATTGGCTGATTCGATGGATCTTTGGAGGGACTTGCTGCTAATTGTTGAAAGCTCTTATTGAAGCATTAGAACACCTTTCTTTACTTACTTGTGGGAGGTTCCATAGCATTCCTGAGCTTTATGTCGATTACCTATGATCTTGTCGACCCCGCGTTGGATGGAGAACTTCATGATGAGGCGGTTGTAGGATACGATGACATCCGGTTCAACAAGTGCCGGTCACCATATTAACATATTATAAGTAAATAGACAATCGAACACCACAAAGTTTACCTGGATCTTTGCAGTAAGGGGCTCTTAGCCAAACATCTTCATAAGTGATGTAATGTCCATAGAAATAATGCCCATACCCCCAAAGCTATAAATAGGCAAGGCGCATGGGGTACCTGTGGAGGTAGGAAGCTTTAGTTCCTCAAGGACGTCCTTAACATGACATTTACCGAGTTGCCCCCATCGACAAAGGCCCGGTGCATATTGGAGTTGGTGATTGCTGGAGCGATGACCATGGGATCATGATAGGGGAGGGAGACTACTTCCCTGTCCTCAGTAGTGAAGCTGATTGGCTGTTTCGATTCCAGTCGAGGTGCTTTGGATGCCCGAGACTCTAGTGAATAAATCTAACCAGTCGTGCTCACTTCTCTTTGATACCCAGAATGAGCCCATGGTTGATGCCGGCCACATGCAGCTTTCGCATATGGTCAAGACTTGATGATATCTTGTACATTTGTGTTGTTCGGTTGATGGGGCCGAGGTGGTTGATTGTCATGATTTTCCCTTTGCTCTGCTTGATGCCAAACAAAATCCAAGAGCGTTCCTTCCCAGATGAATTTCTTAAATACTTTAAGCACCCAGCACTCTATTGTAGAGTGGTCGTTGATTTGATGGAACTTGTAGTATTTGTTATTGCTATGAGGTTTCTTTCAATTTTTATTCCCGGTGGTGCTGGGTCTATGAAAGGCCACTTGGTCCTAGTTGGCAAGATATATTATGGTAAAATCCCTTTTCAAATTAGTGTAACTGTTATACCTAGGCTTGTATTGAGGGTCAGCCTCTGGTTGCCTTCTTGGTACGGCTTGGCGACCATTGTCTCGTCGATTGTTGTTGTTGCAGGGGGCGGCTTAGGTAGGGCATTTTGTCTCTATCACTGCCCGAAAAATTTTCATTTTCCATTCTCATCATATCATTTGCTCATTGATAAAAGTCGGTTAGGGATGTAGCCGGTTGCTTTTAGAGCTCTTTCTACATTCTAGACTTATATTTGACCCCTAAATATAAGTCATGCCAAACTGTTTACGTCTGCACCCCTATCTCAGGTGGATTCTTTCTTGAAGTGGTTAACGTACGAATGTAAGCTTTCTAAAGGACCTTGCTTGATATTGCCTAGTTCACTATCCATTATGACATGGGTTCTGGAGGTGAAGAAATGAATCTTTGAAATTTCTGCATAATTGAGCCTAGGAACTGAAGCTGCCCGGACATAGATGCAGGAACCAACGGGAAGCCGGTCCTATAAAAGTGGACTGAGAGCAAACACTTTGCCAAGTCAAAAAGCTGACCAGCACGGGTAATGGAATTGAAGGCAATAATGTAGTTGGATGGGTCAACACTCCCATCATACTTGTCAATAGGCAGCAACATACAATCGATGGATGTAAGTATTCAGAATTTCACTGGAAAATGGTTCCCCGTTCTCAGCGTCAGAGAATGCTTCGTCCCTTGCATTTTGGGTTTGCATTCTATTGAGTTGCCAACGAAGGATATGCATGTCTTTCCTGCGGCCGACATGGGCCCATTGAGGGATATTCTAGCCAACCACGAGTTGAGCACTCAACCTGCACCTAGGCGGAGTAAGAGATTCGTGATAAGATGTAGAATTTGATTATGGGGAGCAAGAGACATTTCCACATGTATAGAGGGCGACTTGGAATATGTAGCCCACCCTTCTTCTCTTGATTTGTTTGTAGCCACACACCTATGAGATCTAGAGTGTACCGAGATAGTCACATTGGCCCTATTGGTGGCACAAGCACCACCATTGAGGCAGTTAAAAGCTTGTAGATGATCAAAAACTGGTGGTCGTTCCGCTGAAGGGGAACGATGGTGTCTTGGCTCTATATAGGCACAACCACATTTTAGGGCGATATCAATTTGGCTAAGCACATGTGTAACATATCTTTTGGGATGAGCATGAACATCCACGAGCGGGGTTTTGGGCGCTATCCTTTCCCAGGCCCCAGCAGTGTTCATGAGGTCATAAGCGTCGGAAAGCATGGATTTGTGATAAGGCAGGTCGACTGTGTCGATCATAGGAGGAGCTGGTGGGACAAAGTTTACAATTGCTTGGGCGTCCAACTGCGTCCTTAAGCCATTCTATTCATGGGCTAGCTGACCCACATTTGATAGTTGTAGCAACATGGTACACTACATTTCTTCGTTAACACCAGGTTTGAGTGGGAAAACACTGGCGACAATGTTGCCATTAGTTTCATGCCTATTGGAGTTGTTACCTTCAACTGGTGTAAGGTTGTCGATGGTAACAGGTCAAGTCATATTTTTGTAGAGCGGAAAAGTGAAGAAATATGAGAGCTTTAGAGGAGGCCTTCTAGCGTCAACATGTTGACTAGATTTTTAGCCAACCTCGGAAATAGATTAATGCATTGCAAAGAACAAATGTTACTCATTAATCACTAGGCTTAATATGGAAAATGAGGAAGAACGTAGACAATTAAAGTAAATGACATCGAATGTAGTATGGTTCAGTGCCTACATCCACTATGAAGTTCTTGTAACAAGCTATAACATCCCCCATTTTGAGGTTTGAAATTAAGCGCTAAAGATGCTGCTGTCATCCATACTATTAATTTCCGATGACAAAATCAGTTAAGTGTATCTATAACATCAAGAGCACATGAATACGAAAATTTCAAAACACATCTCATTAATAATCTTTCTTATTCATTACATAATCCCATCGATTCCATGTTCAGAGAAAATATAATAATTACAAATATATTCCAAGAGCGACTCTATGAAGATGCCCCTTGGATGATCGAATTCTAACTACTTGACAGTTATAAATTCTGTCATTACATCCATTCAAATAAAACATAAACTTCAAACAACACAGCGAAAATAAACTCTTAATATTAGCTTGCCTCCTGCATGTCTTCGAAAGCTTATTCGTTTAATCTAAAAGCCATAATTCTAAACTACTCAAATTAGTACGTAAGAGTTTAAGAGGAAACAAAAACTTCAGATCAGACAAAAAGTCTGGTGCGAATAATAATATACCTTCTCGAACCAAAAATAGATATCTAGTGAGACTACACTTTAGAACAGAACGAGTTTTCCCCTTTCCAGTCTCTTATCAAATATGTCCATCTGAACATATATCATATACCTGTAACCATAATGGTTAAAATAAAACATGATATAATCATATGGATGCAATATGGGTAAGTGTGACTAGTCTGTCATTATAGGGTTATGCATTCCCAAAGTTTACCCAACCTATAAAATGGACTATCTGTCTTATGTCATAGTTTTCTTAGAGTTACTATGAACCTAATAGTTTTTCAGGCCAACCAATAACCTATTTGCCCGATTCATGCCAAAACTTAACCAGATATACCAATCTCCAAATACGATTAAAAGGAAACTGAACTGTCTGTCTGAATCATAATTTTTCTAGGGTCACTATGAACCTAATGTTTATGCAGGCCAACCAATAATCTTTTCCCATAAGCATATAGAGCTATGAGTTCCTTTTTGTGTGTAAATATCCTTTTAGTTTCACTACTGACAAAGCCATATGCATTGGAATCGCGGACCTTTAACAACCGAGGGCTAACAATTGAAGCATAGGATGTGACCCTACACCATTCCCACTTAAAATCTTATCCGATTTTAAATCCATGATTATATCTTTTTGATCAGTTTAAGGCATCCTAACGCAATTGATCTATCTGGTCTCCTAGATGCAATTCTACTCACTTGGGAGTTTAGTCTAACCACGCGCACTACTGGAACAACCTAACAGGTAATTTTGTTCCTTAATTCCCCAATGTTCAAAAAAATCTGAATTTTCTTCTCCTTTCACATATAAAATTTTTAGAAATAAAATATTAATTTAATTATTTTTAGTAATAAAAAATCCGAAACAAACACTTTTTTCCCCTTAGGAAATTCATAAATATTCATATGAACTTGAAAAATTATGAAATTAAAAACTCATCTCCAAAATAATGTTTTACACAACATATCTATTATCCCGCCTTTTGACCAGGCAATATACGAAGAAACCCGACAAGTCAAAATTCAAAGTTATCAAGTCAAGACGTTGGGAGAGGTGACCACAAAACCCAAGTACAACCAAGACAACTAGGTAAGTATGTGTTCACTCCAAGAATCCACGAACCGGGAACCACCCAAGCTATGGGTCGATACCGACCCCACCCCGTACCGACCCATGTTCCTTAGCTCGGTAGGGCCTACCTTCTGCCCACACCCTCTACACGATCTCAAATGCCTATTCCAAGTGTTGTTTTGAAGATTCGTGCAATTCTCTATCGATCTCCACAAACTTTTGAATTAGAAACTTTATTCTTCTATGATCCGTCATTTGGACTCTAAAATAAGCTAATACTAGTGCAAACAATTATGGAATCATGAAGCTAACCATAAGATGAGCCGAAGCGAAGGATTCATGACGACCGGTTTGGCCATCTTAGGGTTGGTACCGATCCATCACCTTGGCGTTGCACCGACCCGTACAAAAGTGATGATGTGGCACCCTATTTTCATGGAGAAGCACTCTATGGTGTGGAAAACGAGGTGGAGATGTTTTGTGCGAGATTTTAGGCTCCTTACCTATATAAATAGAGGGGTAGGGCTCATTTTTAGGATCTTTTGGCTCTTGCTCTTTTTTCTTTAATTTCTTGTAACCTCTGTCGGAGTTATACTGACCCCTAACGGAGTCGTACCGACCTGTAAGAACTCCTACCTGTAAACAATAATATAATAAAGGAAAACTTAAAGTGAGCGTAGGTCAGAGTATGCCGAACCGCTACAAATCTCTATGTGTACTTTCTTACTCGTTTTTCATTTATTTTCTTTACTTTTTATTCTCTACTCAATCTATTGGGTGTTTGTGTCATTTTTAGTTCAAACATTTTGGTGCTTTCACCGCGAAACACTTGAACTCATTGAGTCAACACTTGGAAAGATTCTAAATGGCTAGACAATCAGCTAGGACCGTTATTGAAGGAAATCAACCAGGGAGTAGCCAAGAGGCATCCTTAGGAGCTAACCTCCCATCAATCTACATAACCAAGGATAAGATGAAAACTATGATGAATGGACTGTGGGAAAGGATGATAGCACGCTAGGAAGAGATGATAGAGAATTTCTTCAAAAGAATGAGACAAATGGGAATAGCCGGAGTTGCTGCAAATCAGAATCAAGGACCTGAAGTCGGAGCACAGCTACCTAGGAGTGGAGAACGACCTAGGACAACCCCGAGCCAAATATACGGGTCAGTACCGACCCTTACTCACGGGTCGATAGCGACCCCTAAGGCCTCAGGGGGATGGGTTGTCCTGGCCTTGGAAGGAATGATGTACATTTTGGAGCTAAAGTGGAGCGTTTGAATGCAGATCAGAATGTAGAAGCACGACAAGAGGAGTATGTACCAGAATTCCCTTATAGAGTTGGGGGGTAGGCTGAGAATGCTAACCTTAGAGTTCCTTTGAATGACGATGACAGGCTTACTGAGTTGGTGTGATGAGCTATGAGGGGTGGATTGCATAACTAGAGGTTGAAGATATAAGTAGGAGTCCATTCACTCCAAACATTCAATACGCTAGGAATTCGCTCGATTTCAAGTTACCTACGCTGAAAAAATATGATAGGAAGATAGACCCAATGGTTCATTTGATGAGGTACATCCTGCACTGGAGGTGTTGGGTCCATCCGAAGAGGTTATAGGATGGTGTTTCTCTTTATATTTGACAGGTTTGATGGCGTTATGGTTTAGATAGTCGGAGAACGATTCCATCAGCACATGGGCCGAATTGGTGAACAGATTCGTGAAGTAGTTCCAGGTTCATATCTCATAACCCAAGAATGTAATGACATTAGCGAGTATGAAGCAGAGGGTCGGAGAGGCTCTCGGGAGTTTTCTAACAAGCTTCAATGCAACAACAGCTTGATCTATAAGCCAAACCCTTTAATGGTTTTGATGGCGGCAGTTTCAGGAATATCTGCTAAGATGGATTTCAAGGTTGCTATGGAATAGGATCCTCCGAGGGATTGTGTAGAATTTTATCATGAAGCCAAGGGATACTTGCGTCAGGAGAACACCGAGGCTAATCAGGAAGAAATAAATGCCGTAGATGGAGGAGGACCGCCCAGAGAAGGATCCAGCAAAGGTAAAGGAAAACGAAAGATGGATGATGGCTTTAAAGGGTCGAAGCAATAAAGGAGAGAACCGAGATTCTCTTCTTACATGGATTTAAACGAGACCTCGGAGCTGATTTATCTGGATACTAAGGGATAGATCCTCTATCGAAAACCAGCAAGGAGAGAGCCCATTGATAATGAGAGGAAGTCAGAAAAGTACCGCCTATTCCATGTGTTGTATGGGCATAACACAAATGACTGTAGGCACATGTGGGATCTGATCGAGGAACAGGTCAGAGACAACCGATTACAGTAGTATGTGAGAAGCCGAGCTATGGTGGTGGAATAGGAGCAGCCGTCAACCGTAGTGAATGAAAATGGCCCTGGATCAATGTTAAAGATAGTCATCTTGATCGGATGGCAAGGAACCAGGCTTGGTTCTTGCACTCTATATCCCCTTTTCAATAAACAATGTAATAATATAGTCTACCCACTTACTCGTGTATGAGATCCCGAACGGTCTCTAGGCATGCTCTAAGCTGGATGCTAGACAATAACGCCTGGCGAGGCAGTATCTCGATGTTAGACTTTATGTTGTTTTTTATGTTTGAATTTAACTATTAAAATCCACTTGAACGTGATGACTGATATTGATTGCATTAATTCATATCCGAAAGGATGGGACCAGAGTGTAAGAAGTAAGTCCCCTTACCATAGAGTGAGCAGATGGGATTGCTTTTCGTTGAGTCCCCTCGCTAGAGAGCGAGTGGATCGATCTCGGTAAGGATCCATACAGACCGTGGATTTGATTATCGGCCCTGAACGACCATCATTTGATTGTCAGCCCCAAACGGCCATTGGCCTTGAACGGCCATTGATTTGGTTATCGACTTCGAATGGCCACAGATTTTATAATTGACCCCGGATGGCCATGGATTTAATCATTGGCCTCGAACGGTAATGGATTTGATTATCGACCCCGAACAGCCATTAGCCCCAAACGACCATGGATTTGATCATCGGTCCCGAATGATCATGGATTTGATTATCAGTCCCGAATGACTATGGATTTGGTTAACAATCCGGTGAGACCATGGATTTACTTACCAGCCTCGAGCGGCCACAAATTCAATAACCGATCCAGAGAGATTGTGCATTAAACTGAATATAAAAACGATCCGAAGGGATCGTACCTTTAAACAAATAAGGATTTAAATGCCTTGTAATTACAATAGAACCGGCAAATCCCGGATGAAAATTGGATGATTGTGATATGTGATGTAATAACTTTGAATGAAATCAGAATGATGATGTGTACCATCTCGCTTCCAGAGGCCCAAAACTAACTGCTACGGATGCTGCAGTCATCCATAGGTGTTATTTCTAAGTGACTGAAATCGGAATCTTGAAACTATTGGCAACACAGAAACACAAGAATATGAAATTTTTTAAACTTCAACATAGAATTTCTCATTTCTTATGAATAGTATTCAGATTTAATTACATAATCCCAGACGTTAACCACGTTCAGATCACATATACATGTACAAAATACGATAAGAGCGACATATGAAGATGTCCCCTTATGATGATCAGAGAACTAATAAATATGATCTTTACAGTTCTTAGTACATCACAGTGGAATACACAAATTAGCTCCTATATAGCTAACACTGCCTCATGCACGTCTCCGAAAGCTTATTCGTCCAAAAACCTGAAAGTCTCCCACTCTTAGACTACTCAAATTAATTTTGAGTACCCGAGAGTTTGTGGAGAAACACAAACTTCGAGTCAGATAATAAGTTTGGTATGAATAATCCCATATGATCTCTTATCACAAATAGATATCTAGTGAGACCACGTCGCTTAGCGGAACGAGTTTTCCCCTCACTAGTATCCAAAACAAAACATGCAAATCATTTACTATGCTCCTGCACCCAAAATGATTAGTCTTAACATAATATGAAATAAAGCCATAAATCATATATATTGGATATCCCATCCACCCATTCATTAGATTATCCCATCTAAAAGCAATTTATTAGATTTCTCATCTAAAATCAATTTATTAGAGTTCCCCTCCAAAACCTTTAAAATGACTATCCATCATAATTTAATAGGACTATCCATCCCAAATCCATTTAAAATAAATGCAGATTATCCATCGTATATTGTTTTATAGAAGTTGGTGTGGGTTATCCACCGCACACTCCATAGTTTTCCTAGGATGACTACAAAACCTTGGGTGCCAAATCCCAAGGCTAACCAACTCCGGCAAAACATTCTTTTCTTTAGAATTTGATGTGGGCTATCCACCGCACATTCCATGGTTTTCCTAGGTTAACCAAGAACCCAACACTTGGCCAATTGAATATATCATGATCCCCACGATTATTTATTAAAATTCATGATCCCTATGATTACTTATTTTCCCCAGGTATACCACCTGTTTAACCTATTCCCATTGGTAGCCCCAATTAGGTTAAATTAAATAAAAACACATTGATAGCCCCAATATATATTTTCGAAAGCATATTTCTGTTGGTAACCCCAAACTATGTATCAAAAACATTAAACCCATCCCAGTGTCCCCAAGGTTTAATAACATTCATTTTATATAAGGATCCCCTTACATATTCAAACCAAGATAAGTATTTTATGATATAACCCTTCGAAGTAACCCATTCAAATTAGCAAAGTTTTACTTAGAAAAAGTGGCTAAAATAGCCATTTAAACCCTTTCGAATGAAGTCCCATTCGAAAGCACATAAACATCCGAAGTTAGCCCCTTTAGAAGCCTTCCTTTTGAAAGCATCACAAAACCATACCTTTCGACCCTGTCGGAAGGTTTCTTTTTGACTTAGTCAAAAGGATCAACCTTTTAATTTTGTCGAAAGCCAAGGGTATCCCCCCTATAAAACCATTTATAAATCTTTCAAAAGTAATGAAATCTTTCGATTACAAAATCATTTGAAAACAAACATCTTTCGAAGTCAAAGCCTTTCGTAGTCAAAACTCTTCGAAACCAGAACCTTTCAAAGTCAAAACCCTTCGAAACCAAAACCTTTCAAAACCAAAACCTTTCGAAACCAAAACCTTTCGAAATCATTGAAGGTAACCCATTCAAAACCTAAAACCTTTCGAAAACAAAACCTTTCGAAATCATTGAAGGTAACCCCTTCAAAATCTAAAACCTTTCGAAAACAATGAAGTGTTAGTGTTTGAACCTACCCTTCAAAAACAATGGAGAGAGGCGGCAAGTTTTAGAAAACAAAAGGTAACCTTTGACTCCATCTGGGTTGAAAGGTTTGGAAGCTGCAACTATGCTTCCGACCCTGTCGAAAGCTAACCTTTCGACTTTGTCAAAAGGTTCAATTTAAAACAAGAAAGCAATCCAAACTAAACCTTTTTCTTTTAAACCATTTGACTTTGTCGAAAGCTAGCATGCGTATTTTCCTTAAAACCAAAACAAAACCTCATCTCTTTCGAAAGCTCTACCCTTTCGTCCCTAAACCTTTCGACCCTTTTCAATTCACTATGTACCAGTCGCCTGATACCATGTGCATTGAATTTTGACCTATTTGAAAGGTTTGATACATTTTGACCTTGTCGGAAGGTCTGGAATGAAGGCGGAAGCCCTTGCAGAAAGAGTCGAAATAGTGAAAATTGTACTTTAAAACAGTTCTTTTATACCGCACCTGCCTTGTTTGTCTAAATCTGATTGGTTGCTAGAATTTTTATATTCAAAATTGCTGTCGACTTTCCTTATTTGGAAATTTGAATAAATTTGAAAAAGCCCCTTTCTCCTTTATAATTATATAAAACATTTAAGTCCCATTTCTTAAATAATTATATATAACTATTAAAACACCATAGAAAAATCTGGAAAAATTCCAGGAAATCAATTAATATGTTACCTTCAGCATATTAAAATTTCAAAGCATATGAAGATCAAAACAACTCGGAATTTAACCAAAACCAAATAAAAACGTGTTAATTAGCCCATTAACATTTAAAACGCCTATGTCTTATCCAAACAAAGGTTTAAATGGTTATATTTTAACCAAATCACAAACATGAATCGGGTATAACCCATAGCCGATCCAAACAAAGAAAAATGAGATGATAAACATGATTATTCACCTTGATTAGTTGATTGGAGAATGAGATAATTTCTTAACTTTAATTCCTTAGCTTTTCTTCAATTTATTGCTCTCCCTTGAGTTCTTTAATGGCCGGCCGAATATAGGTGAGGAGTTATGAATGAGAAAGTGAAAGTTTATTAAGGTGGAGGAAGAGATTTATACAAAGAAATGTAGCCCCATTTCCAAGTTTACCTCTTAGGAATTCCTCCTTCTAAATTTAGTTAAGTCTTAATTTAGTTCAATCATTAAGACACGACCATTGGATTCATTAATCTCATCTCCCTAATTATTCACATTATTCTATTTAATTTATCCAATTAAATATCCCGAATAATGTTAATTAAAATTCAGGGGCATTACAGACTCCCCCACCTTAAAGAATTTCATCCCCGAAATTTCGGTAAGGACACACAACAAGCATATAGCCCATGCAAGCAAAGCTAGTATAACCTACTAGCCAAATTCTATATAAACCATATATAGAACATACCATCTAAAATAGCCCAGGAAAAGTAGCCCTAATCCTGTCTTCTGTCTTCTAAGTACAGTCTTTTACATTGTTGCTCCACTGATCTTTCACCAACCTGACCGTCTTGTTTCTTAACCTCTTCTCATCTTTTGCCATAACACGAACTGGTTGCCTCACAAAAGTCATATCCGGTTCCACCACTAAGTCATCCAGTGCCGTCGGAGCAATAGTAGTTTCTGGATCATGAACACACTTCCTAAGATGAGAAACATGAAACACATTGTGGACCCCAGCCAAACTGCTCGACAAATCTACTCGGTATGCGAGTCTCTCAATCCTCTCTGATATAGAAAATGGTCCAACATATCTCGGTGCTAGCTTCCCGGTCTTCCCGAACCGAACCACACCTTACATCGACGATACCTTGATGAAAACTCTATCTCCAACTGAGAACTCTAGGTCTTTATGCCTCTTGTCTGCGTAACTCTTCTGCATAGACTGAGCTTCCTTCATTCTTTCCCGTATCGATTAGATCTATTCCGTCGCCTCTCTCACCAAATCTGGACCAAGGACCAATCTGTCTCCGGTCTCTAACCAACATGCTGGTGATTTGCAAGGCCTTCCATACCAAGCTTCTAAAGGCACCATTCCTATAGTAGTCTGATTTCTATTATTATAGGAAAACTTCACTAAGTGCAAGTGATCTTCCCAAGAACCACCAAAATCCAGCACACAAGCCCTCAACATATCTTCCAGTACCTTGTTGACTCTCTCTATCTGCCCATCCGTTCGAGGATGATAAGTGGTACTCATCTTGAGCTTAGTGCCTAACACACTCTGCAGAGCATCTCTATTACTGACGATACTACTAGAAATTCCATGCAGTATAATGATGTTCTTCATGAATAACTTAGCCAAAACAGGTGCCATCCTGGTTGACCTAACTGGAATGAAATGGGCACTCATGGTCAATTTGTCCACTATGACCCATACACTTTCATTACCCCGGTTTGACCTTGGCAACCCGTCAATAAAATCCATGGATATCGAGTCCCACTTCCAAACTGGAACATCCAAAGGCTGAAGCAAACCACTTGGCTTCTGATGCTCGGCTTTTACTTGCTGACAGTTCGAACACTGTTTTACCCATAAGCCAACATTCCTCTTCATTCCTTCCCATAAGAAACTTATCTTCATATCCTGATACATCTTGGTTCCCCCAGGATGAATCGTAAACTTCGATCGATGACATTCCCTCAGGACTTCCTTCCTAAGGTTCCCAACATTTGGAACACATAACTGTTCCTTCTTCCTCAACCAACCCTTCGGTCAAGAATAAAATCCTTTAAGTCATCGATTTCGGTTCCAGCTTCTAACCTTCTAATCCTCTCGGCTAACACTGGATCCTCTTTCTGCCTAGAAGTAATTTGTTCGATCAGAACTGGTCAAACTTCCGAACAAAACATCATGGCGATATTCCGACTAGATCCAGCAGTCGACCTTAACTGCACACTGCAAACAACCAGTGCTTCCAAGTCTTTCCATTCCTCCAACATAGCTAACACAAAATTCTTATGTTTCCTGCTAAGTGCATCCGCCACTTTATTTCCTTTTCCCAGTGTATACTCGATGCTAAAATCATAAGCTGCAAAAAACTCCAGCCATCTCTGCTGTCTCATGTTCAGCTCATTCTGAGAGAATAAATACTGTAGAGACTTATGATCCATAAATAGCTGAAACCTTTCTCCCAAAAGATAATGTCTCCACACCTTCAATGCGAAGATTACCGCTGCCAACTTCAAATCATGAGTCGGGTATCTCACTTCATGCGGTCCAAGCTGTCTAGAAACATAGGCAATAACCTTTCCATTCTGCATTAGCACAGCACCTAACCCAGTACCACATGCATCGGTGTAAACTACCAACCCCTGGTTCCCATCAGGAACTACTAACACGGGCGCATTGGTTAACAAATGTTTCAACTTAAGGAATGCCTCCTCACATTTGTCAGACCAAACAAACTTCATGTCTTTCCTGATTAGCATGGTCAAGGATGCTGCTATCCGCGAGAAATCCTTAATGAACCTTCGGTAGTATCCTGCAAGTCCAAAAAAACTTCTAATCTCACTTACCATCTCTGGAATTTTCCAATTGTTAACAGCTTCGATCTTATCCGGATCAACTACTAATCCTTCCTCGAAAACTACATGACCAAGGAACTTCATTTCCTTCTTCCAGAAATGACACTTGGAGAACTTTGCCTTCAGCTGATGTTGCCTTAGCGTCTCCAACACTATTCTAAGATGATCCGCATGATCCTTCTCATTCTTAGAATATACCAAAATGTCATCAATAAAAATCAACACGAACCTATCCAAATGCTCTCGGAAAATCTGGTTCATCAATTCCACGAAGAAAGCTGGCGCATTAGTAAGCCTGAATGGAATAACCAACCATTCGTAAGACTCATATCTAGTCCTAAACGCCGTCAAAGGAATACTGTCCTCTACCACTCTTAGTTGATGGAAACCTGTGGCCAAATCCAGCTGGGAAATAACTCTGGCTCCACTCAACTGATCGAATAAGTCGTCGATCCTCGGCAAAGGATACCTATTCTTGATCATCCTCTCGTTCAACATACGATAGTCGATGCACATCCTCAACGATCGATCTAGCTTCTTCACGAATACCACGGCCGTTCCCCAAGGTGAACTGCTTGGCCGGATGAAATTCTTTCCTTCCAATTCCACTAGCTGCACCTTCAATTCCCTCATCTCGGTTGGTGACATCCTGCTAGGTGGTCTACTTACGGGTTCAACACCCGATACGAGATCTTTCCGAAACTCGATTGCTCTCTTCGGCGGCAAGCCGGAAAGTGGTTCAAACACATCCGCAAACTCTCTTGCAACATAAACCTGCTTCAACTCTGCTTATGTTCCCATAGCACCCAATAACGTATAAGCATTTCCGTTCGAACTCCTTACTGAGTAAATGACTCAATTAGAGCTATTAGGATGTTTCAATAATATTTCCTCCTCCTGGCAAAATATCCTAGCATCATATCTATCTAACCATTCCATACCCAATATGATCCTGAAACCCACGAAATCAAAAACATATAAACTGCATGCAAACATATGACCTAACAAATCAAGTTCTAACTGGTCATATCTCATTCCCAGAGTTGCATACCCTCCTATAGGATTCACAACCCTTAGAGGAGTAATAAGGTATAAAGGTTCCAAACATAAGCAATCTACCAAATACTGAGATATAAATGAGTGCGATGCACCGATATCAAATAGTATCCTAACCGGAGTACTATGAATCATAAGCATACCTTCCATTATCCATCACCGCTTTTCCTCTCTCAGTAGCCGTGGGTCTAGAGGATAACAGTTCCAACGCAAAGACCTTTTCCTTTCCAGCCTTAGCAGCCTCGGGACACTTGTCCTTGTAATGCCTCATCTGACTACAGTTGTAGCACTTCACATTCGGCCTCACTGCAACTGCTCTTCCATCACCCGAGCGACACTCATTAGCATAGTGCCCCTTCTTGTCACACTTGTAACAAACAATATCAGCCTTGCTCTTCTTAGCTGCTACCCCCGACTGGGTACCTTTCTTCTTGAAGAACTTCCACTTCTTGGTTTCCCTTCCAAAAGTAGAAAGCATCTCTTCATTCCGAATAGCCATCTCAACAATAATATGACACAAATCCCGGAGGTTTGGCATGGTTGCTCTAGCGATCTCAGGATTCAACCTCCTGATAAACTTATCATTCCTCCAAATGACAGTATCCACAGCAGAATATCCATAACGGGACAGCTCATCAAATTCCGTAGCATACTCAATCACCGATCTATCCCCCTGGACTAAATCTGCAAATTTCCTAAGCAATGCTGACTTGGTATCCTTTGATAGAAATCTTTCTTCGAACCTCCTTCGAAATTCAACCCAAGTCAGGTCTTCCTCTGGCTCTCCTACGATAACTCTGTTCCACCAAAACAATACTGTTCCCTGCAATTGCCTTGAAGCAAGTCTTCTTTTCTGCATATCCGTCAAGTCGAGATCTGCGAATATCCTTTCACAATGCAATAGCCAGTTTTCCACTCCTACTGCATCCTCGGTTCCTAGAAAAGGCTTCCCTCCAAGACTACCGTAATCCCTGCTCAGCTTGGCATAATTATTGCCAACTGGGGCCACTGGATTAGCTCCTCCAGCATTCCCTACAGCCACTCCCGCAGCTACTTCAGCTTGCATCATATTCACGAAGAACTGATACATTATCCCCATATCAACCAGTGGAATCTCAGCACCAACATTGGCATTTGCATTTGGGTTTGTATTTGCCTATTGATCATGGTTGCTCCTAGTATTGGGTCGAACATTTCCACTTGTTGCGGTGCGTCTTCCACCCTGATTCACTCTTCCATTTCCTACCTCCATATCTTACTTTCCTGCTACCTGAAATCCAATCTTGGTAAGATACAAAAGAACGGTCTAAGAGAGTGGGGAATACATACTTAGGTATTTATAGCAAAGTACACATAAGATACTATAACGCTCACCTAAGTCCAACAATATTTTAGATTCATTAGATTATGCCTTAAAAATCTTTTAAGGTTTAAATTCCTTTTAAACACATAAACCATGCTCTGATACCAATTTATAACATCTCGCTTTCGGAGGCCCAAAACTAACTGCTACGGATGCTGCAGTCATCCATAGCTGTTATTTCCAAGTGATCGAAATCGGAATCTTGAAACTATTGGCAACACAGAAACACAAGAATATGAAAAAATTTAAACTTCAACAAAACAGAATTTCTCATTTCTTATGAATAGTATCTGATTTAATTACATAATCCCAGACGTTAACTACATTCAGATCACATATACATAATACATGTACAAAATACGATAAGAGCGGCATATGAAGATGTCCCCTTATGATGATCAGAGAACTAATAAATATGAACTTTACAGTTCTTAGTACATCACAGCGGAATACACAAATTAACTCCTATATAGCTAACACTGCCTCCTACACGTCTCTGGAAGCTTATTCGTCCAAAATCCTGAAAGTCTCCCACTCTCAGACTACTCAAATTAATTTTGAGTACCCGAGAGTTTGTGGAGAAACATAAACTTCGAGTCAGAAAATAAGTCTGTTATGAATAATCCCATATCATCTCTTATCATAAATAGATATCTAGTGAGACCACGCCGCTTAGCGGAATGGGTTTTCCCCTCACTAGTATCCAAAATAAAACATGCAAATCATTTACTATGCTCCTACACCCAAAATGATTAGTCTTAACATAATGAAATAAAGCCATAAATCATATATATTGGATATCTCATCCACCCATTCATTAGATTATCCCATCTAAAACCAATTTATTAGATTTCCCATCTGAAATCAATTTATTAGAGTTCCCCTCTAAAACCTTTAAAATGACTATCCATCATAATTTAATAGGACTATCCATCCCAAATCCATTTAAAATAAATGCAGATTATCCATCCTACATTTTTTTATAGAAGTTGGTGTGGGCTATCCACCGCATACTCCATAGTTTTCCCTGGATGACTATGAACCCTTGGGTGCCAAATCCTGAGGCTAACCACCTCCGGCAAAACATTCTTTTCTTTAGAAATTTGTTGTGGGCTATCCACCGCACATTTCATGGTTTTCCTAGGTTAACCAAGAACCCAACACTTGGCCAATTGAAAATATCATGATCCCCATGATTATTTATTAAAATTCATGATCCCCATGATTACTTATTTTCCCCAAGTATACCACCTGTTTAACCTATTCCCATTGGTAGCCCCAATTAGATTAAATTAAATAAAAACACATTGATAGCCCCAATGTATATTTTCGAAAGCATATTTCTGTTGGTAACCCCAAACTATGTATCGAAAACATTAAACCCACCCCGGTGTCTCCAAGGTTTAATAACATTCATTTTATATAAGGATCCCCCTTACATATTCAAACAAAGATAAGTATTTTATGCTATAACCCTTCGAAGTAACCCGTTCAAATTAGCAAAGTTTAACTTAGGAAAAGTGGCTAAAATAGCCCTTTAAACCCCTTCGAATGAAGTCCCATTCGAAAGCACATAAACATCTGAAGTTAGCCCCTTCGGAAGCCTTTCTTTTGAAAGCATCACAAAACCATACCTTTCGACCTTGTCGAAAGGTCTCACCTTTCGACCCTGTCGAAAGGTTTCTTTTCGACCTAGTTGAAAGGATCAACCTTTCGACTTTGTTGAAAGCCTGGGGTATCCCCTCTATACCATTTATAAACCTTTCGAAGACAAAATCTTTCGAAAACAAAAACCTTTTGAAGTCAAAACCCATTGAAACCAAAACCTTTCGAAGTCAAAACCCTTCGAAACCAAAACCTTTCGAAATCATTGAAGGTAACCCCTTCAAAACCTAAAACCTTTCGAAAACAAGACCTTTCAAAATCATTGAAGGTAACCCCTTCAAAACCTAAAACCTTTCGAAAATAATGAAGTGTTAGTGTTTGAACCAACCCTTCGAAAACAATGGAGAGAGGCGGCAAGTTTAAGAAAACAAAAGATAATCTTTTACTCCATCTGGGTCGAAAGGTTTGGAAGCGGCAACTATGCTTCCGACCCTGTCGAAAGGTTCAATTTAAAATAAGAAAGCAAACCAATCTAAACCTTTTTCTTTTAAACCATTTGATTTTGTCGAAAGCTAGCAGGCGTATTTTCCTTAAAACCAAAACAAAACCTCATCTCTTTCGAAAGCTTTAACCTTTCGTCCCTAAACCTTTCGACCCCTTTCAATTCACTACCTACCAGTCACCTGATACCATGTGCATTGAATTTTGACCTATTTGAAAGGTTTGATACGCTTCGACCTTGTCGGATGGTCTGGAATGAAGGCGGAAGCCCTTGCCGAAAGAGTCGAAATAGTGAAAGTTGTACTTTAAAACAGTTCTTTTGTACTCCACTTGCCTTGTTTGTCTAAATATGATTGGTTGCCAGAATTTTATATTCAAAATTGCTGTCGACTTTTCTTATTTAGAAATTTAAATAAATTTGAAAAAGCCCATTTCTCCTTTATAATTATATAAAACATTTCGAATGTTATCCCGCCTTCTGACCGTGGTATACGAACAAACCCGACGAGTCAAAATTCAAAGTTATCAAGTCAAGATGTCCGAAGAGGTGACCACAGAACCCAAAACCCAAAACCTAAGCACGACCAAGATCACAAGGTAAGTATGTATTCACTTCAAGAATCCAAGAACCAAGAACCACCCAAGTTATGGGTCGGTACCGACCCCACCCTATGGGTTTGTAGGGTCGGTACCAACCCATGTTCCTTGGCCTGATGGGGACCACCTTCTGCCTACACTCTCTAGACAATGTCAAGAGCCTATTCCAAGTGTTATTTTGATGATTCCATGCAATTATCTATCGATCTCCACGAACTCCTAAATCAACAACTTTGTTCTTCCACAACGTCGTCATTTGGACTTATAAACAAGCTAATACTGGCGCGAACAATTACGGAATCAGGAAGCTAACCATAAGACGAGCCGAAGCGAAGGATTCAAGACAACCAGTTTGGTCATCTTAGGGGTCGGTACCAACCCATGTCCTTAGAGTCATACCGACCTGTACAAAAGTGATGATGTTGCACTATATTTTCATGGAGAAGCAATCTATGGCGAAGGAAACGAGGTGGAGATGTTTTGTGCGAGATTTTAGGCTCCCTACCTCTATAAATAAAGGGGTATGACTCATTTTTCAAGATCTCTTGGCTCTTGCTATCCTTTCTTTAATTTCTTGTAATCTCTGTCAGAGTTATACCCACTCCTAACGGAGTCGTACCAACCCATAAGAACTCGTGCCTGTAAACAACAATATTATAAAGGAAAACTTTAAGTGGATGTAAGCCAAAATACGCTGAACCACTATATATCTCTGTATGTACTTTCTTACTCGTTTTCCATTTATTTTCTTCACTTTTTATTCTCTACTCAATCTATTGGGTGTTTATGCCATTTTTGGTTCAAACAATATCCAAATTTCAAGCCAATAGGAGATCGAAAACTTAGATTTTTTCCCTTAAAGCCTATTAGAATAATTTCATAAAATTCCAACAAATCATCATTCAATCTTGTAATGATATTAGCATTCCAAACATGACATATTATCACAATCAATTCGAAAATCCATCATAAATCCAAGAATAAACGTTAGCAAATGAGATGGTAACTATTATTTACATTAGATTGGATAAGAGATTGAGATTTGATGTACATTAATTCACTTAGCCTTTCCTTTTAAATTCCTTAGCTTTTCCTCTTCTCTTTCTCTAGGTTATGGCTGGCCTTGTTTTATACTTTGTTTTTTTATTTTGGAAAGTGAAATGAGAATGAATAAGAGAGGAAGGGTTTAGTTAATAAAATAAGAAGTTATTCCTATTATGCACATCTCATTAATCCCTTTATATTCTATGTTTTAAAACAATTTTATTAATTGATTAATTAAGGACTGGCCAAAATTAGTTAACAAATCTCATTCTCCTTACTACCTCACATTATTCTATTTAATTTATCTAATTAAATTCCTTATATAATGTTAAAAAAAATTAAGGGTGTTACAGGCTCCCCACTAAAGAATTTTGTTCTCGAAATTACAATAAGGAAATCAACAAGCATATCAATCATGCAAGCATATGCGACAAACACATAACAACAATACTAGCATATCTTGCTAGCTAAAAGTCTATATGACATATATAGAACATCCCATCAAAACAACTCAGGATAAGTATCTCTAATCCTATCTTCTATCTTCCAAGTACAGTCTTTCTCATTGTCACTCCATTGGACTTTCACTAACTTGACCGTCTTGTTTCTTAATCTCTTCTCACCTCTTGCTACAACACGAACTTGTTGTTTGACAAAAATCATATCTGGTTCCACTACTAAATCTTCTAATACAGTTTCTACGATTGTAGTTCTAGATCATGCACACATTTTCTAAGATGAGAAACATGAAAAACATTATGGACTCCTGCCAAATTATTCTGTACTCTATCCGATAGGCGAGTTTCTTGATCCTTTCTACGATAGGAACAGACCAATATATCTCGGTGTTAATTTTCCTTACTTCCCAAAACCATACAACGCCCTTCATCGGTGCTCCTTTAACAAAAACATGGTCGCTAACTGAGAACTTTAAATCCTTATACCTCTTATCTGCGTAACTTTTCTGCCTAGACCGAGCTTCCTTCATCCTTGCTCGGATCAACTCAATCTTTTCTGTAGCTTCCCCCACCATATCTAGACCAGGAATCAATTTATCTTTGGCCACTAACCAACATGCTGGTGATTTGCACAACCTTCCGTAAAGAGCTTCGAAAGGTGGCAATCCTATACTATTTTGATAACAACTATTATAGGAAAACTCGACTAAGAAGAAATGGTTCTCCCACAACCCTCCAAAGTCTAGTTATAAGCCCTTAACAAATCTTCAAGAACTTTGTCAACTCTTTCCGTTTGCCCATCCGTATGCGGATGGTAATCGGTACTTATCTTCAGCTTAGTACCTAACACATTTTGTAGACTCTTCCAGAATTCACTACTGAACAAAGTATCTCTGTCATTGACTATACTACAAGGAATTCCATGCAGTCTTACAATATTCTTCATAAACAACTTCGTGAAAGTAGGTGCAGTCCTTGTCGACTTAACGAGAATAAAGTGTGCACACTTGTTCTGTTTATCTACCATGACCCAAATACTTCCATTTCCCTTATTCGAGCTTGGAAACCCATCGATAAAATCCATAGATATAGAATCCCATTTCCAAAGTGGCACTTCTAAAGTTTAAAGCAATTCACTTGATTTCTGATACTCGGCTTTCACTTGCTGGCAATTCAAACATTGTTTCACCCTTAAGCCTACATATCTTTTCATTACTTCCCAGAAGAAACCCCTCTTCATATCCTTATACATTTTAGTTCCTCAAGGATGAATAGTAAACTTTGATCGATGACACTCCCTAAAAACTTCCTTCCTTAGGTTACAAACATCTGGAACGCACAACCATCCCTTCTTCCTTAACCATCCATTATGGACAAGACTAAAACCTTTTAAACTATCAATCTTAGTTCCCTCTTCAAGTTTCTGATTCATTTAGAGGATCATCTCGATGTTTAGAAGCAATTCTTTCGATCATTACTGGTCGAACTTCCAAACAGGATAACATTGTGGTATTCTAACTAAAACCGTTAACCTTAACCGCATATCATAAGTAGTCAATGCTTCTAGATCTTTCCATTCTAATAACATAGCTAACACCACACTTTGATGTTTCTTGCTAAGTGCATCCGCAACTTCATTCCTCTCCCTAGCATATACTCAATACCGAAACCATAAGCCGCCAAAAACTCTAGCCACTTTTGTTGTCTCATATTCAACTCCTTCTGATAGAATAAATATGTCAAATACTTATGATCTGCAAATAACTCGAATCGTTCTCCCAAAAGATAGTGCCTCCACACTTTCAAAGCAAAGATCACCGCTACCAGCTCTAAATCATGAATCGGATATCTAACTTCATGTTGTCGAAGTTGTCGGAAAGCATAGGCAGTCGCTTTACCTTTATGGATTAGCACAGCTCCTAACCCTGTCCCATATGCATCATTATACACCACTAAATCTTGATCTCCATCTGGAGCAACTAACATGGGTGCATTGATCAATAAATATTTCAGCTTTAAGAACGCTTCTTCACAATTATCATTTTAAACAAACTTTACATCCTTCCTTGTTAGTTTAGTCTTATGTGCCGCTATATGAGAGAAATCCTTAATGAATCTCCAATAATAACCAGTTAACCCCACAAAACTTCTTATCTCAATCACAGTCTTAGGTCTTTTCCAATTATTAACAGCTTCAATCTTAGCTAAATCTACCAATAACCCTTTTCTATACATGACCAAGAAACTTCACTTCTTTCTTCCAAAAATGATATTTCGAAAACTTCACTTTTTGTTGATGCTGCCTCAACGTTTCTAGCACTATTCTAAGATAATTTCATGATCTCATTGATTCTTAGAATATATCATAATGTCATCTATAAATACTAACATGAATCTGTCCAAATGCTCTCAAAAGATCCGGTTCATAAAATCCACAAAATAAGCAGGTGTATTGGTCAGTCCATTGGGCATGACTTGAAAGTCTATATGAGTGGATCGTCTAGATTATATGCAAGTATAGACAGTTAACTATATAATATAATACTATAAAGGATAGTAGCAAAGTAAATAAAACTAATCACACCAGTATTTTATACTGGTTCGGACCTACCGTCCTACGTCCAGTCCCGAAGCTCCTCTTCGGAATTTCCTTTCAACTAACCCTCACTTAACCCGGAGGAACAGGTTTACAATAGCAGAGTTTCTTTGTCAAGAATGTGTTCTGTAACACGGATGCTGACTATTGAGTACAAAGGTACTTCCAATATATATCGATCTTGAGAATATCTGAATGAGGAGTTCTATATATATATGGAAGGATTGATTACAGGTATTTGATTGCTTATAGATTAGGAATAAATTAGAGTACAAGAGATAAGAGTGTAAGTAAGTCAGGTTTTTCTTTTCTCTTGAATTCCTGATGCTATTTATAGTGATGAAGAGTTTTCTTGTATAGTTACATCTGTTGTAATCTTCGTAAAGTCGCTTCTGATGGTGATGAAGAGTTGCGACAAAGAGAAGTGGATATGTCTTTTCGAATATGGCAGTTGAGCTTTGAAAATGCATAGTCGAGTCTTGAATTAGACGTCTGGAAAGTAACCTCAGACGTCTGGTCTTCATATCTGTTATAAGTCTGGATACTTTTCAGACGTCTGACGTTGGTATCCAGACGTCTGATTGCTTCTGAATTATGAACCAGAGGAATCATTCAGACGTCTGACATTGGTAACCAGACGTCTGATTGCTTCTAAACTATGAACCAGAGGAATCATTCAGACGTCTGGTTTGTGCTCTCAGACGTCTGCAAATGTGCATGTCGATGTATCTTGTGCATGTCTTATTTCTCTTCAATCTCTTCTGATTTGACGTCTTTTGATTCTTCCCTTGAGTGTTGCTTTAGTCTCTTTGGTGACGTTACTCTATCAACTATCTGTAAATATAGATATATATGTACATTCGATTTCCATTGTATAGTTGTTATCATCAAAACTATAGACTTGATTTCCTAACAAGATCCCCCTTTTTGATGATGACAACTATTCAATGTACTTATATATATATTTCAAATCTCCCCCTGAATATGTGCTTAGTTTTGTTGATAAGATTATATATATATTTCTCCCCCTTTGACATTATCAAAAAGAATATATACAAATTTTCATTGATAATAAGAAGAGGGAGGTAGCAAGGCTTTAGACAATATCTTGAAGTGAACAAATTCCTAAACTTCGTCTGAGTTTTATGAATGTTTGTTCGTTTAATGGTTTTGTAAATATGTCGGCTACTTGATTTTCGGTACTTACATATTCTAAAGATATAGTCCCTTTTTCAACATGGTCTCGTAAGAAATGATGTCGTATATCTATATGTTTTGTGCGTGAGTGATTTACAGGATTTTTTGACAAATTTATAGCACTTGTGTTGTCACAATATATTGGAGAATTTTTTATAATTGTACCAAAATCCATTAGTGTTTGTTGCATGTATATGACTTGCGCACATGCTAGGGCTGCGGAGATGTATTCAGCTTCACAAGTAGATAAAGAAACACAATTTTGCTTTTTACTAAACCACGAAACTAACGATTGTCCTAAAAAATGACATGTTCCACTAGTACTCTTACGGTCTGTTCTACAACCACCAAAATCCGCGTCGCTATATGAGACAAGTTCAAAAGGTGATCCTTTAGGATAAAACAAACCATAATCTTTAGTACTAGATAAATAACGTAAAATGCGCTTAACGAATCGTAGATGAGATTCTTTTGGTTTGGCTTGAAATCGGGCACAAAGACATACACTCATCATAATATCTGGTCGACTAGCCGTTAAATATAGTAGAGAACCAATCATACTTCGATATAACTTTTCATCAAAATCTTTTTCATTTTCATCTTTTTCTAAGTGAATAGTGGTACTCATTGGTGTTGGTTTGCTTGAAGTTTTATCCATTTTAAATCGATGTAATAGATCGTTACAATATTTTTCTTGGTGAATAAAAATTCCATTTTCTAGTTGTTTTATTTGTAATCCTAAGAAGAAATTTAATTCTCCCATGTGTGACATTTCAAATTCTTTTATCATAATATTTGAAAAATCATTACAAAGTTTTTCGTTGGTCGAACCAAAGATGATATCATCAACATAAATTTGTACAACTAAAATATCGTCATGTTCTCTTTTAATAAATAAAGTTGTATCTATTTTTCCTATATGGAAACCAGATGTTATTAGGTGATTTTTAAGACGTTCGTACCATGCACGAGGTGCTTGTTTTAATCCATATAGTGCTTTATGTAATTTAAAAACATGATCGGGATAATTTTCATGGACAAAAAGCGGTGGTTGTTCAACATATACATTTTCTTTGATAAAACCATTCAGAAAGGCACTTTTGACATCCATTTGAAATAGTTTAAAATTGTTATGAGTTGCAAAGGAAAGTAAAGTACGAATGGCTTCTAATCTTGCTACCGGTGCAAAAGTTTCATCGTAATCTATGCCTTCTTCTTGATTGTAGCCCTGAGCAACTAGTCGTGCTTTATTTCTAACAATATTTCCATTTTCGTCCGCCTTGTTTTTAAATACCCATTTTGTTCCTATTACTGATTGATCTTCAGGTCTTGGTACTAATTCCCATACGTTATCACGTTCAAATTGATGTAATTCTTCTTGCATAGCTATTATCCAAAAATTATCATTTGAGGCTTCTTTATAATTCTTTGGTTCAAAGTTTGATACAAACGCTATATGACTTATTTGATTTAGTTGATTTCTAGTAACTCTTGAATTAAGATCTCCAATAATATTATCTATTGGATGATTCTTAAGGATCCTAGGAGATGATAAAATAGTGTTATTTTGTATATTGGCTTCATTATTACTAGAATTTGTTGAGTTTGTTAGTGGAATAATTTCTTCTTCATCATTAGTTTGTTGTTTGAAAGGGTTCTCATCAAACGAGACATGTAGACTCTCTTCTATAGTATTATTCTTTTTATTAAAAATTCTATATGCCTTGCTACGATCCGAATATCCAACAAAGATACCTTCATCGGCTTTTGGATCAAATTTTCCTAATTTGTCTTTTTTATTTAATATAAAACATTTTGAGCCAAAAGTTTTAAAGTATGATACTTTAGGTTTTTTACCAAAAAATATTTCAAAACAAGTTTGTTTAGTCATTGGACGAATAGTTACTCGATTCAATACATAACAGGATGTAGCAATAGCTTCGGCCCAAAAGTGTTTTGGTAATCCGCTACTATTTAATAATGTTCGTGCGCACTCTTGTAATGTACGATTTTTTCTTTCTACGACACCATTTTGTTGGGGTGTACGAGGAAAGGAAAAATTATGAGTTATTCCCTTTTTATTGTAAAAATTTGAAAAAAGATCATTTTCGAATTCTCCTCCATGATCACTTCTAATATTTTTAATTTTCAAATTCATTTGAGTTTTAATCCGTTTTGCAAATATTTTAAACATACCAAAAGTATCGCTTTTATGTTTTAGAAATAAGGTCCATGTATATCTTGAGAAATCATCGACTATTACAAAAACATATTTGTTATGATTAATAGATCTTACTTGTGTTGGACCAAATAAATCTAAATGTAATAATTCTAATGGTTGTTTTGTAGAAATATTATTTTTAGATTTAAACAAGCTTTTCTTTAGTTTACCAATTTGACAATCATCACATAAATTTTCTACCTTGTAACTCATTTTAGGTAACCCTCTTACTAACTCATATTTAGCTAACTTATTAATATTCTTAAAATTAATATGACAAAATCGTTTATGCCATAACCATGGATCATCATGTTTGGCAGTTAAGCATAAGCTTGAATCTTTATTAATATTCATGTTTAATATATAAATATTTTTGTTTCTAAAACCTTCAAAAATGAGTTGTTTGTTATTATCTAAAATGTTACATCTATCTTTTTCAAAACTTATTTGAAAACCTTTATCACATAATTGACTAATACTTAATAAGTTGTGTTTTAAATTTTCTACCAGTAAAACATTTGTAATAACAGGAGAGTTAGATATACCAGAGTTGATGACTTCTCCAATGCCTATGACAAATCCCTTTGAATTGTCCCCAAACGTTATCGTTCCACCATCGATGTATGTTATATTTGATAACATTTTTGAATTTCCAGTCATATGTTTGGAGCAACCACTATCTAGTATCCATTTCTCCTTGTTTTTCATTTTGGGTACCTGTAAGATAAAAAATATTTTAATTGGTACCCACATATTTGATTAGGGTCCTAATTGTTAGAGGGAGGTAGCCATACCCAACATGGTTTGGTACCTTTATAAATATAATTTTTATTATAAACTACATTTTCTAAGTAATTATTGATATGCTTTTGTCTAATCAATTTATTATTTGTTTTAGGAACCCAAATTTTCACATTTTTGGTATTCAATTTTTGTTTGGATGAACTTCTAGTTTTTATATAACTAATATTTTTAGCATTATTTTCTTTTTGTTTAGAGCCTTTATCAAATCCTATTCCATTTCTATTTCCTGATGGTTTTGATGTTTTGATAAAAATTTTCCAAATCTTGTTTTCCTTTGTTGATTTTGACACATTATTGGTAATTTTATCTAGCTTCTCTTTTAACTCTATATTTTCTATTTTCAATTATTCAATATCCTTTTTAAAATCAACATTTTTTTAGCAAATTTTCTTTTTCTAGAGAAATGTTCTCACTTTCTATCACATTATTTCTTAATTTTTCTTGAGATATTTCAAGTTCTTCTTCTAAAATAGTTTTTTCATCTTTCAACAATCCTACTTCAAGTTCTAATCTATTTACTTTTACTATATATTCTTTGTTCAATTTTTTTATTTGTCTAAATTTATCATCTAATTCTATGCTTAGTTCAAGTAATTCTTCATAGTTAAGTTCTGGACATACCTCATCTTTTTGTGCCATAAAACACACATTAGCTTGTTCTTCGTCGCTATCGCTATCACTTTCTGAAGATGAAGAATCGGAATCATCCCATGTTACTTTGAAAGCTTTCTTCTTTTTGAGTGTTTCAAATTTGCTCTTCTTTTTATCATTGTTAAGTTTTGGGCAATCCTTCTTCATGTGTCCGTATTGATCACATTCATAACACTTAATTTGAGATAGATTCGTTGAGTTAGTTTTTCCTCCTTTTTGAAACTTGGTCATCTTTCTAAACTTCTTGAATCTATTGTAGTTTTTGGCAATGAATACTATCTCATTTTCATCTAAATCTGAGTCATCATTCTTTATTGATGGAAATGCTATGTTCTTTGTCTCCGAATTTAATTCTTTACGTGCCTGCAAATTAGCTTCATAGGACATCAAATTTCCTACCAACTCTTCAACTTTGAGAGTAGAGAGATCATTAGCTTCTTCAATAGCTAATACCTTTCTTTCCCAATCAGGTGTTAAAGAGTTGAGTATTCGAGAAACTAAATCAAAATCAGTAAACTTAACTCCTAATGCCATAAGATCATGTTGAATAGTTTGAAATCTAGAATACATGTCTACTATAGTTTCATTTTGTTTCATTTTAAATGATGAAAATTGATTTTGCAAGATTGAAATTTTAGTTTGTTTGACCTTTGTTGTACCTTCATATGTAATTTGTAAGGTACGCTAAATATCAAATGCAGTGGTTCATAACATTACACGTGAAAATTCATTTTTGTCAAGTGAGCAAAACAAAACATTCATAGCTTTAGCATTATTCGATGCTAAGGTCTTTTGTGCATCGGTCCATGTGTTCATAGCAGTAGTTGGAGCTTCATATTTATCTTGAGTGGCTGACCAAATTTCTAAACCATTAGCTTCCATAAAAATTCTCATACGTGTAGACCAATATGAATAATTAGAGCCATTAAACAGTGGGGTTCGTGCTGTGGATTGTCCTTCTTGAAAAATACTTGCCATATTAGAATGCTTTAAAAACGTGTTACTGTTTTTCTAAACGAACCTTGCTCTGATACCAAATGAAAGTCTATATGAGTGGATCATCTAGATTATATGCAAGTATAAACAGTTAACTATATAATATAATACTATAAAGGATAGTAGCAAAGTAAATAACACTAATCACACCGGTATTTTATACTGGTTCGGACCTCCCGTCCTACGTCCAGTCCCGAAGCTCCTCTTCGGAATTTCCTTTCAACTAACCCTCACTTAACCCGGAGGAACAGATTTACAATAGCAGAGTTTCTTTGTCAAGAATGTGTTCTGTAACACGGATGTTGACTATTGAGTACAAAGGTACTTCCAATATATATCGATCTTGAGAATATTTGAATGAGGAGTTCTATATATATATGGAAGGATTGATTACAGGTATTTGATTGCTTATAGATTAGGAATAAAGCAGAGTACAAGAGATAAGAGTGTAAGTAAGTCAGGTTTTTCTTTTCTCTTGAATTCCCGATGCTATTTATAGTGATGAAGAGTTTTCTTGTATAGTTGCATCTGTTGTAATCTTCGTAAAGTCGCTTCTGATGGTGATGAAGAGTTGCGACAAAGAGAAGTGGATATGTCTTTTCGAATATGGCAGTTGAGCTTTGAAAATGCACAGTCGAGTCTTGAATCAGACGTCTGGAAAGTAACCTCAGACGTCTGGTCTTCATATCTGTTATAAGTCTGGATACTTTTCAGACGTCCGACGTTGGTATCCAGACGTCTAATTGCTTTTGAATTATGAACTAGAGGAATCATTCAGACGTCTGACGTTGGTAACCAGACGTCTGATTGCTTCTGAACTATGAACCAGAGGAATCATTCAGACGTCTGGTTTGTGCTCTCAGACGTCTGCAAATGTGCATGTCGCTGTATCTTGTGCATGTCTTATTTCTCTTCAATCTCTTCTGATTTGACGTCTTTTGATTCTTCCCTTGAGTGTTGCTTTAGTCTCTTTGGTGACGTTACTCTATCAACTATCTGTAAATATAGATATATATGTACATTCGATTTCCATTGTATAGTTGTTATCATCAAAACTATAGACTTGATTTCCTAACATGACTAACCATTCATACAAACTATATCTATTTGAAACACCGTTACATGATGTCCTCCACCACTCTCAATTAATGGAACCCCATCGCTAGATCCAATTGGGAAAACACCCCGTCTCCACTCAACTGATCAAACAAATCATCTATTCTCGGCAAAGGATACTGATTCTTTATCGTCTTTTCATTTAACTTACGATAATTAATACACATCCTCAATGACCTATACGATTTCTTCACGAACACCGTGGCCGCTCCCCAAGGCGATCGGCTTGGTCTAATAAAATTCTTTCCTTATAAGTCCACCAGCTACACATTTAACTCTTTCATCTCAGTAGGTGTCTGTCTGCTAGGCAGTCTATTTAGGGGTTTACCCCTAGGTACAAGATCTATTCGAAATTCAATAGCTCGTTTCGGTGGTATTCCTGTAACTGGCTCAAAGACATCTACATGCTCTCTTACAATAAAAATCTGATTAACCTCATCTTCCATTTCCATTGCACCCAATAAAGCACATACATCTAAACGTGAATTCTTTGAGTATATAATTCAATCACGACTATTAGGGTGTCTTAATGATATCTCTATATCTTGGCAAAATATCCTTACATCATATCTACTTAACCAACCCATACCCAAAATAATCCCAAAACCCACAAAATCAAACACATGTAAATTGCAGGTAAATGCATGACCTAACAGCTCAATTTCTAGATGGTCACAACACATCTCAAGAGTTGCATAAGCTCCTATTGGATTTGCAACCTTTAAGGAAGTAATAAGGTATAATGGTTCTAGATTTAACTTATCTACCAAACATTGCTAGATAAAAGAATGTGATACGCCAGTATCAAATAATACTTTAACAGGTATGCCCTGAATCAAAAGTGTACCTTCCATCATAGACTTTCCTTTCTCTTCTATTGTCAGTCCAGAAGCTGATGGTTCCAGAGCAAAAAGTTTCCCTTTATCAGCTGTGACGACCCAGAATTTTTGAGCATTTGAAATTGAAACATTTAATTGATTTTAAATACTTGAAAGGTAGTTTAACTTGAATTGCAAATATTATTATTTATTTAGCAATTAAATTATTGGATTTAATAAACTGAAATTGGGTAAATTATTGAATCTACAGTTTTAAAGCTGTTAAAAATAATTCGAAGGCTTGGAAAATTTACAGTAATAATACTGAAGGTGATAGAACTTTTAAAATTGAGTTTAAAGTGTTTTGTTCAGTTTTGAAAATATATCGTTTAAATCGATATTTAAAATAGCCTTCCGAGGCACAGTCTCGGAATTCGATGAAACTAGTTCCATTGGATCCGTAATAGTGTATTATTATCGGATTCCAAATTTCGTAGTGTTTGGAGTTGTCGTGTGATCGTAGGATAGATAAACGCGCTGAAATCTATATCGAAAATTTAATATAATAACTGGTTCAAAAAGCTATCTTCTCCATACGATTGAATTTGGACTCGGAACCTTTTCCATTGCGTTCGGAATAAGGGCATAACCTTATAAACGCCTAGTGGCACGTCTCGATAGGAGGTCGAGATTTTGAGTTGGAAATTTAGAAACAATTTGAATTTAAATTTAAAATATATATATATATATATTTATAATGGTCAACTACAGCTGAATTTCTGTCACATCAGAGCTTTTCGTTTCTCTTCAAATCACTGTAGCAATTCCTTCTTCAACACGCCAACATCCCATTTTTTTAAGCAGAGCGACATCTCCTTTTCATTCATTAAATCGAAAAGCATTAGAGAGAAAAATAAAATCAATGGCCGAGCACCTTCCCACTGTAATTCAATTCGTTCGTTCCCCTTTCCCCTCCATTCTCAAATTATTTCGAACTCATGCAGCAGTAATAAAATTCGAGAAATGAAGAAACTAAACGAGATTCGTTCGCTTTTGTTTGTCACGATGTCGCCGCAGGGTGGTTTGGGGATGAGTTGCGTGGCCTGGACTTTCTGGTAGAAGGAGGAGGAGGCCGGGGCATCGTGACGTCGGGGTTGTTGTAGATCGAGATGTTACCGACTTCGTTGAATTTTGTCTCACATCACAGTGCTCGATCGACTGGGAAAGCATTTCGAAGGGAAAACAGAATCAGGTAGCGATTTCGATTTTGAGCATTGGCGTCCTCAATTGCGATTCGAAAATCACCAACGATGGCGAATGCACCGCAAGTCGCGAATGGGAGGCAGCATGGAAGCGAAGAGCTCGAGTTGTCGCAGAGAGGTATTTTTCCCATCAATTTAAGTTATTTATTTTCTAAGTTAGTTAATTTTAATTATATATATATATATATATATATATATATATATATATATATATATATATAGAAAAAAGGGGTTACAGTCACAGTTTAAATTTGGAAGGAAGAAACCATACTTTTATATTAATATAAACAGTAAGATTTTGACAAAGGAATTTTGTTTTAATCTATAAATGTACGTAAGTAAAGTCTGGGAGGGAAAACAGGCTGTTGTCTTGTTGATTACAGAATTTGAATTCATAAATACATATGCATATCTTGATTTTGATATAAAAGTAAAATATATATATATATATATATATATGAAAGGTAAGGTTTGATATATATATATATATATTTGTGAATTTTAAAATGTGTTTAAGGATATGTAAAGTTAGGTTTTTGGAACCCACAAATTATTTTTAAAATTGTATATATTTTTCAAAATGGAAAATTAGAATAATATACTTATACACAATCTTAATTTACGAGTTTATTTTAGGATAATAGATTTGGTGACTAATTTTCTTATTTAATTATTTTAGTTACTAAAAAATTATTCGAAGGGAAATTAGTTTAAATTAAATTATAAAATGTTATAGAATGTTCGATTACTTCAAATGTTAATAAACCATATAATGTCTATACAAGGTCTGAAAATCATGGAAAACAAGTCGAGATGCAATGGATTGCAAATCAATAACAAAGGTGAGTTAATCTCACTCATCTGGGTTGTTATTTAAATTTAAATGGTTAAATTTAAATATTTGGTTGAATGATTGAATTGATTGGATGTGATATATATTATATAGTAGTATATATATATATATATTAGAGTGATTGATTTCCCACAATATATAGCAGATGAGACCCTATGCGCCGCCTAATAGCGGATGATATTATATTAAACCCATATACCACGATATTCCACCTCGAAGTGGAATTGGTATTTTATATTGTGCTAACATCTGTGGATGCAGGGAAACAGGTTGGAGGGATCCAACTGGATTCCTTAAAATTATTTAGATTGTTCTAATAATTCGGTGTTATGATTTTTGATATTCGGTGATGAATTATATTGATAATTGGAATATTGGATGCTATGGTTTGATTGAATATACCTTTCGGTATACTGAGTTATCAAAATATATAAAATTGGATTTTTGAAAAAGAAAATATATGAGAGAATGTTTAAGTAAAGTAATTATAGAAAATTTAAATAAATTAAAGAATGAATTGGGGAAGGATAAAGTGATTTTTAAATTCTAGTAAATAAATTCCGAGTATGGAAAGGGGATTTTGAATAAAAAAGGGAAATAATGAATTTTAAACTTAAGTGATATTATTTAAAGGAATGAAAGATTTATTTTGAATTCAGAGTTAAAATGGTTTAGAAAGAAATAAAAGAAAACCTTGGAATAAATGTGGAAATTTGTATTATCAGTTAAAGTAAGATTTTAAATCATCACAAGGAAGTTAAACCTGAAATTTATAAGTTTTGAAATAAAATTGGATAAGTAAAGAATTTATTTCTAAATGGAGTAAATTTTGGAAATCAATTTGAGAATTGATTAAGTACTTGAAACTGGGATTTTAAAAGGAAGATGTGACTATGAATTTATAAACTTGGTTTATAAAGTGAAGTAATATATCAGTGGATTTTTGGAAGAATAAAATTCACGGTGGGAATTTATTAAAGAAATGGGTAAATTTGTTTAAAAATAAATAGTGATTTATTTTTAAAGATGTGAAAGAGGAGTGTATTTCCCTGGATAGCCAAGTACATTTTCAAAGCAAATTTTTAAGTACAAGTGAAAAGTGTTAACAGTTGTTGTAAAAATATGTTTTAGAAAATTTATTATTTTTAAATGTTTAAGTTTAAATATTATTTTTTCAAATTTATTTTAGTAATAATTATTTTAAAATGACTTGGAATTATGTTTAAAAGGTAAAAATCTAGTTTTATATTTTATTAAGTAGCTTCATTTTGAATATTCTTAAAGTATATATCTTTGAATAAAGTATTAAAGTAGTTTTAATTTAAATGTTTTGTTTAAAGTATATTTTATAATATAGTATTTTAAATTATTTTAGAAATCTAAAGTGTTTGTACTTGGTGATTTCAGTGGAAATAGAAATATTTGGGAAATTTATTCCATAAGAGGAGTGTGGGTTGAAAACTGTTTTCAAGAGGTTTGAAAATGGAAATATATCTTGCGAAGATATTTGTGAGGTAAATAAATAATTTGAAAATTTATTTATTGTTTGATGGATGTTTGTGGATGTTAATTGATAGTTAAATAACCGACTATCAATATTGTCCAATGCGCTGATCGTTTCGAAGAGACCGGGCTCGAGATTAATTTCTCGAAAACCACTTCGATCCGTTTTGTACGTTTCGTGGGAAACGAGTTTGAATCGAAGATGGTACAGTGAAGTGCAAGGGCTAGTCGCTACTAATCCTGAGGGTGATTCCAAAATGGATGTAGTAGGAATAGTGCCTTCGGTTCCGTTCGAACCCGGAACGGACTTGTATGGATGAATGCTTTCGGAACATCGTCAGGTGGACGATGAGCATTCTAAGTGATATGTTCTAAAAAGGTAACGCTTAGCCTCGAGCCTCACCAACCGGGAATGATTGAAAATCAGGGGTTATGCAGCAAGGCTATGTGGGTAGCACCCATTAGGGTGAGGTCATCCCTGTCTAGATGTCCCTTTTATTTCGGCTTAGTGGGCGGTTGTTGATCCCAACCGCGGGGTGATCTTACTCGGGATTATCCAGTAAGGGGTAATTCCGGTCTTGTGTTGCAGGGGATCGGGCATGGTCCTCGGTACGCTGATCTAGACCAGGTACTGTGACAGGTGGTACCCCAGTGCCTAGTCATTAGTTGGAATTCCATTCTCCCTACGCGCCTTTACGGTTTTGTTTGTATACCTATTAGCTAGAATTTAATAGATGTAACAATTTCGGCTATTTGAATAAGTAATTGTATATAGACACTATTATAATATCAGAGGATTTTGATAAAAAAGTGTTTTGGCTATCGTAAGGTAAAAACCCGACATGTTTATTTGTGGCGTGGTCTTACGAGATGCTTTTGATTTCAAAGGGTTTGGAAAACTTCAATAATCCAATTGAGTGTGTTTTCTCACGCTGTTTTTTCAGACTGACTCGGGTGTTATTTTATTATAATGCTCGGGTCAGACCAAGTATTACAGATACAGGATATGATGCCGTGGAGCTCAGGAGACGAGCTGGATGGCGAGACGTATCACTCGTACTTGTTGTATATTCCGCTGTGTTGTGTGTACTGTGTATTCTGTTTGTGGGACAAGTTAATATAACTGTCCAGTATTTGATTCTGATTTTGTTGTACTCTGATAATGTAATTATAAAACAGATATAGTTTCTTTGTGTAAAGATCAGTTATTATCTATTATATTTTATTCCGTTGCGATGGTTAGATTCTGTTGTTGTTCTATTTTCTTCTTCTACCTCCTTCTTCTTAAACCTAATGGTTCGTATTTCCGTTCACTTTGAATCGATATGTTGGAGAATAGTGTCGAGTCAAGGGGTACGGAACTGCGGGTCGTTACATCAGCATGGTCGGTTCTGGACATTCATTCCTGCAATGCCCCATTTGGTTGCAGTTGTAACACTTCACCTCCTTCTTTCCCATAACCTTCTTTCCATCACTAGATCGACGCTCATTAGCGAAGAGCCTTTTCTTATTGCACTTAAAGCAAAAAACATTCGCCTTCCCTTTCTTGGCAGCTCCGCCCTTCTGAGCTCCTTTCTTGTTAAAAGACTTCCCCTTCTTGCCTTGAAAACCTTTAGTCTCCACAGGCTTATCGCTTCCAAATTTTGAAAGAATTTCCTCATTCCTTAACACCATCTCCACCACTACATCACATGGATCTTTGAGATGCGGCATTGTTTCCCTGGAAATCTCGGGCTTCAATCCACGAATGAACTTCTCGTTCCTTTTAATCACAACATCAATAGTAGCATATCCATATCTGGACAACTCGTTAAACTTAGTTGCATACTCCAATACAGATATCTCTTCTTACTCCAATTCTAGGAACTTCCTGAGCAAAGTTGACTTAGCTATCACGGATAAAAACATTTTCTTAAATCTCCTTCTAAATTTAGCCTAAGTCAAATTCGCCTCTAGTACTCCTATAGTCACACCATTCCACCAATACAAAGCGGCTCCTTGAAACTGTCTAGAGGCCAACCTTCTCTTCTGCTCATCATTCAAGTCTAAGTCAGCAAAGATTTTTTCATAGTGTAACAGCCAGTTTTCAGCTTCAAAGGCATTTTCCATTCCTATAAAAGGTTTTCCTCCTTATCTGGTATAATCACGGCTCAACACATTATAATTATTGTGAGCATGTCCTCGAGATTAGCACCTCCCTCATTACCAACGTTTCCTCTTACCAAACCAGCAGCAGCTTCAGCTTGCATCATATTCACAAAGAACTGATACATAATCCCCATATCAAATGGTGGGGTTCCTGCACTCACATTAGCATTTGCATTTGGGTTAGCATTTGCTTGTCGATCCAGATTCCTTCTAATATTGGTTCGAACATTTCCATTAGTTGTAGGTATTCCTCCACCTAGATTCACTCTTCCATTTCTTACTTCCATATCTTGCTTTTTGTAATCTGCATATGAGTCTTCGTAAGATATAGAAGAATGGACTAAGAGAGAGGGGAAAATAGAGTTAGAACACACACTTATATATATATATATATCAAATAACAGGTACGTTTCTATAGCGCTATAATATACGCCAATCTTATTTTCTGATTTATTTGGATTATGTTTTCAATTTTTTTTAAGTTTTACATATACATATGTTATGATACTAAGTTATAACAAGTTGTAAATTCCTCCATTTTGAGGCTTGAAATTAAGTGTTATGGATACTGCAGTCATCCATAATATTAATTTCCCATGACAAAATGAGATCAGTTAATTGTATCTATAACATCAAGAGAACATGAATATTAAAATTTCAAAACACATTTCATTAATAATTTTCTTATTCATTATATAATCCCATCGATTCCATACTCAAAGAAAATATAATAATTACAAATATATTCCAAGAGCGACATATGAAGATGCCCTATTGGATGATCAGAGCTAACTACTTGAAAGCTATAAATTCTGTTGTTATATCCATTCAAACAAAATATAAACTTCAAACACCATGATGAAAATAAACTCCAAATATTAGCTTGCCTCCTTCACATCTCGGGAAGCTTATTTGTTTAACCTAAAAACCCTACTTCCAAACTACTCAAATGAGTACCCGAGAGTTTAAGGAAAAACAAAAACTTCAGGTCAGATAAAAACTCTGGTGTGAATAATAATATACCATCTCGAACCAAAAAAAAAATCTAGTGAGACCACATCATAGAACGAAATGGGTTTCCCCTTCACTAGTATCTTATAAAATATGTTAATCTAAACATAAATCATGCACCTGCAACTACAATGATTAAAATAAAACATGATATGACAATATATATGCATTATGGGCAAGTGTGACTAGTCTATCATTATAGGGTTATGCATTCCTAGAGTTTACCCAACCCATAAAATGGACTATCAGTCTCAAGTCATAGTTTTCCTAGGGTCACTATGGACCTAATGGTTTTGTAGGCCAACCAATAACTTATCTGGCAGACTCAGGCCGAAACTTAACCAAATATACTAAAATCTCCAAATATGGTTAGGAGGAAACTGGAACGTCGGTCCATATCATAGTTTTCCTAGGGTCACTATGAATTGAATAGTTTTGCAGGCCAACTAATGACCTTTTCCCATGATATATAGAGCTACGAGTTACTTTCTGTGCGTAAATATCCGTTTAGTCTGACTACTAACAAAGCCCTATGCACTAGAATCACGAACCTTTACCAACCGAGGGCTAACAGCTGAAGCATAGGGCGCGACCCTAGACCAGTCCCACTTAAAATCTTATCCGGTTTTAAATCCACGAGTAATATCTTTTTGATCAGTTTAAGGCATCCTAACACAATTGATCTATCTGATCTTCTGGATGCAATTCTACTTACTCGGGAGTTTAGTCTAACCTTACTCACTACTGGAACAACCTAACTGGTAATTCTATTCCTAAATCCCAAGATGTAATGTTGGGTAATGCAGATGTGAGTATGACAAATGATAAAACATGTAAATTTGACTGATCAAATGATAACAAGAACGTATAACATCATCCATTAAATATGTTTAATTAATACTCACATCCTTCACAAAATTACTTAAATTTTAAGTAATAGTTTTTTTTGGCAATTTTCATATAAAATTAGGCTAAAACACTATTTCATTTCTTTGAAAACATTTATCTTTAGAAGTGATTAACCACTTAAAACCATTCTTTACAACAAGGAAAACATAGCCCAAACACTTAGCCAAAATCTTGTGCCAAAGCACTATCATCTTTACATAGCTTTCAAACATTCATTATCAAAACAAGGCTGTCGAGCCTCTAGAAAACATGACTATCGAACCTCTAAAACAAAGCTACTTGGTTATAACATATACGGCTATTATGCCACTAAAATAGGGTTGTCGAGTCTCTATGTCGAGCCTCTAAAACATAGTTTGTAAAACATACGGCTTTAATGCTGCTAAAACATAGTTGCCGAACCAATAAAAACATGGCTATCAAGTTTAACAAAATAGCTATCATGCCACTAGAAAACATAGGTATCGAGTCAATAAAAGACATGAGGTTTCGAGTTTAAAACACTTAGGAATGTTGAGCCTCTACACTTGAGGGTGTCGAGCCCCTGAAAATTTGAAGGTGTCAAACTTTAAAAGAATGGTGTTGAGTCTCTAAACCATAAGGTTGTCGAGCCTCTACAACCTTGAGATACTGAACCCTTGAAATGAAGAAGGTGTTTAACTTCTATATAAGCAGATCCATCTCATAGCAACCATGCAGTTATCGCATGCATCAACCCTATAGTTATCGAGTCTATAAAGTATATACATCATATAACTAACGTGTAGTTATTCCATGTATCGGCCTTTATAGTTGTCGAGTAACAATGATATAGGGGTCGAATATCTACCATGGCACTTCTGTAAATAGGTTAAAAACTGTTTAATTTTTTTTGAAGAAAATACTTCCCACCAACTCTGACCTCTTGTTAAAATTTCATTAGATAACAAAATACTTTTCATAATTTTTTCAATAATTGTTGGTAGATCATGTTCTACCTTCACAAATAACTTTACAAACCCTTATAATTAATATATTTAACTTATATTAATTAAACACTTTCTTAGAATAATAAATTCGTAGAAAATCATAACCATTAGGAAAATTCTCCAAAAATCACCAAAAATCCAAATTTCCTTCTCTTTCTTCATACAAAAATTTTGAGAATAAAATATTAATTTAATTATTTTTAACAATAAAAAATCCGAAACAAACACCTTTTTCCTTAGGAAATTCATAAAATTTTCATATGAACTTGGAAAATTATGACATTGAAAATCCATCTTCAAAATATTATTTTACACAACATATCCAAATTTCAAGTCAGTAGGAGATCAAAAACTTAGGCTTTTCTTTAAAACCCATTAGAATAATTTCATAAATTTCCAATAAATCATCATTAAATCCCATAACGATATTATCAATCCAAACATGTCATATTATCACAATCAATTTGGAAATCAACTAAACATAAGTAAATGAGATGGCAATTTTTATTCATCTTAGATTGGATAAGAGAGATTGAGATTTGATGTTGATTAGTTCTCCTAAGCTTTTCCCTTTAAATTGCTTAGCTTTTCCTCTTCTCTTTCTCTAAGTTATGGCCAACCTTGTTTTATGCTTTGTTTTTATTTTAGAAAGTGAAATGAGAACGAATGAGAGAGAAGGGTTTATAGAATGAAATAAGGAGTTATTCTCATTATACCCCTTTCATTAATCTCTTTCTATTCTATGTTTTAAAACAATCTTATTAATTGATTAATTAAGACTTGACCTAAATTAGTTAACAAATCTCATTCTCCTTATTACCTCATATTATTCTATTTAACTTATCTAATTAAATTCCCTGAATAATGTTAAACAAAAATTAAGGGTGTTACAATTCTCTTACTATAATTCTCTTACAATTATAGGGAATTACCGGAGGATAATAAGAAATAGGAAGCACATAAGACCAATGAGGTAGCCAATCTTAAGAACTTGCTGTGTGAAGATCTCTGAATTATGTATGTTATCCAGCATTCTTATAACTTTTTCCAACCCCTCCGAAGTGGCAGTTTATGGGGTATTATAGTAGTTGAGATAGATGATGGATGGTTGAGATTATGCTATGAAATAGATGGGAAGATCACCTGACCGTTGATCTGGTCGCATGGGCTGATGGAATATAGTTATAAAAGTGCAATAGGATGTGTAGTTGAGAAATATAAATTGTCCCTCTGTAGCATGCGTAGGCTTTGCATTTAATGTGCACTAAAGGCCAATAACTTGCTACAAGAGTAGTCATCACTTCAACCGCCTAAGCTATAGGGCTTTGTATAGATGAATAGACAGCTTGTTGTTTACTTTGTGTGCCTTATGTGGCAAAGCTTGTGAAGCTGGCAGGTCGACTACTGTAGGTATGAAGGAGGCTAGAAGTAGCCAAGGACCCAACTAGAGAGATGGTGCCAAGTTGGATGTGATTTGACCGAGAGGGCTGCATGGGACTGATCAAAGGCAGCTGTACTGAAGTCGAGCCAAGGACGGGTCACTCTTGAGTTGGCCATGTCGTGAATGCTGGTTTCCTAAGGTAGTTTGGAGTAGTGCTGGTTAGCAATTGAAGCGATGTTGAGATTAACAGGCTGACTTGGAGTTAAGTTGAGAGTGGGTTGGCATGAGGGAGCTGATCGTCTTTGAGCCGAGCTGAAATGGAACGGGCAGGGCTATACTAAGCTTTGTCATCACCTGATGAATTCAACGTGAGTGTCGCTTAGGACTAAAACGGTCGGTCTTTATCTTGATGCCTTGTTGAGTGGATGGACTAGTTTGGAACCAATTGAGTGCAGGCCGGCTTTGATTGGGCCTAGCTAAGCCTTAACCGAATTGCTAATTACTTACGAGAAAATTGAGCAACAAAATTCTTCCTTGTTAAAAAGATAAAAATTAGTAATACATACTACAGAATATACCCTCATAAAAAATGAATGGTAAATATTTTCTATCAAATATTTGCTTGTCAAATATATTACATGCAAATATTTGCCATTTGTCTAGCAAATATTTTATATGCAAATATTTGCTGGGCAACATTTGCCAGGAAAGATATCTGGTTGTCTAATATATGACAACATCCTTTACAATGATACTACATTTCTTCAAAATAAAATTGTACAAAAATATTTCATAAAATATAGTATATCATAGTAGTATTATCCATTAACTTCACTAAATCACATGATTAGTCAAATATACCGGCCGATTGTGCATTTAAAACCATACTCGTAATCTTCAAAAATAATCATCATATTGCATACACTATCATAAAATTTGTATGATAAAATATGTAGAATGAAAAAATTAATCAATGAAATACTTTCTTATAAATACTTGTCAAGCAAATAATTGCCATACTAGTATTTGCCTTCCTCATATTTACCTGACAAATATTTTCCATACAAATATTGGTCTCACAAATATTTGTCAGGCTAAAATTTGACAGGTTAATATTTAGCTTCATAAATAATTGCAAAACAAATATTTCTCATTCAGTTTTTTAATTATGATAAAATCAAAATATTTTTTTCTAATGTGCATAAAAAGGAATAAAAACAAAGAAAGACAAAGGAGCTAAAATCAATCAGAACTATATTAACTAAGGGACAATTTTTAGTTGTTGGTGAAAAATATGAAAAAAATCATCAAACAACCGAAGGACGTAAAATTGCAAATACAGAAGCTGAAAAGCGAAAATAAAGTTCTAAAAATAGAAAATAAGCTTCTAAAAAAAGAATTTTTTGATTTAGAAAAGAAAAGGAAAAAGAAAATGATGAAGAACAAGCAGATGAAAACGTTAAAGCGGTTGAAAAAGAAGATGAATACATTGATGAAGAAATAGATTTTAATGAAGAAGTATCTTATGAAAATGATAATGATAATAAGGACTATGATGATGAAAGTGATGATGGTGACAGTGATTATGATGAAGGTGTTGATGAGGAAGTTGACGATGATGAAGGAAATGATGATGGTGCTGATGGTGATGGTAACGATGAAGATGATGCTAAAGATGAAGAAAGGAGTAGGAAAAATATAGGTAATAAAGATGATGATGTTAAGAATAATAACAAAGGAGATGATAATGAAGATGTAGCCGAAGATGAGGCTAATAAAAAATGATGAAACGATGATAATGATGCAGATGGAGATGAGGCGAATAAAAAAACAATAAATCGATGATAATGATATAGGTAGATATGAGGCAGATAAGAAAGAAGAAAATGATGATAATAAAAATGATGAAAATAAAAACATTGAAGTTGAAAAGTGAAAATTCAAACCACAAAAGAGAATGAAACTAAACAAATATGTACAATAAATGAAACTGATGATAGCGATGACCCAAACATCAATATGAAATAAACATCATACCAATAAAAACAAAAGGCAATGAAGAACAAAAGAAGGCTGAAGACAAAAAAGAAACATCAGGTGAAGAAAAAAAGAGGATGGGTAAATGATTAAAATAAATAAATTTACTAAGAAAAATTCAGCTTGGCGAATATTTATTTGGTAAATATTTGCCAGACATATGTTAGCAAATAAAATATTAATAATTGAAAACTTTTGATAAACCAGGTGGAAAATCAGAAAAGTTGATGATAAATCAGAAAGAAGAAGACTCTTTAAAGCAAAAAGGTAAGTAGCCAACAAAAATATTTCCTTGTGTCGAATAATTGTTGAACACTAATTATACATTTAGTGCAGAAATTCAAGAAAAACATGACAAGACAAACATATCACATCAAGAAGCTTTAGTGCAGAAGCAAGAAAACTAGTACAAAAAAGGTATATCTTATAAACCAAAAGGATATATATATATATATATATATATAGAACTATAGATCTATATATAACATCAAATATTTGACATGTGCTAATTATACAATTATAACAGATTATAAAAAAGATAGATCTAGTATTGACTACCTAACTTTTCATAACAACGTCAAGTGAAAGTTAAGAAAATAGCCAAAAATTAATTCAAGAATCACAAAACATTAAACAAATTAAAGTGGTTGAAGACTACAAAATAAAGCTTGAAAATGAAGAGAAAAAGTTGAAAAGAAGACAAAGAAAAGTTTCTCCTTCTTCACTGTCAAAAAGAGTAAAAAAAAGTAACAAAAAGAGAAAAAAAAAGATATAGACTGTGCAGTTAAAGCGCTCGACAGATTCAAAGCGGTGGAGGTGCAAAAAGTCATAGCGGGGATACGGCGAGGATATAGCGGATGACTCTAAAATACCGTATAAAACTCGTACTAAATGTTTTTACAAATATATAAATGGTAATTAAATGAAAAATTATCATTCAATTGAATTATAATTAATACATAAATAATTTTAAATAAAAACATATGCGAATATACTTTAAATAAACGTAAAACTGTTATATAACATAATTGAATTTAGTAGAATATTAGAGTATTTTCATTTTTGAAAATATATTAAAAATTAAATCAAATAAATTAGTTTCATAATTTTTATAATGTATGAATGCAATATTTCAATTCATTTATTAAAGAAGATATAGCGGAAATAGCAGAATATAGCGGGAATAACAGGATATATCGGAAATAGCGGGGCTTAAAGCGGAAAGGCTATATTTTGGGGCTATGTGGAAATATCGTAGCGGTAGAAATCCGCTATGAGATATAGCGGGGTTATAGCGGGGTAATAGCGGGGCATTAACTACACAGGATATAGATTTCAAGTATGAATTTCCTGCACAAAAAAAGACAATACTAAGTAAATCAAGAAAAAGCAACATCAACTAAAAAGAAGATGAAAAACTCAGCCTAAAGTGATACTATACGAAAGCACAAAACCTGATCATTAATAGGACTAAAAATAAGCAGGACGCAAATATATTTGTCCAAAAAAATAAGCATGTAAGAAACTAGCTTACAGTAGAGCAGTTTGTTAAGCTTAAAGCGTTTCACCAAGTAGATGGAAATATGTAAGTTATTTTAATAAGATATAATTTGAAAATATACACAAAAAGATAAAATAAATGTATGTATGTATGCATGACAAATATTTGTCTGACATATATTTGCCAAATAAATATATTATTGATGAATATTTACCTGACTAGCAAATATTTGTGTGGTTAATATTTACCATACTAATGTATCGCTTTCAGACATAAACCGCTAATAAAGTTCATGTATTATATTATGATCTACTTACCGTAATACATACTAATATGCATATTTTATGGCGAGTCTAAAAAAATCATATTAGTATGTATTAAGGTAAGTAGGTAAGAATATACTTTTTCTATTATTAAAATATGAAAGCAACATACTATAACCTAAATAGTGACACTGAAATAAGATGAGTACATATTTCTGACATGTTATTCAACAGATTTTTTGAATCAAATGTACAAAATTCAATAATATAATCAACATAATTAAAATAAGGAAACTAATATATAAAAATTAATTTTAAAGCGGATTATAAACTGGTCCTCGAAAATTTAACTAAAGCCAAATCATGAAGATATCATATATTTAAATTCCTATGCTGTGGTATGAAATACTTAACACTGCAAATACATATCACATAAATATATATATAAATAATTCAAGACTACAAATCAACATATGAAGCTTTGATAATCAAAGTTCCAGAAGAAAGAGCAATGAATTGGAAAATAATATTGGTACTGTGGCATAATAAAAATCACTATACATTGCTAGAGTTTAACACAGTTGATAAAACTTGAAAACACTATGATTCATAAAGACCAAGAAGAGAAAATTTCAACTGCACACACATATAGGAAGCACATATAGTGGTGAGTTATAAATATATTTATAATTACTAATAGAAAATATATGCCAAGTGGCAAATCATTTCCATGTAATATTTAAGCAGAACTACAAAATAAATATACTAACTTGTTTGATATTTTCAGAGAGACAGAATATTGGAAGTGCCGAAATTAATTTATGCAAAACAGGAGAAGCTACTATTAGAAGTTGAAAATGAACAAGTTGATTTTGTGACTTGTCCATGACAAGAATACTATTCGTAAGTAAAAACTTATAATTTATAAAAGTAAATTTGGTAGCATTAATTTATTTATTTTAAATGATGTGGAATTGATTGTGCAATATTTGTAATGCGATACATGGAAGATCTATCAAATGAAATTGAAGAAAAGACTGATTTATATGAAGATGAAGAGATGCTAAAACAAAGAGCACAAATTCCGTATGATATCGTTACAAACGAAAAGCATGTTTGGAAATCGGAACCTAAAACTGTGAAATATATTGGAGACTGTACAGCTATAGGCAATTTTGCTTAAATTATTGCAGTTTACCTGACTTGATTGAATGTAATATACATTTGGGTGTTAGATGTTATATGTTACATATTGGACATTTGAAAAGCACTTGTTGGATATTAGATGTTGGATGTTGAATGCTGAATGTTACTGTCAAAATGTAAAGTAGTGTACTTTTAAATGAAATGTAATATACTATATAAAGAGAAAACATTGTTGTTGCGCAGTATAACCTTGTAAAATTTGTATATTTAGTTCCAACAATTACCTGGAAAATATTTTCTTGGTAAAATTTGCTAGATGTTAGCACCAAAATTGGTCACTAACCTCGTAGAGACAGATTGTGTAGAGATATAAGTGATGAAAGTAAATTAAACAGAGAAGACAATGCTAATCTAACTGCAGAAAGTAAGAACACCAAATTTATAGTGGTTCAGCGTAATTTCCTACGTCCACTTTGAGGTTAAACTTTATTGATCTTCTTTATAGTTGATTACAAATACAATTCGTGAATCAAATGCTTGCATGAAGTTGTTTAAGTAGAGAAGATGAGTCTCGAAAATGGCAGAGTCTCCCCAGTGTTCTCTCCCAAAAAAGGATTCCTTTCACTGTGACCCTGCCCCTCTATTTATAGGCAAATATGGGCTGGACTTCCCAAGTGGGCTTGGTGGCCGAACGCTCCAGCCCAGGTGTTGTGGTCGCTGCATACCGAACCTGGTATGCCGAACGCTCTGATGCCGAACAGTCCTTTCTATGCCGAACGGTACGCTGGATGTGTGGGAAGTGCAGGATGATTGTCAGTTGAGGCCGAACGTGTCTCTATCCGAAGCTCTTGAACGAACAGTGCATGCAGGCCGAACGACATTGTTACCTTGAATAGTTGTGCATACTGAATGTCTTCTGGATGCCGAGTACTACACCGAGCACCATGGGATGCCGAGTACTCCTGCTGCCGAGTACGCCGAGTACCTTGGGATGCCGAGTACTCCTGTTGCCGAGTACTACGCCGAGTACCTTGGGATGCCGAGTACTCCTGCTGCCGAGTACGCCGAGTACCTTGGGATGCCGAGTACTCCTGTTGCCGAGTACCTTGGGATGCCAAGCGCTCTTGTTGCCGAGTTCTCCTATCACCGAGCTCTAATGATGCCGAACGCTAGCTGACGCTGAGCATTGGTTGTCGCCGAGTGCCAGTTGATGCCGAACACTACTTGACGTCGAGTCTTCTGGTCGCCGAGCACTACGGATGCCGAACGCTATGGATGCCGTGTGTTTCGCCGAACACTCCTGGATGCCAAGTGCTTCGCCGAACACTCCTGGATGCCGGACACTATGGATGTCGGACACTCTCTGGTGCCGAGTCCCACTGGATGCCGTGTGCTTCGCCGAACACTCCTGGATGCCGGACACTATGGATGCCGAGTGTTACTTGATGTCGAGCACTAGTTGCCTGGTCAAATCTCCAGGAAACACTTGCCCCCCAAAGTGTATCGCATGGCCAAACGTGGTGCGCTTTGAATCTGGCTCGATTTTCCTTGATGATGCCTTCTCGATAATGCCTGTAACGGAGGTGTGTGGCGAGCGTGGCCTGGATGCCGAACGATACGTTCGAAGCCGAACAATCCTCGTGTGCCGAACGTCACTTTGCTATGATGCCGAACACTCTGGTATTGACCGGTTCTACCGGGTATAGCCTTTTCAACTTCTCCCTTCCCCCTATATAACCAGGTCCTCCCCGTCTTCTCTCCTTTACCTTTTCACTTCTGCCACTCTTCAAAGATTAGCAATTTTCGCTAGACGATCAGATTTAAAACCTGACCACTCCTTCATACTCTCCAATTCTGCAAACTAGGTACTATTCCTCATATAACTCGAATAGGCTTCAAACGAGATGGAAGTGTGTCACGTAGAAAGCTTTCGTGTATATTGCCGAACGATAACGCGAGGCGAGGAGGAAGGATTCGGGGTGTTTGCACATATGGTCATTGTATTTAGCTTCATCGTGCCGAACTATAGTTAAAGAAGGAAAAGGAAAACGTTGGAGGTGGTAAGGGTGTTGGATGGCACAGCTCTGGTTCGGCGTATGTTGTCATGCGCCGAATGGTGGAGGCTGCCGAACAGTATTTTATCTGAATAAACGAAGGAATGCCTAACGATAACTTAGCCAAACAAACCAAAGCCAAACACAAATGCCGAACAATAATTTAGCCGAATCGAACTCGAGCCGAACACACTTAGACGCCGAACTGTATCAATGTCGAACGTCATAAATATTAAGCAACTGACATGCCGAACCATGTTTAGGCCGAACACTCCAAATGCCGAACATAATTTAGTCCGAACAGTACAATTGCCGAACATTATTTAGACCAAGCCAAACAAAGCCGAACACTATACCTAGGCCAAACAGTCTGAATGCCGAACAGGACCTAACCGAACATTTGACACGCCGAACCAACATACACGCTGACCTATACTTAGGCCGAACAATACAGTTGTCGAACACCATTTAAATGCCGAACAGTATAAATGTGAAACTACACTTAGGCCGGTCACTCTATAAATCATGTGTTTTCTGAATCTGGAACTGTAATCACCACCAGGCGGGCTCTTTGAGACGGTCAGCGATGACGGTCTTCGAAGGCGACGATTCGAAGCTCATTCTTATATCTTTGAAATCTTTAGATTCTTATTGCTTGTACACGAATGCTTGCACTAGTTCACACACCACGTGGGGGGGAAACTCGTGTTGCTAATTCTAACGTTCAACATTTTTTAAGTATAGTTCTCTCAAGCACTTAGCCAGGTTCGTTATTTATCGGGAATGTCGAGAAAGTCTAGCTCCGCCACTATATTTGACAGGCCTGGGCCGTCATCAAGGCAAGTAGCCGCTGATACTTCTAATCCGTCGACTTCTCCTGTTCATAACCTAGCACCTGATGCCCTGGAGGCGACAATCCTACTAGACAATCCGATCGATTCACAAGTTTCGAAGGTCAACGAAGCCGCTCTTCGACGGATATGCTCCATTCATGGCATCCCTTTTGCCGACGTGTTAGTTCCTTCACGACACGATCGTCCTCATCTGCCCCCAGTCGGGTATACAACCTGTAACAAGTTCATGTGTTGGATGGGCAGCGTGCCTCCATTTAATTTATTTCTCCGGGATGTATTGCAGTATATCGACATAGCTCCGTCGCAGCTGCACCCGAACGGCCATGCATTTCTATATGGGACTTACTTACTTTTCATGGCCGCCTTCTCCAGGCCTCCAACCGCCGGTGATATCAGATATATCTATATGATCTAGAGACGGAAAGGCAGTCCTTCCTTTATGTTCCTCGAGCCGAACCACAAATGCCAGATCCTAACAGGGGCATGCAGTAAATTTGCCCTGTACAAACAGGAATGGTTCTATGTGCGCTGCCCTCCTGGTTTTGCGAGGAGATGGGTTGAAGGCAGTAAGTTTCTCTGCTGAGTCACCATTTGCATTTAACCGAAGTCATGTTTTTCCTAACTCTCTGTTTTCATCTTTTCAGGTATCAACCCGCGTCTGGAAGGCCGAGGATATTCTGAGGCTGTTGAAGCCATTAGAGCTCTTCCTGCCGAGGAACAAGACATCCGGACTATCATTTCAAATGAATCACTATCGGGGTTTGGCTTGCTAGCTCCTGGTCGTCGGATCAGCCTTCCAGAAGGTGTCACCATTCCCAAACCTCCGTCCGGTAAAGGGAAAAAACAGGCCGGGTCGTCGTCGTGCCGCATTCCCGATATGCATGAAGACAGTGAGCGCAAAGAAGACGAAGCTCCTGAGACTCAAGGCGAGAACGTGGGTCCCGCTTGGAATCCGGCAATCGAAGTCCAAGATATTGAGACGTCATCCTCCCCTTCGAAGGGGAAGAAGAAGTTAAAATATACAGTTCAAAAGGAGAAAGTTGGTGGCACTTCAAAAGTTACGCCTATCCCGCCTGAGAAAGAGGCTTCCTCACAACATCTGGAAAGTTCCTTGAGGGGTCTATCGAACCTTTCTATTCCCGAAGACATACTTAATTACGGGTTTGATGATCCTGAAGCCCTCAAATTTTCTTCACCCGCTAGAGGCCATGCGGGAGTTCAACTCCCGATCCAAGGAGACAATACTCCGATTAGTAAAGATAAACGAACTGGTCTGTCGGGGGGAACACTAGGACACACACGCACATACGCATTCCATCATACACTTCAAGTTTTTTCTTATCGTACGGATTTTTCTTAACTCGTTGTTATTTCCATTCTTTGCAGGTGATATGGGGCGTTCTCACGGACTCGATCGCCTTCATGGCTCTTCCATATTTCATCACTCTGGACAAGACTCTGGTTCAGGCAGATGCAGGGGCAGAGACGATTATGAAGATAGAGACAACCGTCCCCGTGAGTCGTCTCACCGCAAGAAGGCACATTCTCAATCTTCGCAGTCTCGTGATCCCCTTCCTCCAACTGTGCCGGATAAAGATAAAACTTCATAGAAGGGTTACCACTCTGATGCTCCTCGAGAACAACACTCCGGTTCATCGAGTACGAGGCAAGTTCGGGAGCAACAAAAAAGAGTGGAACTTTCAAAGCCTCCTCCTCCTACTCCTGCGGTGGACCCGACTGTTGCGGAAAAGATGGTCGATCTTAAGGCCAAGTTTCCGAAAATTTGCTTCGACGGTCTGAAGTTCCTCCCAGCCATTCATCATATTCTCGGGCATGTGAAGCAGAGTGCCATTGCCTGCAATAACGACGTCTATGTTCAACATGACGCGTTTGTGCACTTGGTGGAGAAGATCTCAGAGGTATCCGTTGAGCGCCAACATGAGATTGATCGCCTGAAACTGGAGGCTGGCTGCGACAAAAACATCATCGAGCACCAAGACGTAGAGCTCGCTTCGTACAAGTCGAAGCTGGAAGCCGCTGAACAAAGCGCAAAAGATACTGCTGAGGCAGTTACTCGTTTAGAGGCGGCTCACAAAAAAGAGCTTGACGAAGCAGTCCAGCGCAGCGGTGCCCTCGCCCTAGAGAAAGACTCTGTCCAAAAAGAGAGGGATGCGCTCGTCGTGCAAGTCAGAGAGCTGAAAGAATTACTCTCCAAGGAGAAGGAGGACAAGGTAGCTGCTCAAGAAGAATCGCAGCGATACTGTGATGAAATCGTTGCTACTCGTCTCCTGAAAACGAAGCTCGATGACGAACTTGCCGGGGTTGAGAAGATGAAGGATGAGGCCCGTGAGGAGGGCAAAAGAGTGGCTGCGGAGGAGATTGATTCTCGCCTCGAGGCGGCCGCAGAGGCCGGCAAGGAAGAGGTCAAGTGCATGTTTGACCCGTTGATTGCCAAATACGGAGCCCGCGTCCTCATGCATCGCGACTTAACGTTCTTGGGCGACGGCTATCTCGAATCCCTAGCTGAGGCCTGGAAACTTTGATAAGGATCAGGAAGATCGAGTCGGGCTCCGAGGAGGTCGATGAGGAGGCCTTGGTGAAGGAGTTCTTTAGGGGGAACGAACCATCAGATTTATCCGCAGCATTGGCACTTTACAGCAAAGGCTCTCCCCTTCCACAAGAGAAAAATGATGAAGCCGGCCCGTCCGGGGTCAGTACATCTGCTCCTCATACTGCTGCTCCTCTCGCTGCTCAATTGGTCGGTCGGCCGACACTTGATCCATTCGAGCAGCATGCTGGTTATGACCCCGAAGATCCCGGGTTTGGTGCTCATGTGCTATCCCCTATCCTGGAGGGTGAAACCCCACGCGCCACTGATAGCCAACCGGAACCTGGTAGGAAATTCTCCTTTCTCTAAAAGTTGAAAGATCCCGTCATTTTTCAGCAGTGGCTACTCGTTCTAACGCTCATTCTTTATGTTTTCGTGCAGGTTGTTCTGACGCCGAGCAAACTCCGAGGAGCGATGACGCCAAGGAGGAGGCAGGGAAAACAAGCGACGCTGTCCATGCGGGAGTACTCCCTGGTCCCGATGCTCAGGTGATCGGGGCGCTGGATGATGATAAGCTCGACACTTCATCTCCTGCCGAAGGGAATGATGAAATTGAAATCACCGGCGCCTCTGAGCATACCTCGCAAACGAGCATGAAGGACCGCCTCGCCAAAGAGGAGAAGAAAAAGGCCGAGGTCAAAGTTGAACCTGGAATCCTGGAACTTACCGACCTGCGGAACAGACCTTTGAAAATCATCCACCCGGGCAGGTCCAAACCACTAGATGTTCCGTCTCCTACTCCTGACTCCGCTTCCTTAGCAAGCAAGAAGTCCAAGAAAAAGCGTGAGGGAGAGGAGTCATCGGAAAAGACAAAGGAAGACAAGAAGAAGAAATCGAAGAAATAATCGATACACTCGTTCAACGAGCTTCTTGCTTAAGTCTTGTAATTGCTTTTATCTTCCGTAGCTTGTAGTTTGTATAGACAGGTCTGAATTTTGTAGGAGTGATCATGTAACCCCATTTTGGACTGATCGAATAAAGTTTTTAGTTTCTTTTTTGTTCGAATGATTCTCTTGCTTTTCTTTGGTTTGATGACTAATTGCAGCCATAACTCAAGTTCTTATGAGTTGCCTTATCTCCCTGTCCATTTTCATGTTGTTCAAACATCTCCGGACGTGGCATATTCCTTATTCCACATTTTTCGAGTACTTGGACCTTTTTTCTAAATCTGCGCTTCGGGGATTTAGAGTGAGTTGATCCGCGTTCAGGGGATTCGGAGGTTCGAAATCGTTTATACTCTAGTCCGTGCTCTGGGGACTTAGAGTACTCCGATCCGCGCTCTGGGGATTAGAAGATTTGGAATCGTTTATACTCTAGTCCGCGCTCCGGGGACTTAGAGTACTCCGATCCGCGCTCTGGGGATTCAAAGATTTGGAATCGTTTATACTCTAGTCCGCGCTCTGGGGACTTAGATTACTCCGATCCGTGCTCTGGGGATTCGGAGATTTGAAATCGTTTATACTCTAGTCCGCGCTCTGGGGACTTAGAGTACTCCGATCCATGCTCTGGGGATTCGGAGATTTGAAATCGTTTATACTCTAGTCCGCGCTCTGGGGTCCTCTGAGGCTCCTGTTAATCCTCCCAGAAAACCTAGCTTCGCATATTCTTTGGTGGAGGGTTACGCCCCTAGCCAGACGCTGGTGAAGCCTATCGAGTGTTACCCTAGTGTATTGACCGTTGAGAAACTTAATTCCATAGCTACGACATTCAGGATTGCTTGCCGGGACATGCTGCTACCCGGGCCAAACGATAGAGCATGCTCTCCCCTAGAGGGATATATGGCATATAGTAAATACCACTGTATGTGTGGTGCAATTCCCCCGCTTACCCGTTGGATTTCCAATTTTGTAGTCTATCTGAAGGTCGCTCCTCTGCAGCTTCAACCTAACTCTTATGCTATCTTGACCTGCCTATATCTTATATTCGTGAAGCGCTATCAGAAACCTTCTACTCACAGAGAGATTAGGTACTTATACAATGTGAGAAGTTACTGAAAAGGGAGCTCCTTCATTAGCCTAGAGTCAGCCCATAAGTTCAAGCCTGTCCTTGACTTATATTCGAAATTCAGGATGTATAAGAAGGAGTATTTCTTTGTGCTCGACGACACCGTTCCTCATCATGCTTTCACTTCTGGGTGTAAATATCCTTTATATCCTTTTCTACATTTTCCACCGACTTGGATTCTTAATGCTTCGTATCTCAGGTTGCGTAAAGGCGGTAGAGGACGATAGTCTAAAGAAGATGGCCAAAGAAATCCTGGTTATTCCTGAAGCTGAGAGGGAAGCCTTGTTCTTGCTTTGCGACACAGCACTCCGCTTCTACAATCTAATTGGCCCTTGAGTGGAGTCCTTCCTCTAAGTGGAGTCCAGTCCTAGTGTATTCCACAATTGAGTGAGACCCAGTTCTGGTTACTTGATCCAGTCTCCCCTAAGTGTTTGTAGTAGCTTGCAGTGCCCGAGTGTCTTGCATATCCTGTGTCTATGCACTCTTCACTTATTTGCTCTAAAGTTATTATCCATTTCAAAGGAAAAAGGAGAAATCTGAAAAGGAACGAGATGTCTATGAGACTTGATCAATTCAAACGGATGAAAGGAGCCTCCATTCCTCCTAAGACTGCTGCATAAGAAAATGTTGAGGAGACTCAGCCTGGCTTGGATAGAGGGGAAAGCCACAAGACATCTCAAAAACGTGCATGGTCTCCTAACAAAGATGCCATCTCCTCCGGCTCTTATACCTCCTCCCATCGCCATTGTCTAAATTCGTCTGACCCCGAAGTGCGTAAGGTGCCTAGTGACCAAGGGGAAGAAAACATCGATGCTTACTTCTCAGATTTTCATCATCCAGTGAGGAATCCTTTCGAGAATCATCCTGATACCAATCTTAGTTATGTGTGTCGCCATCTTGCGGATCCTGATACCGAGTTCCTCCTGCCTTGTAATCTTCTGGTTCGAATTTTAGACGAGGCCAAAACTCTCGACTTTGCTAATTTGACAACGAGAATAGTCCAGATCACTGATGAGACCAAGAAAATTGTTGAATATCGATCTCGTTTGGCCAAGGCCAGTGAGGAAGTTGGGAGTGTCAATGTGAGGTTGCACCTGGAGGTGGAGGATCTTTGTAGGGCGCTCAGGGAGAAGGATGCGAAATTGGAGGCGGTTGAGACATCTCATGTGGCTGAGACAATGAAAGCCAAGGAGGAAGCAATGAGGGAGGCCACTGAATCATGCAAAGTATTGATCGATGAAGCTGTGAGCTCAGTGGACGAGGCTAGGCAGAAGGAGCTGGAGCGGATCCGATCTCTTAAGGGAAAAATGAAGAAGTCTCGGGAAGTCGTGGCTGAGTTGAAGGAGTCCCAGGGTGAGTGGCGCAAGAAAAAAGATGCCTACAAGGCTGAGATCGACGCGCTGAAGGCAGAGCAGGTCTGGCTGAGGAGAGACAAAGAACAGTACATGAATAAGGTGGTGTCCCTTCAAGCCGAAGTCGACAAGTCTAGCGACCTCTGTCAAATGCTGAAGGACACCTACTTTATGTTCTGGAAGCATGGGAACCTTCAGTGGATGGACGATTACCCTCAAGTGATGGCTGGGATCCATACTCGGCTCATCGAGGAGACAAAGGCCGTATTTGCCCAGGAAGAAGGAGCCATGTATGATGTTGGGATGGTGAATTGTTAGTTCACGGCGGAAGAGACTAAGGCCATTGCAAGAGGATACGAGCTGCTGGCGGAAGATAAGGATGATGAAGAGGGTTCGGATCACGAGGGGCTCGGTGATCCACTGAACATCACCGCAAGTACCTTGTCTTTTTATTTTAGCTTTGTTATCTCTTATCACAGACTATAAGACTTATGACTTTTTTCGCTTGCCTCATGTAGGGATGGCTTCAGGACAAGCTGTGCCACCTCTATCTTCAAAGGGTACTGATGGGGCATCACTAAAAGAGGCAGAGTCCCTTGAGCGAGCCAGGCCTTCAAAGGACATGTCCGGAGGAAGCGGGCCAAGTGATAAGGATGTCCCTCCTGCTTAGTCGAGAAAGTTTACTTATTTTTTGTTATATGTATTTTGGAGAATGTGGGGTTGTCCTGTATATTTTTTTTATGTTGTACATACAGACTTGGTGTTGTAATGTTCGACTTTTGTTTTTTGTATGTTTATCTGAAATGATTTTTGTGACATATGATTTTATAGCTTGCCTTGCCTGCTTGTGAACTTCTTATGACTTAGTTAATTGCCATCATGTTCTCAGACGTGGGAAACCAAAAAATAGTTGCCATATTCAGGGCCGATCGCGAACAATAATTACTTGGGCTATTTCCCGTGTCGTGAGTATTATTCAATTTATTGTTGTCGGCGTGGGTGCCAATCGTCAACTACGAACTATCCCTGGCTGCAGCCATGCCTTAATCGTGGGATTTATAATCGGTTCGTGGTTGCCGGCGAGCCGAATGCCAATGATAAACTGCCTAGGCTATAAATCGTGCCTAATTTGTGGCTTATAGTCGATTCTTCATCGTCGGCTTGGGGAGCCGATCGTCAGTAGTGAACTACCAGGCTTGTCTCGTGCCTTTTGTCATGGTTATCTTATTTTCACTACTGTCGGCGAGCGCTTGCGATTGATCGTAATAGGAATAGCATCAGATAAATAATTAAGTAAAAAAAAGTTGAAATAGGGCAAACAACGCAAGACACTAATTTTTATAGTGGTTCGACCAGAATATATCTACGTCCACTGTCTTTCTTTTATTGCTTCAGTTGATACATGTTTCCTTACAATTCAGGAGAAATAATGGCAGAGGTGTTGGAGATTCCATGCTTTCCCAAACACCTTCCCGTCGACTGTTGACATGATGTAAGCTCCATTACGAAGGTCTTTATGAACAACAAACAGTCCTTCCCAGATTGGGTCTAACGCTCCTGGAAGTGGAAAGATCCGCTTGAGTACCAGGTCCCCCTTTTGCAGTGCCCGAGATTTCACCTTGGAGTCATACTGCCTTGCCACTTCTGTCTATGTGCGGCGGCTTTGAAGGCAACATCATTCCTTTTCTCTTCGATCAGATCTAGCGACATATTCAAGAGTTCTTCGTTTTCTTCCAGATTATAATGTATCCTTTGATGTGATGGGATGATCATTTCAACTGGGAGCATGGCTTCGGCCCCGTATGCTAAGGCAAACAGTGTATGCCCTATCGTTGTTTTGTAGGAGGTTCGGTAGGCCCACAGTGCAGTAGGTAGTTCGTCGACCCATGCCCCCTTGGATTTCTCCAATTTCTTTTTGATCAGCGTTTTTAAAACCTTGTTCACCACTTCGACCTGTCCGTTGGCCTAAAGATAAGCTACATCCGAGAAGCTTCGAGCAATCCCATGTTCTTGGCACCAACTGGAGAATTCTTCGCTATCGAACTGGAGCTCATTGTCTGATATGATCTTCTGTGGAACCCCATACCTGCAAACACCTCCGAGTCTGAACTTAGTTAAGTTGCCTTTAGATTGTTCGATATGCTATTTTATCTGTCTCAATGTGTTATCAAGTAATCATTACAGTCACAGAATAATTCACAGGCTTAGAATAGGAAAGTAACTTAAAAGCAGTAAATCACACAAAGTTTTATAGTGGTACGGCTAGAACATGCCTACGTCCACTGTCCATCTTATTATTCCCGTTTGATTTGATTACAAATACAAGTATGATTGGAAAGAGTAAAAACTTAGAGTAGCTAGAGTGATTGAATCTTAGCAGAGTTTTCCCTTTCCTTTCCAAAGTTCCTCATTGTTGTTGAGAAGCTCCGGTATTTATAGAGTGAAGTTGTGAAGTGTGGGGGCGGAGTTATAACTTCCCGAGTTTGGTCCGGCATGGAGCAAGTACTTCTGGTTCGACAGTGAGAATCTGGACTGGCATAGCGTCCAATTAGTTTTGGTTCGGTAGCAAGAGGGGGGTTCTTGGAGTCACTTCTGCCTTAAGGTAAATATGTTGTTTTGCCGGACCAAACATCTGGTCCGGCAACTCTATGAACCAGACCAAATGTTTGGTATGGCGTTTAGCTGCAGTGCCGGACCTTCTTATGTTGTGCCAGACCAGATGTCTGGTCTAGCATTCTTATTTTGCGCCAGACCAGATGTCTAGTCCGACATTCCAATGTTGTGCCGGACCAGATATCTGGTCCGGCATTTCCGGGAATGCCGAACCAAATGTTTGGTTCAGCTTGCATACTTCATTCGGCTTTTTCCTTTCCCCTTTCTTTCATTGTTGCCTTTCTCGTGTGCCAATATACCGAGCCAACAATTTAATGAACTTAAAGGAAGGAATGACTCACTTTTGATTCCACTCCGTCAAACTTTAAGGCAAGAAACTTCAGATCTAAACCATACTTCCTACCAATTTTACTAACTTTGTCACTATGGATTTTGACTATAGCTTCGCTACTATTTTCCAAAACTTTTTGAAATTCGGCTATAACTCCGCTATCCTAGAAGTTGAGATGGAAAGTGGTGGAGATGGCTTCTAGATGGGCATGGCCTTGAGTGGATGGATGAAATTTACTAGCTTGAACTTGACTTAAGTGGTATACATTTTTGTCGATTATTTTTGCCGTGACTTTGTTGCGCTTTTGGAATTTTTTTAGAGAGGCATAGAAGCCATTAAAGAGTGGAAGAAGAGCTTGAAAATGGAGAAGAAAGGTGTGAAAAAAAGTGAGAAGGTATTTATAGGAAAAATTTGAATTAAAATAATATTTTGTGAAAAGACTAAAATACCCTTTGCTTAAATTTTAGGAAAATAACTTTTTCAATACTTAACATCATGTTTCAAATCACCACTTTATGTCACTTTCACTTAAGGGATAAGTAAAGAATATAATGATTTGTTTACTTTTTTGAAATGACATGTTTTGTCTTTTTAGTTTACTTTTGCTAATTACTTTCTAGAATTTTCTAAGTATGTTTAGTAAAAGTAAACTTGATTAGTGAATTAATTAATACTTATACCATTTGAATATATGTTCATATATAAGTAAATAAAGGTGCAACAACGTTGCGACAACTTTAAATCGACAAAACGTTGATTTTGGACAAAATGTTTTACGGTCACATTTTGACGTTTTAGTTAAACTATTTATTTATGTAAACCAAATTTAAAAATAAATTTGTATAATGTTATTTAAAAATATAAACACTCATAAATTAATTAAAATAATTTATTTAACCATTGAAACCTACTTTTCTGAAATCAGGATTTTGTCAATTATGTCGATATAAGCAATTATTCCTATTTAATATTACTTAAATCATAAAATGTTATATATTTTATATTTAAAATCACTTTAAATGGTATATTTTAAAGTGGTCAAATTCTGGGTCGTTACATTCTCCCATACTTAAAAGAATTTCGTCCTCGAAACTATAAGGACGGAAAAATATAACGAAAAAACAACAATTAACGAAAGTTAAGCACATCAAAAATAGTAATATCACCCATAACCCGGTCGGAGGTACGATGCCTTATCCTATCCATTTTATTTATCAAATTAAGGTAGTTTCATTTTTAAAATTCCTAGGTTGATTTACTAACCTAGACAAATTTTACTTAGGCACCTAACCTAAGCTCTGATACCAAATGTGACGACCCGGATTTTCGGACCAGTCAAAATCATCGAAAATCCGTTCGTTCTAATTCTATGAATGAAAACTACCATTTTAACATACAATATTTGATAAACATTCAACACTATTTAATGTATAGGATACAATTTCAATTTTACAAATTATCAGAGTAATCAATCTAATCTACTAGGTGGCTCTAATACATACTAAATACCAATACAAATAAATCTACCGCTGCACAACTCTGATGAGAGAGACAGCAATAGCCATTCCTGCTAACTCAATAAAAATGTCAAATATGGAATAAAATAGTAAGAAGGAAAAGTACATCAATACACGATATATGACAAACAATAAACAGAGAAATGTTATGTTATTATTGGGACTGCGTCACTACCACTTGTGACTGCCTACGTACCCCTATCTAATTGGGTACCCAATTAGATACAGGATCAAGCCAACGTAGTTCTCCTATCGTAAATAGGACTCATGGAGCCTACGATGCAACAAACAATATGTAGTTCTCAAAACTACTCACTTAGGCTTAATCTTTAATTTTAGATTTCCAAAATCTAATTAACTTTATGAAAATTATCTCTTTGGACTTTATTCCCGAATTCTTATTTCAAAGCTTTTGAAATATATATATATATATATCATTTATATTCAAACTAGTCCTTTATTTCGGGATCTGAAAAAAATCACCTTTTTGAAACGATATCAAAATACAAGCATACAAAACTATATGCTACCTAATCGAGTTGTTTCTAACCATAACAAGGCAACTTGGTCCCAGCCTTCCGAAAAATAAATATAGATATGTATATCCCTCTACAACGAGAGGGGACTATACTGAGGCTGCAGAACATCTGCACCTCCCTTGCTCACTTTTTAGTTATGGGTTACACGAATTGTCGATAATATAACAAATCACTTTATATCCCGAAGTGGCTAAATTATTTGCACTAATAATTAAAAATACTTCTTATCTATAATAATTTCTATTTCCAAATCCTTTCAAAAATCATTTTAAAACCATCGGATTAGTCCTCGAAATTCTTTCCGTTTTATAAAACACTTTTATAAAACCAGTTTTTTTATATAAACCACTTTTATTATATAATCGCTTCAAAATATTTATTCTCAAATATCTCTTTTATCTCTTTTAAAGGAAAACATTTTATAACATTTCAACTTGAAAACCAATTTTCAAAACAATTCATTAAATTGAAGTGAACCAAATATTACCGCTAAACATCTTATAGTCAAATCGTGAAATAAATCACAAGGTGGTAGCTTACAATTATTTTCTACCCATCCCATGCATATGGATAATTAATTACTCATAAACTGGTCGAGCCTAATTCAACAATCAATCAATGAAATAAACACAACAATAAATGATGATCAATGCTTCATTATATCAAATATTTATAACACTTTATTTTATCTTGGGTTAAAACGGTTTGATATTTATTTTTGGAGCATCCGGGCTTTCCCTTCGACATGTTCCATCCCTCGCCCAAGTCTCCTTAGATCTCACAGATGAAACACGTGTACTAGTCGTTTATGCATACACCATTAAGTATTTAACTTCTAAATTTTAAAATACTTAATTAACCTACAAATAGTCAAACAAGGAAATAAAACCATTGTTTTAGCAAACAAAGTAAACAAGCATTCAACAAGGGTTTTCAAACAACACTTAAAGTTCTTTTAACTTAGCAATGGTTTTAATGAACTTAAAGGAAGGAATAACTCACTTTGGATTCCACTCCGTCAAACTTTAAGGCAAGATACTCCAGATCTAAACCATACTTCCTACCAATTTTACTAACTTTGTCACTATGGATTTTGACTATAGCTTCGCTACTATTTCCCGAAACTTCTTGAAATTTGGCAATAACTCCGCTATCCTAGAAGTTGAGATGAAAAGAGGTGGAGATGGATTCTAGGTGGGTATGGCTTTGGGTGGATGGATGGAATTTACTAGCTTCAACTTGACTTAAGTGGTATACTTTTTTGTCGACTATTTTTGCCATAACTTTGCTACGCTTTTGGAATTTTTTTAGAGAGGCATGGAAGCCATTAAAGAGCGGAATAAGAGTGGAAGAAGAGCTTGAAAATGGAGAAGAAAGGTGTGAGAAAGTGTGTTGGTATTTATAGGAAAATTTTTGGATTAAAATAATATTTTATGAAAAGACTAAAATACTCTTTGCTTAAATTTTGAGTAAATAACTTTTTCAATACTTAACATCATGTTTCAAATCACCACTTTATGTCACTTTCACTTAAAAGATAAGTAAAGAATATAATGATTTGTTTACTTTTTTGAAATGACATGTTTTGTCTTTTTAGTTTACTTTTGCTAATTACTTTCTAGAATTTTCTAAGTATGTTTATTAAAAGTAAACTTGATTAGTGAATTAATTAATACTATACTATTTGAATATATGTTCATATATAAGAAAATAAAGGTGCAACGACGTTGCGATAACTTTAGATCGACAAAACGTTGATTTTCAACAAAATATTTTACGGTCACATTTTAACGTTTTAGTTAAACTATTTATTTAAGTAAACCAAATTTAAAAATAAATTTGTATACTGTTATTTAAAAGTATAAACACACATAAATTAATTAAAATAATTTATTTAACCATTGAAACTTACTTTTCTGAAATCAGGATTTTGTCACTTTTGTCGATATAAGCAATTATTCCTATCTAATATTATTTAAATCATAAAATGTTATATATTTTATATTTAAAATCACTTTAAATAGTATATTTTAAAGTGGTCAAATTCTGGGTCGTTACACCATGGAAAGCTTCATTTGGGGGATCCATTTCACTTTCTAGCATTTTTATTAAATTCTGGTAATAGCTTATCGTTCGGCGACGAACCAAAAGAACATCAGCTGTACTTTCAACAATAAAAGGAGAAGAATTGTTAAGTGGACGTAGACACATTATGCCAAACCGCTATAAATTGCTTGTATATTGTTTATTCCTCATTTTTCATTTATAATTCATCATTTTATTTATCTACATATTCTATTGGGTGTTAGTGCCATTTTTGACGCTAACACAAATAATACAATTATAATATAGCGAAAACATATTAATTAGGCAACCTTGGATGTAGCTTGCAATAAGACTTTTTTCTTCCTTTGCTTTCACTTGCAAACTTTAAAAATACATGGGCATATAAAACTAAAAGGAAAAAGGTAATCAATTAGTCTAGACCGCATCATAACACTATCCAACCTGACCCAACCAAAGGAGTCTTATGGTCATACATAGAAAAACACTCCCTATATACCTTGTTGAAATAGTTCTATTTTTATATCTTGACCTGCTCTTTTTGTGTAGTTACAAATGTTAGCATAAATTAACATTTATTGTTATCCTATAAGCACAACTATATAGGCATATTTATCATATCAACCACAATATTATACTATAGTACAGGGAATAATATCTCAATACACATACACAAACAAAAGACATTTAATCCATTTTTATAATAGTACAAGTCCAAAGTGTTGAAAAAACACTAATGCTTAACATAAAAATGATTACATAAATCTACAAATAATAACCACACTAGCTATAAATAATGAACAAACACCCAGTCCACTTTCTCACCATCCATGAGAAAACAGTAGTATCTCTCTGGCACACGAGATTCCTTACTAGACCTTCTAATATGTTGCATATTTTCGTATACTGATGAACTTGATTCTCTCACTGGCTCAACCTCTGTGTTAATTTCTTGGATCTCACCCAAGTCCACAACTTCACTATTAATTTCATTCAAAACAAATTCCTTCCTAAAAAGACAACATGTCGAGAAACAATAACCTTTTGAACATTGGTATTATAGAAAATATATCCCAATGAATTATTAGGATTATCTATAAGTTTACAAAAATCTAATCTTTTCCCAAGTTTATTGGGGCCATTGTTTTTAACATAGGCTAGACAACCTCACACCTTCAGATGATTGAGGTGGGGTTTCTTCCTATGCTATATCTTTATGGTGTCTTGGACACAAATTTTGTAGGTATCAAATTCAACATATGCACTGCAGTTCCTAGTGCATATCACCAATAGGAAAGAGGTAACTTAACTTTACTCATCATGTAATGAACCATATCCAATAGGGTTTGATTTCTTTTTTCCAAACCATAATTTTGTTGCAGGGTGTAGGGTGGATTAACTCGAGGGATAATCCTATTATTTGTTAAGCACCACTGGAGCTCTTGTCTAACATATTCACTGTGACGGCCGCCTTACACGACAGACACCCAATAAAATAACCTATAGAGTGTGCTGCAACGGTGCCCGGTCGATGCAGGACGATCATCAAGGTTGTAAGGTAATGTAAATCAAACATAAAACCTATCGTATATCTCACAGCACATTGAACAAAATAAAATAGAAAACATCTCAAATACAAAACAAGCTAGACGGTAATAACTGAATGAACCACAGAAATCAAAGTACACAAATCCATACAGTACATCAAATAATAACTCATAAATAAACCGTCTCTAGATAATAAAGGCACTAACAAGCTCCATAGTGTTATGTAGTGGAACAGCAAATCATAATAAGTAAATATAGTAATACGAGAGTATGACCTCCTACCCATCCTCTGTCCAGCTCCATGCTCACCAGACTTGATATCCCTAATCTACTAATTTAAGAGAACCCGGAATAATATGAAGTAAAGCATAAAACCCTAAGTCAGACAACAATCTGGTGTGAGCGGTAGAAAATCTCAAATACTATAGAGTCGATATACTAGGACAAATAGTATGAAAAATCATACTTGACTTGTCCCTACATCCACATAGTTAGCATATAACACATAATATATGCTACTCTACATCGTCACCATCATGGCGTAATATACATAAAAGTACTAGTGGGTGTCTAGATATCTACATCGTGTGACATCCCTAGGGTGATAAGCAACCAAAGAAAACATAGTATCCATTACCCATCCTCGCATTCACCCACTCAGTGCATTGGATATATGATAGTCGTATGACCTCCCCATATAGTCAAGGAATACTTAACATCCCAGTTTCTCGGTACTCTAATCCAAGCCACTCATAGGCCAGGAACTAGACTATAGCTCCGTAGACAACACAAGATAAATGGATCGAAACATCGTGTAATCTGGGGCTCCCCGTATGCCCAAGTGAGCGTCCTCCCATACCCTTCTTCACGAGTACAATTGAAACCTACGAATATTAACGATCCCTTTGCATACGTCATCTACAGCAGAGCACATCCTGGAACTGTTCTTACAACTCCCATTTGAAATCGTCGTGGTTTGGAATGATTCTCGACAATTTTTGTCAGTCGTAGAATATAATCGTTTGTTCCATAACATTCCTCCAATAGTTCCTTCAATCTAACTCGTAGCCCTTTATTCTGCATCTTGAAATACAACCATACATCGTCGAAGCAGCTACTTCCTGTTATGGCTGATGTTTCCATAGTGTTCGAATGACTTAAACAATCGAATTGGATGAGGAAACGATAAAGAAATGAACAAGTGACTTGTGAAACATCTTAAGAAGGCAAGACAAAGAAATATCAAGAAATAAACGAAAAAGTTGACTAGGGGTTTTCAAATCAGCACTCATGGGTCAGTACCGAGCTGACTCAGGTCGGGCACTTAAATTTCCTAGGTCAGACTCAAAGCTAGCAACGGAAGACATGAAGCATAACAACTTAGAAAATTTCCAGGCCAAGCCCAAAGCAAATGGCAAATGGCAAATTTCCTCAGGTCGGACTCCAAGCAATCCACTATTATTCTAAACCACTACTAACCTTATACTTCCCACTCGAAATCATTCATCACCGAATCATACCCCATGATCGGTACCAATCCATGGGTCACTGGTCCATCCCTTAGAATTTTTCCTCCCCAAAAAGCAACTCCAAGGAAGCACACTTATGACTTGAAGTGAGCCCTTTTATGACTCGAAGCAACACGCAAATGACTCGAAGCACAGCTCGCCACCAAACCGAACCCCATCGGTCGGTACCAACCCCAAGTCACCCTTCTTTTGACTAGAAGAAACATACAAAAGACTTGAAGCACAACTCGTCACTGACTTAACTCTTCGTCAAATTTCACTTTCCACTAGCAACCCCAAGCGAACCATTTGCGACCCGAAGCAAACTCCTCTAGGACTCGAAGCATGACGTCCAAAACTCAAAGCAACTTCTCATGGATCAATCAACATCGATCCATCTTTAGTTGACCATAACTCGAGCAAATGAACTCCAAACGTGAAAATTGAAATGTAGCTTTAAGGTGTCATCCTTTACCTACTATATGGATCGCAAGTCATTTGGACGACTTGACCTTCATTGGTCATCATCGGTCCAAGACTTATTCCTAGAACTAAATCGCATTCAATCAACGTTTTCATCCAAACAAACATCATACATTCAAGTAATCATCATATATAATACACTCTAACAAGCATACATCTATATCAAAGTGAAGCTTAAATCTAAGGATATAAACTATAAGAAGAAGGAAGATCCATAAGATTATAATTTAACGAATCTTTTCCAAATTATTTGAAATTAACATATATGATGAACTAAAGTTTAAAACACTTTTAGGATCCAAAAACCATTTTAAAAACATCTTTTAAAAGTGTACATCGACTAATTAGTAACTGATAGGTCCACTCACCTAAATCCATAGCAAATCCAAAGATGCATGAATTCCAAGATGAACATTAACTCCAAGATGTCTTCAAGAGAAAATCTCCAATTCCAAGTGCTAATTACACTCAACTCCTTCTAATGACTAGATTTGGCTAATTAAAGTAGGTTTTAGGGTAATCTTTTGGCTTAGAGGTTATTAGTAGTGGTTTCTCTCTATTTTGGGAAGTGTGTAATAATGGAGAGAAGTCCCATAAAACCCAACATGATGTTAATCCCGAAACGGGCTTTGAGCCTTGCCATTAACTCACCAATTACCCATTAAGATGTTCAAAATCAAATGAAACTTAAAACAACCATAACTCCCTACGGTAAGTACTTTCTCCTATTCTAACCACTTTATGAAAAGAGAAACATAATCCTGATCTAAGGAAAGTGGTTTCAGACCCTAATTCGGCTTCTATCAAAAGTTATAGCCCATACAAGATTTTCAGGGTCAAAATCGTCCGATAAAAATTCTAAGGATGGAAAATAACTCTAGCAGTCGTTTTCCAAAGTTATATAATCATACGACTCTATATTATAAAAATAAGGTAAATATCTTATGATCCTCCAATACGTAAAATACGGATCCTTACATTCTCTCCATTTAGGAATTTCTCCCAAGAAATTCCAAACAAAATCAATAGGGTTATCCTGCATGTCTAACAACCATATACAAGCATAGGCAACCGTCACACATCAAATATGCATACACAATAGCAACGAATGTAAAAGATAATATCTAAGCCTATCCTAGCATGTAGGATACTATACTAAGGTATACTTCATGATATCATAAGTGAAAGAAAAAGCGATAAACAGAAATTCTCACCAAGTAAAAAGCTCTGGATAAGCTATCCTAATGCTCTCCTCGGTCTCCCAAGTGTAGTCGCCTTCGTCTTCACTCCATTGAACCTTCACCAACTTCATTGTCTTCCTCCTAAGCTGGGTCGCATCACATTCGATTAATTAACGAAGTTAATTTTTATAATTTTAGTTAATTTATTATTATATTAGTATTATTATTATAAACTTAGTTAATTTTTATAAAATCTATAGTTAATTTATCATTATTATTATTATTATTATTATTATAAACTTAGTTAATTTATTATTATTGTTATTATTATAAACTTAGTTAATTTTTATAAAACTTAATTAACAAGGTTAATTTTTATAAACTTGGTTAATTTATTTTGATTATTAGTATTATTTTTATTATATAAATTTAGTAAATTTTTATAAAACTTAGCTAACTTACTTAATATTTTATAATCTATTAGTATTTGTATATTATTATAAACTTAATTAATTGTTATAAAACTTAGTTAATTTTTATAAACTTAGTTTGTTAGTTGTTATTATTGCTATTATGAATTTTGTTATTGTTAGTATTAAATTATTGAGGTGGAATCTTGGCGTAACGGTTAGGTCACTCGCATGGTCATCTGGGCGTCCAGGTTCGAGTCCGGAAACAGCCTCTTCGCAATGCGAGGGAAAGACTGCGTACATTATCGACTCTCCGGAGCCAACTATCGTGCGGGAGCTTCGTGCACTGAGTTCCACCTTATTATTAAATTATTATTAGTTAATTTACTAGTTAAATTATTATTATTATTATTATTATCAACATCTTTACTATTAATAATGAGAATTCCATGAATAGAATTCAACCGTGTCTTTTTGAATTTCCGAAAATACCCTCCATATCTTCATAAAGCAATGTAGGTGGCAACCGTTGGATCCTTCGTAACTTTGTTGTTGAAGTTGTAGTTAAAATTATATGAACTATTTTTCAATTTGAATGGCATTCATTAATGGACAACGTTATTAAACTTCAAGAGATCATCACAACTCAATTAAATGCAATTGGAACAACTGCCTTCTTCATCCCTTAGCTTATATATAATAACAGCTAATGTATTTGGACGATGCAGGACTAATTATACATTTATTCATACACATTAAACAGCAATCCCCACCAAATTCTATGGCAATCAACTACAATCCTTGCTGAGATTCAGAAAATTGGTGATGTAGGCGAAATCGACTGTCGACTTATTTTCTTATGTCGATTCCACCACTCGAGACTTTGATTTTGGGGACTCCTGAGTCCACGAAGTAAAATGCATATCCATCACTTTTGGATCTGTCATGGCAATAATGGCGTTGCTTCATATTTGGATAAGATTCCTCAAACGATTATGGATTTTAGGACTTGACGATTTTGGGATTTAGTCCTTTTAACCCTCAGAGTTTCAAGTTTATTACTTCGGGCATTTTTAGATTCTGGTATATATTTATAAATACATGCGCACGCACATAGATATATAAATCGGTAAGGCCACTCGATTTTTATGTTGATTCAGGTGTTCCACTTTATCTTTTGTGTGATTGTATAAACTGGCTTCTTGCTAATTGATACGTGTGCATTTTTGTTATTGTTTTTGCAATATTCTCGGTTGTTATTTATTACAGGTTACAATCACAACCTTCGTTTGGTTTTATCAAGTTATATATGAGAGGGTGTATGGATCATTGTAGCAAAATAATGTATTAGTGTATTCAACCAACGTCAAATTCAACATGATTCCACATGAAATTTCATAATTTAGCTTCTAAATTTTTATTAGAAAAGATGCATATGTCTACTGCATTTTGGGATAAACTATGTTGATTTTATGTATTTTTGTTTATTGAATTCGATTCTATATGTTTGGGATATTAACCGATTGTGGTGGTTATGGTTTATATTTTTCTACATCTCATTTTATGGGTATATTGCTCAAATATGAACATATGCAGTTATTACACGTTTTAAAGTGTACCTGAGATGAAAAATACTTTATGCTTTACACTTGCTAAAATTAATCATTTTCCCAGTCTCTACTGTAAGCATTTTTTACTACCGAATCTTTATCGTGTACTAATATAAATTACCACCATATCACCAAACATTTCTATACTCCAATTTTAAGCTAGATTATTCGATGAATCCATGTGCAAAGCATGGGTTCACACTAGTAGTTAATTGTTAGAAGCTTATTAATTTTTATATTATTATTAGTTAATTTATTATTATTATATTAATTTAATTAATTTTTATAAAATTTAGTTAACTTGGTTGGTATTTTATAATTTATTATTATTATTATTATTATTATAAACTTAGTTAGTTTTTATAAAACTTATAGCTATTTTATTTATTTATTTATGATTGTTGTTGTTATTATTATTACTATTATTATTATTATTATTATAATATTAGTTAAGTTTCATAAACATTAGTCATTGTTATCGTATTATTATATAAATTTAATTTTTATATACTTAGTTAATTATTATTATTATTATAAAATTTAGTTAATTTTTATAATACTTGGTTAACTTGCTAAATATTTTATAATTTATTATTATTATTGTTAGTATTATTGTTGTTATAAACTCAGTTAATTTTCATAAACATTAGCTAAATTATTATTATTATCAACTTAGTTTATTTTTATAAGCTTATTTAATTTTTATATAACTTAATAAACGAAGTTAATTTTTATAATCTTAGTTAATTTATTATTATTATTATCTTATATAAGTTTAGTTAATTTTTAAAAAACTTAGTTAACTTGGATAGTATTTTACAATTTATTATTATTATTATTATTATTATTAGTATTGTTATTGTTATAAACTTGCTTAGTTTTTATAAAACTTATAGTTAATTTATTATTCAAAATTTGAAGAAAAAAGTTTCAATTCAATTTTGTAATTCTTATGACTTATGAATGTTAGTTGAAAATCATAGAAAACTCGGACCCTATTTGTTTTGCAAATTTCAATTTTGAGGTTTTTAACCATCGAAATGCACTGGATTTTCAAAATGGTAAATTTAGAAAATGTTTTTAAAATACGAAACTGAAAATGATTTTTCTCTTCTTGTTTTCTTCTTTTGGAGCCCAACAAATACACGTTGAACTATCTTCTTCATTCATATTCTCCTACTTTTAGTGTCTGCTGAAAAAGATATATTTCGGTAATTGATTTTGATTTCCTGATACTAGCAAGGATAAATAGGGCTGGTTTGTTTGCATAGTCCAGTTGAGCAAAAGTCAGATATTTGGGCCACTTAAAATTATTTGTTCATTCACTTTCTTGATCAGACCTGCACCCGACTTGCTTGATTGGACATAAATCTTTACACACACACTAGCATTGGCAATTTTTTTACCTCTTCATTCATAAACAATTTATATTCAGGTAGAGGATGGTCTATGTGTGAGATGCAGCTGATCTCTGAAGCCTAAAGACATCTAATAACAGTTGCTAAACTGTTAAATCAAGAACCGCTTCACTTGATTGTCGATATCTAAGTGGGTTAAAAGAAGAGCATGAAAACGCTTGATATATTTTTAACCAAGCTGGTATACTCAGTCGATAAGAAGAAATTAACCAATGACATGAGAAAAGCTTTACATGCTTCTATTATTTGTATCCATGCACAAGTCATGAACTTGCTTAGAGTAAAAAGTGAAGATAAATGTTGTAGTCTGATTGGGAGAATTTTGAAAGAAAGCTTATGAAAGAAACCGGGTCTTACAGAACAAATTAGTCCCAAATACAACAATTTGTAATGCATGTATGTATATACTAAAAGGCTTGCCTGCAAGTCAACCCTACAACTTTTTCGCAAGTCTTTCTAACACTCCTGAACATGGAACTAAATAATTCAGAAAACAAATCCCCTATGACTTCACTTCTCGTTTTTGACATAAAATCAATTTCAATTATTATATTGAATTAAAGTGGTCGGCATTGCTACCAATAAATAATGAAATAAAGAAGTGCCCCTACCTCCAAAGATCTTTCCATCTGAAATAGTTGAATCGCAAATATATGAAATTGCAAAGGATCCAGCAATAACACCCATAATTTTTGCTGCAGCCATCTTAAACCTGCATGTAACCAGACGAAATTGCTTCAATATAAAACTCAAAATAGAACTATTAGTGAAAAGAAATCATTGTTCAGAAAGAAATAAGTAGACGAAATTAAAATAGTGGTACTAAAAGCTGTGTTGAAGATTATCAAAAAAAGTGGAAAATACTGACAAATAAAACTTCCATTATCACGTAGTGCAGAAAATGTAATGGAGTACTATGTCATTTCATAAGCTACTTAGCAATAAATGATATAATACCATAAAAAACATCAACTGCCATCAATCGGCATTTCTATTGAGTAATCCAGATCCAGTGATCACAGTTTTGAATGTGGTTCGGGGATATAGGAACTTTGTATTAAACTATAATCAATAAAAGTATACCTTCATTTAATATAATGACAAATAGTAGTACAAGAGGTCATTGAGATACATTACAAAATGCATTTTTATTAAATACAAATTGAACCAGTTAACTATGACCAGCATAACTTTGCATGCTCATTTACACACTCTCCAATGTGGTAACCATTAAGTTACAACATACGCATCAATAGGATCATTTTCAAATACTAAAAAGAATAGTGAACATAACAGTTAAAAACAATTATCTAAATCTTACGTCTATACTTGAAAACTGTAATTATGTCTATCCATATGGATGTACATGATTACAGTAGACACGCAGGTGAGTACCTACAACACCATTGAGTATCTAGGAGGAACCAGAAGAGGAAAATGAAGTATATGAAGAAATGTAGAAGCAAACAAGAAATTAAAGAAGCAAAAATGGTTATTAAATTTTAAGATTTTGCAATCCACAACTCACAAAGCATGCATGGGCACTTTTGTTTAATTGCTCTTTCAAAAGATTAATTTTGCTTCCCAAATATGTAACGAAGCAATGAAGTGATGAGAAAAATTATAAACAAATGAAAGCTAATACATATATTTAATTATACATAAACAAAAGCTTACATAAAGTAACAAACACAAACACCCAAAATTTTGCACCTGGTAATGGAAAACAAATAGCTAGGACATGACACAATCTACCAATAAATGATAAATGACATCTAATGACGACGAGCGATAAGGAAAAAAATTGATATGAAAAAATGGAAGTGAATATAACAATGAGTAAAGATAATAGACAATCAAGAAGTTACGAAAGTTTAAGTAGTAGATTGAAGCCACAAAGTGAATTTCAAAATTTAAGTGCATACCATAAACAAGTTCTGCTGAAACTCATCCTACATTCTACGGAGTTCAGATGTCTTTTCCTTCGATGATTTCACGCGAGCCTTCTTAACAAGCAAATTTTACAGCCCTCTAACTAGGCCTGTAACAAAAGATGATCAAGTGATTACATAAGATTAGAACAAAAGTGTAGGACCAGCGTAAAAAAATGTAGAAAAAAAGTATAGAACAAAATTCAGTACCTTTTCAAGTTTCGACAAGTCAACAATCGAGTCAGTTGGTCACTGAAGATGTCTCCGCGCTGATGGATTAGAGCGCTGTCAGATTAGAGTCGCCCCTAGTGGCCAACTCGCCATCGCAGTCGATTCGCCACTGTCAGACTTTATTCGGGGTCTGCAGTCGCCACTTGCTGCTGTAGAGGATGAAGCGGATGAGGGGGAAGCGGGTTAGGTTGGTGAAAAACTGGCGGAGAATTTGTGTTTTGAGGATTGGAGGAGATGATTTGAGGAAGAGGGAAAGGTGAAATAATTTGGGCAATGGGCGGCCACGAAAATAAAAGGGCGCTTGAAATGGGTTAGTCTGGAAATTACCCTCTAAATCAAATAAACTAAAAGGAAGAATAAAACCTGTTTATGGTATATATTCACTTTTCTTGTAGCGTCGGTGTTTTCGACCAAACAAACATCATATATTCAAGCAATCATCGTATATAATACATTCTAACAAGCATGCATTTATATCAAAATAAAGCTTAAATCTAAGGGTACAAACTATAAAAACAAGGATGATCCATATGAACACAATTTCACAAACCTTTTCCAAATTATTTGAAATTAGCACATATGATGAGTTAAAGTTTAAAACATGTTTCAGGATCCAAAATTCATTTTAAAAACATCTTTTAAAAGTGTATAATGGCTAATTAGTAAGTGATATGTCCTAACCACTCACCTAAATCCAAAGCAAATCCAAAGATGCACAAATTTCGAAATGAACAACAGATCCAAGATGTCTTCAATAGCAAATCTCCAAATTCAAGTGCTAATTACACTAATCTCCTTCCAATGACTCTATTCGCTTGATTAAAGTAGGTTTTATGTTACTTTTCGGCTTAGAGGTTATTAGTGGTGGTTTCTCTCTATTTTGGGGAAGTGTGTAATGATTGAGAGAAGTCCCATAAAACCCAATATGATGTTCATCCCGAAATGGGCTTTGAGCCTAGCCATTAACTCACCGATTATCTATTTAGCTGTCCAAAGTCAAATGAAACT